>LR991090.1:32366666-33595833 GCA_905163515.2 Lymantria monacha | reverse complement strand
AGTATTACACGTTTGAAATAAAACTACTTTTACGGATTCTATCGCATTTATATTTAATTTTTAATTTCCCGACGTTTCGAACACTTTACAGTGATCATAGTCACGGGAGGACTAGTAAAAGTAGTTTTATTATTTACTAGTAAAAGTAGTTTTATTTCAAATGCCTAATATGGCTTGCTCGTTTCTCTCGGGCTTTAGTAATACGGTACGTTTGCCCTCGAGTCCTATCTAACAAATTATAAATTCTGGCTAGGGCCTGAGCTCTTGCTGTAGCTATTGCCTATTTAACCTTTATCTTATATTCCTTGTATTAAATCTTTTTCGCTTTCTTCAACTTTTATTGTCTTTTTTCCGCCACTCCTCAAATTTATTCTTCTTCTTCTTTTGCACACCTTTTTCATATTTTGATCTTTTTCACATCTTCATTCCACCACCATATATTACGGATACAACATGTTAGGGATCAATTAGGCCTTTCCCTTTCATTTTCTCCTAGTATTACTTTAACCGTACTCCTAAAACAACTAGCTATTTCATTCCAACATTCATTTACAGATTTATGCGTCATATCGTTTATTACAATATTTTTTCCTATTATACATTGTTGAAATCAACTTACATACTCTTTTCTTTCAAGCATACTCCATCTTACCTCAGGAGGTGATCAGTTTCTGGGTTTAATGAAGGGTGTTCTTATTTTGTTATCTAGTATTAAAAACCTGTTTTGTGATGCTAGAGCCTCACCTGGTAACACCTTACAATTCCCTACAGAACCTAATTTACGTCTTTTAACAACAAAATAGTCCATTTGCGTACAGTACTTACTATTTTTGTAGGTAATAAAGAGAGAGAGGTGAGGCTACTTGAAGCAGCGTCTCACCGCCAACATTCCGCTTTCCATACCCACATCTTCCAAGAACTCTTTCATAACTCCCTGGAAATTTGGTAATTGTTGACCAATGGCTTGAAGTTGACCCATATAGATATTTATATCGCTTTTAGTCTGCTCTTAGTCGTCTTTTTTACGACTTCCACGAGCAAATTAAGAGTTGATAATATTCGTAGTCGCTACCATACAAACATACTATGAATTCTCAATTTTTTTGCAAACGAGCTTGCAGCACACCTGATGGTAAGTGTCACTGCCGCCCATAGACCTTTGCAATACCAAGGGTATAGCTAGGCCGCTGTCTACCAATACAAACGCCAAATCCACCCCAGTTGGGCTTCCGGCTCTATCGACTATACCTTTGTTCTATACTTTACAATTTAATTATCAAACCGTTTGATAATTGAGTTGCTTGTACTGTTAAATTAATAAATTAATGAACAATTTAATGATACCTAAGCAATTTAGTTGGCGATCTTAAACAGAATTCCTAATTACCATTGAAGTAATATTGGAGTTCATTTAGCATAATAAAGCAATTAAAGTGTTTCAGTGGAGTCCACGTCACAAGCGCCGCCTAATTAGTACGAGTTCACTCCCATTAACGACTTGTGTTGGATACCATTAACATAGCTCTTTAACTTTTATATTATTTGTAGATACAAAGCGAGAAAAAATCTTTGAAAAATGTCAAGTCTCATTGTGACTTGAAATTTAAAACCTCATCATCATCATCCAGATATTATCCCGATTACTTGTGACTGACTCAATGTGTAGTATTTTTTTTTTAAAACACCACCCTGCACTAAGGAAATAATCGTTGTATTGCGGGGGACTTTACAAACATGCAATTAACGCAGACAAATTATACCCAGACTCAGAACAACACTTTGTGGATAGCACAACGTATTGTCCTGCCTGGGAATCAACCCCAGAGCACTGAACGTTATCTTAACCAATACGCCATCTGTGCAGTCAATTCTTACATCATATCTTTATATATAATTCTTATGTATTTGTGTATGTCACTGAACTCCTAAACGGTTGGACGGATTTTGTTGAAATTTATTGTGTGTGTTCAAGTGGATTCAAGAATGGTTTAGATTCACAATTGGATCCAGTAGGTGGCGCTGCGATCGAGTTGTAGAATTTTTACTTTTCATAAATTGACTGTTAGGCGCAACGAATTTGCCAGGTGCGCTATTATATTGTAAAAGTTTTGGCAATAGTTTTGCGGCCGGCCGCTTGATTAACATCAACACTATTTGGAAATATAATTGTTGACCAGGAAGTATCAGACGACTCAGATTTCTTTAAAGCTCTTAGTCGTTTTCACACCCTTGAGTAATGTAAGGGTAGGCAGTATTCATAGCCACCATTATATCCTTAGATACTAAATTATAAATTGATTGAATTTAACTATACATGAAAGTAGTGAACCGAACTCTTTTTTTTTTTTTTTTTTGTTGTTTAGCGGCGGGCTGTGTAGTGGCCACACCCCGCTAAATCCGTCCGGAGCGACAGAAGAAGCGGCGCGCGACCCCATAGACCCGCCCTACAAGTACCTCTCCACGCCGTGCGAGCGGGCCACCGAAACCCGGTCTTTGTCTTCGGTGGCCCGCCCGGCGGTTTACCCTCACGTGGTAAACCAAATTCTATTATTATTTTGAAATTATTGTATATAAGTTGTATTTTCTGTATTCTGATGAAGTAAGAATATAATTATTTACTCCATTTCTTTCCCTTGGGTGTTGCAAAAGACATATAAGAGATATAATATGCATATAACATCTTTGTAAGAGTTGACACACTCGAAATAAAACCATATACCAACTCGACTGCCTAACGTGATATAACACATCAATTTCCTTCCTATTTTGGAGAAAACTTAAGTCCAGTAGTGGGACGTACATGAGCCGTGTATATTCCCAACCAAACCCTCCATTTTCCTACAGTTAAATAATATAACGCAATAAATGAAATATAAATTTAGGCAAGAAGAAGTTCGTACTAAATCTAGAACATTTTCGAGATTAAATTAGTTTATACCGTGTGAGCAGTCATAACGGAATAAGAAGCTAATTTAGATAATATATTATATTAGATAATGTATTTTTAAATAAAGTAACGTTGTAAAATTAATAATACGAATTATGACAATCTCTTGATGTTGAATGAAATCTATTTTTCCAAAAAAAAACAATAGTTTTGTGATAGTTTAGTAGAGGATGGAATGTGTTTCAGTCATACTTGCTGAATGATGACCGCGTTAGTAGATTGCGTTAACATAACATCTTTGAAGAGAGAAGATTTTGAATATTAAAAAAAAGAATTAATCGAGGATCCAAACTTATACTTCAGCAATGTTTTATAACACAAAAAGTTAACACTAAATCAACTAAATGATAAGAAGGGAAGGCAAACTCGAAATAAAACTTTAAACCAAGACATCTGACTTATGGTGCTATAGAAGTTTAATTTTCTTTTTATTATATTGGAGGCTTAAGCCCAGCATTGGGACAGATACGAGCTGAGATGATGATTAAATATTAATTGAATAGATATGTAATTTTTTATAGTTATCAATATTATAAACCCTATTTATATCTGATATACGACGCTCTCACAACTCCCAGAGCTGCTACTTACAAATATAGCTTCATTACGTGACATGTGATACTGTCCGTAGAGATATACAAGTATATGATTTATGTTATATTAATAATATATCTTTATTGAGTTTCAGATGAGCAATCAGGATTTTTCCGTGTGGTGACGGAGTAAGAATACAATTCACCACCCTCTATCTTACCCGTGGGTGATCGTAAGAGACGACTAAGGGATAAAAATGCATATAACATCTATGCAAAAGAAGGAAAACTCGAAACAAACCCTATACCAACACGTCTGACCAGCGTGGTATGGTAGGTTAATTTTCTTCCCATTACGGAGGAGGCCCGACCCCAATAGTGGGACATTTATGGGCTTTTTTTTTGGGACTAATCCCACCACAACATTCACCATTGTGACTCATGTAAGCTAGGATCCACAATGGTCTCCATAAATGACACCAAGGTTTGACCCTCAGGCAGTCCCGGGATACGATTTTAATTATCTTGGAACCCGCAACAAATTTAATTAGAAAAGTTTAAAGAGGAGGAGTTGGAAAGAGTGATTCCACTTCCCTCCTAGACAAAGTGGGAGACAGGAAAACAAAATGACTAGCCAGCCAATAATTAAATAGGTGTACGGCTATAATAAGCGCAGCCGTACGGCACCACGGATACGGAAGAACTTAACGGGGCCTATATGTGAGCGTTAAGATTGATTGCTACAGTAGGTATGGCAGAAACGCATGAACGCACGGAAATTTTCTCGAGTTGCTGCAAGGTTCGTATAGTATACTACTCCACAGGTGACTTGCAAACTGTTTAACAAAAGGCTCGTTTCGCCAGAGATCGCTCTCCCAGAGAATGTGTTGTGCTGATTGTTTATACTCATGGTCAGGTGTGGAACATTGACATAGTGGTGAAGGTACGAGTTTAAAAGAAAATAATTTACTTTTAAAGTTGCCATGTCCAGTTAAAAATTGGGCCACAAAATGGTCAACCTCTAGCCACACTTTCTCCAGGCACTTTCGGATGCATGGAAAAAATTGATAAAGATGACGGCCTTTCGATGATGAATCCCATCTTTCTTGCCATTCAGTTAAAAGCTCTTCATAGACACTTGATTGTGGCGAAAACAATCTAGTAATTTTATTTCGGTCGCGCGGTAGAAGGAAATCGGTATTTATAGTTTCCCTTATGGCGTAATACACATTTATAGGCTGTGATGATGATGATGATG
Source organism: Lymantria monacha (assembly GCA_905163515.2). Taxonomy (NCBI): domain Eukaryota; kingdom Metazoa; phylum Arthropoda; class Insecta; order Lepidoptera; family Erebidae; genus Lymantria; species Lymantria monacha. Next base: position 33,591,095 of record LR991090.1, on the reverse strand, counting down.
ATGATGAAGCAGGATAAATAATGCTTGGATCATAGTCAGGTTGATCGGAATGCAGTAGCAAATAGCTCCTACCCGTGTGCCGATTATCTGCGAGAATGTGATATTACCCCGGACGGTACAATTATGGTTGTTAGCAGAAAAATTGTTAATGACTTGGCTCTATATTATATTTTTTTCAATGTTTTACATACATACATATCATCACGCTATATCCCTTGCAGGGTAGGCAGAGAGAACAGAGTGCCAGAGAACTCTATCCTTGCATACTTCACTCGCTTCCTCAACATTCATAATTCTCTTCATACATGCTCGTCGGTTTCAGAGACTCTTGACTCCACCTTCCTTCAATACGATTCAATGTTTTAACTCAACCTAATACAGAGGGTACTAGTGCACTGTATAACCTTTTCCAATTTGTTATACAAGCTACGATTTAGTTGATGATTTAGGTTAATAGTTATCATCAGTATTATCATCATCTCAGCTCACATATTTCCCACTGTTAGGGTTGAATGTCTTACATATTAGGAGGCAAATTGACTTCTACCGCGCGCTGACCAGACGTGTTGATATAAGGTTTTGTTTCGTTTATCTTCTCTTGCATAGATGTTATATGCGTTTTATATCTACCTAAAGATATCCGAGATATGCCAATGAATAAGTTCAAAAAGGCTATCAAAAACAGACTGTGCAGAAAAGGATATTACAGCATTTCGGATTATCTAAATGATAATACGGAATGGTTATGAGCAGCTCCTCTCTCAGCAATTACCTTTTTAATGTTTATCTCTTACTCTTGTATTATTTGTATTATCTTAATTGTACAGTGTAGCGTGTTTTGCCTAACGAGTTATGTATTTAGTTATCCAAGCTATCTGTTTCAAATTTATAGATTATGGTGTGGTCATGCTCACTGAAAAGGTCTCTGCTTGCGGTAGCTACGTGAAGCGGGTCTCTCCCTTCCTTCCAATGTGGTTGAGGGGCATGATGGCTGCTCTAATAGTTAACTCGTGATCGGGTGCCGCTTGTGGGATCTGGTCCAGCCATTTTTCTTTTTTTTTGTTTTATAAATATTCTTAGTTTAATTTTGTATTATATACAAAATTTTTAAAATGAATCTTTACTCGAAGGGCATATCACTAGAACTAATATAAATTAAACATGTAACCAAACTCTTTTGTGAAAAAATATAATAAAAAAAATGCCCACACAACACAACGAGCCCACTGAGTTTCTTGTCGGATCTTCTCAGTATGTGGCTGCTTTGCGATTCGGTGGTAGATTAATAAAATTTAATTTAAAAAAAAAACAATGTAAAATAAATGATTTGATTTGATTTGATTATCCCTTAGCAGTCTCTTACGATCACCCACGGGTAAGATAGGGGGTGGTGAATTGTATTCTTACCCCGTCACCACACGGATGAGATAAACCTTTACATCTTATATAATTGTAGTCTATGGGTGTGTATTATGTTATTATACGCTTAGCCTAGACTTGACATAACTGATCGCCACGACTACCAACACACAAGTATCCCGCGATCCATGTCATGCTCTTCACTCTTATAGGTTAGACGAAGCAGTTTCAGGGCTGGTGCCCTCTAACTATGACTGCAAATCTGGTTGAAGAACCATTAGTCCTTGGAGGTTAAAGCCATTGTGGTCTTCAGAATAACAGGACTCACGAAATCCCTCGCTCAGCTCACCATTCCGGCGATTAGTCTAGCCCGAACGAGTCCCCCGGAGACCCCGAAAGAAGTTTAACTTTAGATGACCAGAGATATCAGCAACGACTTCGATGTCATAGTGGTTAGTCTTGAAAACGCCTAGCGACAGTAGCAACAATTTGGACACCGCTATGGCGATCAGTCTCAGATGAAACCCCCAGTGATCCGAAGGAACTGTGGCTCCAAATGTCTTGTGACAGTAGCAATGGCTGTATGGAGGGCTGTGGGCGATCAGATAGAGTCAAAAAGATATCTAAGCACTATGAACGCGCGAGGGAGGAACCAACCAACCCTGTCCTGCGACAATTCTCTAGCGACTAAATATTATTTGACGTAACCATTCTTACATTACATTATGATTTTATTAAGACATTATATTAAATATGCATACACTACAAATGTAATTACAGTTTATTAAATAGTTTTATATAACATTATCATCCGCGGAGCAAGGGTCCGTCCATTCGTTTTTATTTTACGAGCGAAAAAGGAATGAAGCAATTATTTCAACACAACTATACACTTGCTGTTCTCATTATACAACGCTGCTTTTCTACTGCACAAATAATAATTTTTAAATACAAAACAGTCTATGGATGTTGTTCTATGACAAATTTACAAATATGTAGCGAAGGCGGGCGCTGCACGTGGTTGAAAAAGGCGATCGATAGTACGTGCGACAACTGTTGCGCTAATCTTACCTCTCGCTCGCACTTACACCGAACTCCATTAACAAATAAGACAGCAAGAAGGACTCTACTACGAGCTCATAGCGCAAAACTCACGCACCACATCATCCGTTTCGCTCTCTTTACAAGTAACATCATTTGTATGAATGAGATGGTAGATGCGGCATCGCATGCTCCTAAAACGTCACAAAGGAGGTCGCCCGATGAATAACAATGCGGACTGCGGGAATGATGTCCTTACCGAAAAGCCACCAAAACCGTAAAAGTTACCGTAACGTTTCCGATAATACCGGTTTATTAATAACGGTTAATTTCATTGCTTCCCTTTATTGTGGGCGAGGAAATGAAAATGTTTGCACATTACGTTTATTTATAATTTATTTCTTTGACCTATTACAATAATCATATTACAATTGTAATTGACCGCCACTAAAGTAACATTCCTAAATAATGTTTAATTACGATGTAATAAAATACTTATATAAAGTTTATCGCAGTAATAGATTTATAGTACGCATTATATATCTTTGTTTAATTAGGTTTAGTTTAATATGGATCTTGTGTATCCATAAGTAATAAAATATGTATAATATATACCTTTCAATAAATTCTCTTTTGACGCACTGGATGTAAAAATAAAGGACAGGAAATTATGATCGGTTCAAAAACTATACACCTAAAAGGTTTTATAGAGAAGGCAAATATTTTGCTGATATCTAGAAAATATTTGCTTTATTTCTTTCAAAAAGTAATCATGTAAAAAATGCTGTTTTAAAATAAGGCAATGGAATTCTATTGGGTTAATACCATTGTTCAGTGCTTAGAAAAATTAAAAATCTTTTTCTCATTTTTATTTATGTATTTGAAAGGGGAATACTAGTTTTTGCACGAATGTGAAAATATCACAAGGCGGTCGTATATTAAATTCAATATTGAATTACTTATGGACTTTTGACGGGAATTTGAAAACGTCATGTGGTGCTCTTGTATTATATTCGATATCTTAGTGTTTTAACGTGTTATATTAGATAATTTTGATGGCATTTTATGTAATATGAAGCGGCGGAGAACTACTGGGATGTAGTGAATATCATATAAAAGTGCTTTACAACTTTTTCGTTTTCCGTCAAAATTCCCACAAGATACCATTAACAGTGTGGCCATTGCACTGTTGATGGCGACAATTTGACTTAGACAATGACTAACTTGAAAGACTAAAGACGTGAAAATATTTATAACTTGACACTGGCACCAATAGCTCGTATATGTAGCTGATTGCCAATATATAAGAAGAAGAAGAAGATGAATTATTTATTTTAAGATAAATATTGTGTAATACAAAGGAAAACTTATCAAAGTACAGCCAATAGAAATGATAATATTAAATGTGTATCATTTCTGAAAAAAACATTTAGATAAAATTACTAGTAAGACTACCAAAGATTGTTTAAAGAATTGATTATTAAAAGCGACGTCTTAACTTACTGAGAGACAATGAGAAAAAATTTACTTCAAGGTAAACTTTATACCTACTGGCAACATTCGTAACAGTAACTAATTGCCAAAATAAAAAAGGAGAAGGACCAATGTCTAATTTTTCTTTACATTCATTATTTCAGCTCATATATATCCCACTGTTGGGCTCGAGCCTCCTACATAATGGAAGGGAAATTGACCTACTATATATACCACGCTGAAGTGGCGCGGCCTAACTATACCTCTGGTATAGCAAAGGTCCATATAGCAGTAACACCTACCATCAGATGTGCTGCTTTTACGTTTACGACTATAAGCAATAAAAAATACATACAATGAAACATAGAACCTCCTCCTTTTTTGAAGTCGGTTAAAAACAGTCTTTCGTGCCCGTCAGAATATCAACGCTGTATATTTTGGCCTCGAGCATATTTTTTTTTTATTGTTCTAAGTCATCATGAACTTAGTCTAAATTACCCCTGACTTGATCAGGGACCTAAACTAGTTGCGATAATTTATTAACAGTTACAATAAAAGGTAGAAAAAAAAATTGAAAGAATACATAGTAACATTATAAGAATTAAATTAATAGCACTTAATAGTATAATGAAACTATTTAGATATAGAAAAATCAAGTACTACTTGTTGATACTTATTATCAGGAATCTTAGTTAGTTGAGGTCCTCGCGCATATTTGACTCATATATTTTTAGTAAATATTTATTTCTCGATCTCTAAATTAATTTGTATTATTATTCTTTTCTTTCTTTCATTTAGAATTAACGGCACCTTTATCATGGAATACAGTAAACCTAGCTATACATCTAGTATTACTAAAGACAATGAGCAACAATTATTATTTAACCTTAAGTTAATTGTTATTAATTCGTTTGCCGCTATAGACAAGAAAAAAGAAATATTATCTTTAAACTGTATTCCTAACAAACTCAGACGCCGTTTGATATAACAGTTCCCCTGTGTCGGCCAATGGCCTACGGTTGTATCGCGATAAACTTAACAATTCCCTAGAAACACATTTATTACCGATTCGTTCGTTCTTTTAGATACTTTTACAATTTTACGATATCCAATTACATGAATAGTGTTATAAATAACTTTTAGATATTCTCTTTTCAATACGTAATATCTGATTCAGCTTCTGATATGCAGTTGGGACCAAAATTGATCGTATGATTGACGCGATTACTCCAATCGTCAATTTTAAAATTAATTTTTTATCATAATTGTTACTTGAAAGTCGATGTGAACAAGAGACACTACTTAGATAAGAACACAGACATATATAAAATATCGTCATCATCATGATTATCCTGTTTTTATCCTAATTACTTGTGCTTGACGCCATATACACTTGTACATATATTGCAAAACTTATTGGCAATAGCGTTATGACCGGCCGCCTGGCTGATGTCAACCCTCCTTGAGAATGTAATTGTTGACCAAATAGTATCAGGTGGAATTGGCCCAGATGTAAAGCTCTTAGTCGTCTTTGACGACACGCACGAATAAAGGTTGATAGTATTCGTAACCGCTACCAAATAAGTGTGAAGGCTGTTGGCACCGAAAGTACTGTATTTTTATACTTTTGCCCATCATAATACTTACAATAAATATAAATTATAAAGCACAAGAAAGTGGTTCAGCATAATTGGCCGTCACCGAAGATACAATAACGGTGGTACGGTCAAATGGCGATGAAGAACTTTTACGTCAGATTATGGGGCTATATCCAACCGAACGAATCTTTATATGACGGACGGTTCGAGCAGGTAGTGACCTAACCATAACCTATGTAAAAAATAATTACCCATATGTGTTGCCACTGATTTTTATCCCTAGATTTCAACGTTTAGCATTACATAGGATACAATCTAACATTACACTTTTAGATGAAAAAAATGTTGCTCAATTTCAATTTAAATGTTCACCTCCAAAAGTATCTCGTGCTACAAATATGGGATCCGTTGCAGCTGTACACAATTTCGCAAATAATTCAAGTCGGGCACGCCACTCGCTAGTTACGCAAATTCCCTACAAAATATAACAAAATACCACGCAACATTTTCACCAAGGCCAAAACATTTATCAAATAATTTAATGATTGCATATAAATAGCAGTCGGTAAAATCGTAAAAATATATTTGAATTAAATGGCCTCCTTTAATCGAAATCTCTCTCAATATATATTTTATAAAACGAGAAAAAATAGAAGGCGCTGATCCCTGATCCTTCCTCTGATCGATTCCTTTCCTACGGTTATCATAAGAGAGACCATTTAAAATATAAGCAAAATACATGATTTGTAATCAAATGAAAAGTTGAAATATAAACCTTTACCAACACATCTGACTATGTGACATGGAAATGTAGTTCTTAAATGTCAGCCTCGACATTTTATAGAGCGAGCTATGCTCGGCATTTCACTGCGAGATAGAATCTGATAGAAGAACATATATAACCGATATAACACAAATAAATTAGTTAAGAAGTGGTAATGGGCAGACCAGACACCAATAGGAAAGAAAGATTCTCTAGTGGTGGCCGGACGACGCATGTAGGAACCTCCAACCAGGTGAATCAACGATTTAGCGTAAGTTTCAGAGAGACTTCGGCTACCTGCGTTACAGGATCGCGCTTTATGACGAACTATGGAGGAAGCTTATGTCTTTTAATGACTATGATGGACACATCTGATCAGACATCCATTGTTCAACAAAAACCTCCTCAAGACTACCTTAGTAGGCAAAGTTTTTGAGGGGATAGTGACTTGTCTGAGACACTCCTTATCCGCTTAACCCCGCTTACCCTTCAAGAAGAGTTTTATCATTACCCACTTGTAGTATGGTGGAATCGATCTTTATTTTGTCCACACTTTATTCGTAAAAATGTCTCTCAAATGAATTCTCTTTACAAATAAAATTGTTTGCCAAACATCAGATAGATTTGTTAACAGACAAGGAATAAATTCAATTACTAAATATATTTTAAACAAACAATCAACAGGGCGAGTAAAATAAAACAGTTTAATAAATATAATATATTCTAGTACATAATAATTTTATCTTTGTGGTGACAGAGTAGGGAATACAATTCACCACCGTAATCGTTAACATACTGACTTTCGGTGCCAGTGCCGTGAGTTCGATTCCCACGCAGGACAATACTTTGTGCGATCCATAAACTATTGTTCAAAGTCTGGGTGTAATTTTTCTGTGTTAATTGCATGTTTGTAAAGTCCCCCACAATACAAGGATTATTTCCTTAGTGCAGAGTGGTGTTATTAAAAAAAAAAGAATGAAAACTCAAAACAAAATCCTTTACCAACACGTCTGACCACCGTGGTATAGTAGGTCTATTTCCCTCCCGTTATGAAGGAGGGTCGAGCCCAATAGTGGGACGTATATGAGCTGAGATGATGACATAATAATTCTTGTACAAAACAGTATTATCCTTTCTTGTAAAGTTTAATTCTATTAAATAACAGTATTTTTCTAATAGTGTTGCATAATATATTAGTTCGTATTACAGAGGAAGTTAATATTTTCTTTTATCTAAGACTTGGTTCAAATAAATTAAGCTACTAGGGAAGTTTAAATGTTTCTGCCGCAGAGAATACCTACTGTTTGTTAATTGTATAGCTGTTTGTAATAAAATTATTTAATTGTCTGAATATGTATTTATAATGGACTTATAAACATAAATACATAAAATATACAGACTATCAATTAAAACTATTATGGATTCTATGGCGTTTCATGGTCATGAGAGGACTGTGCTCCCTCCCTGAACGCTGTAAAGTATTCGCAACGTCGGGATATTAAAAATCAAATACAAACGCGACAGAATCCTTAAAATTAGCGTTATTTCAAATGTGTAATACGCTCCTCATCGACCTTAGCAATACCAGAGGTACAGCTAGGCAACCTAACAACCAGAACCCACCCGGAAGGCTCGGTTAGGATAGAGGTAAGGTATACGATTTCTTTGTATAAAAAGGTATCCATTAAAATACGAACTCGATATGATGTAAACAACTTTTTCCGTTACAGTTAAACTATTTAAATAATTTAGTAAATATAACTATTATAGAATTACTTTGAAATATTTAATAAAATGCAACAATTAAAATTACTATATTAAATTTTCTTTTTTACTAATTGTACTCGAGACTAAAACACCACTTTGGGCTTTCAGATAATGTTTTTTTTTTTGCTTTTAATCGGCAACTTTTTCAATTCAACTCTCATAAGATGTCATCCTCCCTATATCTACCATCCATAGCCTTAAACAATATTTAAAATAATAACAAACCATAACTGCTTATAAAAAGCCTTACAGCCAGTTATTTAATCTATAAAATCTTACTAAATAACGTCATTAAAAGGGTCCTGGTGTTGAAATTAATACTAAAACGTAGCCTTAACCCTTTCTTATATATTTTAATATTATTCCATACAAATGAATATTCATGCTCGCTAGGTGATTGCGACATTACGCTACGGCTTTCTTGAGTAAATTATGCACAAAATTAAATACCTTTTTGGGCTACCAACGCCGCCATTTTGATGACGTTTCTAATTGCCGCATTAATTACATTAAATTCTTTTGAGAATTATTACTCCGGAGTAATGGTGGTGGTCGTTTAAGGAATACAGGTTGAATTAGAATAAATAACAATACATAATTATTATATGTTAAAGCATTTTTTTGTTGTACAACAATAAAATTAGTAGTGTAAGTAGTGACAGAGTTATCGTACATTTCACGTATCCATTTCTTGCTAATGGATATCCTAGAAGACGACTTAACAAATATAATACTCACAAGTAGTGTAGAGGTAGCCACACTGTTAATAGTGTTCTGTCCACAGCCGCGGCCCGTCCCTTCGAGGTAGTACCACACTCTCGCAGAAAATCGACCTGCGCTTCCTTCAATGAGAACATTGAAGGAAGCGCAGAAGCCCAACTTTCTGGGTGGATTTAAGTTAGTAAGCAGTATTTAAATTATTGAAATTTAGCATTTAATATGCTTCATCATCATCATCATCATCATTTCAGCCCATCGCCGTCCACTGCTGGACATAAGCCTCCCTCATGGTATGCCACAGAGTGCGGTTCTGTGCCGTCTGCATCCATCGACGCCCAGCAATTTTCACTAGATCGTCTGTCCACCTAGTGGGGGGGCGTCCTACACTGCGTCGTCCGGTACGTGGTCGCCACTCTAGAACCTTTTTTCCCCAGCGGTTGTCGGTTCTTCGAGCGATGTGGCCAGCCCATTGCCACTTCAGCGTGCTAATTCTTCGTGCTATGTCGGTTACACCCGTTCTTCTACGGATTTCCGTATTACGGATTCTATCACGCAGAGAAATCCCGAGCATAGCTCGCTCCATAGCACGCTGAGCGACTTTGAGCTTGGTTATGAGGCCTACATTTAGGGACCACGTTTCCGTGCCGTAAGTCATCACTGGTAACACACACTGGTTGTAGACCTGTGTTTTCAGACACTGAGGTATGTTGGACGAGAAGATCCTCTTAAGTTTCCCGAACGCTGCCCAACCGAGTTGGATTCGTCGGCTGACCTCTTTCTCGAAATTGGATCTACCTAACTGGACTGTTTGTCCAAGGTAAACATAATGATCTACAATTTCGAGAATCGCATTGCCAACTAGGACCGGTACAGGAATGACATGGGCATTTGACATGACTTTCGTCTTGTCCATGTTCATTCGTAACCCCACCAGTTGGGATACCCTGCTGAGATCGTTGAGCATGGTGCCAAGGTCCTCCATGGATTCTGCCATAACGACGATATCGTCTGCAAATCGAAGGTGAGTGATGTATTCGCCGTTAATGTTAATACCTAGTCCGGTCCAGTCTAAGAGCTTGAAGACATCTTCCAGTGCAGTGGTGAACAGTTTCGGAGAGATGACATCTCCCTGTCTCACGCCTTTCTGCAACTGGATCGGTTTCGTACTCTTATCCCGAATACGGACTGACATTGTGGCGTTCCTATACAAACACTTCAGCACTTCGATATAACGATGGTCGATTTGGCACCGCTGAAGGGACTGCAGCAACGCCCAAGTTTCGACTGAATCAAAGGCTTTCTCATAGTCCACAAACGCTTCATATGCTTAATTATTTATAAAACCCGATTACGAAGCGAAAAATGATGTCACAAGCGGGATTCGAACCCGCGCCTATTGGGATTCCGGCCCAATCGTGCTGCCACTACACCACCGTGACTTAATGTAGGACATGCAAATTTCGCTTCGTATCATACTAACGTCGTAAGGTGACGGTATGCTATCTACCCGACAATGTTTACACATTGTTATAGGCTTAATACTTCAAACTTTGCAGTTAGAATTGTATTAAACGACGACACAACCTTGTTATTTAAATTACTGATATTTAGCATTTAATATGCTTAATTATTTATAAAACCCGATTACGAAACGAAAAATGAGGTCACAAACGGGATTCGAACCCGCGCCTATTGGGATTCCGGCCCAATCGTACTGCCACTACACCACCGTGACTTAATGTAAGACATGCAAATCAATCAAATGTAATCGGGTTTTATAGTAAGCAGTAGTTTAGTTGTATCCTGGTATTGCATAGTTGCATGAGCGGGAGTAATACCATCAGGTGTGCTACTTGCACGTTTGCCATCATTAACAATAATAAAACAGAACATCTATGCAAAAGAAAGAAGAGTTGACAGCATACTCTATGTCAACCCGTGTAATTAGCGTGCAGTAGTAGTTTATTTTCCTCCCTCTGTGTAGGAGGCCTGAGCCCAGCAGGGGAATGTATATGTGATGAAAAACATAAGATATTAATACATAAATATATACATACATAGCATCACGCCATGTCCCTTGCATGGTAGGCAGAGCGAACAGAGTGCCAGAGAACTCTCCTTGCATACTTCACTCGCCTCCTCAACATTCATAATTCTCTTCATACACGCTCGCCGGTTTCGGAGACTCTTGACTCCGCCTTCCTTCAGTACATGACCGATCTGGTCTAGGTAGGTTAGTCTCGGTCTCCCCCGGTACCTACATTCTTCCACTTTCGTATTATATATCTTCTTAACCAGACGTTCGTTCGTCATTCTTTCCACATGTCCAAACCATCGGAGCATTCCCTTTCGCATCTCTACACCAATACTCTCTTTCATACCTACTTGCTCTTTTACGTCATCGTTACGAATGCGATCGATCAGCCTAACTGCACAGATTTTCCGTAGAGATCGCATTTCGACCGCATTAATTTTATTTTCATACTCTTTTCTGCATACCCAACTCTCGCTTCCATACAGTAATGTTGGGACAAGCATTGCATTATGTATTGCTACACGCTCTTCGCTCTATATCAGTGGTGTACCTTCCATCTCGGCTAAATCCATATCCCAGATATACAAATTCATCCAATTACTCCAGTACATCATTACCTGTTGTTACTCTTACATCTGTTCTGGCTTCATCTCTTTTGAATACCATTATTTTCGTTTTGTTCACATTCACGCGTAGGCCCCTTTTCTTAGAATCTTCTGTCATTGTGTCGACTAGGGTCTGCAGGTCAGTCGCTGACTGTGCTAGCAGGACTGCATCATCTGCATAGAGCAGAGCAGTGACCACTGAGTCGCCCATCTGGACTCCCACATTCATATCGTTCAACCTTTGGAGACATTTATCCAGATATATGATAAACAGCCTGGCTGACAGAATGCACTCTGCTTAACGCCGATATTAACGTCAAACCAAGGTGGCATTCCATCATTCAGCCGCACACAGGCTCTACAGCCCATGTAACTGGACTGCACAGCCTGTAGCAGTTTACCGTTAATACCATACTCCGGTAAAATGTCTCAAAGTTCCTTTCGTACAACTGTGTCAAATGCTCTCTCCAGATCCACAAAACTGCAGAAAACCCTCTGACCTAGAGCCAGATGCTTCTCCACAATATTGCGCAGAGAGAACACTTGATCCATGCATCCCCTTCCACTCCTGAAACATCCTTGTGTCTCACACAGTAAACCATCGGACACCATCCTCATTCTCCTTTCAATAATTTTACCGTACACTTTTGCTGCCAAACTGGTCAAGCTTACGGCTCTGTAATTTGCACAGTCATAACTTGAACCCTTGTTTTTAAAAAAGGCATGATGACTGCGCTATTTCAGTCCCTGAGAACCATTCCCGAGCTCCAACAAAAATTGAGGAGCAACTGGAACGCCTCCCAGACACAGGAGCCACCAAGCTTGATCATCTCGGCAGACACCATATCAATGCTCGCTGCCTTACCATTTTTCAAACTTCTTATCGTCCATTCAACTTCATCCATACTGATGCCATCGGAGGACGTCGGTGCTGAATGTTGATCTACTAAACCACATGCGACACCGGCGCCAACTCGAGTATCCGCATACATATCGCCAAAATATTCACTCCATCGGCTTAACACGTCTTGTGTTTGTGTAAGAATATCTCCACCTTTAGACTTTATTTTATTCATTCTGAAGGCTGACCAACCACCCCGAGACTTCTTCACCTCCCTCCAAAAGTGTTTGGTGTTACCCTCGAAGTTTTTAGTCAGCCTATCTTCTGCACTCATATTCGCTCTATCACGTTTCTCTTTCACTAAGGCCTTGGTGTCATTCTTACATTGCCGATATATTTCTTTCTTCTTCTGTTCAGTCATACTGTCATTCTAATTTATTCTTCCAAGCCCTCCGAAATGGACACGCTCTCGCCAGTGCCTTCACTTTCTGAACAGACCACTAAATCTCGCAATAACGAGATAGTGGTCCGTGTCGACTGTGGGGCCCCTGTAGGCTCTTGCGTCCAATATTTTGCTTCGGAGGCGACTGTCTACCAAAACTAAATCTATTATACTTTTCTGTTCATTCCTTCTCCATATATACCTACATATGGATGTTCAAATCTCCGCATACAATCACGTGTTCACTGGTTTCTGCCATATCCAGAACTTCCCTAACATTATTTCAAAACTTCTTTAGGTCTGATGCCACCGAGGATCCTACGGGAGCATATGTTACAACAATGGCCAATTACCTCAATTTAAAAAAAAGAATTCAATGAAAAGTGCGTCAGCTTGAATTAAATAAAAAACTAGTTAATTAAAATCACATGATATTTTGTTATTTCAAAATCTACATACATACATATCATCACGCCATATCCCTTGCAGGGTAGGCAGAGAGAACAGAGTGCCAGAGAACTCTATCTCTGCATACTTCACTCGCTTCCTCAACATTCATAATTCTCTTCATACACGCTCGCCGGTTTCGGAGACTCTTGACTTCACCTTCCTTCAATATATAACCGATCTGGTCTAGGTAGGTTAGTCTCGATCAAAATCTACTTCTGCCATTTTCGCTCATATATATCTCACTGTTGTGCTCGAGCCACAACAAAACTGAAATTGAGCAAAGTCTGACTGATAGAAAGGTTGATATAGCATTTTATATAGAGTTTCCTTTCTCTTTTATAGATGTCATCTACGTATTATATTCTTTAGTCGTCTTTTACAATCCCGTCGAGCCTCCACAGATGCCACGGTAGTGGTATCAGTGCCGACCAATGGCTATGGGGAAGGAGCATGGTGGGTTATGAGGCCGCACGTCGCCCTTCTGTCGCCACAAATAGCATATGCAAGGCGTGTTCAGACCATAGATTGCAAAAAAAAATCTTTTACGATGCCCACGTATACAAATAGGGTTATATATTGCATTTTAACTCCGTCATCACACGGAAAATAATCTTTCGAATGTATATATTTCAATCAAAAAATTTTTTTATTGCTTATGGTGGCAAACCGGAATGCAGTTCACCTGATAGTAAGTGATACTGCTGCCCAGGGATCTTTGCAATACCAAAGCATAGCCAGGCTACTGCCTACTGATACAAAGCGCAAACCCACCCAGTTGGGCTTCCGCCTCTCTCTCTTTTCATTTCTCCATCAGCCTATACAATACCACTGCTAAATAAAAGTTCCCCTTAATTAGATGACGACCTAATCACCACAGTTAACAAGATGGTTCGCATCGTAATTGATGTAATAATTCTTTTAGAAGTTAACACAAATTAACTCAACATTATCATATATTTATACAAATTACTGAAATTTGGCATTTTATGTGCTTGATTATTTATAAAAACCCGATTACGAGCAAAAAATGATTGTCGCAAGTGGGATACGAACCCACACAAAGCCGTTCCAATCGTGCTACCACTTACACTACCGTGAACTATTGTAGGACATTCAATTCTCGCATCGTAGTATATTTTCGTCTTTAAAGAGACGTGTGCCATCTACGTGAAATTGTTTACACATTGTAATAGTCAAACTTTGTAGTTAGAATTGTATTAAACGACAATCCCACTTATGACAATCATTTTTCGCTCGTAATCATACATACATACATACATACATATCATCACGCCATATCCCTTGCAGGGTAGGCAGAGAGAACAGAGTGCCAGAGAACTCTATCTCTGCATACTTCACTCGCTTCCTCAACATTCATAATTCTCTTCATACACGCTCGCCGGTTTCGGAGACTCTTGACTCCACCTTCCTTCAGTACATGACCGATCTGGTCTAGGTAGGTAAGTCTCGGTCTCCCTCGGTACCTACATCCTTCCACTTTCGCATTGTATATCTTCTTAACCAGGCGTTCGTTCGGCATTCTTTCCACATGTCCGAACCATCGGAGCATTCCCTTTCGCATCTTTACACCAATACTCTCTTTCATACCTACTCGCTCTCTTACGTCGTCGTTACGAATGCGGTCGGTCAGCCTAACTCCACAGATTTTCCGCAGAGATCGCATTTCGACCGCATTAATTTTACTTTCATACTCTTTTCTGCATACCCAACTCTCGCTTCCATACAGTAATGTTGGGACAAGCACTGCGTTATGTATTGCTACACGTGCCTTCTGGCTGAGGTGGTGGCTGCCGAGAAGTTGCTCCAACGCTCCGTTCACTCTATTTCCCGCATTCACTCTTCGCTCTATATCAGTGGTGTACCTTCCATCTCGGCTAAATCCACATCCAAGATA
This sequence comes from Lymantria monacha, assembly GCA_905163515.2. NCBI lineage: Eukaryota > Metazoa > Arthropoda > Insecta > Lepidoptera > Erebidae > Lymantria > Lymantria monacha. The sequence goes on along the minus strand of LR991090.1, from coordinate 33,576,086 downwards.
TACAAATTCATCCACTTGCTCTAGTACATCATTACCTATTGTTACTCTTACATCTGTTCTGGTTTTATCTCTTTCAAAGACCATTATTTTGGTTTTGCTCACATTCACGCGTAGACCCCTTTTCTTACAATCTTCTGTCATTGTGTCGACTAGGGTCTGCAGGTCAATCGCTGACTGTGCCAGCAGGACTGCATCATCTGCATAAAGCAGAGCAGTGACCACTGAGTCGCCCATCTGGACTCCCACATTCATATCGTTCAACCTTTGGAGACATTTATCCAGATATATGATAAACAGCCTGGCTGACAGAACGCACCCCTGCTTAACGCCGATATTGACGTCAAACCAAGGCGACATTCCATCATCCAGCCGCACACAGGCTCTACAGCCCATGTAACTGGACTGCACAGCCTGTAGCAGTTTACCGTTAATACCATACTCCGGTAAAATGTCCCAAAGTTCCTTTCGTACAACCGTGTCAAATGCTCTCTCCAGATCCACAAAACTGCAGAAAACCCTCTGACCTAGAGCCAGATGCTTCTCCACAATGTTGCGCAGAGAGAACACTTGATCCATGCATCCCCTTCCACTCCTGAAACCTCCTTGTGTCTCACACAGTAAACCATCGGACACCATCCTCATTCTCCTTTCAATAATTTTTCCATACACTTTTGCTGCCAAACTGGTCAAGCTTATGGCTCTGTAATTTGCGCAGTCATAACGTGAACCCTTGTTTTTAAACAAAGGCACGATGACTGCGCTATTCCAGTCCCTGGGAACCATTCCCGAGCTCCAACATAAATTGAGGAGCAACAGGAACGCCTCCCAGACACAAGAGCCACCGAGCTTGATCATCTCGGCAGACACCATATCAATGCCCGCTGCCTTACCATTTTTCAAACTTCTTATCGCCCATTCAACTTCATCCATACTGATGCCATCGGAGGACGCCGTTGTCGAATGCTGATCCACTAAACCACATCCAACACCGGCGCCAACCGTAGCATCCGCATACATATCGCCAAAATATTCACTCCATCTGCTTAACACGTCTTGTGTTTGTGTAAGAATGTCTCCACCTTTAGACCTTATTTTATTCATTCTGAAGGCTGACCAACCACCCCGAGACTTCTTCACCTCCCTCCAAAAGAGTTTGGTGTTACCCTCGAAGTTTTTAGTCAGCCTATCTTCTGCACTCATACTTGCTCTATCACGTTTCTCTTTCACTAAGGCCTTGGTGTCATTCTTACATTGCCGATATATTTCTTTCTTCTGTTCAGTCATACTGTCATTCAGATTCAAAGAAGAGACATAGTCCAGCCACGCTTTCTTCTTTTGCTCTACGGAAGCTGCCACTTCCGCATCCCACCATGCATCACCATTTGTTTTTCTATGCTTCTTTGAACTTCCACATACTTCTTTCGCTGTATCTACCATACTCTCTTTCAATACTCTCCAGCATTCTTCAATGTCCGATTGCGGCTGGCTTGCCATCGTCAGCCGTTCTCGGACACACTCTGCATACTTTTCTCTTACACACTCTTCTTGCAACCTTTCAACCTTTATTCTTTCAAGCCCTCCGAAGTGGACACGCTCTCGCCAGTGCCTCCACTTTCTGAACAGACCACTAAATCTCGCAATAACGAGATAGTGGTCCGTGTCGACTGTGGGGCCCCTGTAGGCTCTTGCGTCCAATATTTTGCTTCGGAGGCGACTGTCTACCAAAATTAAATCTATTATGCTTTTCTGTTCATTCCTTCTCCATGTATACATATGGATGTCCTTATGTTGGAAAAGTGGGCAAGCGCTCGTAATCAGGTTTTTATATATATTTATAGTTAAAAATCAATGGTGACTCAGCTGAAAATAAAGTGTAACGATTACCTTACGTTATCAGAGAAGTCGTAAAAATAGACAAAAGTTTAGAAGGAAACTGAGCAGCAGTATTATTATAGAAAAATATAAGATCAAGTATCTATCCATCAAGCATGACGATTTTTTGTGATAAGTTATGAACTGGACGCTCCCCGTCCGGGCGACGGAGGGGTGGCGTAGGGCGCCACTAACCACCATACTACGTCACCATCACTATTAGACTGACTCATCATCATTCTCCTACTCTTATCCCAATTGCTTGGGGTCGATACAATATGTAGGTACTCTTCTTTCATAGTTCATAATGTAAAAGTTATTGGCAATAGTTTTATGACCAGCCGTCTACCAGACGTCAACCCTCCTTGGGGATGTAATCATTGACCAAACGGCATCAGATAGGGTTGGCCTAGGTCGCTATAAGACATCGGGTACCGGTGGTCCGCTCGCACGGCGAAGAGAGGTGTTTGCAGAGTGGGTCTATGGGGTTGCGCGCCGCCTCTTCCGCCGCCCCGGACCGATTTGGCGGGGCGCGACCACGTCCATAGTCCATCGCAAAAAAAAGAAGAAAAATACAAGGCTCTTAGTCGTCTTTCACTATATCTTCAAGCAAAGTAAGGGTATTCGTAGTCGCTACCACCCAGCTATAAACTGACTATTGGTAACGATTCTTTGACCTGTAGGCAGCCCAGTGGATTACCCAGAAATAATCCTTGTATTGCGGAGAAATTTACAAACATGCAATTAAAGCAGACAAATTACACTCAGGCTAAGAATAACTGTCGGCGCGACGTCCGCCCTTTCATGGTTTATGCCGAATGTGGGCGGACCGAGCGCTACGTGCCGACAGCTGTACACGGGGGTCGTCCGGTCGATGGCCCTGTACGGCGCACTGGTATGGGCGGGGTCCCTGACTGTCCGAATCAGGGCTCTTCTGTGGCGCCCACAGAGGGCCATGGCGGTTAGGGCTGTACGCGGGTACCGCACGGTGGCGACGGAGGCAGCGTGCCTGCTGGCCGGGAGTCCCCCGTGGGACCTGGAGGCGGAAATGCTCGCCGATTTGTATCGGCGGGTGTCGGGGGTAGCGCGGAGGGCAGTGTGGTCTCTTTGAGGGAACTCACCGCCTGGCAGGCGACGCCCGCCTAGATGTCATTGCCCGTTGGGCAGTCCGGCTGGAGAGGCCTCAGTTCGGTGTGCGGACCGTAGAGGCCTTCCGGCCGGGCTGATGCAGTGGTTGGAAAGGCGGCACGGGGTGCTCTCCTTCCGTTGGTGCAGGTTTTGACGGGGCATGGATGCTTCGCCAAATACCTGCACAAGGTCGTCAGGAGGGAGAGTACACCGTCCTGCCACCACTGCGATTGCGACGAAGACACGGCGCAGCATACGCTCGAGGTTTGTGCCGCTTGGGCAGAGCAGCGCCGTGAACTCGTCGCAATCATCGGTGCCGACCTGACGCTGCCGACCATCGCCAGGGTGATGCTTGACAGCGTCAGGAACTGGGACGCGGTCGCAACCTTCTGCGAGGCAGTAGTCTCGCGGAAGGAGGCGGCGGAGGGCGTGCGCGAGGAGCGTCTCCTCGACGGCGCGAGCCGCCGCCGGCGACTGGGGCGACGCAGGCGCGATTACCTGCGCCTGATGCCGCCCTAGCTGATGCCGCGGGTGACTGGATCGGGGAATTAGTCCGTCACCCGCCGAGAGGCCGACCGCGTGAGGAAAGACCGACATCCTACCCGAGAGGGGGTTGTCGGTCGAGGACAGGGTACTCCTCAGGGGTATTCCGTCGGGCCGACCACTGACGTCAAGTCACTCTGCTCCGGTGATCGGCCCAACGACGAAGGCGACGTCACGGGTGGGTTACGGGTGTGCGTGCTTACGCCCCTCTGTCACCCCGGATGGAGTGGTGCGAGGAGTGCGCCGACCGTAGCCCACCCCCAAAAAAAAAAAAAGGCTAGGAATAACACTTTGTGGATGGCACAAAATATTGAAAAGGAATCGAAGCTACGGTACTATCACGGAAGGTCGGTATCTTAACCATTACGTCATCTGTGCATTAATTTTTTCAGCCAATGTCATGTCAGCCTTTCGGGAAGCGTCACATTATTCCAACCTTTTTTTTTTTTTCGCAAGGTGGGACCTTGGATGTGGTCGCGCCCCGGCAAATCGGCCCAGGGCGACGGAAGACGCGGCGCGCAACCCCATGCACCCACCCTGCAAACACCTCTCTTCGCCGTGCGAGCGGGCCACCGGTACCCGATCTTTGTCTTCGGTGGCCCGCCCGGCGGTCACATTATTCCACCCTTCGAAGTTCAAATCTGCTTTGTTTCAGTGACTACGAATACTATCAACATTACTCGTGAATGTCAGCAAAAGTGACTAAATGTAAGTATACACATACATACATACATACATATCATCACGCCATATCCCTTGCAGGGTAGGCAGAGAGAACAGAGTGCCAGAGAACTCTATCTCTGCATACTTCACTCGCTTCCTCAACATTCATAATTCTCTTCATACACGCTCGCCGGTTTCGGAGACTCTTGACTCCACCTTCCTTCAGTACATGACCGATCTGGTCTAGGTAGGTTAGTCTCGGTCTCCCTCGGTACCTACATCCTTCCACTTTCGCATTGTATATCTTCTTAACCAGGCGTTCGTTCGGCATTCTTTCCACATGTCCGAACCATCGGAGCATTCCCTTTCGCATCTTTACACCAATACTCTCTTTCATACCTACTCGCTCTCTTACGTCGTCGTTACGAATGCGGTCGGTCAGCCTAACTCCACAGATTTTCCGCAGAGATCGCATTTCGACCGCATTAATTTTACTATCATACTCTTTTCTGCATACCCAACTCTCGCTTCCATACAGTAATGTTGGGACAAGCACTGCGTTATGTATTGCTACACGTGCCTTCTGGCTGAGGTGGTGGCTGCCGAAAAGTTGCCCCAACGCTCCGTTCACTCTATTTCCCGCATTCACTCTTCGCTCTATATCAGTGGTGTACCTTCCATCTCGGCTAAATCCACATCCAAGATATACAAATTCATCCACTTGCTCTAGTACATCATTACCTATTGTTACTCTTACATCTGTTCTGGTTTTATCTCTTTCAAAGACCATTATTTTGGTTTTGCTCACATTCACGCGTAGACCCCTTTTCTTACAATGTTCTGTCATTGTGTCGACTAGGGTCTGCAGGTCAGTCGCTGACTGTGCCAGCAAGACTGCATCATCTGCATAAAGCAGAGCAGTGACCACTGAGTCGCCCATCTGGACTCCCTCATTCATATCGTTCAACCTTTGGAGACATTTATCCAGATATATGATAAACAGCCTGGCTGACAGAACGCACCCCTGCTTAACGCCGATATTGACGTCAAACCAAGGCGACATTCCATCATCCAGCCGCACACAGGCTCTACAGCCCATGTAACTGGACTGCACAGCCTGTAGCAGTTTACCGTTAATACCATACTCCGGTAAAATGTCCCAAAGTTCCTTTCGTGCAACCGTGTCAAATGCTCTCTCCAGATCCACAAAACTGCAGAAAACCCTCTGACCTAGAGCCAGATGCTTCTCCACAATGTTGCGTAGAGAGAACACTTGATCCATGCATCCCCTTCCACTCCTGAAACCTCCTTGTGTCTCACACAGTAAACCATCGGACACCATCCTCATTCTCCTTTCAATAATTTTTCCATACACTTTTGCTGCCAAACTGGTCAAGCTTATGGCTCTGTAATTTGCGCAGTCATAACGTGAACCCTTGTTTTTAAACAAAGGCACGATGACTGCGCTATTCCAGTCCCTGGGAACCATTCCCAAGCTCCAACAAAAATTGAGGAGCAACTGGAACGCCTCCCAGACACAGGAGCCACCAAGCTTGATCATCTCGGCAGACACCATATCAATGCTCGCTGCCTTACCATTTTTCAAACTTCTTATCGTCCATTCAACTTCATCCATACTGATGCCATCGGAGGACGCCGGTGCTGAATGTTGATCTACTAAACCACATGCGACACCGGCGCCAACTCGAGTATCCGCATACATATCGCCAAAATATTCACTCCATCGGCTTAACACGTCTTGTGTTTGTGTAAGAATATCTCCACCTTTAGACTTTATTTTATCATTCTGAAGGCTGACCAACCACACCGAGACTTCTTCACCTCCCTCCAAAAGTGTTTGGTGTTACCCTCGAAGTTTTTAGTCAGCCTATCTTCTGCACTCATACTTGCTCTATCACGTTTCTCTTTCACTAAGGCCTTGGTGTCATTCTTACATTGCCGATATATTTCTTTCTTCTGTTTAGTCATACTGTCATTCAGATTCAAAGAAGAGACATAGTCCAGCCACGCTTTCTTCTTTTGCTCTACGGAAGCTGCCACTTCCGCATCCCACCATGCATCACCATTTGTTTTTCTATGGTTCTTTGAACTTCCACATACTTCTTTCGCTGTATCTACCATACTCTCTTTCAATACTCTCCAGCATTCTTCAATGTCCGATTGCGGCTGGCTTGCCATCGTCAGCCGTTCTCGGACACCCTCTGCATACTTTTCTCTTACACACTCTTCTTGCAACCTTTCAACCTTTATTCTTTCAAGCCCTCCGAAGTGGACACGCTCTCGCCAGTGCCTCCACTTTCTGAACAGACCACTAAATCTCGCAATAACGAGATAGTGGTCCGTGTCGACTGTGGGGCCCCTGTAGGCTCTTGCGTCCAATATTTTGCTTCGGAGGCGACTGTCTACCAAAATTAAATCTATTATGCTTTTCTGTTCATTCCTTCTCCATGTATACATATGGATGTCCTTATGTTGGAAAAATGTGTTTGACACAATAAGGTTTCTCTCCATGCATACATCCGCTATGAGCCTACCTGCGTCGTTCACTCTCTTATCACCAAATGGACCAAGTACGTCCTCATAGTCGGGACGCTTGGTCCCCACCCATCCGTTCAAATCTCCGCATACAATCACGCGTTCACTGGTTTCTGCCATATCCAGAACTTCCCTAACATTATCCCAAAACTTCTCTAGGTCTGATGCCACCGAGGATCCTACGGGAGCATATGCTACAACCATGAATACCTTGGTGACACCTAGTTTTATACGGACCCAGAGAAGTCTGGGATCATACATTCCGTAATCCTTCACACCTGAGGCCAAGCGAGAGGACAACAGCACTCCTACCCCCATGCTGGCTCGATCGCTCTGTGGTACACCAGACCACAGAGCCATCCCGCCACCAGGAAGATCGCAGGCGTCGCTGCCCCTTCGCTTGGTCTCTGTTACACAGAGCACGTCTAGCTGTTTGTCCGCCATGACGGATATCAGCTCGTGCAACTTACCTTCCACCCAACCTCTTACATTCCACGTGCCCACCCGGCACTCCGTTCTCCTCGACTCGCCTAACTGGGCAAGGCGTGATGGGTGGCGGCCCCCATCGCCGCAACTGCCGATGTTCGTACCGACGGGGGCGGGTCGGTACGCGTCGCCTCCGGGGGACGCCCTAACCCGCATTGCGGTACGCATTTCGAGCCGGATTAGCAGTCTAATTAGACTGGCAGGGGACGCGAACGAGCACGCTCCGGACTATGCCCCCCTATACAAAACAAAAGTATACAAAAACATTTCCAAGAAATGTTGTCTTCAGGCAGGCCACTCGTAGAACTTTTGCAGTATATATGAAGGTAAAAGAGCATATATTATTCTTACCCAAATAATTGGGATAGCCACCGAAGATAAAGATCGGGTTCTGGTGGCCCGCTCGCACGGCGAAGAGAGGCGCTTTGCAGAGTGGATCTATGAGGTTTAGCGTCACCTCCACCGTCACCCCGGACTGATTTGGCGACGACGAGACCACACGATGGCCCACCGCAAAAAAAAAATAATTGGGATAAGAGGATCATGCTGATAATAGGGAAGTTTATATCCTACAGTAGAGGTCACTACTCCAATGGAAGGATGAATTAAATAATTCTATTTACATTCAATTACTTATAGAAATTGTATAACAATTAATTAATCTATAGGGGCAACATTTTATGTGAAACTTTTAAATAAACGCAAACTACGGACGTAGATTAGGGTCCTATTAATTTTGTCCACAATTTAACTTTCCCTTAAACTTGTATAGACTGTCATTATATATTAAATATTCATCGGATTAGTATGCAAGGGTACATCGTGTGATATAAATAATAAATTAGATACTCTAATGTTATAACTTTGCTTCTAAAACATCCGGTACTGAGACGTAACTTCTAACTTAGAATATTTGATGAAAGAACATCAAGAAATTTGTTATTACCTATAAATAGAATATTTTATTTATGTAATTGTTAAGATCCAGACGTCAATCCTCCTTGGGAATGTAATTGTTGACCAAAGTCAACAATTACATTCCCAACATCCGATTCATTGTTGGGGATGTCCTTCAGTACGTGACTACAGTCTCCCCCGGTACCTACATCCTTCCACTTTAGCATTGTATATCTTCTTAATCAGACGTTCTTTCGGAATTCTTTCCACATGTCCGAACCATCGGAGCATTCTCTTTCGCATCTTTACAAATAAAAAGGTAATTACAACAAATAAAAAAGGCATACTGTTACTTTATAAAAAAATAAAAAACATTTTACTTATAAAAAAAAATATTAAATGTGTTCTCTTATAACAAATGAAATAATTTTGAAATACCTCTCTATATTTATGTAGAGTAATAAAATGTAATAAGTTAGATATAGAGTAATGTAACTCAACAAATCCTGATCCCCACGTACAGCAATAGGTTTTTATAGCTTAAGTTTGTCGTTTTGGGTCAAACTTATCTAATCAGCTATCATAAACAACGGTTACTCACAACGAGGTCGTTCGCACGACCGAGGGAGAGCACGACACGCTCACTCTAATGTTAAAATGCCCTTTTATTACAGACTAACCATGACAGACGTTTAAAAGTTTTTTTTTAACCAACTCTTCGCGTTCAGAAATAAATTCTTATATCTCCACAATCTAGACTGGGGCGGAGTGGAGTGGTTAAGATATGCCATATATCTCAACAGCCAAATATATCAACTATGCCAAGTATCTCAAGTTTGATACCTACGCAGGACAATATTTTGTGCGATCCATAAATAACTGTTTTGAGTCTGGGTTTAATGTTAATAAAGTCCCCCGCAGTAGAAGGATTATGGCCTTTTAAATAAATAAATACATATAATAAATAGCTACAAAATATATCCACACTAGTCTTAGTATCATCGGTCATTTGTGGATGGCATAAAGATTCGAGACATTCGTCACGAAAAGTTAGTATTAACAATAAGACCACATCGCCATCTACTCGTACATCTACAATCACTAAGTTATTTTCCTATTACTCAAAACACCATTTTTTATAGGTTAAAGGTTACCCTATGTCTGCCAAACCCCCTGATAACGTCTATACCATATATCATAGTAATCACCAGAGTAGTTTGATTGCTCTGTGGTAGCGGCTACGAATATTTACAACCTTCACTTTGCTTGTAGATGTCATAGAAGACGACTAAGAACCTGATCGACCTGGGTCAACTCTACCTGATGCCGTTTGATCAACAATTACATACCTAAGTAGAGTTGAAGTCAGGCAGGCGGCCGGTCATATAACTATTACTACTAACTTTTACAATATATACGATGGAAAAAGACTCCATATTGCGTCGATCACAAGTAATTGGGATAAGATCAGGAGAATGAATTATGGATGGCTTCTTATAAATAAATTATTTTATTTTATACTATTTACGTTCAGAATTTTGTCAATGTTCCACGTCTGTCCGCTACAATGAACACACATCTCTCCATATTCTCTCAGACTGCAGTCTCTTAATGAACATAACCTTTTTTTAGACAGAAAGTCACGTCTGGAGTAGTAAACCTCGTGACGACTCAAGAAAATTGGGGTTCATTCTTTTCTGCCGTACCTACTATTGCAATCAATCTTAAGACTCATGGGCGCAGCACTGAAGTCAAGGAATCAATACCAGTAGTTAAAGTAATAGCGATAGATAAAGTAGGTTACGGAGGATTCAGGTGCTTACCGGACACGGGGTCTTCAGTAAGTACCGGCATAGAATTGGAAGAAAAGGGGTCCCTGGATGTCACGAGTGTGGCGCGCCAGTAGACGATGCGCATCATAATCTGGAGATATGCTCCGCTTGGGGGGCCTAGCGCTACGTCCTATCGGCGGTCGTTGGGAGAGACCTGGCATTGTCGATCATCATCTCGAAGATGCTTGACAGCGACAGGTGTTGATTGTCGATGGGCGCTTGTGAGGCCATCATGAAAAGGAAAGAGGCCACGGAGCGGAAAAGCAAGGCGCTTGCGTTCTCAGACTCACTCCACCGCCGGCGTCCGGAGAGAAAGAGGCGCCGTTATACGCACCTTATACGCACCCCCTCCTACTGCTTTGAGGGACAATAGAACGTAATCAGAAGGCCAAGCATTGGGGTGCCGAGGATCGAATGTCAGTAGACGGTCCCTCCGGCGCCCCGTAAAAGCACGGAACACTGTCACCGACGGAGGATAGTGCGTAAATGCGTTTCTACGGCGATAACAAAAAGAAAGGTTATGGAGAATTCATGGGAGTTTCTGAAGATCAAACTTCAGTGTAATATATTGATACCATTGTGGATACTGGCTTAAAGGAGTTATAGTAATTGGATAAATGTTAGTCCAAAACAAAGAGTGGTTTAGGCGTAAAATTGTAATAACTAAACCAATAATCGCATTTCTAAAGTTACAATTATCACAAACAAAGTAATAAAGACTTATCGACCTTCTATAAAAGATTATTCGTATAATTAAATTTAACAATTAAAAAAATATAATATTAAAAGTATGAAGCACACAAAAGGGCCGCCTAAATGTAATAAGTGCCAGAAACATATACACATATAATAATATAAAGTCTCGACAATTAAGAAAAAAACAGTTTGGCAAATGCGATGTCGACTCGTGCCAGGCCCCGAGGGGGAGGGTGTGCCAACACGCCTGTGTGCCAGACATCACGTGAATATATGCCAAGTTATAGCATTACTTTTGACTAGGCTTACTTAATGTTTTATCTACTACATAAACTTCACTATCTTATTACTTTTATAGAATTTTATATAGCATAGATATAGTACATTACTACAGCGACCAGCAAAACAGGAATTGATGAACGAACGTGTAAATGTAGGCCGGGCTGTGGCCGAGGCATACATACGTAAGTCCATCAATTCCTAATTGTGGCCAAGGCTTGTATAGTGCTTTTCTCAAATAAAGCGCGGAAATTAAAACTAAGTAGTATTAAGTAGAACTGTATACATGACGAACAACGAGCAACATTTTTCACGTGCTGAAGGGTTCATTTGTTTTTTTTTTTTCATTATTAAACAGCTTTCTTTTTCAAGCCAGTTCGAAATTTAAATAAAACTCTGATAAGTTGCCTATTTGGTTACTAGAATTTGAAGTAACAAATCGTTCCATTTTTAAAATACACGATAGATATGAATTTACATATTTATTAACCGACTTCAAAAAGGAGGAGGTTCTATGTTTCATTGTATGTATTTTTTTTTTTATTATTTATTTGGCCGCTAAAACACGACGGATATGGATTTTCATACATTTTTTGCCAGCCGCTGCTCACAGGTATTTGGTCAGTACAGCAATATCGATTTATCTCGAAGAAGGTTGTCAAAATAATGCTCAAATTTCCAAGCATGTTTGAGAAAAGTAAATTTATTTTCTGCTTTTCAATACTTTGGGCATGTACACTTTTATGGGGAGCAGGAATGAGTCCAAAAAGGAACGCCGAAAATCAGATAGTATAAGTACCCATCCTCTTGTAAAGCAATCAGCCAGTTCTTACCTCACAGAGAAGACTCAATAGTGGTAGGACCACGCTGTAGACAGTGCTCTGTCTGCAGCCGCGGGCCGGTCCGTCCGGGGTAGTACCACACTGAGCAGATGATCGACGTCTGAGTAATGACAATGTGCTATTGCGCTTCGGTCGATGAGCGAGGGAGCCGGAAGCCCAACTTGGTGGGTTTGAGGATTGTAATAGTAGGCAGCGGCCTAGCTATACCCTTGGTTATAGCAAAGGTCCATGGGCGGCAGTGACACTTACCATCAGGTGTGCTGCTTGCTCTTTAGCCACCATAAGCAATAAAAAAAATACATGAAAGTAGAATAAATGCTGTAGAGTTGAGAGTCCTTCCAATAAAAATTTAATTTGAAAATAAAAAGGAAAAGCCAAGCACCACCAAAGCAAGTGTGAGTGGTAAGATTACAAGAGAAAGACCATGTCGGACTTTTCTGGATAAAATTGTCGACGTGTTGACGAAAGGTCATATTAAGAGTACTTCTAATCGCATCGCATGAGCTTGAAAATTGTGATGAGTGGAATGAAACGATAGAGGTATCTCACGATCGTGGCTTGTAGCAATTTGCAGTTTCCGCCTACCTCTCTGGGAAACAGTCAATCATCATTTAATTTTTTTTTTTTTTTTTTCTTGTGTGTCTTAGTTGTTAGCCTCAGATGGCTATGACAACTTTACCCGGATTGTGGGTGAGCGCTGAGGGCTCTCAACCCGTAAAAGTTAAGCGACCGTTCCCGAGGGCACCCCCTGTGGGGTACGGACCTCGGCTCGGAGGGTCGCTGGCAAAGTTCTGCTCATATATATTCCACTATTGGGCCGGAGCCTCCTCCTTAATGGTAGTGAAATAGACCTACTATACCACGCTGGTCAGACGTGTTCGTATAGGGTTTTGTTTCGAGTTTTCTTTCTCTCGCATAAATATTATATGCATTTTAAATCCCTTAGTCGTCTCTTACGATCACCCACGGGTAAGATAGGGGGTGGTGAATTGTATTCTTACGCCGTCACGACACAGAGATGGGAAACAATGTATCTATCTATTTCAACAATCGACAAAAATTTTTTTACAATGTTATACTTTTGTCAAAAAATGTAACATTACGATTTTATTCTATATAATTATTTATACGCCTATACGCTCAACGACATTCGCTGGTGGATTTCGGCCTCTCCAACCTGCAATCAACTCGACTATAATGATGCGTTTTACAACTTAACCATAATACATTCTACGTCTCCCAATTTCTTCTAAGGTGGTTTTTTCAAAGTAAATTGTAATCTGTTGACAATAAAAGTGAATTCATTTCAATAGTTTTGTCAATAAAATATCATCGTTTAATACAATTCTAACTGCAAAGTTTAAGTATGAAGTCTGTACAATGTGTAAACATTGTCGGGTAGATGGCACACGTCTCTACACTAATAGTTCACGGTGGTGTAAGTGACAGCACGATTAGAACAGATTCCCAATAGGTGTGGGTTCGTATCCCACTTGTGACAATCATTTTTCGCTCGTAATCGGGTTTTTATAAATAATCAAGCATATTAAATGCTAAATTTTAGTAATTTTGTTGATAAATATTAAAGAGTTTTTAATGTTTTTATACAACTTAGGAACGTTAAATATACGTACTTTTTAAATGTTCACAATAGTCCTAATAAGATTTTCAGAAGTAGAAAAGTTTGAATATTGACCCACAAATATTGGTAATTTCTGATAAATTGAATGTAAAGCGTTCAATGAAATTTTTATATGAAATCAATAATTCGAACAAGAGTTATGAGTAGTTCTTTTCTTTAAAGTCAGTTTTCAGTACAAAGATTTATTACTAATCATATTTTTTGGAAAACCAACCCGGTTTTCCAAAAAGTAGGTCATCATCATTCTCCTACTCTTATCCCAATCACTTGGGGTCGATACAATATGTACATATTGTATCGACCTGATCTTCTTTCATAGTACATATTGTAAAAGTTATTGGCAATAGTTTTATGACCGGCCACCTGCCAGACGTCAGCCCTCTTTGAGAATGTAATTCTTGACCAAAGGGCATCAGATGGAGTTAGACCAGGTCATTATAAGGCTCTCAGTCATCTTTTACGACATCCACGAGCAAAGTAAGGGTTGGTAGTATTCGTAGCCGCTACCACACAGCTATATAGATTCCAAAAGTAGGTATATAGTATAATTATTTAGTAATAATATATAATTAAGAAGATATACAATGCGAAAATGGAAAGATGTAGGTACCGGGGAAGACCGAGATTAATCTACCTAGACCGGATTGGTCACGTACTGAAGGAAAGTGGAGTCAAGAGTCTCCGAAACCGGCGAGCGTGTATGAAAAGAATTATGAATGTTGAAGAAGCGAGTGAAGTATGCAAGGATAGAGTTTTTGGGCACTCTGTATTCTCTGCCTACCCTGAAAGGGATATGGCATGATGATATCTTTTTGCGATCTCTTTAAATAAAATGCGCGCATTGGGACCCCAAGGCCCAAGAGTTTCGACCCCAAACGGCTCGAAAATATAATTTCCAATAAGGTTATTATACTTTCGCCGCTTGAGCTTCTCTGCAAGATAAAAGACTATCAAAAAATCCTATAAATATACAATATATGTGGTAGCTATAAGCTAAAAAGAAGTTGGCGACAAAGGCAATACGAACGTAGAATCAAGTCACTCTTATTTACATAATACGCTGGCTATATTGTAAAACAATTTACACGTATTCGTGCGAAGTCGGGAAGCCTGTGAAACGTAATACCTATGTACGGCATCGACCGTCTAACTTTAGCGAGCGTTTTATTTACAACTGTGTAGCTCTGTGATGTTATACGCTCGAACACACAGCTTGTGTACATTATTACATTCAAAGATTAAATATCTTCGCCTTTAGTTGATATATATTATATTAACGATTCATCTTCGATTCGGTTTCAGCAGCTCTGGTCCCACATTTTAAATGTAACTTATAAAATATTCATGAAAAATAAACTAATAATATCATTACATATGAAAGACAATTTTAAAGTACATTAAATGCACCACGTATTTAATGTGAATTAAATGAAGAATAATACTGTAGGTATTACTCAAAATATCTTCGTAAATAACTCATTATTTTTAGATAGGGTTACTGCGAGTTATATCTGGAAGACACACATATACTATTACGAACCTTTTTATAGATCTTTTTAAGTTGTGTAATTTAGTGGTACATTATTTTGATCTATGTGCTAAGGTTTAACCATTTTTAATTAATTTGAAATATTTGTAACGAAAAATGCTTTTTAAAACATCATATTACAATTTTTTTATATTCACAGTTTTTTTCTACTATAATATGCATATTATTACTTGGTACACCACGGATATAGAGCGAAGAGTGAATGCGAAAAATAGAGTGAACGGAGCGTTAGGGCAACTTTTCGGTAGCCACCACCTCAGCCAGAAGGCACGTGTAGCAATACATAATGCAGTGCTTGTCCTAACATTACTGTATGGAAGCGAGAGTTGGGTATGCAGAAAAGAGTATGAAAGTAAAATTAATGCGGTCGAAATGCGATCTCTACGGAAAATCTGAGGAGTTAGGCTGATCGATCGCATTCGTAACGACGACGTAAGAAAGCGAGTAGGTATGAAAGAGAGTATTGGTGTAAAGATGCGAAAGGGAATGCTCCGATAGTTCGGACATGTGGAAAGAATGCCGAACGAACGTCTGGTTAAGAAGATATACAATGCGAAAGTGAAAGGATGTAGGTCCCGGGGGAGACCGAGACTAACCTACCTAGACCAGATTGGTCATGTACTGAAGGAAGGTGGAGTCAAGAGTCTCCGAAACCGGCGAGCGTGTATGAAGAGAATTATGAATGTTGAGGAAGCGAGTGAAGTATGCAAGGATAGAGTTCTCTGGCACTCTGTTCTCTCTGCCTACCTTGCAAGGGACATGGCGTGATAGTATGTATGTATGTATGTTACCTTCCTCTCGAATCACTGTCAATTAAGTAAAAGCGCATTAAAATCCGTTAAATTAAACACGGACTTTCTTTACAATTGATGAAATATTTACCTACTACATCAAGCTGACTGCACAGATGGATTAGTCTAATTACCATCCTTTAGCGCCTCATAATGTCGTTCAATCCCCAAATATGACAATTCTTTGCGAAAACGACAAATGATTGTTCCGAGTCTGGATTTTATTTGTTTCCGTTAATTCCATAACTGTGAAGTCAGCTACGACACAAAGATTGATTGCTTAGTGACGGTTCTTAAGTCTTTAATAAAAGCTGATCAGACAGGTTGATATTAACCGAACATAAAATGGGTTGCTATTTATAATAATAACCCTTTGTTTTACTCTACTTTTTTTGGCGGTGGACTATGGTGAGGTTACAACCTGTTAAATCCGTCCGGGGCGACCGAAGAAACGGCGCGTGACCCCATAGAACCGCCCTGCATGTCGTGCCGTGCGAGCGGGCCACCGGAATTCGGTGATTGTCTTCGATGGTTCGCCCTGCGGTTTACCTTCGCGGGTATTCTCGAGTCCATGCACATTTCGCTGTCGGGACATCGTCTTCACACGGTGACATCTCGCCGGACCATCAGACTAATCCCCGGTCCGGTCACCCACTGCCTCGGCTAGGAATTTATAAAACCCTAACTAAAATTTAATCCTATTGAATATTCGGATTGAAGTTGGATAATCGGTAGGTGTACTTAAATGAGAAGTAAATTGATCTTCTTACCACGTTTATCAAACCGTTTGCTATGTGACTCTAATTCGAGTTTTCATTCTCTTGCATATACTTTATCTGCATATCATACCCCTTAGTCATCTTTTAGGACATCCACGGACAAGAAAAAGACTGTTGAATCGTATTCTAACTCTAATTATTCTAATTATTTTGTATATTAATTGCCTAATAATATCATATTTTTCTCAAAGAAACTTCGTGGTAACAAAATTGACCTTTTGAGCAGCGAATCGGATCAGAATACAGAAGGCAAGGTTAGAGTTTTGTGGCTTCTGCGAACGATCAACATTTCCATTGATGTCCACACAAGATAGATTATAGGATTACAGACTGTACGACACCCACCTCGTGTATCATATCGTGACCTTACTGTTTGAGACATTCGATGTAATTGATTTACATAGATAAGTAAGCCGTAACGAGGATAAGGAGGCGCGATAATTCAAGAACATTTAATTTAGTTATACTCAAAATGAAATTTCTTTAGAGAAATACATAAAGTATACACATGATTTTTAATTCTGCTCATAGAAGACATTTTAGGATTTCAAAATATGTAATTTAAATTACTGAAATTTTAGCATTTAATATGCTTAATTATTTATAAAAATCCGATTACGAAACGAAAAATGATGTCACAAGCGGAGTTCGAACCCGCAGTCCGGCCCAATTGTGCTGCCACTTACACCACCGTGAACTATTGTAGGACATGCAAATCTCGCTTCGTATCATATTTACGTCTTTAAGGTGACCTCGAACCCCGCTTGTGACATCATTTTTCGTTTCGTAATCGGGTTTTTATAAATATGTAATTTTTTTGCTCGTTAATTTATCATTCAGCCATTTTTGTCGTCTACTGCTGAACATTGGCCTATGACATAGATTGTTACAAAGAACGGTCTCGTCTCCCCGCAATTTTCATCAAGACGACAGTTTATCTGGTGAGAGGGCGTTCCACGCTGCGTCGTCCGATCCATGGTTTATAGAGACACATGCCCATTCTTTGCGGATTATATGTGTTACATACACGTTCCACTGTCATGTATATATTAGAATTGAAGAGCTTTACCACACCGAGTGACGCTAGAGAATACAGAATACAGTTTAACTTTGATTTTCTTCCCTCACAATAATATGTGCTATCGCCAGTTCTTACGACTTTTACGACTTCCGTGAGAAAAAGGATCCTCCAAAAATGATGTGTATATTCGGGTTGTCGTATGGTTGGGGCAAAAGTCTTTTCACACATAATATAGTCAGTATAAACCTTTAATAAAATTTCTTTGGTTGCATCAGTTTTATCTGGCTGTTTTTGATACCATTAAAAAGGTCACATTAACAAAAATCAATTTAGTAAAATGTTGTTTCCCGCCGTATTTCATTTGTTTTTATTTCTGTCAAAATGAGTGAATCTAATGAAGAAATTCGACACATTTTAATTTTTTTCAATTGTTCATTTGGGGACGTTCATTAATCACGTGATAGTTTTTTAGCATGGTGGGGGAGCCAACCCCCTCCTCCACACACTCACCAACATCACGTGAATTTTTAGTACCTACAAAGAAGTAACCCGCAGCTCATTCTTACTTCACCGGGGGTCCCCTTGGGATTATTGTCAAAATATCAACCACATCGCTATAATTAATTAGCGTTATAATTATCGTTCGTTTCGTTTTATTTTTTATATTATATTTTTGTAATCTTAATTAATCATAGATATGAACATATTCTTTAAGGTAAACCCCTATCGAGAATTTTCAGATATATATTTTATTCAACAAAATACTTAATTTATTCGACAAACAGATAGGTTTCAACCGTTGTTCTCGCCAAGCATCCCCCACTAGAATATATTTAACTTCCTGATCTATTTCATAAATAATAATCTTATTATCGTTATTGTAAATAGATAAGCGAATACAATATGTAACAAAACTAATACACTCAATTTCTTCACTGACATATAATGTCGGCTTCTGATCGAGTTACTCCAAAAACTTTCTCCTCATCCCTTACAGAATTCGTCAGAACAAATTAGATAGCTATGAAACTGGAGCGACTATACTAAAGAATATACTGCTTCAATAGAATACGATATCGGTTATGAATAATGGTAATTGTAACATTGCTCGATGGTGTCGTAGAAGCTGACTAACTTCTACATAAAACTATGATAATTCTACCTAGTGCAGTATGGTCAACGATTATATTCCCAAGAGAAGAATGTATCGGATAGACTAATTTTCTTCGAAATGCGTTAGAGGTAAACATATCCAGTTCGGTGGCAGATAAAGAATAGTATGTATCATCATCCATGGGAGTCCCAATGACTGGCTGAGGAATCACCAGGTTAATCGATAGCAATACTTTGCTGAAAAAGAAATAAAACTCCAAACCAACCTATTTAACCAACTAAAATAAAACTACTATTAACAACTAAAATATTAGATCAATTTCCCTCCCTTTCTGGAAGAGATTCGATGTAGTATATATGATGTGGAATGATGTTAATGATTTGGACCTTACAGGAAGAGTTATAACAACCGCAACGATTGCCAACCTGCCTGCCAAACCAAGTCAGTTTCTCTCCGTTATGGAAGGAGGAAGAAACACCTAAGAAACGGGCAACCCTAAAAGTTTTTGCAATGTAAGAATGACCATAGACAAGATTCACATCTTCTAGTCTTTCAATAAAATAAAAACATTAAAGCAATATACCATTTGGACAGTATACCTTTAAGTAGGTACTTAAAAATGCCATTCACAAAATTGTAACCATAAAAAAGGAAATAGATACGCAATGTCGTAAATACAAAATGACGTATCACAGACAAGAAATAAAATAAGACGATGCTACTTAAATGCCTCGTACCACAACTGCAAATCATTGAATACATGAATATAGAGAACATAAATGAGATACATTATATATAGTCTATGTGCAAAATGAATATATTTATTTTTACTCTATGATTAATGATGAATAGTTAATAAAGTAGAACGTGAATCAGAAAAACGTAAATAGAGTTTTAGTATTAGCTAGCTTCTTTAGCGCATGCGCGGGGTATTACGGACCGCACCGGGGCGAAGAGGCAACAGAACGGGGAGGAAGGAAGGGGATAATAAAATAAGGAGTCACCCACACCCGCTCTTACGTCTCGGCACACCCACCCCCAACTTACCGAACCAGGATATACAAGACTAGCTAATCATGGATCTTGTAATTTTAACATTTACCAACGGTCGTACTTATTTAAAGTCCGCTTGTGAATGTATTTTTTGTTATTTTGTGAAATTATGATTATTTACCGAGGTTAAAGTAAAGGGCGCATTGCGTAAAATCAATTGTCTCGTCACGCGAACATTTTGCGCATAAAATATATATTTATACTTTTATTTTACATTCTAGATGTTTCATACGACTTATAATTTCTATTGTCTGCTTTGTTTTTTATAAAATATGATTTGTGTTTCTCATTGTTTTCTATTTTATAATTAAATCCTTGTAATACTTCTATTATACACTTCTCGCAAAAATGAAAGGAACAAAAAAAATTTCGATTTTTTGGCAATTTTCAACAGGCTGTATTTCAATGAAAAATGGTCGTACAGAAAATAAAAAAACATAGCTTTTCAAGCTTGAAGACTCTAGTTTGGGAATTTTTTGGTTAAAAATTTTTTAGAGCAACGGTAATCATGCGATTCTTGAATAAAGCACAAAGAAAAAATAATCTAAATTTTTTACATTTATTTTTTCGCTCTACGGACATGGAAAAATTTTCGACCTAGACTAATGCATAGGTCGTATAGCCTGTTTATTCAACTTCAATTTGCTTTTTGCAAGAGTCAGATACGACCATTTGTCTTCGAGATATCGAATTTTGAATGCAAAAGGATCCTTTTTCACTCAACTGCCGATATCTCTGAAACTACTGGTCGCCCAGCGAGCGGACAGCGGGTCGGTCCAGGGAAACCGCTGAACCGATCGATTTACTGATTTAGAGGGCATTAGACAGTAAATTTTTTTTCTAACCTACGCATTTCTCCTAATATTGTCGAAAATACAGTCAATTAACCAAAAAAAGGGAAAATGGCATTTTTTTGCTCTTTTTTCACGTTAACGTTTCAGGTGGAAAAAAAATTTTCCAACCAACCATGACAGACTTTTATATCGGCAATTTTCTGGAGAAAACGAAACCCCCTGTCCGCTTGCTGGGCGACCAGTAGTTTCAGAGATATCGGTAGTTGAGTGAAAAAGGATCCTTTGGCATTCAAAATTCGATATCTCGAAGACAAATGGTCGTATCTGACTCTTGCAAAAAGTAAATTGAAGCTGAATAAACAGGCTATACGACCTATGCATTAGTGTAGGTCGAAAAATATTTTCCATGTCCGTAGAGCGAAAAAAAAATGTAAAAAATTTAGAAATTTTTATCTTTGTGCTTTACCTATCCAAGAATCGCATGATTGCCGGTGCTCTAAAAAATTTTTAACCAATAAATTCGTAAACTAGAGTCTTCATGCTTAAAAAACTATGTTTTTTTTATTTTCTGTACGACCATTTTTCATTGAAATACAGCCTGTTGAAAATTGCCAAAAAATTTCGAAAATTTTTTAGTTCCTTTAATTTTTGCGAGATGTATATATTCTTTACTATGTGATGGAGGACGACCACCACCTTTCTTGATCGTGAAGTTTGTAAAAGATGCCTAAGAGATTTATAGTATGCAGAATACATCTGTTTAAGAGAAGGGAAACTCGAAAATAAAAACCTCTACTAACCAAGCGTCTTAACCAGCGTGGTATATAAAATCTATTTATCTACGATTGTGATATAGGGGGGCATAGTCCGGAGCGTGCTCGTTCGCGTCCCCTGCCAGTCTAATTAGACTGCTAATCCGGCTCGAAATGCGTACCGCAATGCGGGTTAATGCGTCCCCCGGAGGCGACGCGTACCGACCCGCCCCCGTCGGTACGAACATCGGCAGTTGCGGCGATGGGGGCCGCCACCCATCACGCCATGCCCAGTCAGGCGAGTCGAGGAGAGCAGAGTGCCGGGTGGGCACGTGGAATGTAAGAGGTTGTGTGGAAGGTAAGTTGCACGAGCTGATATCCGTCATGGCGGACAAACAGCTAGACGTGCTCTGTGTAACAGAGACCAAGCGAAGGGGCAGCGACGCCTGCGATCTTCCTGGTGGCGGGATGGCTCTGTGGTCTGGTGTACCACAGGGCGATCGAGCCAGCATGGGGATAGGAGTGCTGTTGTCCTCTTGCTTGGCCTCAGGTGTAAAGGATTACGGAATGTATGACCCCAGACTTCTTTGGGTCCGTATAAAACTAGGTGTCACCAAGGTATTCATGGTTGTAGCATATGCTCCCGTAGGATCCTCGGTGGCATCAGACCTAGAGAAGTTTTGGGACAATGTTAGGGAAGTTCTGGATATGGCAGAAACCAGTGAACGCGTGATTGTATGCGGAGATCTGAACGGATGGGTGGGGACCAAGCGTCCCGACTATGAGGACGTACTTGGTCCATTTGGTGATAAGAGAGTGAACGACGCAGGTAGGCTCATAGCGGATGTATGCATGGAGAGAAACCTTATTGTGTCAAACACATTTTTCCAACATAATGACATTCATATGTATACATGGAGACGGAATGAGCAGAAAAGTATAATAGATTTAATTTTGGTAGACAGTCGCCTCCGAAGCAAAATATTGGCCTGCAAGAGCCTACAGGGGCCCCACAGTCGATACGGACCACTATCTCGTTATTGCGAGATTTAGTGGTCTGTTCAGAAAGTGGAGGCACTGGCGAGAGCGTGTCCACTTCGGAGGGCTTGAAAGAATAAAGGTTGAAAGGTTGCAAGAAGAGTGTGTAAGAGAAAAGTATGCAGAGGGTGTCCGAGAACGGCTGACGATGGCAAGCCAGCCGCAATCGGACATTGAAGAATGCTGGAGAGTATTGAAAGAGAGTATGGTAGATACAGCGAAAGAAGTATGTGGAAGTTCAAAGAAGCACAGAAAAGCAAATGGTGATGCATGGTGGGATGCGGAAGTGGCAGCTTCCGTAGAGCAAAAGAAGAAAGCGTGGCTGGACTATGTCTCTTCTTTGAATCTGAATGACAGTATGACTGAACAGAAGAAAGAAATATATCGGCAATGTAAGAATGACACCAAGGCCTTAGTGAAAGAGAAACGTGATAGAGCAAGTATGAGTGCAGAAGATAAGCTGGCTAAAAACTTCGAGAGTAACACCAAACTCTTTTGGAGGGAGTTGAAGAAGTCTCGGGGTGGTTGGTCAGCCTTCAGAATGAATAAAATAAGGTCTAAAGGTGGAGACATTCTTACACAAACACAAGACGTGTTAAGCCGATGGAGTGAATATTTTGGCGATATGTATGCGGATGCTACGGTTGGCGCCGGTGTTGAATGTGGTTTAGTAAATCAACATTCGACAACGGCGTCCTCCGATGGCATCAGTATGGATGAAGTTGAATGGGCGATAAGAAGTTTGAAAAATGGTAAGGCGGCGGGCATTGATATGGTGTCTGCCGAGATGATCAAGCTTGGTGGCTCCTGTGTCTGGGAGGCGTTCCTGTTGCTCCTCAATTTATGTTGGAGCTCGGGAATGGTTCCCGGGGACTGGAATAGCGCAGTCATCGTGCCTTTGTTTAAAAACAAGGGTTCACGTTATGACTGCGCAAATTACAGAGCCATAAGCTTGACCAGTTTGGCAGCAAAAGTGTATGGTAAAATTATTGAAAGGAGAATGAGGATGGTGTCCGATGGTTTACTGTGTGAGACACAAGGAGGTTTCAGGAGTGGAAGGGGATGCATGGATCAAGTGTTCTCTCTGCGCAACATTGTGGAGAAACATCTGGCTCTAGGTCAGAGGGTTTTCTGCAGTTTTGTGGATCTGGAGAGAGCATTTGACACGGTTGTACGTAAGGAACTTTGGGACATTTTACCGGAGTATGGTATTAACGGTAAACTGCTACGGGCTGTGCAGTCCAGTTACATGGGCTGTGGAGCCTGTGTGCGGCTGGATGATTGAATGTCGCCTTGGTTTGACGTCAATATCGGCGTTAAGCAGGGGTGCGTTCTGTCAGCCAGGCTGTTTATCATATATCTGGATAAATGTCTTCAAAGGTTGAACGATATGAATGTGGGAGTCCAGATGGGCGACTCAGTGGTCACTGATCTGCTATATGCAGATGATGCAGTCCTGCTGGCACAGTCAGCGACTGAACTGCAGACCCTAGTCGACACAATGACAGAAGATTTTAAGAAAAGGGGTCTACGCGTGAATGTGAGCAAAACCAAAATAATGGTCTTTGAAAGAGATGAAACCAGAACAGATGTAAGAGTAACAATAGGTAATGATGTACTAGAGCAAGTGGATGAATTTGTATATCTTGGATGTGGATTTAGCCGAGATGGAAGGTACACCACTGATATAGAGCGAAGAGTGAATGCGGGAAATAGAGTGAACGGAACGTTGGGGCAACTTCTCGGCAGCCACCACTTCAGTCAGAAGGCACGTGTAGCAATACATAACGCAGTGCTTGTCCCAACATTACTGTATGGAAGCGAGAGTTGGGTATGCAGAAAAAAGTATGAAAGTAAAATTAATGCGGTCGAAATGCGATCTCTGCGGAAAATCTGTGGAGTTAGGCTGACCGACCGCATTCGTAACGACGACGTAAGAGAGCGAGTAGGTATGAAAGAGAGTATTGGTGTAAAGATGCGAAAGGGAATGCTCCGATGGTTCGGACATGTGGAAAGAATGCCGAACGCACGTCTGGTTAAGAAGATATACAATGCGAAAGTGGAAGGACGTAGGTACCGGGGGAGAGCGAGACTCACCTACCTAGACCAGATCGGTCATGTACTGAAGGAAGGTGGAGTCAAGAGTCTCCGAAACCGGCGAGCGTGTATGAAGAGAATTATGAATGTTGAGGAAGCGAGTGAAGTATGCAAGGATAGAGTTCTCTGGCACTCTGTTCTCTCTGCCTACCCTGCAAGGGATATGGCGTGATGATATGTATGTATGTATGTACTATTGTGAACGAGGCTAGAGCTCAACAATGGGACGTATATTAGCTGAGATGATAATGATAAATTTTCCATGAGTACGCTGTTCTGGGATTAGCTGTGTTATTTACACAGCTAATCCCAGAACAGCGTTCTCTTATGTCTTCTTGTGTCTTCTCCTATGTGTGTTCTCCTATGTCTTCTTGTGTCCTATGTCTTCTTGTATGGTGCAACAAATCATGATGATAAACTATATTTCCAATACGTCCACCACATGGCGAACATAAAATTTATCGTAATCATCTCAGCTCATATACTTCCCACGGTTGGGCATGAGCCTCCTCCATAGGAGGGAAATTGAGCTACTATACCACGCTGGTAAGACGAGTTGGCATAGATATTATACGCATATTATATCTCTTAGACTTCTTTACTCTCTTAGATTATTTTACTTCACCCACGGGCAAAATAGAGTCTGCCAATTAATAAGAATATTTCTATTCCATCTTACTCCTATCCTATATTCCTTTCTCTCTTGCGAAATATCGATTAACTGTAGAAAGTTGGTGACTTTTACTTCCTTTACTCTATTTCAAAATGAAACACGTACATCATAAATTTGTTTTGGTTTTTCAAATAGAAAGTACTAATTTCTGCGATAAGCTCATAACTCTTAAACTTTCGTTCAGTAGTACATTATCAAATTAGTCATGTGATGTATCCGAAATTTAACATTATTGTATTCCTTTATTACCTTATCATTGAAATATTACTACTAGTTGGTATTATTATACAGTAAGTAACAAGAAAGGTAAATAAAGAGAAAGAAAAAAAGCATATTTTGTACAGCGCCAGGCCGCACGCCATAATTTACACGACTATAATTAAATGTGAAAACGAAGCTTATCTATAGCTATTTTTCATTTAAATTTAAAAAGCTAGGAACTGAAAACATGGTGATTTATAACCACTTAATGGCAAGTGGTAATGTCGTTCTAGTAAATCGACACCATCATGAGTGCCATATGACCACACTGCTATAGCTTTTGCACTGTACTTTATCGCTTCTTCAGCATTACATCACGTAAAATTAATACTAACTAAATTATTTAATATAACATGTTAAAAACCAAAAATATTGTATATAATACCACCATATGACGCTTTCACATACCCGCCAAAAACAGATAAGAAAATTACAACCAAAAACATATATACCATAGATTAAAAGAGCTATCTATTCATACTACATCCGCGAATCATGAGACAATGTTTTTTTTTTTTTTTAATCTAGATAGAAATATGCATTTAACTTTTCTGTGACTTATCAGGATCTCAGACACTATGAAGATAACAAAATTAAATTCTCTTACCTGGCATTACTTAGTTCATTGTAAAATATAGAACGTAGAATTTCACTAAAAGCTTTTGGAAATTACGTTCATAACTTGCTAAAATAAAGTAAACTTTTATAAAAATAACCTGCCTTTGTATATCTAAATCGTGAAAATGGTTTTAGCTTAAAGATAAAGAGAAATTTTAGTTTTTTTTTTTTACTTAGAAAAATATTATACTTCCTATCTCTAAGCGAGTAAAATTATTTCTAATTCAAGTAAATTCATAGTAACGTCTATTTTATTTGTTTATAAAGGCTCTCTTTTAATACTTAAGGTGTAAAAACGTCATATTCCGCCATATAATTTTTAATTACAAGTAATAGAAGGCAAGCCCGATACTCTTTGTCCAATCCAAGATTTAAACCGTTTTTACATTTAAAATAAAACTATTTTTACGGACTCTATCGAGTTTGAATTTGATTTTTTAATTTTTTGATATTTCATTTGCATTCATAGTCACGGGAATAAACGCTGTAAAGAGTTTGAAACATCGGGCAATTAAAAAACAAATACAAACGCTATAGAATCCGTAAAAATAGTTTTATTTCAAATGGGTAATATTCGCGCAAATATCAGAAATCATTGACATTTTTACAATTTACAATATATGCATATTTTTGCCGCTAAACTGTACAGATGGACGGAGTGATAAACTTTCTTAAAGTCATTGTAACGACTCATAAATGAGTGTTTCAATTTTATGATCTGTATTCGTTAATTTTATGTTTGTATAGTTCCTCGATATACAGTACAAAGTGTAATATTTAAAACATAAGAAAGAAACGTATGAGGTAAATGTTTTTATTTATATAAAATGCTTCAAGTTATATGGCAAAAAGTCCGTGAGAGATATTAAAAAGCGAAATTGTTCGACCAAAAACTGTTTGAACGTCGCCTTGTCGTTTTGTAGACATTCAATTTATTTAACATTGTTACGTGTTGAAAGGAAACATTAATTACAAATGTTCGGCGAACTCCTTTATCTGAAAACTCTTGCCGCGGAACTTTCGGCTCATAATTTCGTTCCATTGTTCCGAACACTTTTGGTTGCCCGCAGTTTGTTTCCAGCAGATCTACTACCTAGGTTCATACTTAATTCCAACCCTAGAGCAATTATTTTATAATGATTTACTGGAGACAAGTTCATAGTGATTACGTAGTAAATTTATGCAATATTATATTTTTATTCGTCCATCCTCCTGCTCTTATCCCAATTTATTTAAGGTCGTCGCAATATGTCCTCTATTTCTGTAGAACCCTATTAGACATCATCTCTGTGATCACTTCTTGTATCGCCATGTCATACCTCACGCAGTCCAACCATCTTTTCTTTGATCTTCCTTTACCCCTAAACCCTTCATATTTTAAACTATATATATACGAGTATATACCACGCTGATCAGACTTGTTGGTATAGGACTTTATTTCGAGGTTTCTTTCGCCCGCTGTCGTCTTTGACTAAAAAAAGCGCTGGGGAATGGTATTCTTACCTCTTTACCACACGAGTAGAATTGTCCTATATAGAGTTTTGCTTCGCTGATAGTATTTTTTTTCTTTTTTTTTAAAAGACCGAGTATTAAGAAAATAGTCCTTGTATTGCTGGGTACTTTAGAGACTCACAATTCAACGGACACAAATTACATACAGAGTCTTATAAAAGTATGCAAGACTTTCAAGTACGTGGGATAAACGATTGCTGAAAACGTACAGTTGAGGACCATAACTTTTCCAGGTAAAATGGATGAACCCTGCTACAGTATAGAGTGGTACGGTGGTAAAAATTACATTGATACCGGTGGTACCAAATCAAACAGTTACTCAGAGCACTCCCCGTAAAAGAGCCAATAGAGTACACAGAGCAACCAAAAGTATCTCCGCCGTTAGAGATGTGAGCAGTACTCCATGTGAGAACGAACTTGTGGTTTTATTATTACGTCTTATGCTAAGACGTTGTCTCGGTGTGAAATACCGCTTGGCTCTGTTCAGCACGCCAAGTTTTTGCTTGCCAAGTTGACTTGGTTCTCTAAATCGCTAAAGCTAAGTACTTTACTCGTTTGCAGACAAAGATCGTAATACTCTCAGAATTTTGGAGAGTTACTTGTTTGAACAATTGAAATGAATACCTAATAGCTGTGGGTCTTCCAGTCCTTCGTGCACGAAGTCACTCAATGTGCAAATATGTTTTATAAAAATAGCTGAGGCACTTTTATCATTATTGAAAATATAATTTATTTTTTATATAATAATAAATATAATAAAACACTTTGTGAACTACAAGAAAAGAAATTACATTTGTTAAATCCCCGAGAGTCAGTTAAAGTCATTTCGCATCGGTAAACACTGAGGAAGTAGGGAAATAGAGTAAAAAGCCTCCTACTCATTTACTTGCGGAAGTCAGTTCGCGAGCTTGTTCGCCGGCGGAAGCGGTTCGTGTATTAAAGTGTAAAACCAACCCGACTTAAGCCGCCATTCTGAATAAATAAACTTGCTTTATAAAAGTTTCTTAATTTTATATAATATTTTTTATTAGACTAAAGTATTTTACATAACTGTTTGAATTTTTTTTTATTTATTAATCCCATATGAAGTAACTAAATCAATATAATGAGTTCTCATAATTCTCCGCCGGCACCACCCCCTTATCTTACTCGTCTGACCAACATGGTGTAGTAGATCATATAGTTAATTTTCCTCCCTTTTTGATGGAGGCCCGAGCCCAACAATGGGACTTATGTGGCCCGAGATGATGTTGATGAAGAGGTTTGGAAATAGCAGTAAGTGTTACTAATTTCCCAGAACTGCTACTGTCCCCTCCAAATACTTCCTCAGGTCATTTTCATAGCTTCCCCAGTACATCAAAGGCTGACGGAATATTCTGGAAGTAGTAAGTCTTCACTGTTGACAGTACTCTGTCTACAATGCGGGTCCGTCCATCAATAGTTCCACATTCTCACAGAAAATAAACGTTTGAGCAAAGGCAAATAGTACCTATATTGCACTTCATTCCGCAAGTTAGAGAGTTGGCCGCCCAATTTTCTGGATGAGTTCTGATTGGTAGGCAGCGGCTTAGTTATACCCCTAATTTGCAGAGCTCTATGAGTGGTAGTAACACTCACTATCAAGTGTGCTGTTTGCTTGTTTGCCACCATATGTAATGAAGAAAAAATGTATGTATGTATGCAGAAAAGAGTATGAAAGTAAAATTAATGCGGTCGAAATGCGATCTCTTCGGAAAATCTGTGGAATTAGGCTGACCGACCGCATTCGTAACGACGACGTAAGAGAGCGAGTAGGTATGAAAAAGAGTATTGGTGTAAAGATGCGAAAGGGAATGCTCCGATGGTTCGGACATGTGGAAAGAGTGCCGAACGAACGTCTAGTTAAGAAGATATACAATGCGAAAGTGGAAGGATGTAGGTACCGAGGGAGACCGAGACTAACCTACCTAGACCAGATCGGTCAGTTACTGAAGGAAGGTGGAGTCAAGAGTCTCCGAAACCGGCGAGCGTGTATGAAGAGAATTATGAATGTTGAGGAAGCGAGTGAAGTATGCAGAGATAGAGTTCTCTGGCACTCTGTCCTCTCTGCCTACCCTGCAAGGGATATGGCGTGATGATATGTATGTATGTAAAAAATATAGTATTCTCATTCTCCAAATACATAAGAAATAAATAAGTTATTACTTACGAATTCCGTTTGGTAACTCGTTTTATCTATAAATATTACGTATACCTCAAGCTTAGTCAGTCAAAGAGTAATTGCGTTGGTTCCTAAAGCAAAATAAACTGTCTACAAACCACAAGGAATTTAATCAGAAGTTGATTGCACAAGTTGAAATTGTAATAATTAAGTTTTCACTGTGCCAAGGGGACGGTTTACAGAGACAGCGGGACAGCAAGGGGAGGGGGTCGACAGCTTGACGTAACTCGATTTACAGCTCTATAACTATATATCAAATGTATATTTTGTCTTTTATCCGTTCTCTTGTTCTGTTTCATTACCATTTTATACAAAAACAGTACTATTGGTGAATACTAAACAAAGAGAATTTTAATTCTAATATATTTTAACTTTGCATGAATCATATCAATTTATTAATAATTTACTAGCAAATTCCTATGATTTCACCCGCGTAATTCACGTTTTTATGAGAATACGGGATCAAAATATAGCCTATATTACTTAATGATAACAAAGCTTTACATTGATGAAAGAATGTTATTTTTTTATACTACCACAATTTTAATATTTTTTAACCTGGAGAAATGATAAAATGTCTAAGCATTTTATCACTTTCCCAGGTTAAAAAATCCTAAAATTTTAGAAGCAATAGAAAAAATTAACGTTTTGATATATCTCACAGTACTTATGATGACACGCCCCGATAGCAAACGATGTTACTGAGACATTCACAGGACCTGGTACCCAAAAGACTAACCCGGTAAACTACCGAAAATAAGGACTCAGTACCGGTGTTCCTTGCAAATGGCAATGTACGACAAATTATATACTTGACCATAGTTTATCCGCCAAAAAAAAACAAATGGTGACAATTATAAATCCTCTATCAGTACTCTTAAGAAGTCATACATCAGTCAAATGCCCGCCGTGAGTGTCTAAGCCGAAGAAACTAACTCTTATCACTCGATTAGTCTTCCTTTCGATTATGGCTACTATATTTAAAAAAAAAACATATAAACAGCGAGTGAGGAAGCGAGTATGCAAGTATAGAGTTCTCTGGCACTCTGTTCTCTCTGCCTACTCTGCAAGGGATATGGCGTGATGATATGTATGTATGTATGTAAACATATCCTTATAACCTAAGTTTTTAAGAAAAATAACGAAAAGAAAGTGTATAATACCAAAAGCTAAAGCCACGTTCTATATTAATGATTTTGAGAAGTGCCTAGCGTGACAATCATGGCCCCGTTGTCTGCGATACGTGCGGTACTTATAACACAATAGGATTTCACGTTTTGTGACTAATATTTAATACAAGATGGCGGATTAAGACAGCACGCACACAAACTGACAACATAGATTTTTTTTATATATATAAATTTTAATATCGACAATCAGACATAACAAGCTGTAATTAGGTTCGAACTATTTATAGTCAGAGTTTGACGTATCTAGTGATGTGCCTCCCCATAAGATTTAGTATGAAAAGCAAATCAATCAAATCAAGGCTATTCGCTTCGCTTTTAGGCAGTATTATGCCCTTCTTACTGCCCAATAATCTAATGGCGAGTTAGTTACTGTGACGCTCAAGTAAAGAAGGATATGATTACATTAGCTATGTGGAGCGGGTCTCTCCCCTCTCTCCAAGATAGTTGTTCTACTAATCAATTCGTAATCAGGTGCCAGTTTATATTTTTTTTATATTTAGTTTATATTTGTTAATAATATCAGTGCGCGTCGGGGGCTCGCAAACGCAGCTGCGCACTCGCCCTGGTGATGAGCATCGGACATGCTCGAAACCCGGGTCGACATAATTGAATCTAACGCGTGAGTATTGCCGAAAAATATAATTGTTTAATATGTGTAAAACTCACGATAATTTCAATACTAAAATAATATTTTAGTCTATATAAAATTGTATATAACATGTTTGAAAAGTATTACTCGAATTTTTGAAGTGTGCCCTTTGAAATACGATATTTTTTTAAACGAGCAAGCAGAACACTTTATAGTAAGTGATTCTATCGCCCGTGGACCGTCGTAATATCAAAAATATAATGAAGGAAAATACAATTAACAGACAGTTGGGCTTCCGGCTCTCTCGGTGTCCGAACGAAGCGCAACACGCTTTGGCCACTGACGTCAAGTTCACGCTGCTCCGGTGGTCGGTCCAACAACGAAGGCGAGGTGTCACGGGTGGGTTACGGGTGTGCGTGCTTACCCTCCTCTGTCGCCCCGGACGGAGTGGTGCGAGGAGTGCGTCGACCGTAGCCCACCCAAAAAAAAAAGAAAAAAAACGCCACATTGCTATCTGAACGAACAGCACATTGCACAGTCAGACACGATATATTTCGAGAGTGTGGTACTGCCCCGGACAGACAGGCACACGGCACGGCGCTCTACCAACAGTACCCACTAGTACTAATTTGTGTAGATATTTTAATATAATTATATAGCAAACAAAGATAAATAAAATACTTTCATAAAACTAATTAATAAAGACCATTTTAATATGAGAAGCTTTTTACTAAAACTAATTGCCGTTATCTGACTAAATGAATTACGAAAATAACACTGTGTTGCGTGCAATTGATATATTTTATTAACGTACACGAACATGTATGAAACGATGTGACTAATTACAACACACGACAGCGAGATGAGACTGTTTAGAATATCGAATTGTTCTTCGATCGTATAAGCTAAAGAAGTTTAGAATAAAAATATACTCTTCTAAATGATTAATTATATAATAGTACTAGCTTTCGCCCGCGACTTCGTTCGCGTGGAATAGGTACTTTGGGCTAACGTTAACTTCATCTCGCGAATTCGTTTACGTAAAAGATGGAAATATTTTAAATAATACATACGTTAAAGTTGTTTTAGGTACCTACATGACGCTTTTATTAGTAAGAGTGGAACATTAAACCTTAAGTAAAAGTATTGGGTCTTATCTATACTTTTTATAGATACATACATACATACATACACTTACGCCTATTTTCGATTACGCATACTTTTAATGCGTATGACCTCGCTGTGTGGTAGCGGCTACGAATACTACGAATCCTCACTTTGCTCGTGGATGTCGTAAAAGACAACTAAGAGCCTTAGAACGACCTGGGCCAACTCCATCTGATGCCGTTTAATCAACAATTATATTCCCAAGGAGGGTTGACGTCTGGCAGGCGGCCGGTCATAAAACTATTGCCTATAACTTTTACAATTTGTACTATGAATGAAGAGTACTTATTGTATGGACCCCAAGAGTATGAGAATGGTGATGATGATGACTTCTCGTGAACAAATCTCCAATTTGATCCAGAAAAGTATGACGTGGTCTTCACCTTGTATTCGTCGCATTCATGATTGCTTTATATGTTTGCTTCGCCAACCTCTGCCCACTCATTCTTTCTTCCGCTTCGTGTCCAATCCACCTCAGCATACCAGCGCTCTTTTATAACATTATACCTAATTTTATCTTTCATACTTACGTCGCACACGTTACGAAGAGCTGTCAGCTCTACGGCATTTATTCTACTTTCATGTCTTCCAAATGTCTTCAAATCTAACTTTCAGTGCCATACATAAGGGCAGGCACTAATACGTCCTATACTCATTATTATTATTTAGGATGTGTAAAGCCGACGGAAGGTCATGAGAAGAAAACAAAACTAAAAATGTAGTGTGTGCAGAAGTACTTTGAAATAACATTAGTTTGAGTTTTTTTTTAATATAAGTATTTTTACCATAAATGCGCGCTCAGTACTTGATCATTATTTTGCTGCGATGTTATTTTTAAACTGCAATATTTCCTAATAGTCCGAGAGCCAGTAACAGATATATATGACCAAGTTCCTCTCAAGTGATAATTAGTAAAATGCATCAGAAAATCGAACCATAAAGTCTCGTGAACGTTAGCTGCGGCTCGGTGGGTGGGATGAGCAGTTGTAACCTCCCACGCTCGAAGAAAAAAAATTACATTCACTCATTTCCTCTCGGCTAAAAATTTATCAAATTATAGCTAACCCAATATCTCAACAAAAATCAAAAATCAGCTGGCTATAACATAGTGTATTGTACGTCAGCTGATGTCTCAATCATGGGAAAAAAAACTTCATTTTCAGTGATATCCTCTCAAATAAAAATTTACCTGATCATAGCTTATATGTAACTATTGATAAATATATACGTCAGCTGGCTGTATCTCGGTGGAAAAATCGTCAGCTGATAATTTGAAGGTCGTTAGGTAGAAGTTAGCCAGAAGCATTTACTGACTATTTAAATGCATCAGCTGACTAAGTTTCCCTCGACTTACTGCTAGCTGATTTTTTTTATTTATCACAGAAATATATTTAAAATCAGCTCACAAATTTTCATGTGAGAGGAAATGACGTCTTTTTAATTATTCTTGTTATTTTTAAAGATTCAAATAATACACGCTAGCATAGCATAGACAGTATTAAGATACGCTTGGAGGGGGTTAGTTGTACGCATGCTCGGGGTACCCTTTTGTTGAGGGCACTGGAAAACATTTTTAGAAGTAGAAAAGAAGGGTACTAATCATAGAGTAATATAATACATTGGAAATAGAGAGGCCACTCTCGATTTTTTTTGTCGCCACTAATGTCAATGAAAGCGCCATCTATTACGTGACTCAATAATTATTTCCTACCCACGCATGCGCAATCCGGACACACACACACACATACTTCTCACACACACATAGATACTTCTCACACACAGATACATCTCTCTCACACACGCACACTTAATTTATTGTTTTAAATAAGGTAATTTCACGCAACTTTAACCGTTTACGCAGCGGAAGCTCTCAAAAGGAAACAAAAACCCGATTTTGAAACATTCTTCACTGTTGCTCTGCTCCTGTTAGTATTAGCGTGATGATATATAGCCTATAGCCTTCCTCGATAAATGAGCTATTTAACACTGAAAGAATTTTTCAAATCGGACCGGTAGTTCCTGAGATTAGCGCGTTCAAACAAACAAACTCTTCAGCTTTATAATATTAGTATAGATACATACATACCTATTATCACGCCATATTCCTTGCAGGGTAGGCCGAAAAAACAGAGTGCCAGAGAACTCTATCCTTGCATACTTCACTCGCTTCTTCAACATTCATAATTCTCTTCATACACGCTCGTCGGTTTCGGAGATTCTTGACTCCACCTTCTTTCAGTACGTGACCAATCTTGTCTAGGTAGGTGAGTCTCGGTCTCCCCCGGTATCTACATCCTTCCACTTTCGCATTGTATATCTTCTTAACCAGACAATCGTTCGGCATTCTTTCCACATGTCCGAACCATCGGAGCATTCCCTTTCGCATCTTTACACCAATACTCTCTTTCATACCTACTCGCTCTCTTACGTCGTCGTTGCGAATGCGAATTTTTATTCCAAATATATAAAAGTAAATATATACAATTATATAAAAGTATAATCTTTATATATATAATTCTTATGTACGTTTGTATGTGAACTCCTAATAAACATAACGCATAAACTGAATCAATTTTAATGAAATTTTTGTGTTTAGTTGAACTGGATACAAGTCTGTTTTAGATTAACAATTTTTTTAACACCCTGCATTAAGAAATAATCTTTGTATTGCGGGGGACTTTACAAACATATAATTAACAGACACAAATTACACATAGACTCAGAACAAAAAATTGTGGATCACACAAAGTATTATCTTGAGTGAGCATCAAACCAACAACACCGTTCCACGGTGGGTATCTATATCATTTTGAAATATTTAAAATGTAAATCTGTATATTATATATCAACACAATTAAAGTATTTTGAGAATACTATTCAGAAATAGATTACAGTTCTAAGGGCCTATACTGTGGCATGATATTGCTGCAAGGTAATCTGTAAAAACTACTTGGTGTCTTTATGGCGATATCATAACTATATCGTCATCATTCATCATCATTCTTGAATTTGTATCCAAGGCTGGACGGTGCTTGGCCTCCGAAGACAAAGATCGGGTGCCGGTGGCTCGCTCGCACGGCGAAGAGAGGAGTTGCACAGTGGGTCTATGGGGTCACGCGCCGCCTCTTCCGTCACCCCGGACCGATTTGACGGGGCGAGAGGCGTCCATAGTCCACTGCAAAAAAAAGGCTGGATGGTGCTTACATTTAGTATTGCTGCCCCGAATCCCCAAATAACTCTCCACTGCTGCCCATTTTCTTTTTGATTCTTCAGCTGACTTTTACAACTAAATTAAATGACTGATCTCTCCATGCGTAATAGAGTAAGAATACCATTCAACACCCCCTTTCTTTCCCGTCAGTGCGTAATATACGATTGAGATATATATATATATATATATATATATATATATATATATATATATATATATATATATATATATATATATATATATAACATGTATGGAAGAGAAGGCAAACTCAAAATACAACTTAAACCTCTGGTTTGAGAAGTGTCGTATAGTAGGGCAATTTTACTCGTATTGTGTAGAAGATACTAGACAGGCATTGGGACGTATATGAACCGAGTAATAACGCATAATATTATTATCTCGTACCACACAAGGCTTTAGGCATGTACATATAATCCCCACACAATTCCTATCTCATAACTATAAACGAAACAAACTTTTATTATTGCCTTCAAATGTAATCACTGCTTTAACAATTCATTCTCTAGTTAATAAAAAGGGATTGGTCATTGTCGTGGTTCACTAATGTAGGGCGTACCGCAGGGAGTACAACTGGGACACGAACTAAAAACTTTACCTGCGTGCACATACTCGACTACACAAACGCTTTGAACGTAGCTAGACTAGTTTTATAATACTGAAAAGTTAATTTATTTGAACGCAATAATCTCAGATACTACAAATTAGATAATAAATAATCTAAGACAGACTATTCATCGAGAAAATGTATAGGATATCTATACGAGTATATATAGAATACTATAGAATACAAAAAAATTTTTTTTTGTCCGTTATTGACTTACGTACTACACAACCGATGGGTCCCAAACTAGTATCGTTAGAAAAATAATAATGCGAAGACAGTTTTAAATCACTAAGACAATGCATTTGGACTCGATAGGTGGAGCTGCGATCGTTTTTAAGGACTTTTTTTTTCAATTAGTATCAGCATCTGTGGAATCAGCTAGTAATATGTAATGCTGTGACAAATAGTAGCTGAAGCATTGTCTACAAACATTAGCAAACTATATCAAATTCGATCATTGGACATCGCGCTTCAAGCGTTCTACGTAGTCGCTTTTATCATGAGAACTGCTAAGATAACAAAAATGGTGATTCATCATCATCATCACCATCGTCATCATTACACCCTATCCATCATACATTTCGCAACGATGACGAAAGAGAGCGAGTAAGTATGAAAGAGAGTATTGGAGTAAAGATGCGAAAGGAAATGCTCCGATGGTTCGGACATGTGGAAAGAATGCCGAACGAACGTCTGTTAGTAAAGTAAAAGTAGTTAAGAAGATATACAATGCGAAAGTTGAAGGATGTAGGTACCGGGGGAGACCGAGACTAACATACCTAGATCAGATTGGGCACGTACTGAAGGAAGGTGGAGTCAAGAGTCTCCGAAACCGGCGAGCGTGTATGAAGAGAATTATGAATGTTGAGGAAGCGAGTGAAATCTGCAAGGATAGAGTTCTCTGGCACTCTGTTCTCTCTGCCTATCCTGCAAGGGATATGGCGTGATGATATGTATGTATGTATTAGTAAATAATCATCATTCATGATCATTACAGCCCATATACTTCCCACTGTTGGGCTCGGGCCTCCTCCGTAATGGGAAGGAAATTATTATAAAATGGAGGAAAAGAAGGAAGACCCACCACTTTCCCACGATTAATCAATATACCGTACACGTCAAGAAAGGAAGGAATACGGAATGAGATCAAGGTGGAATAGGATATAAGGAAATCTTACTCCTGTGATGAGCACCGCCTCCAGAGCTTCTATTTGCAATTTTCCGCAGCATTTCGAATAAAGATTCGAAACGTGTTTTACCTCTAAACGAGGCATCCTCAGGACGGTTCGGCTTCAAATGCGCCAATGGAAATTAACCTACTATACCGCGCTTATATCCCGTAGTCGTCTCTTACGATCACCCACGGGTAAGATAGGGGGTGGTGAATTGTATTCTTACTCCGTCACCACACGGAAAATTAGTATACAATAATAATATTAGTAAATAATATTAGGTAGTATTTAATAATTTTTAAATTTGGTAGTATTTAACAAAATAACTTATTAAGTAATAATCAATATGGGTTTCGGGCTAAAAAATCGACTGAAGATGCAGTTTTACTATTAACCACTAAGATTGTAAAATATCTAGATAGTGGTGACAAGTGTCTGGGTGTCTTTCTAGACCTTCAAAAGGCATTTGACACAGTCTCTATCCCGATTCTCTTGCAGCGACTTGAAAACGCTGGCATAAGGGGGTTGGTGCATCGGTGGTTTACGGACTATTTGTCTGACAGGTCGCAGTCAGTTAGGGTTGCTGATCTGAAAAGTGACTTCTCTACATTGAAATATGGCGTTCCACAAGGCAGTACGCTCGGGCCTACTATGTTCTTGTTATATATTAATGATTTATGCAGTTCAGCAGTATCATTAAACTCCGATATGATTATGTATGCCGACGATACTGTCCTATTATTTCATGGAAGGAACTGGAGAGCTGTATTTAGACAAGCTGAAAGCAGCTTGGCTGGCGTTGCGACCTGGTTGGATGCTAGCCTACTATCATTGAACACCAACAAAACTAAATATGTATGTTTTAGTAAGAGATCAAATGATAAACCTTCTCTAGAATTAGATTTAAAAATACATACCTACCCATGTAAGAAGGAATGTCCGGACTGTAATTGCCCGATCCTTACTAGAGTTGCTTCCATTAGATATTTAGGAGTAATAATAGACGACCAGCTTAACTGGAATGACCATATAATAGCCATTACCTCTAGAATAAGAAAACTAATTTATATATTTAAAAAATTACGCGCAATTAGCGATATGGATCTCTTAATACAAACCTATAAAGCGTTGGGAGAAAGTCTAATAAGGTACTGCATTTGTGCATGGGGCAGTGCTGGGAAGACCATCCTCATGTGTTCTGAACGAGCACAAAGAGTGGTCTTAAAAGTTCTCATGAGCTTACCCTATAGGCATGCTACAACTGCGGTTTATGAAAGGGCTGGTGTACTGACTGTAAGACAGATATACATATATGAAGCTTTGCGAAGGTATCATAGAGAATGTGTGCCTAAATTATGTACTTTAACAGAGCGAGTCGAGAGATTACCAGTGCCACAATTGAGAACAACGTTCGGACAACATCATTTTATTTTTATTGCACCTTATATATACAATCAACTGAGTAAAATAAAAAAAGTAAGGCAACTCAATAACAATGAATTTAAAACCTTGATACTTAGCTGGCTGAAAAGTCTTAATTATGAACAAACGGAAAATCTTCTACGGTTGATCACATAATAATATTGTAAGCACCCACTGATACACGTATACGTTACATACTCAACATATACCTGCATCCACACACATATACCTGCACCGACATACACACACACACACACATGCACATCTACACAGACACACACACTCACATGCACGCACTCGCACACACTCACAAACACACAGACATACATATGCACACACACACTCATGCACAGACACACACACAGAGAGAGCATACACGCATGTTTCTTTTCTTTTTTTTTTACTTATATCTACCTACTGTAATAATTAGTCAGTATTTAATTATTATAAAAATGTGTCTTGTGTAGTGAGGGAGGACACTGGTTCCTGCAACACAGTTTGTAACTAGTGTAGGAGCCAGGGATTCCCATATATTATTGTAATGTTCATATGGTAATAAATAAATTATTATTATTATTATTGTATCTCCATTTATTCACGGGATCTTCCGTAGGGAAGATACCCGGTCCTTTGGTAGGCTTACATGGGGATATGGATCCAACACGCAGAGGCCTTTAGAGAAATTTAATCTAAATATTGGGATGGGACACCTACCGATGACATTCCACGTCTGCACATAACATACGTGGAATGCCAGCACTAAGTGTAAAACTATTGTGTGATGATGGTATCTAATATATGAATATGGGAGTGGGTGCTTAGTGGACTGGTTCATCTTATATCTATGAAATTATAAACTGTCGTCTGCCTTCAAACCCATGTTAAGAGATGAACGGTGGCAGACGGTGACTCGCCAACTCACTGAATGGGCCCCCTAAATAGTCGCCACAGACACACTAGTCATACGGGCAACAGAGGGCAACATTGGTGTAAGTGGCTAGGGGTGTCGAGCGGTGCGGCGCCGGTTTCACCATTGAGTCTGCGATACACAGACCCTTGGTTTCCCCGTAATTATGCCCTTGAAAATGACACTTCCACCCCCGAGCATATAGCTCTGGGGGGAAGTGCTCTCTGCTCTATTATTATTATTATTATTATTATTAATTTCAGTGGTAGGACCACGCTGTTGACAGTTCTCTGTCTACAGCCGGGGGCCGGTCCGTCCGGGGTAGTAGGTACCACACTCTCGCAGAAGATCGACGTCTGAGTAACGGCCATTGCTATTGCGCTTCGTTCGGTGAATGAGAAAGTCGGCAGTTCAACTGGATGGGTTTGGGGTTTGTATTGGTAGGCAGCGGCCTAGCTATACCATTGGTATTGCAAAGGTGGGCGACAGTAACACTTACCATCACGTGTATTGCATGCTCGTTTGCAACTTGAGCATCAAAAATAAAATCATATATACACAGTTCATATATATCCCACTGCTTAGTTCGAGCCTTCTCCACGATAAAACAGGCTAGTTGGACATATTGATTTATACCAACAGCACCTATGTACTTGGTTCATATTTACATTCTTACTCCGTCTGAATCTGTACCTGTAGTTGTGCAGGAACTATGTGGATTATGTGACTGCACGCCGCCCTTCCGTCGCCCCGGATAGAACGGGCAGGATATGACCAGACCAAAGCCTGTCCAAAAAAGTTTTATATCATATTCTATTCTTAACTAGAGAAATAATCCTATTAGTGAGACAGATTTTACTTTGTTAGTGATTTTTCTTTTTTAATGTTATGAACTACTATTAACTTTACTATTAACTTTACTAAAACCCTTGCAACGCACAGTTTTTTCGCCATTATATGGTGAAAAAAGACCCACTATATCAACCCCATATATAATAGAACAAACATAAGAGGATGACTAGGAAGATATATGTTTATAAGCATTTGGAGCGAAACCTCTAGCCGACAACCCTACGCGTAACGCTTGCAAAATGTAAGCGTCAAAATATTCCCTTCATATTTTTCTTTCGCATCAAAATGGATTCCACTTTAGTGAGTCATTTATAATGCAAATAAAACGTTGGTCGCTTCGCAGCACCATCTAAATGTGCCGCATATTTCA
The DNA here is from genome assembly GCA_905163515.2 of Lymantria monacha. Taxonomy (NCBI): domain Eukaryota; kingdom Metazoa; phylum Arthropoda; class Insecta; order Lepidoptera; family Erebidae; genus Lymantria; species Lymantria monacha. Next base: position 33,534,893 of record LR991090.1, on the reverse strand, counting down.
TATATGAAATATAAAAAACTAAAACGGATGCCTATATACTTTGTACAGGAATTATTATTATAATTGATATGTAATATCTTCCCTTTAATATGAAGTAATTGCGTGAAAAGGACCGCGCTGTCTATACATAGTATTTATGTATATAACCTAAAGATGAAGAGTAGTCTGATAGTGGTAGGACCATGCTATTGACAGTTCTCTGTCTACAGCCGCGGGCCGGTCCGTCCGGGGTAGTACCACACTCTCGCAGAAGATAGATGTCTGAGTAATGGCAATGTGCTATTGCGCTTCGTTTGGTGAGCGAGAGAGCCGGTAGCCCAACTGGGTGGGTTTTGGAGATTGTCATGGCCTACCATAGCGACAACGAACTAGCTATACCCTAGGTATAGCAAAAGTCCATGGGCAGCAGTGACACTTACCATGAGGTGTGCTGCTTGCTTGTTTGCCACCATAAGCAATAAAAAAAGAGTATGTTTGGTTGAATGCGCTAAACTTGTGAATTATTTTGAATTTACAAAAATATTTTATTGTTAAATAGTCATTTTTTTTAAGAGTACTATAGGCTGTATAATATCCAACTACGACTAATAGGAGCAGAGCGTTATTGAAAAATGTTACAAAAACGGAAAAAAAATATACTAAACTAAAATGTTAGGTATTATAAGTCAGTAAAACTTCTTTAGACGTGCATAGAAAATAGTTGAATGCTTTGGTGGCATTACTGCGAAAGTGATATACAGTACAAAAATACCAGCAGCTAAGAACATACTGTCACGAGAGGCTTGTCCTGTGTAGTTTAATTAAATATTTTTTAGCATTGTCTTATTATAAAAGTTACGTATATTTAGCTAAAACCAAATATAACCTTCGTATAGGGATTGCAATAAATTAATGTTCAGGACGTAAATATCATTCGCGATGCAAGCCTATCTCAACTGTTGACTTGGCAAGTGATCCACTATTGATGGCGTCGGTGCCAAGTGGCAAGAGTTGACGCAAATGGATATTTGTGTGGTGCCAAGTGCGAACCCACCAAATATTCTTGGCGAAAACAGCCATGCATACACTTTTTTTAATTAAAAGACATGACATCGTTTCTACAATATAAGGTAATAGCAGAGCCCAAGGCGCGTCATACAAATTCGCTTTGTGACCAGGTCAACTACTAACTCTCTAACTTGACATTTCTGCGAAACAATTTTTTTTTTTTGACAGACTGTCTTATACGGGCGACGTAAAGGTCCCTAAACTGTCGTATTAGTTATGAAGGGGGGTCCTCATCGCCATTTGGGTTGACCACTGATACCGATTCCTTGATAGGGGTGGTAAGTTATGCTCTTACATACATATTATCAGTTTTAACATTTTAAACTAATCCAGTGAACTACCACTGGATAGGGATAAGAACGCTAATGCATTTAATTTTTTGATTTTTGACTAAAACTATATAAATAATATGACAAAAAAAATTTGACTTCTGACTTTCAATTGGCTTTCGAGTGGGCACCCTACAGATTCTAGAACACCTTTAATATATTTTTTACAAACACAGGTGTTTCTCAAGTTATTGGTAGGCAAATATTTGAATTTTTTGTAATTCATTTTTTACCTCGTAGATGGCGTCTGATTTTTTGATTTTCTATAGTTGCATTCAACTCAATTACTGATAAACGTAATTTTCGATATTAAAAATTATTTATAATTTTTTTACCTATAGTTTTTTTGTGAATTTTACCTACCAAGTAGTGACATCGCAGTGTGACACTCACTTCGAGTGTTGAAAAAAGTTTTGTGATTAATTAAAAGTTTTATCATTGGAAACTTCTTTCGTGTTTTTTTCTATTAAATAATAATATTTTCTGCTCAAATTAAATTTGCTTTCGACTCAATTTTTTTTAAATTATGTCAGTAACAAAAATCTCCGTCTGTCCAATTTTTGGTGTTTCTCGAAAAGTTGAATCCGTATGTTTACCAACCTATGAAGATCTTTTTAAGCATTATGTATGGATTCAATCCGATTTACGTTGTTCTTCACTAATTAAGTTGAATGAAACTACAGAAAATAAAAAAATCAGACGCCATCTATGAGGAAACAAATGCATTACAAAAAATTCAAATACTTTCCTACCAATAACTTGAGAACAGGTGTTTGTACAAAATATATTAAAGGTGTTCTAGAATCCGTAGGATGCCCACTCGAAAGCCAATTGAAAGTCAGAAGTCAAATTTTTTTTTCTCACATTATTTATATAGTTTAGTGAAAAATCAAAAAATTAAATGCATTTTCTTTTCTATTAGAATGAAAGAGGATTAAAAAAATATATATTCGACAATTTTTGGATGTTTGTTACGATTTTGGACCGGAAAAAAAACTCCGTTGGAACTACTCCTTTTGATCGATTATTTGTTTGAAAATCGAGCGGGCTACCTCAAAATATTGAGTAAATTTTTTTTGTTTTTATAATGAACAAATCCTGCCCCCATGCTAAGAGAAAAAAAATATTGTTTTTTTCGACCCACCCTAATATACACATATAATATAAACATCAGGTGACTTACCTATACGATCGAATCCCTTTATATAATATCAATAACAATAATTATGATTTGTGTAACGGTTATTGTTTATAATTTTTTTTTCAATATATATTATTTTTCCAAAATGTATTATTTTTCAATATTACCAAACCGCTAAATACACACACTAAGCTCACAATGTAAAACAGATAGTTGTTAAAATAATAATAATTATCATTACGTATCAATTATAACTATTAATTTAATAAAGACAATTAAGACGTAAGAATTGATCACACGAAATACAGCGATACAACTGCGAAGAGCAGCTGACTGTATCTTTCTCGCTCAGGTACACTCGGTGGTCTCGAGTTCACCCGATCGAGCGTTTCACCTCAGAGCATGACGGATCAGCCTAACTTACTACCCACGAAAAAATCTGTGTGCGGTGCGCCTAAAGAAGTTTTCACTTCAAAAATACCATATATATTGTTATACAGCAGGCAACATATTATATATCGCAATGATATAAATATCGTTCGCAATAAGACCACACATTCCAAAGGCCAGACCCTCACAAGGTCAAGCTGGACGGATGTGAGGCGCAATTTCCGTCCATCAGCTATTCGCGTAATTGCCTACGCCGTAGCCGACGCGGACCGCTACAAGCCCCCATATGAAATACCACCGAGCCGCGCCCCCATCGCTTCTATTAATCCATTATGTATACAGAACAAGCTATAAATCTAAAAGTTAATTCATTAAACATGTGTATTCTATTGAAAAAGTGTTGTTTGGTTACCGAAAGGAATATTACCAACAGATTATTGAAATGTTACACGCCAAAGTAATATTTGAAGTAACTTTTTATAGAAAAGAAATATTGTAATAGGATTGTAAGAGACCGATGGTTGTACATGATAAATTCTGGTAATAAACTAACATGAGGACTAGGAGTATTTCATAAAGTAATATAAGGCCACCGAAGACATAGACCGGGTCCCGGTGGCCCCCTCGCTCGGCGAAGAGAAGTACATTTCAGGACGGGTCTATGGGTCGCACGCCGCTTCTTCTGTCGCCGCAGATGGAATTAGTGGAGAGTCCATAGCCCACCGCAATGGAATAAGAGAATAACAAAGCATATTTTTTTTTTTTGGCCAACACCCGGCATTAAAGAAATAATCCTAATTATATAAAAATTGTACGATACAAAATACACTCATTAATACAAATTACATCCAGACTCAGAGAGATAATTTATATTATTATAGTTATAGTAATGTCCTGTGTGGGAATTGAACCTATGATACAGGTATGGTATGTCGGTATCTTAACCAAACCATCTTAATAATTTATTATCAAATACTGCTGTATTAGATTTTTCGTGTGATGACGGAGTAAGAAAACAATTCATCATCCCCTTAGCAGTTGTAACAAATGACTGCAGGATTTTATGTGCATATAACATCTATGCCAGAGAAGGAACACTTGATACTAACGCGTATACCGATAACCCTATACCAACCCGTCTGAGGAATACGATATAATAAATCAATTTCCCTTCTCTTCTAGAGTCCAACAGCTAGATGTATTATAAGCAGATATAAAATATACATAATCACATATCCTTCTTTATCATCAGCATCATTTCGGGTCATATATGTCCCACTGTTGGGCTCGAGACTCCTCCACACTAGGAGAGAAACTAACCTACTAAATCACGCTGGACAGACGTGTTGATACAGGACTTTATTTCTAGTTTTCCCTTTTTTTTGCGGTGGGCTATGGACGTGGTCGCGCCCCGCCATCCGCAATCGGTCCGGGGCGACGAAAGAGGCGGCGCGCAACCCCATAGACCTACCCTGCAAGCACCTCTCTTCGCCGTGCGAGCGGGTCACCGGTACTCGATCTTTGTCTTCGGTGGCCCGCCCGGCGGTTTACCCTCGCGGATTCCTCTCGTGTCGACGCCCCGACAGCTTTCGCCGTCGGGGCGTGGCCTCACGTCGGGTGACCGGACAATTCCCCGGTCCGATCACCCGAAGCCTCGGTTAGGGCGGCATCGGGCGCAGATATTCGCGCCTGCGCCGCCCCGGCCGCTGACGGCGGCCCGGGTCACGGGAATCCTCCCGGACTCGTTCCACCGCCTCCTTCTGCGAGATGACAGCCTCGCAGAAGGCAGCGACCGCGTCCCAATTCCTGACGCTGTTGACCATCGCTTTCGCGACAGCCGGCAGCGTCAGGTTGGCAGCAATAACCGCGACGAGGTCACGGCGCTGCCCGTCCCAGCTCGGACATACCTCGAGCGTATGTTGCGCCGTGTCCTCGTCACTACTGCAATGGTGGCAGGACGGAGTCCACTCCCTCCACGCGACCGTGTCAGGTACAAGCCGAAGCATCCGTACCCCGACAATACCTGCACCAGCCGGAAGGAGAGGACTCCATGCCACCGCTCCATCCACTCCATCAGTACGGGCCGGAGGGCCTCAACGGTAACAACACCGTGTCTGGGCCTCTCCAGCCGCGTAACCCAACGGGCGATGACGTCTCGGCGGACATCCTCGCGCCAGGTGGCTATCTCACTAGACGATGGGGAGCCACCCTCGTCGCGCACTGAGGTTACCCGCTGGTAGAGGTCGGAGAGCATCTCCGCCTCTAGGTCCCACGGGGGTGTCCCGGTCAATAGGCATGCCGCCTCGGTTGACACCGTGCGGTACCCGCGAATGGCTCTGACCGCCATGACCCTCTGTAGCCTCCACAGAACAGCCCTGACCTGGGCGTTCAGAGCCCTCGCCCACACGGGTGCGCCGTACATGGCCATTGAGCGGATCACCCCCGCATACAGCCGTCGGCCCTCGAAACTGGGTCCGCCCACGGTCGGCATGAGCCGCGATAGGGCGGATGCCGCGCCGACCAGCCGGGGAGCAATCCTGCCGAAATGCTCCCGGAACCACTAACACCCGTCGAGCACCAGACCCAAATACTTCATATGGGCCTGTATACTGATGTGGATGGAGGTGACGACTAACGAGGCATTTCTAGTTTTACCTTACAGTCCTTCTCATGCATGGATGCTGTATGCATATTCTATCGCTTAGTCGTCTTTTACGATCACCCACAGGTAAGATAGATAGTGAATCGTATCCTTACTCCGTCACCACACGGATAAATATCATTTAACATATAAATATCCTTTCGCAATATTAAATCTTTGTTTAAATATTAAAATTCAAAATGCTCGTCAATATTAAGCAATATATATTTTGTAAAGCACAACGTAGAAGCAACGAAGGTTCACAAAGACTTTATTGTGAAGAAACTCTCGCAAAATGGCGTTTCGCGTGGGTTTCTTTTGTATAACTTTCGTCAACATCTCTGAGAAAGATTGGCCTTACAGATAAAGTTACAAGGCCTCCTCAGTACATAATACAACCCAATATTTATTATATAGGTCATCTTTTGTTATGAGTTTTAGTAAAATTTTATTGGTACACATTGAATAGGAATTTATTATACAGGTATCTCGTAAAAGTATAATTTTAAATTGCCCGCCATTAAACTTTTAAGGAAATTACGCTTTTATATTATATCTGTGGTTATTCTTTTCTTTTTTCAAATGACTGTACTAAGGAAATTGTGTTGCATAGGACTTTATAAACATAATAATTTATTTTAATAATGGGAGGACGACACCGTTGACAGTCTACTGTTTACAGCTGCAGGCCGGTCCGTCCAGGGTAATACCACACTCTCACAGAAAATCGACGCTTAAGTAGTGGCAATGTGCTGCTGTGCTTCGTTCGGTGAAGGAGAAGGCCGGAAGCCCAACTTTCTGGGTAGTTTAGGATTTTCATTGGTAAGCAACGGTCTAGCTGTACCTCTGATCTAGTTAAGGTCCATGGATGGTAACACTTATCATTAGGTGTGTTGCTTGAGTTTTGGCGCGAATGTGGAAATGTAATGTCACGCTCTTGTATTATATTCATTTCTTTAGTGTTTTGTGGTGTTATATTGAATAATTTTGCTGGTATTTTATGCAATATGGTATGGTTAAAGTGCTGAAGTGTAGTGAATATGGTATAATAGTGGTTTACGTGTATTTTCATATTTGCCCAAAATTCCCAAAGAAAATCATTGATTAGGTTATCAGCGCCCGATTAATGGTAACGATTTGACTTACTGACAGACAATGACTATTAAGGCTACATAATATGAAGAAATGATGCACAATATATGTATAGAAAATAATTAAATAAGACTTGGCTGTATGGGCTTTGATCCCTTTGCCTGTCCGAATAGACGAACAGAACCCAAAAAAAAATGTGTGTTGCTTGCTTATTTGGCACCTTAAGCAATATAAAAAAATATGCAATTAACGGACACAAATTATACAGACTAAGATTAACAATATGTGGATCACACATATTAACAGCCTGCGCGGGAATCGAACTGACACTTTGGTATCTTAACCACTTCTCCATCTACGTAGTCAACTTCAAGTGATAGACTCAATCGTGTAGTGATGGACGAAGGATAAATCCAAGTCCACTGCTGTACTCGCAGCTTCAGTATATGAGCCGTAATATTATAGTCACTATTTTTACAATTTGATTGATAACAGTTGGTGGTGGAAGGTCGCGAAATTATGCTGCTGCAAATTCTAAAAAGTAGGTGGGGTCCTTCCTTCAGTATTTACGTTTGAATTTTTAAGAAATTGTAAAAGGCAAATGAAAGAAAGAAAGAAAGAAAGAAAGAAAGAAAGAAAGAAAGAAAGAAAGAAAGAAAGTATTTATTTAGTGCCACATAGGAGAGACGCTAGGAACACAGAGAAAAAAAACAAATGCTTTTGGAGTGGCTAACATTTCGGGTACCGGTGGCCCGCTCGCACGGCGAAGAAAGGCGCTTTGCAGGATGGGTCTATGGGGTCGCGCGCCGCCTCTTCCGTCGTCCCGAACCGATTTGGCGGGGCGTGACCACAGCATAGTCCACCGCAAAAAAAGGCTACCATTTAAGCTGTCAGTTCGGTCAGTTTAAAGAAAACCTGTTGTAACTTAACTTATACAGAACCTTATGTGAAAATATTTGAAACTTTACTTCGGATATATTTTCATTACGGATAACCGACAGTTTTGGTTATGATAACAGAGTTTCATAATATACGTATTACAGATGATAATTACCACACTTACCACTCCTTTGTTTTCTTTTTTTTACTAGGCTATAATGATTACACTCCAGCTGTCTTAAGTACATACATATATATATCAGCAATATGTACTTAACATATTGCGGAAACCCCAAGTAGTTGATAATGACGATTAAATATAAAATTATCTATATAGAACATGTTTCATATATATTATTATATATTCAATGATCCCTTAGTTGTGTGGTAGCGGCTACGAATACTGCCAACCCTTACTTTGCTCGTGGATGTTGTAAAAGACGATTAAGAGCTTTATAACGACCTGGGCCAACTCCATCTGATGCCGTTTGGTCAACGATTACATTCCCAAGGAGGATTGACGTCAGGCCGAGAAGGGGTTAGCGCGCAAAAGCGTTTCCACAGCGTCAAAAAAGAAAAAAAAGGCGGCCAGTCATACAACTATTGCCAATAAGTTTTACATTATGTGCTAGGAAACAAGAGTACATATTGTATCGACCCCAAGTAATCGGGATAAGAGTAGGAGAATGATGATCCTTTAGGACAAGAACTTTTTTTTCAATAAATAAAGCAAAAGAATATCATCATCATCATCATCATATCAGCTCATATATGTCCCACTGTTGGGCTCGAGCCTCCTCCGTAATGAGACGGAAATTGACCTACTATACGACACTGGTCATACGTGTTGGTATAGGGTTTTATTTCAAGTTTTCCTTCTCTTGCATAGATGTTATATGCGTTTTATATCCCTTAGTCGTCTCTTACGATCACCCACGGGTAAGATAGGGTGGTGAATTGTATTCTTATTCCGTCACCACAGGGATAAAGAGTAAATTAAAATGAATATATCCGGACCAAATCTATATTTCACCAAATCAACTACTAGAGCAGTCACTACTCTCCTCAACCACATTAAAAAAGTGATTCAAGATATAATAAATCATATTCTGAATTTGCTGACATTAGAGCGAATTTAAAAGTCCTAGCTGGTAATTCCACGTAACATTTGTTTTAGTCCAAACCGCGAGTACGTTTGCTTTGCTTATACTAATATTTGTTCAGCTGGAATCGTTAGTCTGACCTATTTGGTTATCTGTGTAATCTGCTGCACAAACAGACTTATAATATATTACATACATATACTGAATAAACTACTAATAACGCAGTAGTATTCTTTGGAAAATATATTTAGATATCAAAAATCATTGATAAAATAATGAAAAAATAAGAACATAAAAATTAAAATCCAAGGTTTGAACCGGTGGTGTCTAACCTAACTATAATAAACTCATTTGCAAAAAAAACGGGCGGTTTTGATTTTCATTCATATTTAAAAAGATACAATACCAAAAAGGTTTCAATCGTTTGTACACGTTACTGGCCGGTTTTAAAAATGCTGTGGTATTTAAAAAAGTACGTTCTAAATTCAATTTTTCATTTGATGTTCATTTTTACAGAAAACCCCTTTTTATCCTACATTTTTGGCGCGAAGTTCCAGAAGTTAACATCGACTTTCATAACTTTTATTCAATTTTTATCGATTAATTTCATATCCTTGACTGTCAAAGCTTTATTTAATGCTGTTTGGCTGTATCAAAAATGGTAGATAAAGTGGTAAAAGCTACCAAAATTATCGCGCTGCTTGAAGAGGGTTGCAGCCAATGTTTCGTGGCTAGGAGGCTAAATGTTAGTCGCTCGACAGTCCAAAGGACCTGGCAGCGATATCAGGAGACTGGTTCCGTCGAGAGAAGGCCTGGTTCTGGAAGAAAACCATGTACCCAACCACGGGATGATCGTTTTCTTGTGAGTCGCGCATTGAGAAATCGCAAATCTTCGTATGTGGATCTTAAGAACAACCTCCAAGAAGTAAGAAATGTGCATATTAGTCTATGGACGGTCAGGAGGAGGCTTCTCGCTGCCAATATACGCAGTCACCGCCCGGCCCGCGGCCCCAAATTACTCCGTGAGCACAGAGTTCACAGGCTTAGGTTCGCTAGAAATTGTGAATCATGGACTCAAGACGATTGGAATAGGGTTTTGTTCTCTGATGAAGCCAGGATATCTCTGTTCGGTGAAGATCGACGTCGGCGAGTGCTAAGAAGACAAGGAGAACGCTTTGCAGAGGCATGTTTCGAAGAAATCACACCTTATGGTGGGGGCTCTGTTATGTTTTGGGCAGGAATAAATTCAATGGATCGTACAGAGTTAGTCTTCATTGAAAACGGCTCACTGACTGGGCATCGATACATAACGGAAGTTCTAATTTCTCATGCACAACCCGCATTGGCCGCTCTAGGTGAAGACTCGATTTTTATGGACGACAATGCTCGCGCCCACCGATCCCGCGATGTTAATGCGTATGTGCAAGAGGTCGGCATTCGTCGTTTGGATTGGCCAGCTCGAAGTCCCGACCTCAATCCCATAGAGCATGTCTGGGACGTTCTGAAACGGCGTGTGAGATCAGTACACCCGGCTCCGCAGACCATCAGAGAGCTGAAGAATGTGATTACTGCGGAGTGGGAACGTATTCCGCAAGCAAGTATCCGGGATATACTCGCTAGCATGCCCAGACGAATTCAAGCTGTGATTTTAGCTAGAGGGGGTCACACTCGATACTAAACATTTATCTGCTTTTACTTTATTAAAGAAAAACAAACAAAAAAACTTTTTTATTTTTACTTCATGAGCATATGCACTACTAGCGAATATACACTACTAGCGAGGTTTAGCATTATTTCCCATAAATTGTATCTAAATTTTATGAAATACTGATGAAAACGATTATTTTCTTATTAATTTACCAAATTGTGTGGATAAAACTACCTATAATTATCAAACAAAGAAATATTAACATTTGAAATGGTTCATTGCTTAGGTGCCCGTTTTTTTTGCAAGTGAGTGTATATATATATATATATATATATATGTCGTAGAATAAGATATCGTTTAGAAACAAGTTGCTCAATTGACTAATTTAGTACTGACAGCACAGTGGCGCCACTAGGTTTGGTAACGTAATTTAGTATTGGCAACATCTGCCGGAAACACAGTGGCGCCACTAGGTTTAATAATGTAATTTAGTACTGGCAACACCTGGCAAACACAGTGGCGCCACTAGGTAGTTTTGTAATGGCGTCACGTGGACGGAGTCGTATTGGGAAGTGGGGATTGTGTGAAAATCATAATTAATCGGTGAGTCAACCGAGACACTTCTCCAATACGAAACCGTTGGTTAGCCACGTATTGACCGTTAATTTAAATTGTATAAATAAAACGTAAAGTTATTTCGGACACAGAAATATTATTTCCTTTTTATCAAAATATGAACTGTGTACCAATGACCGGCGACAACGAGAATTCAATCGCTCAGCCATCGCTGCCGCCCTCATATATATATATATATATATATATATATATATAAATTCCGCGTCACGTTGTTTGTCCGCGATGGACTCCTAAAGTACTTAATCAATTTTAATCAAATTTGCACAGCATGTATAGTTTGATCCAACTTAAAAGATAGGATAGCTTTCATTTCAATTTATAGTCGCAATATTATTTTATTGCAAATTATTATTTGTCAATTATCTGACAGTCACAATTATCTGTTAACTCCAAACGATTCTAACAGACGGTGGTATCTGTTGACTGGATTGAGTAAGTATTTAATAGATGGCGCTATCTTAAACATACAAACGTTTCATATAAGCTACAATTTATTAGCATAACCACCACGTGTTACTGAGGCTACCTTAGCCACAGCAACGCGTGGCCGTGTCTGCTAGTATATATATATATATATATAATATTCAATTAAAATTAATATCATTCAGCTCAGATCCGCGCCACTGTTTACTGTTGAGATGAAACATCCTTCATAATAGGAGGTAAATTGACCTACTATATCTAGTTTTATATCGTGTTTTACTTCTCTTGAATAAATATTATCTGAGGATGGATGAATTGTATTTTTATTCTGTCGCCACTCAAACAATAATATAATTTCAATGGAAATAAATTTTAAATATTTTGCATTCACCATATCAGTAGTAGAACGTAACTGCATAGATGGTAAGTGATTAAGACACCAATAACTATTACAATCCAGATATTGTTGCTCTCAGTCTAGGTGTCACTTGTATTGTCCGTTAGTTGTGTAAATTGTATTAATAATAATAATACCTCTGGGCCAGTCGTTACCTCACCAACTTTTTTTTTTTTCCTTTGCAGGGTGGACCATGGATGTGGTCGCGCCCCGACAAATCGATCCGGGGCGACAAAAGAGATGACGCGCAACCCCATGGACCCACCCTGCAAGCACCTCTCTTCGCCGTATGAGCGGGCCACCGGTACCCGGTCTTTGTCTTCGGTGGCAGTCGTTACCTCAAAAAAAAAAAAAAAATAACCCCAGGTTTATAGGCAAGCCAATAAACCGCCGGGCAGCTTGTGGCGAGCTGAATGTGATGATGTGTGTGGCGACACTGCGGTCCTGTATACTCCAGAGTTAGTTGGTGAGTCACCGTCTGCTACCGTTCTTCTCTCAATATGGGTTTGAAGGCAGACGACAGTTTAAAATTTCATAGATTTAAGATGAACCAGTCCACTAAGCACCCACTCCCATATTCAGATATTAGCTACCATCGTCACACAATAGTTTTACACTTACGCTAGCAGTCCACCTATGTATGCCTCCCAAAAGATCAGGCATCTTCTCTACGGAAGATACCGTGAATAAAAAGGAGATACACATAATGATAATACTACCTTATTTCCAAAAATATGGTTATAGTAGATCTCAGGAGCGGCTCTAGCACATGTAGCGCCCGAGTGCAATCAATAACCTGGCGCCCTCTTGTATCAAAATGGGGAACAAAATGGAATAAATTGATAGTTACAACACGTTCGACTAAACTCCGAGCCTCGCTGGAATGCGTTGTCGCATGCTTAGTCTCGTTGTTTTGACACAAAATCAGGTAAACGCGATCGGATTATGAAGTTACAGTGACCATGGCGACAAAGCAACCTACCCAAACCTGTCAAATAACGCACCCACTACGTTTATAGATGCTGAGGCACTGGTTGCGTATGGTGTGCCCGCTCCGTGTGGAGCGTTACAGTGGAGGCTCTATATGTCTCGAGCGGCTTTCGGCGCCCCCTAACACACGGTGCCCGGGTGCACCGCACCCTCTGCACTATAGGTAAATCCGGCCCTGGTAGATCTTAATTGTATTATATGGTCCATCATATTCTGCCATATACAGTAGCGCTCAAAAATATTTTGACAACAATAAATACTTAAAAATAAAAAAAAATAAAAACAATATATAATTGAATCAAATTATTTATTAATAATAACGATATGTTTTACAAATTGAAACACTTTTATTTTAGGAATTACTAAAGAATAAGAAATATTAATTTTTTCTCTGGTTCTTGTGGATCAAAAGTATTTTGACATTGAAAAAAAAATTTTTTTGAACTTATTTTTTAATATTTTTGACAATTAATAATCAGTATTTGGTTGCATATCCATTTGCCTTTAAGACAGCTTCGCATCGTTTCGGCATTGCGTCTTCTAATTTTTGTAAATTATTTATGGGAATTTTGCTCCATTTCTGGTATAGTGCTTCATATAAAGCCAAGCAAATTTGAATAAATTCGACATCTCATGCGACGATCCAGCTGCTCCCAGAAATGTTATAATGGGTTTAAATCAGCACTTTAGCTTGGCCACTACAGTAGTTTGATTTTCTTGAGATCTATGAAGTAACTAACATGCTTAGATTTGCGTTTCGGGTCACTATCTTGCTGGAAGTACCAACCAGGAGTCATATTATCTCTAGCGTACGGTAGCATTTGCTTCTCCAATATCTCAGCATACTTAAAACGATCCATATTCCCATTTATCTTAAATGCAGGTCTAATTCCGTGACGAGAAAAACATCCCCAAACCATAACCACCTTTATGTTTCACTGTCATGGTATTTGGTATCGAACATCATTTTTTGTTTGTTTGTAGGACGTCGAACATATCGTATTCCATCAGATGACATCAAATTAAACTTAATTTCATCACTCCACAACACCTTGGACCATTTTGAGCTAGTCCAAGATCTATGCCGTTTTGCAAATGCGAGCCGTAGCTTCCTGTTCTTTTCAGAAATCAGAGGTTTCTTGGCCGGACGTCATCCATGGAGTACCCGAAGTCTTTTAGCCTATGTTTCACAGTTGAAACACGTAAATTCACGTTATAGTACTCTTGCCGTTCATTTTTATTTGCAAAGCCGATTTTCGCACATCATTCGTCGTAACTTTCTTACTAAACGGTTTTCATAGGGAGTAGATTTTCGGAGACGACCACTATGGGGCTTATTTTATACTGTCTTACGTTTAGTATAAACCTTATTCCACGCACTAACTAGCTGCCGATACACATCAAACTTCCGAGCAACTTCTGCTTGCGTCTTTCTACTTTTCACAGCAGTTATCACAGCATTTTTCACAAAAAAAAATCACTTGAATATTATTTTGTCTTAGGCATGTTAAATAGATAACAAGGATATTATGAAAATAAAAAAATACTAGCTTAGGGCTAGCTCTGTCAACGAAAAATGAGAATGTAATATTTGTCAAAATACTATTGAGCTGAATATGAACTCGTTTCTAAGAATATATGTAAAGAAAACAGACAAGTTACAACTTGTTTCCATTAATATTTGTAGGCTCATTGCAAGTATTAGTGTGGAATATATTTTTTTTTTACCTAGGGGTACGCGATATTGAGATATTAACGGAAATATGCTTGTCAAAATATTTTTGAGCGCTACTGTATGTATGGCGTGGAAATTTTCATACAATTTTATTCCAACGGCATATTACTTATAGCCAGTCTTGAAAATTAATGATAATTTAATTAATTGGTCATGGTTATTGCCCGTTAGTTGTTGTCCGTTTGTAAAGTCCCCCTACATTAAACTTAATAATTAAAGGATTATTAAGTTCCGGCTGTAGCCATTATATAAAAATAATTTTAAAAGAAACTTAATTTTCAAGTACATGTGTCTTGATTTAAGTTTTTGTAACTAATTCAGTTGAACGCCAAAAGGAATACTTTATATTTATTTTTACTTTGATAAGTTTGTTGTGATTAAATTGAATTTATATGATGTTACTGGCAAAGGGAAAGTTTTTATACAGACAAATTGTTTTATATCTCCAGTTGAAAAAGTTATTTAGGATTTAAGATAGATGTAGAATTTTCTAAATTAGCTTTTGTTTATTAAAATTTCTTTAATTGAGATAAGTTTGTGATGTTTTTCCTATTTTAACATTAACTTCCATATTTATAATAGTGAATTATATTGGCACAGTCAGCGACTGACCTGCAGACCCTAGTCGACACAATGACAGAAGATTGTAAAAAAAGGGGTCTACGCGTGAATGTGAGCAAAACCAAAATAATGGTCTTTGAAAGAGATGAAACCAGAACACATGTAAGAGTAACAATAGGTAATGATGTACTAGAGCAAGTGGATGAATTTGTATATCTTGGATGTGGATTTAGCCGAGATGGAAGGTACCCCACTGATATAGAGCGAAAAGTGAATGCGGGAAATAGAGTGAACGGAGCGTTGGGGCAACTTCTCGGCAGCCACCACCTCAGCCAGAAGGCACGTGTAGCAATACCTAACGCAGTGCTTGTCCCAACATTACTGTATGGAAGCGAGAGTTGGGTATGCAGAAAAGAGTATGAAGGTAAAATTAATGCGGTCGAAATGCGATCTCTGCGGAAAATCTGTGGAGTTAGGCTGACCGACCGCATTCGTAACGACGACGTAAGAGAGCGAGTAGGTATGAAAGAGAGTATTGGTGTAAAGATGCGAAAGTGAATGCTCCGATGGTTCGGACATGTGGAAAGAATGCCGAACGAACGTCTGGTTAAGAAGATATACAATGCGAAAGTGGAAGGATGTAGGTACCGAGGGAGACCGAGACTAACCTACCTAGACCAGATCGGTCATGTACTGAAGGAAGGTGGAGTCAAGAGTCTCCGAAACCGGCGAGCGTGTATGAAGAGAATTATGAATGTTGAGGAAGCGAGTGAAGTATGCAGAGATAGAGTTCTCTGGCACTCTTTTCTCTCTGCCTACCCTGCTAAGGGATATGGCGTGATGATATGTATGTATGTATGTAATTACATTAACGACAATAGAACGTGGTATTGTTCTACCCATTATGCACAATATGGTTTAAATGATGGCTGCTCGTCTAATTAAGGGGCCGTCCATTAATCACATGAGGTTTGAAAGGCGGGGCGAGGGCTTTGGCAAGAAAATCAAAAATCAAGAGGAGGGGTGTAGTAAGATATCACGTGTATTTATTTTTTCGTCAAACGCTGCGATTTCTTAACTGAAAAGCGGTGTGTAATGTGACTTTCCGAAATTTAAAGTAGGTGATCTGTATATAGACCTTTTTGCGAAGTATAAAAAAGCAAAACACCGAGAATATAATGAGCTGTGGGCTACTTCTTTGTGGGTACTAAAAATTCACGCGATGTTGGTGGGGGAGGGGGGTCATAGTTTTAAACCTCATCATGTATCACCAATGGGGAGGGGGGTTAAATAATGCTTAAAAAAGAAGATCACATGATTAATGGACGCCCCCTAACTCGTGATTGACTACTGCTAATGAGGTCTGATCGAACCATAATTATTTTTTCAAAAAAGAAATATATTATCATTCGTAGTATATCACAGTGAAGCTAATCTATAAAAGAGAATGTTTGTATATTATATATGACATCGCTAAATTCAGAAACTATATCATTATGAAAATTGGTATGTATAAGTATTTTTTTAAGGGGAAGGTTTATACGCAATTGATGTACCTCGCCACCAGACGGCGCTGCAATATATCGACTTCTACAAACAAACTAACGGTCTGGGTTTGCTAGTATATAATAATAAATATGTTATTTACAATTTTATATAAAAGAAGTAATTTATAAAGTGAAACGATTCCGTTGGGTTTTGTAGCGAATCTCAACTTGCGGCCGCGTGCCAATCCGACAGAGGTTTTTGAATTAATTTCAAAAGCAAAACGTAAAATGCATAGCTCCTTCGCAGGGTTTATGTATAATAAATCATTTTATTTGATATTAAAAGATAGGCAAATGTTAATGGTGTACCATAAATTAATTAATAGATACTCCATAAATAATAGGTCATCATCAACATCATCATAGCCCATAATGTCCCATTGTTGGGCTTGGGCCTCCTCCGTAATGGGAGGGCAATTAAGCTACTATACCACGCTGGACATACGTGTTGGTATAGGTTTCATTTCGAGTTTGCCTTCTCTTCCATAGATGTTATATGCGTTTTATATCCCTTAGTCGTCTAAAATTGTAATTGATATCATAATATTTTCATATTGAAATTAGTAATATTCAATTCAATTTTAATTATTAGACAGAGAGGGCTATACTAAAAAATGACGTCATACGCCGCAATTTACTGTTGAGATTCTGCTCTGTGATTGCCACAAATCCGTTTTATTTTGATATTGTCTTTGATGATGCATGAAAATGCCCACCTGATGATAAATGGTACAATACTGCTGGTACAATACAGTACCTACTGCTCTAGATAAACTTCTCTTGTAGATGTCACAAACGATACATTTACTTAAATCTCACATGGAAATCGAATCGACGACACTGAGAGTTCAAGATAATGTAGAATTATATATAAATTAAAAAAACACAAAGTAGTAATTTTTTTTTTCATTTTAGTTTTCACTTCTGTGTGAAAACTTAAATCTACGAAAATAATGAATATTATAAATTAAAATAGAACAACAAGTACGTATTTCAGCTAATTTCACGACCTTCGCACTGTTTACTTCGCTGCATAGCAAGAATACCATACCCACCTACCGACTCACACTCTTTCTCTCTCTTACTTTTTACATTTGTGTATCTTTCTTTCTCTCTCCCTCTTGCATTGGAATATTGGACGCTACTCGTTGCTATCGCTCGCGCTATCCTGTAACAGGTATACTACGTGCAAGCGTTCGAGTGGCACGCATTCACTCTCGCTCTTAGCGTTAAACGTTTAACGCAACCTTGTTGGAAGTCCCATTAGAAGTATCACTTAAATAAAATACTGTATTGTTTCAAAAACTTTCCTTACATGCATATAATAGTGGTCGCTCGCCTCTAAATACTACTCACAAGGGTCACTTACAACAACTATCTAACGTAGTATTTTGGCAACAACTGAAAGCGTCATGTTGTTAGTGGACTTATGTTATATTCTATAACGTAGTATTTTGGCAACAACTGAAAGCGTCATGTTGTTAGTGGACTTATGTTATATTCTGTAACGTAGTATTTTGGCAACAACTGAAAGCGTCATGTTGTTAGTGGACTTATGTTGTACGAGCCAAAATTGCTCACACAGCGATTTGCGTGCTATAAGTGCTGCGACCTAGTTAGCATGAGGCAGTCGTATACAATCCTCCGTAGTGCACAAACGTGTGTAGTATTAACGGTACGAGAGGTGCGACTCAGATACACCGGGGTTACCGTAAGCTACGGAAAATCCCAAACAACATCCGGCTCGAAGGACCAAAAGATGTTTGGGATTTTCCGTAGCTTACGGTAACCCCGGTGTATCTGAGTCGCACCTCTCGTACCGTTAATACTACACACGTTTGTGCACTACGGAGGATTGTATACGACTGCCTCATGCTAACTAGGTCGCAGCACTTATAGCACGCAAATCGCTGTGTGAGCAATTTTGGCTCGTACATATGTTATATTCTATAACGTAGTATTTTGGCAACAACTGAAAGCGTCATGTTGTTAGTGGACTTATGTTATATTCTATAACGTAGTATTTTGGCAACAACTGAAAGCGTCATGTTGTTAGTGGACTTATGTTATATTCTATAACGTAGTATTTTGGCAACAACTGAAAGCGTCATGTTGTTAGTGGACTTATGTTATATTCTATAACGTAGTATTTTGGCAACAACTGAAAGCGTCATGTTGTTAGTGGACTTATGTTAAATTCTATAACGTAGTATTTTGGCAACAACTGAAAGCGTCATGTTGTTAGTGGACTTATGTTATATTCTATAACGTAGTATTTTGGCAACAACTGAAAGCGTCATGTTGTTAGTGGACTTATGTTATATTCTATAACGTAGTATTTTGGCAACAACTGAAAGCGTCATGTTGTTAGTGGACTTATGTTATATTCTATAACGTAGTATTTTGGCAACAACTGAAAGCGTCATGTTGTTAATGGACTTATGTTATATTCTATAACGTAGTATTTTGGCAACAACTGAAAGCGTCATGTTGTTAGTGGACTTATGTTATATTCTATAACGTAGTATTTTGGCAACAACTGAAAGCGTCATGTTGTTAGTGGACTTATGTTATATTCTATAACGTAGTATTTTGGCAACAACTGAAAGCGTCATGTTGTTAGTGGACTTATGTTATATTCTATAACGTAGTATTTTGGCAACAACTGAAAGCGTCATGTTGTTAGTGGACTTATGTTATATTCTATAACGTAGTATTTTGGCAACAACTGAAAGCGTCATGTTGTTAGTGGACTTATGTTATATTCTATAACGTAGTATTTTGGCAACAACTGAAAGCGTCATGTTGTTAGTGGACTTATGTTATATTCTATAACGTAGTATTTTAACATATTATATTAAATAAATGGAATTGTATGTAATGTCATGCATGGATAGTGCTATAGTGCTAGGGTGCAGTGAATATGATATAACAGTGTATATACATATGTTTTGTGTATATACATATGTATACTGTTATTGGTATATTCTAGGAGTTTTGGTGTTTTCACACCAAAACTCCTAGCATATACCAACAACAGTGTAGCAAGTTGATTTACTGGCTGAAAATGACTTTAAATAAAGTGATAATTTAAAAATAAAGACTTTTCATCAAAAAAATCGATGCTGTCAACAATGGGATCATATTTACTGATTACCATTACGGACTTTTGACGGGAATTTGAAAACGTCATGTGGTGCTCTTGTATTATATTCGATATCCTAGTGTTTTAATGTGTTATATTAGATAATTTTAATGGCATTTTATGTAATATAAAGCGGCGGAACTACTGGGCTGTAGTGAATATCATATAAAAGTGCTTTACAACGTTTTCGTTTTCCATCAAAATGCCCACAAGATACCATTAACAGTGTGGCCATTGCACTGTTAATGGCGACAATTTGACTTAGACAATGACAAACTTGAAAGACTAAAAACGTGAAAATATTTATAACTTGACACTGGCACCAATAGCTCGTATATGTAGCTGATTGCCAATATATAAGAAGAAGAAGAAGATTACCATTACAAAAAGGAAACGTCTAGCATACTCTTATACCCACACATTATTCGGATCACCCATATTTAATTAAGATAGGTACATTATATTATATTAGATACGTATACAATACTTTGCCATATGTGCAGATAACTAAAACAGTTATTGATAATGTTTTATTGTGATATCGAATTTGTCGTAAGCTAACTATGTAAATATATATTGTTTGCTATACAGTACGCTGCTCTGAATATTTCATGAATAAAACATAAGCTTTTATTCATAACGAAATGTGAATTTACATGCGAGAGACGCTTTCGAATAACTTAAAAAGGTACGAGGAAGGATATTGGCGATGTAACTGGTTTATATTATACGTGTGGTGACTGTATTATTACATAATCCTCACCAGCCCTTCTCTTAACTTGGGTAATTACATATAATCACGTGTATGTCAGAAACGGCGTATAATACCTATTAGGAGTAGAGTATGGAATGAAGAACATTACTCATTAGTCTGGCAATAGCTAGGCAAAGGAATACCGCGAGTATGGAGCGGGTAAACGGTGACTTGCGTTCTATAACCTTTCTGCCCGCCAGATAGAGGCGTATCCATGAAAGATTTTCTCACGTAATAAAAGATTGATTAGCAAAAACGGGATGAAACCATATAAAATCTCTGTAAGAGGAGAAACATTATACACTCATTTGCAAAAAAAACGGGCACCTAAGCAATGAACCATTTCAAATGTTAATATTTCTTTGTTTGATAATTATAGGTAGTTTTATCCACACAATTTGGTAAATTAATAAGAAAATAATCGTTTTCATCAGTATTTCATAAAATTTAGATACAATTTATGGGAAATAATGCTAAACCTCGCTAGTAGTGTATATTCGCTAGTAGTGCATATGCTCATGAAGTAAAAATAAAAAAGTTTTTTTGTTTGTTTTTCTTTAATAAAGTAAAAGCAGATAAATGTTTAGTATCGAGTGTGACCCCCTCTAGCTAAAATCACAGCTTGAATTCGTCTGGGCATGCTAGCGAGTATATCCCGGATACTTGCTTGCGGAATACGTTCCCACTCCGCAGTAATCACATTCTTCAGCTCTCTGATGGTCTGCGGAGCCGGGTGTACTGATCTCACACGCCGTTTCAGAACGTCCCAGACATGCTCTATGGGATTGAGGTCGGGACTTCGAGCTGGCCAATCCAAACGACGAATGCCGACCTCTTGCACATACGCATTAACATCGCGGGATCGGTGGGCGCGAGCATTGTCGTCCATAAAAATCGAGTCTTCACCTAGAGCGGCCAATGCGGGTTGTGCATGAGAAATTAGAACTTCCGTTATGTATCGATGCCCAGTCAGTGAGCCGTTTTCAATGAAGACTAACTCTGTACGATCCATTGAATTTATTCCTGCCCAAAACATAACAGAGCCCCCACCATAAGGTGTGATTTCTTCGAAACATGCCTTTGCAAAGCGTTCTCCTTGTCTTCTTAGCACTCGCCGACGTCGATCTTCACCGAACAGAGATATCCTGGCTTCATCAGAGAACAAAACCCTATTCCAATCGTCTTGAGTCCATGATTCACAATTTCTAGCGAACCTAAGCCTGTGAACTCTGTGCTCACGGAGTAATTTGGGGCCGCGGGCCGGGCGGTGACTGCGTATATTGGCAGCGAGAAGCCTCCTCCTGACCGTCCATAGACTAATATGCACATTTCTTACTTCTTGGAGGTTGTTCTTAAGATCCACATACGAAGATTTGCGATTTCTCAATGCGCGACTCACAAGAAAACGATCATCCCGTGCTTGGGTACATGGTTTTCTTCCAGAACCAGGCCTTCTCTCGACGGAACCAGTCTCCTGATATCGCTGCCAGGTCCTTTGGACTGTCGAGCGACTAACATTTAGCCTCCTAGCCACGAAACATTGGCTGCAACCCTCTTCAAGCAGCGCGATAATTTTGGTAGCTTTTACCACTTTATCTACCATTTTTGATACAGCCAAACAGCATTAAATAAAGCTTTGACAGTCAAGGATATGAAATTAATCGATAAAAATTGAATAAAAGTTATGAAAGTCGATGTTAACTTCTGGAACTTCGCGCCAAAAATGTAGGATAAAAAGGGGTTTTCTGTAAAAATGAACATCAAATGAAAAATTGAATTTAGAACGTACTTTTTTAAATACCACAGCATTTTTAAAACCGGCCAGTAACGTGTACAAACGATTGAAACCTTTTTGGTATTGTATCTTTTTAAATATGAATGAAAATCAAAACCGCCCGTTTTTTTTGCAAATGAGTTTATATAATATCCTATACTAATCCTACTGAATAATGTGGCATGTGAATTTCCCTCGTAGAGGAGGCCCGAGCCTAGCAATACAAACTTATATATAAATGAGCCGAGATGAATTAGTTGATATCACTTGATATGTTTCATAATATTTTATAATAAGCTTAAATTGTTCAGGATTGATCCTAATCGAAGTTAACGCCAATTAAAGATAATGCGTATGTATCTCTGTGATTCATGTTATTTCTTAGTTTTCTTAGTGTAATCGAAATTAAAATCATTCATCATCATTCTCTTACTCTTATACCAATTACTCGAGGTCGATACAATATGCACTCTTCCTTCATAGTACATTGTAAAAGTTATTGACAATAGTTTTATGACCGACCGCCTGCCAGACGTCAGCCCTCCTTGGGAATGTAATTGTTGACCAAACGGTGTCAGATGGAGTTGGCCCTGGTCGTTATAAAGCTCTTAGTCGTCTTTTACGACATCCATGAGCAAAGTAAGGGTTGGTAGTATTCGCAGCCGCTACCACACAGTTAAAATCATTCATATTACATTAAATGTCAACAGATGCTGAAAGATTAAATTATATAAAAAACCGGAGGTGTCAAGGGACACCCGGATGGAACGAAGTTCTATTTTAATTATATAATTTTTTTCTGCCTTAAGCGATTTTTATCGTTATATTTTAGCCAATTTGCAAAATATCTTTATAAATTATAGCCTATGTGTTATTCTGATGTGCAAGCTATATTACTATAAATTTCATCAAAATCCATTCAGTAGTTTTTACGTGAAAGAGCAACAAACATGTTCACATCCATACATTATTACAAACTTTCACGTTTATAATATTAATAATAGGATATACAATTCCACTAGACTACCAAAACTTTTCGGCCCCGAGCTCGAACGCGAGCCGGCCACGCGGCCCGGTCACGGGCGAAAATAATTTCGTTGCGCATTATTTTCATTTTGCTATATCTCTTAAGGTATTGATTTAATTTGCATGGTCTGAAGGAAAAAAAATATCTTCATGAAATGCTCAAGCCAACTAATGTATTTAAAATGATAAGGATTAATACAGTATTTGTGTAAATAGCTTTTCAATTACCGTTCTATAATAGAACATTTTTTAAAGTATTAAAATGGATATAGTATGTTATCCTTAACAGATAGATATATACCATCGCGGACTTTTTTGTAGGCCTTTTTAAGCTGTATAATACTGTAGTACTTTATTTTGATCTATTTCGTAGGGTTCAGCCAGCGTTTGCAATGTAAGCGCAAAATAATGTGTTTATTTACGACATCACATTAGAAACCTCTAAAATTATCAGTGTTTCTCTAGTACATTATGCATATATTATATATATAAACCTTCCTCTTGAATCACTCTATCTATAAAAACAGTCGTCGCGACACCACACTGTTCAATGCGAAATAGAAATAAAAATATCTGGCTTGCTTTCTATAAGAGAGCCGACGAGCGACGCCGCACAGCTTACAATAGCTTACTATAGCAAAAAGTGTCGTGACAACTTTTCGTAAGAATTTTTTCCGTCTAGCCCCCTTCACAACGCGCGATAAGGAACTTCGTTCCAAAAATACAAATGAACAAGAAGTAAGAATACTCCCTTGTTGCCCGTGGATGTTGTAAAAGTCGACTAAGGCAAACAATATTCAAATAACATTTACGCAATAGAAGGAAAACTTGAAGTAAAACCCCATAACGCTGATAAAATGAGTTCCGTCTGACCAGCGTGATATAATAGGTCAATTTTCCTCTTATTTTGGAGGAAGTTAGAACCCTGAAGTCTTTGCGGACATGTGTAAGCTATGATTAATAATTATAATATTAAATTAAAGTATGACTGTACAAATGATTTTAGTAGCCAACTTTCACCCTGACTGTTGTGTGTCTGTGTGTGTATCTATTCGAGCATCATATCTACGTTTTGTTCGCCTAACAAGCTATCCAATATTGGTATAAATTAATTATTTATTTGCAAAACCCCATAGTACTGCCTGGTGTTAACTATCTTCAAAAGAGCCCCATTTGATATTTTTATTGTAATACTAATCATCTAAGTGACAAAAATACAATGAGAATTGTTTACGACTTTTAATTTTCTGATCCTTTATTTTAAATTAATTTTCTACTTTATATGTCCCACTATTGCACATGACTCTCTTCCACCACGAAAGAGGAAGTAGCCTGCCATCCTGCGCAGGCCAAGCAGACTCGAATACCTCTTTTTCCAATATACGTACCCAGAGTACGTACGTATTACCAGACTGGTAATATACATAGTTATATGCTTACTTCTCTTGGCCATCTTCTGCGATTCCCATGGTAAAGGAATATAGAGTGTATTATGTTATAACTCCATCACCACGCGGTTTAAAAAACAACATTAATCTTGATATTAGAAATAAACTAAGTACTTCAAAATTCAATAAAAACGAATCACCCAACACGAATGATATTTTGAGTATATTCCATTTACAGAACGTAATAAGATGAAAAATTCTATCAAAATTCATTTTATTTCCTTTAAAAGGATGTAATATTTTCGTAGAACGTGGCCGCACTCTGGGGATTAGATAGAAATTCGCGCCACGTCGACTGAATATGTGTCAACATTGCTATTAGTTTTTTTTAGGTACTAGTTTTTATCAGCTGTCCTTTTTTCACTTCTGGTGGCAGAAGAACAACACAACATTATTGATATTTGTAATTGACATGTAACAACCTGCAAAATAAATAAAAAACTTAACATTTTTAATTTAAATATAGTTTTTTAATCTGTACCCGTAATAGTTAAGTTTTTATATGGACACAATTATGTAAGTCTGAAATAAATGAATTATAATTATTAATAAATAAATATGTATATAAAGTTTGTTGCGGTAGGTATATTGGCACGCAAAAGTAAGTTTCAAATGAAAGTGAATTGTTAATGACATGTTAAAGATAAAAGGGTCGGCGAGCACTTTCACTAATATCTTAACACAGTCTCAGTTAGAGTACCTGCCCTACGTACGTAATTAATTTAGCTAACATTGAAAGTGTAATATGTTTATATTTAAAAGCTACTAAAATATTTAATAGAATATAAAAAATAAGTACTTATATTTGCAAACGATTCATCTTCTCGCTTCTTTGCTTCATTAAGGGGTTAGGGGTAGTCAGAGACACGAAAAAATGAGAATTTTCAGTAATTTTTTTTTTGCTATTAAATCATGTTATTTTACAAAAGTATGGCATTATTATACAATGTTTTGACTTGAAGTCACGAAAATTTGAAAAAAAAAAATTATAATTTCCAAAGTTATAGCTGTCTGTGTTGACCTAGTTTCAAAAAAAGGTCCTTGCGGTGACTATCATAAGTCCTTGGAGATTCATTTAAAATCAATCGGATAAAAAAAAATAGTTTTATAAATAGATAATCCTGGGCCTGATCGAAACTTTTTTTTTTCAAAAATTAACAAAATGGCGGCCTCAGGATTTTTTTTTTTAGATTTTCGGGCAAAAATCAACAGTTAATTGGTCTTAAAAAATTTTTGAAAAAGAAAAAATCCTTCGATCAGGCCCGAGTTTATTATGTATTCTAAAGGCTGTATAAATTTCATTAAAATCTACTAAGCGGTTATCGAGTTACAGTTGTCACCAGTTCAAAAAACATAGTTTTGAGAAAAACGCATTTAAAGTTTCACACTAGATTTACGTACAGAAATACGAATTATTTAATCACTTACACAGTCATCTATTCCTGGGCCATATAATAGTTCTTCAGCCATTGTGGAAGTGGCATTTATAAATTTAGGTACTACTACATACATCAAAGGCTTAGTTCATGGATGACAATAAAACCCAAGAAACACTCAAGATAACTCGAAAAGTAATTATCTGATCAACTTCAAATTTTCAGAGAATATTTTTAAGATATTACACTTAACGAAAATGCAAAAAAAAAATATTTTTTGAAAATCCTGACTACCCCTAACCCCTTAATGGCGCAATAGTTATGATACCGACTGCGCCAAGTGTCGGCTGCTGTGTTTACCAAGCGCATGACATGTCCTTCTTCAAACGAGGTTTAAGGAGTGTACTTTCTTCAAGGTAGGCAACGGCCTGGCTGTGCTCCTGGTGTTGCTAAGGTCCATGTGCAGCAGTGTCACTTACCATCAGGTGTACTGCTTGCTCGTTTGCCACCACCGACAAAAAATAAAAAAGTTTCGTGTTCGATTCGCAAACAGATAAATACTTTGTATGTAAATAAGAATTTTAGAGTTACTATTTCACAGACTTGAGGAGCTAAAAGCCTTTGCTTTGCTATGTAATAGTCTCCAAATACTACCAACCCTTACTTTGCTAGTGGATGTCGTAAAAGACCGTTAAGAGCTTTATATCGACCATGGCCAATTGATCTTCATACCATCTAGTCAACAATTATATTTCCTAAGAGAGTTGACGTCAGGTAGGCGGCTGTTCATAAAACTATTGCCAATAACTTTTGCAATAATGTACGATGGAAAATCGTTATATTCTGTCAACCGCAAGTAATTGTGATAAGAGCAGGATAATAATGAGGTGCTTAGAGTAAGTACCATCACTATTGGACTGTCCACTGGTACCAATTACTTGGGATCCGTGGCCGGTCCGGCAGCCTTTCGAGTATAACCTTTCGAGTATCATCACCATCGACTCCCGGTAACAAATAACTGTGTTATCAGGACGTACACTAAAGAAAGCTTTTTTTTGCGGTGGGCTATGGATGCGTCTCGCCCCGCCAAATCGGTCCGAGGTGACGGAAGAGGCGGCGCGTGACCTCATAGACCCACCATGCAAACTCCTCTCTTCGCCGTGCGAGCGGGCCACCGGTACCCGATCTTTGTCTTCGGTGGCCCGCCCGGCTCACTAAAGAAGCCTAGAGATTGAATTTTAGATTCTCGAGAATCTTTGAGATTAAATTTTCGACCCCAGCAATATTTTAAAATCGAATTTTGCACTTATACAAAGTGAGAAACATAGAGAATGAATTTTATATAATAATATTCATAATTTAATCCATTACTGAAATAACATTATTGAGATGTCTCTATAATAAACTTCTTATTTACAGGTTTCTTTACATAAATATCTCTTTTATAGATATTTCTCGCAATACTAAATGTGCCTAAAATTGCTAATGCGCTAAATTACTTCTCTATTAATCTCCATTTATAGATCATCTCCAATCAAAGCATTTATAATGCATAAGACACTTCAATATTATCAATTTCAGTTTTCCTTTGAAATTAATCTAATAAACTATCATCGGATCGGAACGCGACCACAAGCTGAAAAAATCCGACAAGAAACTTAGCGGACTTGTCATTTTTTAAATTTCTTGTGTGCTAACTGGTACACTCGTTTAGTTTGCAGCGTTATATATATATTAAAACATATTACAATAACCAAGCATTTCAATTTTATAAACAAACCACCATAACAATTAAATCAAGCATAAAAAGAGCACGGACAAAAAGTCTGTGGAATAACATACTCATAATAAAAAAAAATAAAAAAAAACAAGCATTTCTACGTATAAAGCTTAAAATATAGAAAGACATAAAAGATAATAATAATAGTATATATATATATATATATATAAAACAAACTATTTCCTGGTCGTAGTAATATCAAAGAACAGTTATATCGAGAATGTTCTACGTACTACGACTTGGAATTCCAATATAGGCACGCAATACCTCACATGCATTGCGCTATATCACGAGTATGAATACAAGTGCTTGAGTCTTATATATAAAATAATAAGGTTGAAAATACGCCTAAATATTGCATGTTTATTCATTCTATGTTGAATCTAAAAGATATTAGCAAAGTTGATGTGTGCGTATGTGCTATTAGCAAAATATATAAGTACTGCGTTGAACGCGAAACACGACCCCATCGTAGTCACCGCAAAATTTACCGAGATCTGGCTCACGGGAAAAATCTTACAACGAGCTAGAGATTTGGAGGCGAGTGCATGGGACCTGCCAGACAAGATCACCCTGGTGAATGGAGACCTAGGATGCGGCAAATCGACCTGGATTGTGAACAATTTCAACCCCACACACGACGTACGTCGTTCTAACATCATTGCTCAAGGCAAAAGACGACCTGAAAAATAGGATTACCCAACGCATGGGAGAGAAAGCGGCAAAGAATGTTTATACAGCGGCATCGGCCCTGACAAACGGAGTCAGAACGAGCAAAAACCAAGCGCTCCATCGCCTCATAATCGACGAAGCGCTCATAAACCACTTCGGCTCCGTGGTCTTGTTAATGCGCACTGTAAAGGCCAAAGAACTCCTCCTTATTGGCGACACTAACCAAATACCTTTCATTGATCGGGACAACCTGTTTAAATTAAAACACTATAAACCTCTAACCACACCATCGGCAACACAAGAACTGTTGTCTACGCATCGGTGCCCCATGGACGTAGCATATGCCCTTCAGAACAACTACAATGGCATATACTCGTCAAATAAGATCATCAAATCCCTTAACATATACACATACGCCGACGCCGTCATACCACCAGACCTTCCTGAGACACTATACCTGTCGCACACACAGGCAGAGAAAGAAATCCTCAACGAAAAGGGATACGGCACCGGTGAATGCTCCGAACTGCGTACAATCCACAAAGCACAGGGACTCGGTGCACCAAATGTCATTATCATCCAGACAAGAGATACAGTGCAAAAAATACACAACAGTATCCAACATGCCGTGGTTGCCATCTCCAGGCATACTAGATCAGCACCTGCACTTACTACACAGACATCCGTGAAGATGCCATCTGGCAACTCATGAGGAAGTCTATAGATCAGGACCCAAGTACTATACTGGAATACATTAAAAAGATGGCAATAAAACATAGAGACCAAAGGGTAATACAAGAGCTCGGATTGACATCACAATAAAGACCAACAATTCATACATGGAGTATAAAAAGACATCATCACAAGTTCACAACAAACTAAAAACGCAGAATCTCGTCAAAAATACATATAAACCATCATAAATGTATAATATCAAAGCCACTTCAAGAAAAATTGAATTACATAACTTCAACATATCGACTAAAATATACAACATAAAAAGGCACGGACAGAAGTCTGTGGACCAACAATTTATCTAATAAAAAAGAGTACTGCGTTGAACTTCAATATATTTACCTAAGTTGACACATTCTATCTATCTAGACACGCCTTTGCGTGTCTAGTCAAGTTTAAGAAAAGAGAAATAAGTTTACGCGAACCATTTCGAGCTATTTTTGACACTTTCCTAACTTAAATTCTATTCAATACGCTTGTGGGATCTGGTCCAGCCATAATCCATTATATTATATTTGAATTGTACATTATATCACGGTGTGTTAGCTCCAGTGTGATGCCGTTCACACTTACTAAATGTGTTGTACTATTTTTTATTTAAAAGAAATAATAATAATAGATAAACCCGCTGAGTTTCTCACCGGATATTCTCAGTAGTGGTCACGTTCCGATCCGGTGGTAGTTTATTGTATTAATTTAAAATATTAAAATAAAAAAAAGCAAGTTCCTCGCGGAGGTTTATACACAATAAATGAATTTGAAAACATTAACACACCAAATTTGGTATATCATCATGACAGCCTATATATATCCCACTGTTGGACAGAGTCCAAGGCAGAGCCTCCTCCGTAATGGGAGGGAAATTAATCTACTATACCGCGCTGGTCAGACGTGTTCGTATAGGGTTTTGTTTCGAGTTTCCTTCTCTTGCATAGATATTATATGCGCTTTATAGCCCTTAGTCGTCTCGTACGATCACCCACGGGTCTTACCCGTGGAGTATGGAGTGGTGAATTGTATTCTTACTCCATCACCACACGGAAAAATTTGGTATATATTTGGTATATTTTAATATCATCACACTTAACTCAATATAGTCGTCGTTTCAAGATGGTGGGTTACATTTCACTTTAGCTTTCATAATATGGGTATCAAATGAAACGTCTTAATAAAATTAGTGACATTGCACTAAATTCAATATTATCGGTAGATCACTTTTGAATAATAATACATTTAAATTACTGAAATTTAGCATTTAATATGCTTAATTATTTATAAAAACCTGATTGCGAAGCAAGAAATGATGATGATGAAGCGAAAAATCCGAAACCATATATATATTTGAATGTCCCACTATTGTGGACTATTGTTCACGCTGGTGTAAGTGGCAACACGATTGGGACGGATTTCCAATAGGTGTTGGTTCGAATCCCACTTGTGACATCATTTTTTTCGTATTCGGGTTTTTATAAATAAAATACATTTTATTTACAATAAATAATCATCCGTGTGGTGACGGAGTAAGAATACAATTCACCACCCCCTATCATACCCGTGGTGATCGTAAGAGACGACTAAGGGATATAAAACGCATATAACATCTATGCGAGAGAAGGAAAACTCGAAACAAAACCCTATACCAACACGTCTGGCCAGTGTGATATAGTAGGTCAATTTCCCTCCCATTATGGAGGAGGCTCGAGCCCAACAGTGGGCCATATTTGAGCTGGGATGATGATGATGAAATAATCTTTTACATGCTAGGTAGTTATATGCAAATTAATATTGTATTTATATTGTAAAGTTGTATTCTTCTAAGTATTAGATTTGTAAAACTAACCAGGTCAAAGATTGAAGGTGACAACCAAGGATAAAGTTCGGGTACCGATGGCTCGCACATGTAGCGCTAGAGCGGTACTTGTGGTAGGTGACTGCGTCAGGTGATAGAGTCGCTCCCTGTCTCCTCTGTCGCCCGAGACGGGTTGGACAGAGTGTTTCTTTCTTATCTTTCTTTATTTTTCTTATCGCTTGTGGTGGTATATGTGCAAGCAGCACATCTGATCGTAAGTATTACTGCCGCCCATCGATCTTTACAATATCAGGGGCACATCTGCCTACCAAACAAAATCCACCCAGAAAATTGGGCTTTGCGGTCTCTCGCCTACCGAATAAAGCACAAAGGCGCCTTGCCACTGCTCAGACTGTCAATTTTCTGACCACCTCGCGGCTATAGACCAAAGAACTATCAAAAGTGTGACCCTACAAATATAGAGAGTAACTACACCATGGCCTAATACCAAAGAAAGTAGGTCAAATGTTGAAGGATCGATAGATCATAAATTAATTGCTTTATTTGAATATTGGCATTTAAATAGTTATATTCGTACTGCATTTTTATTGTAGAAAACTAAAATTATTTATAATTACCATAATTTTAAACTTTAACTCGTGACATCTTCTAAAACGACACCCGCGTAAAACCTTTCCTATATTACTTCATACAAATTCACAAACATTATTTTATCTTAAATTAATCCAACCGTTGACGTTCATTACGGTCCTGCGGTCTCACGACAACGCTATTTGCGCAAATTAGTCATCAAAGACCTTCAAAAGTTTGATCATTAAAACTGACATTAAAAAGTACACGTGTACTTAACATTATCCTTTAATTAAAGTTCAAGATGCTTATTTTAAAGTTGGATAATTTATGGCTCGGTCATAGGTAATACCTGCAAGAAAGTTTACATGCTATGCTATGCTTTAATTTTAAGCAGATCCTTGTAAAACATAGCGTAATTTTACTGTTGTGATTATAAATATCGCATACAAGATCTTTGTAGGTATGTCTAATTACACGTAGTGACGGAGTATGGATATAAATTATCACACATCTTACCCGTGGTTGTTTTAGCTGGACAGACACAAGAAAAGAAAACTTGACATAAAACTTTATACTGATACGTCTGATCAGTGCGCAGGTCAACATCACTCCTACTGTGGAATAAAACTTTATAGGACCGACCCAACAGTGGAACGAAAGTATATAAGCAGAAAAAGAATCATTTATTTGTGTAGAATATGAAGGAAGACCGTCTTAATGACTGGATAGATTTTTTGAATGTCTTTAAGCCGAACTAAATCATCATAGGTACATAGCTGTAAAGAGGAAGAAGAACACAAGAATATCAACAATGTTAGATAAATAAACTTGTCTTAGTTTAACGATAAAATGTAAAAATATTATTAATTTTTTCCTTCGACATATACACATACATACATATCATCACGCCATATCCCTTGCAGGGTAGGCAGTGAGAACAGAGTGCCAGAGAACTCTATCCTTGCATACTTCACTCGCTTCCTCAACATTCATAATTCTGTTCTTACACGCTCGCCGGTTTCGGAGACTCTTGACTCCTTCGGCGTCGTATAAAATGGCTGATGTATCATCAGAATAGAGAACAGCACTCTCCTGGGATAGTTAGGTATAATTAGGTAATACCCCAACTTTTATCACCAACCTTGCTATCTATCGTTACCATTATTAGTATATCTCCCTTCGTATTCAATTTTGAACAATGAATTAAACTTTCAAGTAAAATTACGTAGATATATAAATTACGTATATATTGTTATCGAGTAGCACTGCCGGCCTCACATATACACATCCTAATTAATATATTGTTAATCGTATTATATAATGTTAATTATTAGTAATTTATAATCAAGTAAATAGTTCATTCATATCTCTGTATAATTTAAATACCATGGGCGCCATCCGCTTGTCAGCTTTCGGCACGACTATTAAATATTGCGTTTTAATATAGACCTCTGTACTTTCTTACACTATGTCGATTAATCAATCCTAAAATCGTTTTGTTTTACTATGTATAATGATTAAGCTATTAGATTCTTATTTTACTGATTTATGATTTCATGCTATTCATTTCATTTCATGCTCCGATGGTTCGGACATGTGGAAAGAATGCCGAACGAACGTCTGGTTAAGAAGATATACAATGCGAAAGTGGAAGGATGTAGGTACCGTACCTGTAGATCGGTCACGTACTGAAGGAAGGTGGAGTCAAGAGTCTCCGAAACCGGCGAGCGTGTATGAAGAGAATTATGAATGTTGAGGAAGCGAGTGAAGTATGCAGAGATAGAGTTCTCTGGCACTCTGTTCTCTCTGCCTACCCTGCAAGGGATATGGCGTGATGATATGTATGTATGTATGTATGATTTCATCACACTGACACTTCCGCGTGTCAACTTCCGGCGTACAACTTAATGTTTAGGGATTTATAATGATTATTATACAGGATTATGTGACCTGTATAATATTTGGATGTAAATAAATATTAGAATAATTAAGATATTTAATATTTCATATTATCTATTAAGTTTGTTTGTTTGTTAGAATTTAGTACTGGATCACGCCACGGTATGTATAAATACCACCGCCCGGTTAGAATATCTTAGTTCATTCTTGTTCGTATTCGATTCCGTATCGTAATTATTATAAGGTGCAATACAAATTTAAAAGTACAGCGTGTATTCATTGTCGCTACCACTCTCACTATCGACATTCTACAATATATTAGAAATAAAACTAGTTTTATTTCAAATGTGTAATACTCGCGTAAACATTAGAAATAATTTTGCGTATATTATTGCAATCTGCACAGATGGCGTAGTGATTGAGATACAGACCTGCCGTGCCGGTTCTGTGGGTTCGAGTCCTACGTAAGACAATACAATTAATACTTTGTGCGATATACTTTGTGCGATATACGAATGGTTATCCTGAATCTGGATGTAATTTGTGTCCGTTAATTATATGTTTGTAAAGTTCCCCGCAATACAAGGAATATATCTTTAATGCAGGATGTTGTCTTTAAAAATGTTCGCTAGATAGTATGATAAAACTCGACTATGAATTCGCCAGACAGAAGCCAAAATGATTAGAATTTTACTTGTTACCCAGACAGCTTCGCTAGCTTGAGTTGTTTACATTTTTACTGTTATTATATCCATCCGGGGACGTTATTTTTAAAATATTGTGTATTTCGTTTTAATATTTAATTTTTAGTATTTAAATGGCATCATCATCATGATTCAATGTTTTGCTCTTCACCCCTTGATGTAGGCGTCCTTCTTAGAATACTTGGGTATAATTACAATCGCCACGCTTCGCAAATGAGTTAACGATCTTAAAAAAGTTTTAAACGTTTTCCAAGAGACCACTGGTATCCTTTCTCCTAGTATATCCATAGTCAATTTTGATCATTTCCACAAACAAATAGAGGTTAGCGCCAGCTACGTTATTATCACAACGCTACACGGGGAGGACGCTATCCGTGTGGTGACGGAGTAAGAATACAAATCACCACCCCCTATCTTACCCGTGGGTCATTGTAAAAGACGACTAAGGGATACAAAAGGCATATAACATCTATACAAGAGAAGGAAAACTCAAAACAAAACCCTATACCAACACGTCTGACCAGCGTTGTATCGTAGGTCAATTTCCCTCCCATTACGGAGGAGGCTCGAGCCCAACAGTGGGACGTATCATGAGCTGAGATGATGTTGAAGATGATGACACGAGGAAATGTTACTTTAATTGTTAGTGTTACGGCCGCTCGTGAACATTTACAATAGTAAGGGTTTCAACTAGACCGTTGCTCACCATCCAAAACCTGCCGGTATAGACAGAAACTAATCAACATTGAGACCATACCACTATGAATTTGTTATCTCAACAGTTATCATGCGCCCCATTGCTAACAAATTTAGCCCGATTTACTAACGTTTATAGACATTGTATATTGACAGGTTTATATGAATATAGTCTAAATACCTTTCTCAATAAAGCCGCTGTCTTACACAATAAGTTTTTGTTTTTTTGAATCAAAGTTATATTTCCTTAGATTAACGTACAAACAAACTGTTCAACTTCATTATGATAAATATATATTCATATTCTTTTTCTCTTGGTGTATTTTTTTTTTTTTTTTTTTTTTTTATGGCGTTTACAAGATTTCGCCAATAACTAGTTATAAATATCTTCAGTCTTTCAGGTTAGTCATTGTCTAAGTCAAGTTGTCGCCATCAACAGTGCTATGGCCACACTGTTGATGGTATCTTGTTGGAATTTTGATGGCAAATGAAAACGTTGTAAAACACTTTTATATGATATTCACGACATCCCAGTAGTTCCGCGCATCACATTACATAAAATGCCATCAAAATTATCTAATATAACACGTTAAAACACTAAGATATCGAATATAATACAAGAGCACCACATGACGTTTTCAAATTCCCGTCAAAAGTCCCTCTTGGTGTATCGGCAGTCAGCTACTTATACGTGTCATAGTTGCCAGTGTCAAGTTATACTTTTTCTTCTTCTTATGTATTGGCAATCAGCTACTTATACGAGCTATTGGTACCAGTGTCAAGCTATATCTTCACGTTTTTAGTCTTTCAGGTTAGTCATTGTCTAAGTCAAATTATCACCATCAACAGTGCTATGGCCTCACTGTTAATGGTATCTTGTGGGAATTTTGATGGAAAACGAAAACGTTGTAAAGCACTTTTATATGATATTCACTACATCCCAGCAGTTCCACCGCTTCATATTACATAAAATGCCATCAAAATTATCTAATATACCACATTAAAACACTAAGATATCGAATATAATACAAGAGCACCACATGATGTTTTCAAATGCCCGTCAAAAGTCCCAAGTTATAATTTTATTGCATGATTTTAGCCTCTCCATGTCATTGTCTGTCAGTAAATCAAATCGTCGTCATTAACAGTGCTGTGACCGTACTGTTAATGGTATCTTCTGTGAATTTTAGTGCCAAACGATAACGTTGTAAAGCACTTTTATGTCATATTCACTACATCTCAGCAGTTTCCCAGCATCACATTACATAAAATGCCATTAAAATTATCTAATGCAACACGTTCAAACGCTTAATAGTGGTAGGACCACGCTGTTGACAGTTCTCTGTCAACAGCTTCGTGCCGGTCCGTCCGGGGTAGTACCACATTCTCGTAGAAGATCGATATCTAAGTAATGCCAATATGCTATTGTGCTTCGTTCGATGAGCGAGAGAGCTGGAAGCCCAACTGGGTGGGTTTGGGGATTTTAATGGTAGGCAGCGGCCTAGCTATAGCCTTGATTATAGCAAAGGTCCATGGGCGACAGTGACTCTTACCATCAGGTGTGTTGCTTGCTCATTTGCCACCATAAGCAATAAAAAAAAGCAAAGATATAGAATATAATACAAGACCACCACATGACGTTTTCAAATTCCCACCAAAAGTCTAAATATAGATTAGTAATCATGCAAAGTTCGCAGTGTAACCAAGAATAATTACGTCTCGTTTAACGCTATAATTGTATTAATGGATTAAAGGTCAATTCATTATTTAACCTGCACAAGCAATATATCGATTAGTAATCATGGCCGTGTATTAATTAGTTATTGTCGACGTAGTTATACCTACCGGTATTAATACAATTGAAATTAAATTTCATATATTTAATCAAAATTAATATACGTTATGTTAATTTTAACATTTTAACATTTAAAATAATAATAATAGGTACTATAAACTATCACTGAATCGGAACGGGGCTATCACTGAGAAGAATACGGCAGGAAACTCAGTGGCTTTGTCTATTTATTTTTTATTTGTTTAGTTATTATTAGCTTCTTCCATTTCCGTGACGATTATGATATGTAAGCGAATATCATCATTACAAGAGAAAAAATACTCAGTATAAAAGTGGGAATGCATTTGCGCACTATCCCCCGGTGAAGGTGGGGGTGGGGTGGATCTGACCATTGTGCTGTAATAAGCTCCGCAGGAATGATGGCAACCGTAACGGTAGCATATTGTTAAGGCTACATTCATTCCTCCAGATAAGAATTCAAAAAATCAGGTGGAAGTCTAGCTATGCCCCTGGTATTGCAAAGTACATGAGCGTCAGTATTACCTATCATCAGGTCTGTGGATTATTGCTAAAACAATAAAAATAAAAGATATTAAATTTTTGTTATGAGCCTCCTCCACAATAGAAGAGAAACTGATCTAACATATCAAGCTGGTTGATTTATGGTTTTATTTCGACGTTTCCTTCTCTTGAATGAGACAGTGTGTAGTAAATTGCATTGTTACTCTCGTCATCACACGAAAAATGGAGATTTAAGATAAACTAAATTTACTAGGTGCCCTATTCTGACAAAACCATCTTCGTGGACAATTTATCACTTATATGGAATAAGTACTAAATACGTACTAAATTTGCTAGCAGTTAATATATTTAATTAATTAATAACATTATATTAATTATATAATTAAATGTATTAACTGCAGTCAGCGACTGACCTGCAGACCCTAGTCGACACAATGACAGAAGATTGTAAGAAAAGGGGTCTACGCGTGAATGTGAACAAAACCAAAATAATGGTCTTTGAAAGAGACGAAGCCAGAACAGATGTAAGAGTAACAATAGGTAATTATATACTAGAGCAAGTGGATGAATTTGTATATCTTGGATGTGGATTTAGCCGAGATGGAAGGTACACCACTGATATAGAGCGAAGAGTGAATGCGGGAAATAGAGTGAACGAGCGTTGGGGCAACTTCTCGGCAGCCACCACCTCAGCCAGAAGGCACGTATAGCAATACATAATGCAGTGCTTGTTCCAACATTACTGTATGGAAGCGAGAGTTGGGTATGCAGAAAAGAGTATGAAAGTAAAATTAATGCGGTCGAAATGCGATCTCTGCGGCAAATCTGTGGAGTTAGGCTGACCGACCACATTCGTAACGACGACGTAAGAGAGGGAGTAGGTATGAAAGAGAGTATTGGTGTAAAGATGCGAAAGGGCATGCTCCGATGGTTCGGACATGTGGAAAGAATGCCGAACGATCGTCTGGTTAAGAAGATATACAATGCGAAAGTGGAAGGATGTAGGTACCGAGGGAGACCGAGACTAACCTACCTAGACCAGATCGGTCATGTACTGAAGGAAGGTGGAGTCAAGAGTCACCGAAACCGGCGAGCGTGTATGAAGAGAATTATGAATGTTGAGGAAGCGAGTGAAGTATGTAGAGATAGAGTTCTCTGGCACTCTGCTCTCTCTGCCTACCCTGCAAGGGATATGGCGTGATGATATGTATGTATGTATGTATTAACTGCATAACATTGCATTCTCCTTCGCGACAAGGAGCTTTATTCTACAAAATGAAAAATATATACCTTTGTAAAATTTAGGGTGGTCCTTAACGAAATTGTAAATAGCCAATAGTCATCAATCATGCCCAAAAATCAAATATCACTTTTAAATCAAACTTCAACTGAATCCAATGCCAAGGTCAGAATGATACGACTATTGGTTAACAGATGGCGTGCTATAAGACTATCTTTGCTAATCATTAAACAAATATTGCAAACTTAAAAATAAAAGTTGTATTTCCATATTTCGATGTAATGAATACAAACGCTTATTTTCGGAAATCTAATATATATTTGATAATAACGATGATTACCTGCTGCAAAATGAAACATTCCACACAACAGTCATAACGTGCAGAGTATATACAAATATGTACTAAAAAATTGCACCATTCTATATCAAAATCAAATTATTGAATTTTGGAGCGAAAGTGAAATTGTGTTTTTGCGGTCTTAAATTATATTCAACATTTATATGTAGAATGATTTATTAAATGATTTTGGTGATATTTTATGTAAAACAGGGAAAGCGCTAAAGTGACTTGTGTGTTGTAATATTTTCAACCCAATTATCCCAAACATTATTATGATAATCATCGTTCTTCTAAATTATGACTTATACTACAGACAATGACTATTTATGGGGAGTTATGTAGTAGAAATTAAAACTTGTATAGAAATTATAACTTTGTACGAATGATACAAATTGATTTTAGCTAGGTATTCAAGTCGTTTAATGACAAAAAAAAACAAAAAGAAAATCAATTGATTGTGTCTGCCAACGTACCGATTGGTACAAAACTTAAGGCATTAACAGTTTTTATCTTTATTTAGCATTTTTATCAATTTAATCGAAGCACAAGTGAAAACAAAAAATAATGCGTTACTTTTTAAATATCTGATAATGTAATTTCATAGGTAATTACCTATTCAAAGCCTATAATGTCAGTAATAATTTAAATATTACCTATTGAAAAATCTAGTTGCCTAATCATTGTATAACAGCAATAGAAATAGATATAAGTATTGAAGGCCATTTATTACTAATCGTTTAGTAACATCCATCATTTTTGTAGAAAAGGTCACAATTGACAATACTGCCGCCGCAAATGGTAATGAAAGTAAATCTTATTTCATTCTTCGAGTTTTATTTACTTGTTTGTACGTCTGAAATTCATGAAGAATTTCAAACTTTTCGCCTTAAGCCAATATCAGGAAAAAGGGACATTAAGAAAAAGAGAGACATTACAATGCAATCCAATCTTACAAAAACATAATTTCAGTATCTAAAAATGATTGATACGTATTACTTGCTAGCTTTATTTATAAGGCTGTAGATTACGTATATATGTCCTGTCTACCAAAGTACCTACTAATTATTATGCTAAAGGCACTATTGTAATGAAAATCATTCTAAAGAGGAACGTCAATTTCAGTGGAGCTGTGCGACACAGCAATATATAGATATGTCTTATAATTGCATAAGCAATCTTTAATGCATTATTAATACGACGTGGCAAGTTGATAATATGAGTGCGTGTTGCAAGTATGATATACGCGGCACATTGACGTGGCGGGAAGCCTGTTCTGGGGCGGGCGCCGTAGCCTTATCTCGTTAGCAGCCGCGTCTGCGGGCGAGCACTGCGGCGCGCCCTCGCCCCGACCGCGAAGTAGGGCATCGGGGTGATCGGGAGCAGGCGAGCGGCCGCCGCCGACGCCGCCGCTGGCCGCCACTCGCTACGCGGCCGCCGCTAGCGCCCCGCAGTGACGCATTGCAGGTGCGCGACGGCCAATCGGCGCGCGCCGAACGCCAGTCCACGCCGTCGCACCAGCCCGATATAAAACCGACTATCCTTTGCAGATCAAATTTAATCCTGTGTTGTGCGTCCCGAGACATGGACTTGGACGTTCGAGGGATACACTTTTAAAACTGAACGTCTGTAGCGTAGTGTTAAAAACTATTGAGAACGTCGGCAAACGGATATGAAAATACGGCGAATCGAATAGTCGATTCGGAACGATTCGCGACCGAGCTCGAAACGAAACGCGGTCGCGAGTTTCTCGGCGCGGCCGCTCGCGCGAGTGAGGGCGGCAGTATCGTTTCAACCGTCGGTCCGTGCGGTCGCTATTGCGGCGTAGTCTGTGATTTTTTAGTGTAGCTCCTGATAATCCAAGTTAATCTACAATGGTGAGTGATATTTCTACTGAAGGATATGAGAAGTGCATTCAGGAAATAATACTGCTTCGATACCTGGGTATATTTCTAGGATGTGGTGCATCGGTGTTTAAAAGTGATGACGGCCTCCATTATAGGTATTATTGTGATGGCCGTTTTTTACCGCATTGCGGAATGACAACGAAATTGATGTTACTATAGTAATATAGGACGATCAAGCGTACAATAAAGATTCGCGAGTGCTTAATAACTTTTAAGTTTTACAATTGACCGTTAGAAATGGTCGAGAAACATCCGTCGCCATAGTTTAGTAGGTGGTACCGGCTAAATGACGTTATTATGTTTCGAAGCCGGTAATCTGTGGCGTTCTAAAATGTCGTTGAGTCAGTTAGTACTAAGGAAACAAGTGGTATTGTGCATTGTATCGGTGTCTTAGAGGTTTAGTCGCGCCCTGTTGACGGTGGATCGATCGGCCGGGCGCAACTGTCAAACGCCCGTTGACTCATCGCTATCACGCTCACATTTTACATACGCAATTTGTTAAACGGGTCGCGTTTCTACTGTGTTAAACAAAATTACTATTGTGTGATACGCACTCTTATTCGCCGGGCGCCGCCGCTCTTTGCTCGTTTGACTATTTCCTATCCTCTGATCACATTCTGTCGCTATGGTATGTAAATAACGTTTCATCTGGCACATCTGACTATAACATATTTTGTTCGTCAATAATTTACTTTAATATGAGGGTTTCGTTTGTTCTTAGAGTTCTTCGGTACAGCCTATGGAGTTGTGCTAACAATTATTTATTAATCTTGTATATAGATTATAGAAATTTATTTAGTTGATATAATGCCTCTAGCTATTCATCATGGTGTACAGTTGACTTTAAGGTCTGTACATAGTACAAGGATATGACAGAGCTGACGATTTTTTGTTGTATTAAGTTTAGACTATGCAGAATAAAAAAAACCATGAAAAAACACTGTTAATTGACCATGCAAGGTTATATTTTCTGTCTATGCTATTATATTTTCCGTCTTCATACCTAAATTATAATTTTATTCTTAGGTATATGCCCAATTTAGATATTAATTTAAATTTATGTGTATATATTCAACCATAAAGACCACTAAAGTATTGTCATACGAAAATGGTTCCTTAACATTCTTTGGTACAGTTGATAGGCCCAATTAATGTACAAACAATTCCAAAGTTAATAAAATATGTGATAATCACATTGCTGGGAGTTGGCATATTATATAAATAAATTTTATCAATGTCCAATTAGTCATGTCATTAATTCAAATATACTCTATTAGTCATTTGAAAATTCCTGTGCTGATTTAAATGGCTTCTGTCATATATTTTTAAAGATTATTTCACCTTTCACAATTTTGATTTGACACCCCAAATATAAAAATGTAATGTTGGCTGTTATCTTGTTGAATATCAACTATGTAGATTGATAAGAGCTGTTGTTCAGTTGTATTTTTAGCTATAATAATGGCCGTTGGTAATATCGGGCAAACATTACAGATATAACTATTATTGTTTCAATACAATAGCAAAATAATTCCTTATATAAAATAAGTAACTTTGCACTCAACAAAATATTCATAAATCTTTAACCAATATCTTTTCTAGACCTTGTATTCAGGTGTCAACTGTCATAAATTTTCTTCTCATTTCAATGAGAATGTGTATGTAATGCAACCTCCTTTTTAAGTTTCTAATGAATGCAAATTATTCTGAATATTTAACAACTTACAGTTTTAAAGTCTTGTCGACATGAATTGGAAAAGTGCATATTTGGTATTATCTTATAGAACAAGTATGAATAAGTTTAATTATAACTATGTATATCTCCTGAATGCACTCGCATATCAAACAATTAATATTGTCAACTATCTTTGATTTTATGTAAAATAAATTAATTTCTCAATGATGGTAAGTGTTGTTGGGTTCTAAACTGCTAAATCCCTTAAATGATTTACCAATGTATCAAAACAGACATAGCTTGCCACAAGAGTAATAATAACCTTATCAGAAGAGGGGTAAAAACCTTCAGTTGAAATTGTCCATTAGATTGGCACTAGTGTGTATTATAACATGGATAAGATAAAGACCTTATTCTCTTATTTAATTTGTATGAGAGAGAAAAGGTATGCACTTAGAACTTGTTTCGAAGTATTTTTTCGTGTAACAACATTATTTGAAATCACAATCAGTGTCCAGCTTGTTATCAAAATAAGTACATGTATTAAATATTATGAATTGATAAAATGGCAATGCAGTATTTAGTATCTATGGCGTAAAAGACCGCAGTATGACGCGGCGCGGCCGGCGCGGTAATTACACATAATCTCCGGTGTAATCTTATCGCGACGATAACCAGTGCTGCTCCGTCTACCGACTACGACTCTTGTGACTTTAGCACTCGTTAGCAATGGGCGTCAACTCAGTATGTTCATTGCCTTATTTTTCATTTATAAAAAAAAAACATATTTTCAAATTTGGAATTAATTCAAAAATGTATTAAAAGAAATAGTCTCTGGTTCAAATAGTAGGTAATATTACTTGTCTTTTCGTTTCAGGCGGATCAACTGACAGAAGAACAGATCGCCGAATTCAAGGAGGCGTTCTCACTGTTCGACAAAGATGGCGACGGCACCATTACAACCAAAGAGTTGGGCACCGTGATGAGATCCTTAGGACAGAACCCCACAGAAGCAGAGCTTCAAGACATGATCAACGAAGTTGATGCAGATGGTGAGTACCTCATTTTTACTGCTATACTACAGTACTATCATTGATGGTTATTGAAACCATTGGCTGGTCTCTGAAAATTATTTTTAAGAACAACATAAAACCGTACAGTTTGAATAATTACAGATATTCAATTCTCTTTGTAAACTCAACCCTGAAATCGAGATTTTATCCCTATGAATGGTTGGATATTATCCGTCTTATATTATAGAGTAATAATTATTCGACGATTCGAGTTGTTCACCTCTCATATCTACAAGGAAACAACCGCAAGCATGTGCCACGTGAAATGGGCACATAAAGGCCAATTGTATTTCTAATTAGTTATTCCTGACGAATACACCAATGTTTCTTCCTCATATTATTTCCTCCTACATAGCTTTAAAAAGTTTTAACTAATTTGGAACACAATAGCGGTAGGCAAGTTACTATATAACAGAATAATAATTTATATATTTTACCTGCTTTGTGGTAAACCACAGTGAGACTAATTAAAAGTTGGAAACACATCGTATAATAAAATTTGTTTGTTTTCCTCGAACGGACGATAATAACACCTAAAGCTTTGTACTAATTACCCGGGAACTCTGATAAGTTCTATTGTTTGCAGTAGGTAAATAAAATTTATATTTCTTTGAAGATAGCTAGCTGGATAACATGGCAATTTCATTTTATAGTACAGCCTAAAAAACTTGTCTTATTGGAGATGCACAAATTTTTATAAAAAGAGGGTATTTAAAGATTTTAGCGACATTTTAACAGCAATCGCTTGCCGATGTTTATTGTCGTTATTAATGTAATCCTTGATCAAAGTGAGCTGGATTAATTGATTCAGGACTTGGGGCTTTCTTAATTGCATCGTCATCTCACCACCTTTGACTTGCCCGCAACAGTCTTAAAACCGGTTGATGGTTCACTAGTTACTCTACGAAATGTATAAAACTAGACTAAAGTCACAATAGAAGTGAAATTCAGATATGTAATTAGATCCCATTTTAATTATTCATCGATTACTTAGATTATTGTTGAAACTTTGTGATTGATTCAAAATATGTGACAAATACGTCTAATTACGCGATTTAGCAGTCAAATAAGCTCTTTTTCATGAAAGCTTTTCTTTACGCAAAAGATTGCAGATCAGAATTATAAAGCCCTCCCATAAAAAGTTTCTCTTCATGGATTGCTGTGTGGTAGCGGCTACTACCAACCCTTATTTTTCTCATGGATGTCGTAAAAGACGATTAAGAACGTTATATCGACCTTTTTTTTTTTTTTTTTTTTGGGTGGGCTATGGGTGCGTCTCGCCCCGCCGAATCGGTCCGGGGTGACGGAAAAGACAGCGCGTGACCCCATAGACCCACCGTAAAACCTTCTCTCTTCGCCGTGCGAGCGGACC
Source organism: Lymantria monacha (assembly GCA_905163515.2). Taxonomy (NCBI): domain Eukaryota; kingdom Metazoa; phylum Arthropoda; class Insecta; order Lepidoptera; family Erebidae; genus Lymantria; species Lymantria monacha. Next base: position 33,490,021 of record LR991090.1, on the reverse strand, counting down.
ACCGGTACTCGATTTTAACTTCGGTGGCAACGTTATATCGACCTAGGCCAACCCCACCTGGTGCCGTTTGATTAACAATTTCATTCCCAAAGAGGGTTGACGTCAGACAGGCGCCCATACATAAAATTTTTGTTGTTATTCTTTGTAAAACCCTTACCATAAACTCGTTATACGTCTATAAACTTGCATCATTGTTAAGTAAGATTGGCCTCGACTACAATCCTACACAATTATAGAATACGTAAAATAATTGGACGAACAAAAATTGATTTAATGACGTTACACGCCAATGAATTGCTTGGTATTTCGCTACTAAATAAAATTTGCAATACTAGACTAAATAACCCAAAGCAATACTGAATAGATATTTGCCCACATCATTTAGCAGATACAATAGAATAAAGATTCTCTGATCATGACTGTGGGCGACATAAATCTTCTTAATCCTGCTTTATTTTAGAAGACTGGTGTTTAGTGGACAGAAAAGATTAACTTTTTTATTAGTATTTACATACATACATACATACCATCACGCCATGTCCCTTGCAGGGTAGGCAGAGAGGACAGAATGCCAGAGAACTCTATCCTTGCATACTTCACTCGCTTCCTCAATATTCATAATTCTTTTCATACATGCTCGCCGGTTTCGGAGACTCTTGACTCCACCTTCCTTCCTTCCTTCCTTCAAGTACATGACCGATATTTATTAGTATAATAATAATAGTCTTAAATTACCAGTTATAAGTCTGACGTTATGGGACGTTAAAAGCTAGCATTGATAGTAGAAAAAAAAAACGCCATAATGTTTTATGTTATTAAGCGATGACGCAATTATTATTAAAAACCCTAGTACAAGGTTGTGTGACTAACAGCTGTAACGTTTGATACAAAAATTTTGAATTGAATATAAATTATGTAAATTAACGTAGTCATCCTAACTCGTTTGTGTTTACTGCCTTGCTAATTATCAATGTAGTGGCGTAATTGGACCGACAGAAAACTAGGGTTCCGGTAGTCAAATGAAATAGCGATAGTGGCAGTACGATACGGCAGTTTACATAAGACAACACGCCGTCCCATGCTCGACATGACCACACATGGCCAGCTAAAAAAATTGTTTATTGAGATTGCCCACATAGCCCTTGGGGAGTGAGAAAATGTGTAAACATAGATCGACTTCGTTTTTGTGGCAAACGGGCGATGGAAGGGCGGCGTGCAACTCCATAGCATAGCTTACTATCTCTCTCATAGCCATTGGACTGCGACTGATATCGATTCCTCGACCTCGGTGGCCAGCCCGGTGAATTTTCCATTCGGGTACCGTCGTCCAGCATACATTTTTCTTTATAATCTATAGTCTGACCCAATGAAAGGCGACCTTATTGCCGCTGATTGAACAAGATTCGTATTTGTTACTGAGATTATTGAGATAACTCGACGAAATTGGCAGAAAATCCCATCAACATACTTTTAGCTCAACCCAGTATTCGAAACCAGTAGCATGCTTTTGAAACGATGAGGTTATCCAATATTATGTTGCCTAACGAAGTTTTTCGGAGAACTAGACTTCAGAAATCGTTCTTATTAAATTTCGAAGATCCTTTTGATACAGTATATTGTAAATATTTATACCCAAGTCAGTTAAACGTTGCGTTACTCAAGTCTGGATGTCCTTGTCTTTAATTGTATGTACAGCTTTATAAAACATATGTACATTTAAACCGATTGAAATTCATTTAAAATTATAACTACTATTATTCTATGCCTATCTTAAAAATTCAGTTTTAATATCGGCTTAAAGTAAGCCATTATCGCGGCCGTTATCCAAGTTTGTTGAATCATAGATTATATTTATGAGCAACAATAGTGCCTTAACGATATCGTATCGATTAGACTTGAAAGGCCACGCCACGTTGCTAAAATATATAAAATATGTATTTGTGTGTGAATTTTAGATATATAACTATTTTTACAATCTGTAACGATTGTAAAATTTAATTGTGATTACGTGTGTATCGGCAACATATTTAATAAGATAAAGTACCGATAAGGTTATACATAATCGTCGCTTTAATGTTAATTTTATATTCAATACATTCGCGCTAATCTTAAAACTATAGTTATGTAATTGTATGCCGTCATTATACTGGGTTGGTAGAATATAACACGTTTTGCAATAACTTAGTGGGATACAGGTTACAATTTTGGCAAATCTGTAATAGGTTTCTACAAACTACATTAGGTAATTACGTGGTCGTTTAAGAAATAAATAATTTATTTTTGTAAATATAACAAAAATAACGCGAGCCCAAAATGGGAATATCGTTTGTTCAGGAAATATCCAATCATTCGACACGTTAGCATCTTCGCTACTATTAAAATATTAATAAATCACTAATATTTTTTAAAATGCATGAGAGAAATATGCAATCATAAATTAAAAATTTACACAAAGATATTAAACAAAGCTTTTGAAAAGTGTTTCGTGTGGTCATATTTTACGCCTCTAACAAAAAAGTGTTTGTTTATGGTAAACGCAATTAGTATGGATACGGCTAGTTGACGTCATATTGCTGTCTCTATCTAATTATTAAAATTAAAATGCTTTTAACGAGCTCAATATGAAAATAAATGTTCGGTTTTTATATGTAGAGAGGGATGCTAGCACAGAGTTAAAGTCTTCCTTGCGTCCGAATACAAGCATATAGTAATCATCCCTTGACATTCTGTACAAGTTGGACATGAGCTATCTATGTTTTTGAGAACGGTTATATTAGCAGTAGCTTCCATTTACGGTCATGCCGTTAAGTGACAATAAAATATTCCATTCGTTAACTAAATGTCACCCATTATACAGCAATTAGGTTTATCTCAAAAATGTGCCGTCTGCGACGGAAACTGGATGATAAATGTGGAATAACCGCGCGTCCAAACGTATTGCAATATGTCATCATCATTAGGGGCTACTGGGCTAGCGATGTATGTATGTACATCCGTGTGTAAATTATCATATATTCTTCTATTAAATTTAAAGCCAATTTTAAGCTGATAAAATATATTGAGCTAGCTTGCTTTTGTATAACAATTAGACAATATTATTTTTTCACGGAACAACTGTCCTGATGTCAGCCCCATTACCGAGAGGAATCGCGACGACCTAGGATTTTAATCCTAGGTCGTCGCGATTTCTCTCGGTAATGAGGCTGGCCTTGAATGGGGTTCCTCTCTGTAGCGTGTGGATTACCACACGTCAGCATATTTTTTCTATAAAAAGAATGTATGGAAGTACTGAGTCTTCATGTCTGATTATGTTCTTGATAGTTGTAACACTAATTAACATGGTACCGGGGAAATCGATTTCACAAACCTAGAAGAATATTGTTTTTATAAAACTGCTTTTTCTTGTCAGACTGTTAATATTGAGCCATGGCTAAGTATTTGGACTCGTAACATGAAAAGAGGAACGTGCCATAGTGCCGACCGAAACCTTTTCATGTCACAATTTTGTTCCTCCACTAATTTAATTTTTTTTTGGTATATTTAATAAATTGTTAATATATTCTTACGTATTTAATTTATACTAAAAACTAACTTGACAAATTGTAAATACCTAAAACAGAAAGGCTAATCTCATATAACTGGTATTAATACTATTCAGGATTTGTGTATTTCAAAACGTTTAAAAAATAAATTTAATAAAGATGACAGCGCTACGATTCTATTCACCTCTTCTACGTCATGAGCAACCGGTTGATCAATAAAAATTTAATTATTACTACCGCATAGATCTTTACTTAGTTGTAAGAAATATAGATAATGTATATTTTTGTTACAGAATCCAAACAAAATTCTAAATCTTTCTTGGTAATTACTAAGAACGTTATATAACATAGGTCTTTGTTAATCAGCTAACCTAGTGTTATATGGAGGCCGCTTAGTAATTAATCCGTAAACGACTAGTCTGTTATTAAGTTCAAATAAAATTACAATGTGAACGGACTGTAAAACCATTATCACTGTTTACGTAGGTGGCGTTTACTCAACAATTCTATCAACATTGCCGATGTTTTTGCCGCTTATATTACACGCGTCTTATCTACCCGTTACGTCCCGTGATACGCTGACCAATTGAAAATTATATAGCTGTATCCGCGTTGAAATACAAATGGATAATCCGCGTGAAGTCGTTAGGTTATTTATTTTATTATTAATTATCAAAATATGTAAAAAGGACTGTGTGGTAACGGCTACGAATAATACCAACCCTTACTTTGGCTCGTGGATGTCGTAAGAGACTACTAAGAGCCTTATAGCGACCTGGGCCAACTCCATCTGCATCCGCTACCTATATCCTATCTTTCTACCTATATCCGCCATTATTGACTTTGTAATCATACAACCGATTTTCGCGAAAGGGTTTATTAGAAAGGCATCAAATACGAAGATTGTCTTAAATAACTAAAAAAATATATTAGGATCCGATTGGTTGCGCTGCAAACGATTTGAGGGAATCCTATTTTTCTTTACTTTTTACAGTGCAGTGTCTGTTGGGTTATCTAGCTATTAACTAAAACTCATTAGTTATTGCCTATGTATCCAACCATTACCAGAAGTTTAGTCGTGTGGATTTCAACGTTAAAATGTTGTTTATTTTTTATTCTTGGCGGACATTCGTAATATCATTGCAAATTCGAACTTGGACCCATCTGATTGGTACTCGCATTCGTTCAGTTTTTTCTTGAGTTTGGAAGAATACGAGTCGGCAATTCACCTGATGGTGAGCAGAAACTGCCTCTCATGGACCTCAACAAGGCACAGCCGAATCGCCACCTAGCGTAACAGAAGACTTGAAACTAATGGAAAAAAGGCAGAAAGCGAGCAATATTTGAATTTTTATCTCACGTTCAGTGAACGAATTATGACTACAAGTTAAATATTGTCAGAGGCATGACCCTATTACTGATTCAGTATTTACTTTATAAATATACAATAACGGTATCCAGAATATTAAAACAAATAAACACATTTAGCCAATATAAACATTAAAATTACTAAACAAATATAAGTCAGTGGAAAGTTTATAAAAAATAATTTTACACGCGGTTTGTGTGATTAAGATAAATATATCACGTATATTTACGCACAGATTTTGAGGGAAAAAAATGTATCATAATTGTTAATGATAATGTCTTGACATGTTATCACGGGTTTTTATGGCGGTGATTTTTTATGTATTGCTGTGAGATTTGTGTATTTGCTGACGGTACAGACTTCTGTGACATCATCAGAATGCGATAGCAGTTCCTGTTGTCAAACCCAAAAGATCGCGCCTATCTATTGTCCTGCTGATTTTCATTGATGATTTTTACCACTGCCCCGGTACATTGACCAGTCGTTCTTAACTTCATATGACACGAACTAACGCAGCTTATAAATGTCCCACTGTTGTCTCGAGCCTCCTCCATAACGGGAGGGAAATTGATCTACTATACCACGCTGGTCAGACGTGTTGGTATAGGGTTTAGTTTCGAGTTTTCCTTCTCTTGCATAAATGTTATATGCATTTCATATTCCTTAGTCGTATCTTACGATCACCCACGGGTAAGTAGGGGTTGTGAATTGCATTCTTACTCCGTTACCACACTGACAATGCCAGTATTATCTGAACCAAATAGAAATCGATAAAAAAATCTTCCATTAATCTTTGAGACAATCTAAAAAGGATTACTAGTTAAAGTTGAATGCTCCCAGTTCGGGTGTTGAGCACAATAGCTGTGACGTCATCACTGTTCGGTAACAGGCCGTTACTCTTTGAAAATGGCCACCATTTTGTGAAAGTTGCATCGCAACAAAATATTACTGAACGGATGTATTTTGGTGGTAACGTGGCTGCCTGAAAATAAACCGTTAATCGTAATTAAAATTCTCTTGTCAAAATTTATCATAGCAATTAAAAGCGTTTAACGCATCGGACCGTTTCATTAGGAATTATTTTTGGCGGAAATAAATAAGTATAATGGGATGAAACGAAACAGTACAAATGGACGGTTTTATTGATTTGACAATGCTATTGCTAAACTTATTTGAATCTTATTTTCTTGACAATAATTTGCCTCTTAATATTACTACTTAGACACGGGTGAGTAAGCATGCCCTTATAATCGCCATACTTGATACTAAGATTGACAATCGCAATAGGTATTTATGAGCTTCTCAGACGAGCGCTCCTGCTCTTCAGTTAATAAGATCTGCCATACATTTTAAAAAACAAAAAGAAAGAACATTTAATACAGAAATAATAAATATTTCTATGTCTTTATCATCAATCAAACCATTTTTATTAGAAAAAAATTAAAAGTTATGTACCATCGGAAGCGTTAACTCTTCACGAGCAATGAAAATCATCGTTGAATCATTCGGTAACCAGATGTAAGTTGGACGTGAGGAGACGATACAAGTCGGGGCCGGTTCCTATTTCACAGGCTGAACGGACGTTTGCATCACAAAGGCGGTGTACCAATTAGCACTACAATTGCGCTTTATACGTGAAACACACAATACAGAGAGTATTACACTGGGAATAGGGCTGGCGAAATAATATTGCCTTAGTTAAAATAGGGTTGGCGAAATACGTGTTGGTTTAGTCAGAATAGGGTTGGCGAAGTAATACTTTTTATTGATTTAATTATAATAGGGTTGGTGAAATAATAGTACTTTTGTTTTAGTTAGAATAGGGTGGGGGATAAAAGAATTATATTTGAAACAGTTGGCTTGCTTTGGAGAAAACTATTCAACTAGTTTGCAAAATTTCTAATTTAGATAATGGTGCGTTTGAATTTGTCTGTAAAAGTAAATAAAGCCAATTACTATGGAAATTGTGAACCACGACGTTTTCGCCACCGTTTATTTCACACTATGCCTTCTAATAGGCTGGCTATTGTCCTGCCTCAATCCGCCCAGCTGTTCTATAGCTTATGGATCAGCGAGCTGGATCTGCATGACACACATGCATCTGCATGACATTTCCCTGGTCCTGCTATTAAGCGAATTTTCGATACCAATCCTTTTAATTCGGTGAGTTTATGAGGTACACTAAATGCGGAGCATGTGAATAAATTATCGATTTACCTTGATAATGACCGACCGACTAAGATAAATATATTATCGAAAAAATCGCCTTTTGACTGTCACATTTTTATCGTCTTGATAAATGTATCAGATACGAAATTAAATTATTTACATACGTGCAAAACATAATCGTGTAGTAACAATATAAATTTTAGATTACCAGAATTATCTATCCATTACTTCTATCTATTAATAAGAATACAATTCACCACCAAAGGCGGCTACGCGATGGTTATGGTTAATATCACCCGCACGATATCAACTTGGGCCAATTTTCTTTTATCATTATCCTGCTCTAACCCCAATTACTTTGGGGAGGCAATATGTACTCCAACATATTGGAAAAGTTATTGGCTGTTGTTTTATGACCAGCCTGACGTCAACCTTCCTTGGGAATGTAATTCTTACTCATAATAATTGGAATATTTACTAATCTTTCATCGTACATATTGTAAAAGATTTGGCAATAGTTTTATAAGTAATCGCCTGCCTGAAGTCAATATGACAATGTAATTATTGACCAGACGGCATCAGCTGCAGTTTGCCCAGGTCTATTAAAGCTCTTAGTCGTCTTTTACGACACCCACAAATAAGGGTTGGTAGTATTCGTAGCTGCTGCCACAGCATTCAAATTCCTTTTATATTGTGCGTATATAACAACGCGTTCAAAACTAACAAAAATACTCTTCGTCTCAGCACATGGACGTCCTACTGCTGAGGTCCAACCTCCTCCTAAATAGGAGTAAAATTGACCTAGTATACCACGCTGGTCAGACAGCCTCTGGTACAACATAATATATCCTATAGTCTTCTTTTACGACACCCACGGTCAAGAATGGGATGAATAGTATTCTTACTTCATCACCACATGGAAACGAAAAACTACTGCTTCATGATAATAATATATAAATTACATAATGGTCCACTTTAATAGCCGAGTAAATTTTGGACATAGCTGTCAACAATTGTCATAAGTTAATTAATGACAACTTGGCCTGTCCAATATAGCAATGGCCACGGCATGAAAGTAATTGATGTGAGGTAGTTCAGTGTGGCAAGTGAAAGGCGCCTTTCACCACATCAAAATTAGTTGAATAGTCTAATAGTCTGACTAGTCTATTATATATGTGTTATCGTTACTATTAAAACTAGTTATATGAAACTCAACTATTATATTCCTGTTTTTATACATTAAAATGTGGATCGGGGTTTGACAAAGATTTTAAGAGGTAGTTTTTATATAACATCAACAATCCTTCTGTTGTGATAAGTTTGAGGAGTATACGATTAATGGACAGAAATCAACCAATAATTGGCGGAAATGAAACCCACTTCACTTGGCATGGCAAGTCTTTATTCAAGCCATTACGTTGTTTTTGCAGTCAATCAAATTCGAGTTAATATTCTTTAACCTTAAAGTTAATCAAGAATGTATGAAATACTTATATTTTTAATAATGCTTTCTATCTTCGATTTTGAACTTACCGCGTACCGAGTTGACAATAGAATTGACATCCGCCGGACGACGTTGATGCAATTTTTATTTGCCGATACGGTCAAAATGTATATAAATAACACTTTAAAAAGTCTAATACCATTTGTACCGATGACGCAAGCCATCCCATTTATAAATACTTACCAACAATACTGTATTATCACATCCGCAACGCTCACACTGCTACGAATTAATAATATAATTGTCATACCGCAAACGGAAAACAAACGATAAATATATTTTGCTTTCCTGTTTATATACATATATATATATATATATATATATAATTGTAATGGTCCATATAGAATAACCACATCATATTGATCTATTTTTAACTGTGTGGTGACTGAGTAAGAATTAAATTCACCACTCCCTTTCCTACTCGTGGATATCATAAAAGACTATTAAGGTATATGATATGCAGATAACATCTATGCAAGAGAAAGCGATCTTAAAATAAAACTGTGTACCAACCCATCTGATTAGCGTGATATAGTAAGTCAATTTCCCCTTCATTGTAGAGGAGGCTCTACTCCAGTAGTGGGACACGTACATGAGCTGAAATGATGATGATTTATGTTTTTCTCTAAGAGGCCTTATGGTGTCCTACGGCCTACCCGACGTTCATACGGCTCCCACTTGTAAGTAAAGCTTATGATTGTATTCTCTGTCATGACACGTGAAGAATTTAATGACAATGTAACAAATAATGATCACCATCATCATCTTGCTCTTGGCCCAATTATTTGTGGTTGACGCAATATGTGGGTACTATTCATCCATCGTACATGTTGAAAAAGTTTTAACAATAGTTTTATATAACCAGCCGCGCCTGCCTGACATCAACCCTCCTTGGGAATGTAATTGTTAACCAGGTGGCATCAGATCGATTTGGTCCAGGTTTATGTAATATTCTTTGCCGTCTGTTTCGACATTCATGAAAAATGTGATTGTTGGTAATATTCGTAGCCGCCACAAGATAAGCAAGCTTTATATTGTTTATAATAAGTAGTACTGACAAATATAATATAATAATTACTTCTTATATATCTCGGGTAATTAAGTTTCTCATTAGACGCCATTTTCATAGACTGATAATATAATAAGTAGTTTGGGTTAGAGTCACGTTCTTTCACATACCTAGACGGATTATAATTTAAAGTCACGCGGACGGGATTTTTTTTCTGTAAAAAATCTATTTTGAACGTTATAAAACAACGAATATGTCAAGGGCAGGTTAGATATCGGCTGGAGAGCTGAAAAAAATTGCCTTTTTTTAAATTAATAATTTATGTTTACTATTTCTAGTATATGTATCAATAAAGCGATTGAACTTGTCTATATTTAAATTAAGTTTTCTTTTGGTTGGCTTGTACGGCCTCATCCGGATTAGGCTTCCCTCTATTGTGCCGTCCACCGAGGCTGACTACCTGACTTAAGGCATACTTACCATGACCTATCTCGCGTAGAAACTTTGTAAAATTCTGATATAGTTTAACCTAGATGACAATCTATCTAATTATAAAACGTCTTTCGCTAATGTGAAATACATTATCTTTGAGCGCTGTAAGACTACATTTATCCTGGTTAAAAAAAATATAATCTTAGGAACCACGTGTTGCGTTCAAGAATGAAATCTAATTATTTCTGATGTCTATGCGAGTTAATGTAGAATTTTTAATTTGCTGACGTTTCGACGTTTACAATCACGAGAGGATTAAAGTGTTTCACGTCCAAAAAGTCGTTATTATTTCATAGAATTTTATCCAGAACAAAATCCATCATCTATTGAAATAAGTAATATGGTATCATATGGTTGCGTCTGTGTAGAATACCATACAGTGACATTTCACTCCTATTTCTGATGCTATTTAAGAGATTGATCCCGAAAAAAATGAACAGCTCCCGTCACTATAGATTGTTAAGAGTATTTTAGTCGGACAAGATTAACTTACTAATAAAAACAAAGCATATATCAGCCAACTGAATTGAAATATATAAACATAGCGTGTAGAGGCGTATCGATAAATTATGAAAATAAACATTTCACTGTTAATTTAACTCTAACAATAACGCGCGGCGATGTGTGCTGTGGTGGTGGGGCAAATATACTTAAAATTTAGCTAATATTACAAAAGCTTAGTTCTATTTCTAACCATATAGACATACACACACACACAGGTATAATATTGCTGTTCTATTGATAAATGCCAATAATACAGACAGGATAGATTTTTTTTTGTTAAAAGTCATTTATTTATTGCTTTTGGTGGCAAACGACTGGGTATTTGTTATCCCTAGAACTCTACAACAGGCTCGGTCAAGTTGATGCTGTGACTTTTGGGCGCCCGTCTCTCTTGCATACCAAACGAAATGCAACAGCAAATTGCTACTTCAAACTGACAAGAAACAGCAACGTGGTTCACCTTACATTCATTTACAAGAAAGATACTCTTTCTTGTGAAATGAATGTAAGCATGTAAGATTAACCGATCCAATACAATTTCCATCGTTGGTCCCCGGTATCAACAAAAAGGAGTGCCATATAGTCACGCTTGGCAGACTCGAAATTTTATATAACTCATATCATATTAAAGTAAATTAATCGGTAATTGACAAACTTCCATTGTAAGCTTGAAGACAATACTGAGTATTTCTAGCATCTCATGGTTCATATTTGGCAAAAATAGATGCAGGTTTTGATACTACACAAGTATTTAAAAAGTGTGCAGATCGAAAGATTAGAATACCTAATGTATATATAGTTAAGTATTTCGCACGTGAAACACTTTCCACCTTCATAGATTTCAACATCTGTCGAACTGCTATACGCATTTCGTGTTTGGCAAACCAATAAATGTGTTTAAAACACTTAAAATCTGAATATAACGGAACTGGTGCCAATATAATTTGCAATACCAATAATTGATTTGAATTCATCTATAAATTTTACAGTTAACAAATGTACCGTAAAACGGGGTTAATAGGAACAATCTGGACATTCAAACCAATTTTTACTATAAAAATTCTATGTTTCGGACATTAAAATTGCTTTAATAGCGGGAGTCTAATGCGATTTTACCACTCTATTACTGTTAAAATTTTAAATTATTACTTACTAACAAGAAAAAGCCAAAAAAGTGACCAATTTCTATTTACCCGCAAAACGGGGTCAATAAGTACGACGTATGGGGTTAATAGAGAAAAGTGGTAGGGTTGTCAAAATATTTTTGTGATTATGTAGGTAGATAGGTAAGTTCCTGGAAAGATGAATAACTATATTAGTTTAAATAGATACTCATATAATTAAAATTGTTATTTATATAAGTAGGTAGATACTTATATAATGAAATAAAATATACGTATATTATAAAACTTTTTTATTAATAATACAGAATATTGGCAGGTCAATATAAATATAACAACTATTATGAAATAATTAGTTTAAAATAATTTTAGCCTGATTATAATTTTCACTTTATTATATCTTTTATTTAATCATTTTAAAAATACTAAAATAATATTACTCAGCACAGAATGAACATTACATTAACATGTTATATCTATCATAAATCAATAAAACAAGACAACCAATTAAAACAGAATAACAAAATGTGATTTGAATTATGTCTATCATGTAAAATCACTAAAAAAACTACCTATTTTATAACATCAACGTTGGTATATATTATTATATTAAAATGAAATATTTTTTTGGTAAAAATCAACAAAACGTACAATTATTAGAATATACGTTATACTTATTTATATAAATAAATAAGTATAACTGAAATAATTCAATCAATATCAGACATTAAGTCCGATAATATATCCTCATCACTTCTGTAATAATGTCGTACTTGTTTTTCTTTTTTCGTGAGATCTGAGTGAATCATCTGAGATAAATTTCCTTCAAGATCGTTTTTTAAATAATTAGTGGCTATCGATTCAGTTTCATTTGATATATTTGGTAGTAGTGGTGGTTTTGATTTTTTTCCTATACCCTTTCCTTTTTTTTGTTATAGGTCCTTTTTGCTTGTTATCATTAATTCCTTCTTTGTTTTTAACATCTTGTACTTTACTTTTCGTTTTCTTTCTCTTTGGTTCTTTAGTCTCATATTCTGTTTCAGCGTAACTTTCTTCAAGACTGACGCTTTTTCCAGGTTCCACGTTTATTTTTCTTTTTCTTTTCGGTTCAACGATATTTTTTGTTCCATAACGCAGGTCCTTTAGTATTGTTAAAACAGACTCATTGACAGTGTCTGTTTGGTGGCTAGCTCTTTCATATCCAGGTAATCGTTTTAGTATTTGTGTGGGATCCAATGGATTTATTCCAGTTTTTTTGAAACCTGCTAAAATGTTATCTTTAGCATTATCCTTTAGGGCATCTAAAAGCATGGACAGTAAATGAGGAAAACATCCTTTGGGAATTGTTGCTTGTTGGTGACCGTCGGTTTTTTTCCATTGGCATAATATATTTCTCCAAGCAATTTTCATGGGCCTGAAAAAGGCCACGTCTAAGGGTTGGGTGAGATGTGTCGAATTTGTTGGCAAAAATATGAAATTTATATTTTTTTCGTGACATAATTTAATTATGTCCAATGAAAGATGGGACGATAAATTGTCACCAATTAATATTTTCTTTCCAGGCTTCCCTTCAAAGTGGGGTATAATAATCGATTTGACCCAGTCTTCAAAAATGGTTCCGTCAAACCAACCGGAATGTGATCTGTTGTAACGAGCTCCATGAGGTCCCTTAGTAGTCCATGTGTCATATAAATGCTGAGCCTTATATACAACATAAGGTGGCAATAATTCGCCCTCAGCTGTGCATGCAATCATGATGGAAACAGCAGCCTTAGTGTGGTTCAAGACCCGCTCTGGATATTTCACACCTTTCTTTGTGATTATTTTCTTACGGCCAGGGTCATCAGCAAGATTAGTTTCGTCGTAGTTGATAACATTGCACATAGATATGTCCCTTAAAGATAATTTTAATTCATCGAAATATTTGCTTATTACTTCAGAAGAAACAGCAGCTCGAGTACGCTTAATATTTTGTGATATTCGCTGTGAAATCGCATCTTTGTGTCTTTTTAGGAAAGAAGATACAAAATCAGGGCCCGGCATATTATTTTTGAACCTCTTTTCATTCACACCCAATTTATCTAAATAAATCTTGACTAAGATTCTGAGATCGTACGCTTCCAAGGGATAGCCCCATTCAGCACATATATTTATATACTTAATGAATTCTAATTCCGTTTCTTTTGTCAAAACTGTTTGACCACCCTGGCTTTTCATATGTCTTGTACAGTGTCTGTGTAACACTGATCTGTGTATTTTATATTTATTTGCGACAATTTCAAGGGAACTACCTCCCGCAGAATATTCATTGACGGCTTCTTCTAATAATTTAACATCGTATTTCGTATATTTTTTACCTCGAGGGTCCGGTTTATAAGTACGCGGCATGTCGTAATACCTGGATATGAATAAAAAAAATAATGATTAAATATAGTAAAATAAGATGTTTTAAATAAATAGACAGAAATAGGATATAAAAAAAAACTTAAACTAGATGATATAGAATAAAAGTACCAACCCTAACAACGACGTTTCTAAAAACCCCATTCGCAATTCTATTGAACCCTTTCTCACTTTTATTCACCCCTCTCGTGTTTCTTTTCACCCCATTCGTCATTTCTATTTACCCCTCGGTCATCTCTATTCACCTCAAAATCAAAAGATTTATACGAGTGTTAAGTTTTTGTTTAATTTACCATTATAATTTAATTATTTGAAAAAACTTACCTTTCCAATTTGTACACGATAAACGTCACTATAAAATCAACTAGGTTTGTTGTAAAAAAACTCGAAGTATTTAACATTTAAAAAGAAGTTAGTAGAAGCACTAAACGCATACAAAAAGCAGTTGCAGTTCAATTCAAACTTTTTCTTCTAAAATGTCAACTTCAGATGATTCGAATGTTGTCAGACTAAAGACAAATATGTTGTCAATGTAAAAAAATACTAAAAAGTACGAATACTGATGTAGTTTTTGCCTAACACGGTTTTAGACTTTTTCCCAAGAATATTTCTATTTACCCCGTGAATTCTATTCACCCCATTTTACGGTAGTTAACGGCAAATAGCCGTTTTAATATTAATAACCTTTACGGCTCTCACGTGATCATATAGAATTAGTAAAACATATTATTAATACATATCCTCCATGTTAACCGTGTGGTGACGGAGTAGAAATATAATAGATTACCTCTCCCTCCTTACTCGTGGGTTTAGTAAATAATATGCTTATAACGTCAAAGAAAGTAAAATCTATATAAAACCCTACGTCAACCTGTCTTACCAGCGTGGTATTGTAAGTCAATTTCCATCTGATTGTAAATGAGGCTCGGGCCCAGCAATGGGACGTGTATGAGTTGAGATAATGATGATCCTCCGTTTGCTAACGGGACAGCAGGCAATAACGGCAATTACGATCGCCAACCAGACAAACTTGGGGTGGTGATTATCGTATTATGCCACTCGCCTAGTGATGAAGCTTATTATCAAAATAATGAACATTAATAGGTGGATGATAGAGATGGGCGTTTTCAGATTTTTACGCAAACCGATACAAATTCGATTTCTGATATTGAAATCGATTTCAAAATTCGATTTCAGAAATCGATTTCCGGAGCGGTTGGCGGAGCGGATTTACCTTAGTTTAGATCGATATTCGATGGTTTCAGGTTTTAGTTATTTTAGCGTAGCAGACGAAAAACGCAAACGAACCAACGCATTCAAAATATTTTTCTTTAATTTCTTTGTTGATTGGATTTAGGTGTACGATTTTCCTTCATGCTTTAATTAGGCTTAGGACTAGCAAAAATGTTTTGTTTTGGATATGATACAAAACTTTCTGGCGCATTTAAAAATCGTCATATTTACAATGATTTCATGATTATACAATGTACATTTTTTTGTATGTTTTTTTTCCAATTTACAATTAATAGTTATTTCTTATTTATCATCAAATCGTATATATGATACTAACATACGCTAGTATAGTATTAAATCATAAAATACCCATCTAATTATATAGTTCACGAGTACTTAAAAATAACATTACGCGCACACCGCACGTATCACCAAGGTCAAGTATACATCAAAACTCTCCAATAATTCAAAAAATCTATTTAACAAACACAAAACTTAAACTATCAAAGTAACAAAAACAACTATTAAGTATTGCATAATATTATCATGGAAGTAGTTGCATTCTGATATAGATCTTATTCCCTGTATCTTGTAATTCTGTTTCGTTTCAATCTGCCATTCTTAGTTTCTTAGAAACCGCAAAAATCCAAAACTGATGATAATTCGCTCGCTTCATCTCTTTCACTGCACTAAATGATCGCTTAGTTAGAATGAAAGGAAGCGAATTTTAATGAAATTCGCTTTCTCTCATTCTAACTAAGCGATCGCTTAGCGGAGTGAAAGAGTTAGTAAGTTTTCAAATATTGGTTTGGTTTGCAAAACTAGCAATAGAAAACGATCGCGCGATGATTAGATTTATTCTAGTTTGTGTTTTCATCGTTTTGTTTTGATATGTCGTGTGGATTTAGTTTCTGCCGAGATACGTTTTCTAAAATCAGTTTGTATAGCGTTGAATATCGATACGATACGATTTCTGACTGAAATCCGATTTCAGATTCGTTTTGATATATCGGACGCATACCTAGTGGATGATGATGATGATGATTTGTTTATAACTTCGTATTTGATATATTAAATAGATTCAAATAAACAGATATTATTTTGGGCAAGCTTCCACCTATAATGAATGTCGTTGAATATAATAATTTTAATACTACCCGCATCTTACTACTGGTGTTTGTTTACCGCATACGTATTGTTGGCACTTGGCATAGGTTGCAGTTTTATTGCTAGCATTATGAGTGGGCAAGTGTTACCACCATTGAAAACGAATTAAACACGTTTATTTGTCGCGATACGGTACTAATATATTTTGATCTGGAAACTTTCAATGCTCGCTTGGTTAATAAATGTTTATGAGTAATAATATATAACGTATAGGATTTCAATTGCGTTCTTCCGTGATCATATCGCTTGCAACTGTAACCGAAATATCGGCAACTAGTATGTAAACAAGTACATGATATAGGTATTATATCCCTTTACCGATTATAACAATCAGTCCAGATTTATATGTGACTAGCTTTTGCCCGCGACTTCGTCCACGCAGAAGTCATCTCTGACAGAGTTAAATAGAAAAAGCAATGCAAGGTGTTGAAGGTTTATCGCTAGGATAATAATCAACAGCGTCAGAAACTGGGATGCGTTGAGGTGTTGATTCTGCGAGTTAGATGTCTAACGGAATTAGGCAATAGGGTGGGTCCGAGAGAAAATACTCTACGTTGACACGCTCTACAGTCGGTGCTTTGGGCGGCGCAAGCGTGAGTACCTGTATTTAGGTTCACTGCATGAGGGCTTTGACTCGAGATGATACCCGGTTGCGGTGGCCCGCCCGTACAACGTAGATGTACGTGTACGGCGCGCGTGTGTCTATATACCATAGCCGGTCACTAAAGAAAAAGGTGGTTCAAAGTTCTATTCATTGTACAAATTATATTGCTATTAATATACTATTTACGGTATGATCATGGGATAAAAATATAATTATCGCCACCCTTTATTTGACTGTTTTGTTTCACCAGCAGAGTTGCGACCCCGTTAGATATGATTTATTATTTGAGTTATAGAGTGAAAATTTTTGAAGCTAAACTTAACCTGTATCTTAAACTATTAGGCAAGAACCTATTGTCGTCTACTATGTGTATCGTGTGAGCTCTCACGCCGCAACTGGTCGCCACAACGGCACTGGTGCGGGGTTGATGGAGAGGGAGAGAGAAACACGTGTTTATTTATTTTTACCGAAGAATATTTGTACGTAATTTGAAAAGAATCGATAAAGAAATTTTCTCCCCATACACACTTTGCCGTTTTGTTACAGCCCCTTAGGGGCGGAGTTCATAAAATCCTTTCATATTGAATCTCTATGTCATAAATAAAAACGTGCTTCAAAATTTAATGTTTCTAGCTTTAATAGTTTCGGCTTGGCTACCGACAAACGTTTGAACGACTCATTACCATGAGTCGTTCAACCCGCTTCACAGGCCTAATTCACACAACCAGAGGGTGAAAATTGACAAATGCCGGATATTACCCTAGAATATTTGATTCGACTCGTAATTTGAAAAGAATCAATAAAGATTTTTTTCTCTTCATACAAACTGCCACTCTGCTCCACCCCCTTAAGGGTATAATTTCGTAAAATCCTTTCTTAGTGAATCTCTACGTCATATAAAGAAACCACAGTCAACATTTCAAGTTGCCAGCTTCAATAAGATCGGCTTGGCGCTAATGATTTAATGAGTCGTCTAACCCGCGTTGCAGGCCTAATTTACACCCCCAGAGGGTGAAAATCAACAAATGCTGAAACACGTGTTTATTTATTTTTACTCAAGATAATTTGTACGTAATTTGAAAAAAATCGATAAAGATTTTTTTCTCTGAACATTTTTTAAATTGACAATTTTTTTTATAAACCAATTGACATAAAATAAAGCCTAAATGTTAAGTGAAGTTTACCACAATATATTAATGAAAACCGCGTCTAAATCGGATAAGCCGTTTCTGAGATTCGCCAATCATTTATTGAGCTATGGATGCGTAAAAATGATTATATAACCACATTATACTGTATGAAACAGAAAACCATATATATATATATATATATATATATATATATATATATATACATCCCCAAAGTGATGTTGCGTCATACATGGCGCTTTTTACCGATGATGTTGCATCCAACTCACTTGTTGCATCATTTATACGGACGCACGATTGCCCAGCTCTCAAATTCAGCCAGAGGCAGCCAAATAGTTGATACAACGCATGGGTGAAATATTGGCGTGGACTCCATTTTGTCACTGGGGTGATTTTTGCCGTATTTTTTAGTTCTGCACTATACCGCGCAAGTTCGGGAGGCCGCCTCAGCGCGGCGTATATTATTGGCGTATATTCACTATTTTGGTCACAGACATTATGTCGATAATGTTGCTTCTGTATATAAATTAAAAAGTTTTTATCGATTTTAATTAGTAGTTTAATTGCGTCACACAAAATGGCATCGTGCAAAGGGCATCGCGGGGATTACAGGAGTGAGGGGGCGGAGTTAGCAAAAAAAATTAAATACTGCGTGATTGTCGTTATTTGCTTTTTTTAATTTTTTTATGGTCTATATTAACAAGCGTATATTCAATGTTTTTTTTTAAATAGATCATGTCGATAATGTTGCTTCTGTATAGAAATTAATAAGTTTTTATCAATTTTAATTAGTGATTTAACTACGTCACACAAAATACTAATGCAGGAATAAACATGATGTCGTCTATTGATCCAGCGATATAGATGTGGGCCAACAGCCTCCACTGTTTGTCTTCCTGTTACGGAGAATTCTATCCACCTTTCATCGCTGGATCAAGGTTCCCCAGGCCGTCACCATCACTCTGTCCAGTTCTCTGTCAGAGATCTGCGCACTCTAGGCTCGCGCCATGGCACGAAGCCGGTAGGCTTCTACCTGGACCTCCGCTTCAAGCTCCCAGAGCGGGTCACCTGGTGGTGGCCTGCGAGCCCTATTTTGTTTCTCACTCACCCAATTGGGTGGGGGACAATAACGAAGATGTGGCTGTTCTGTCCAGAGGATGTTCCGGCCCTCACCTCTCTGCACTGGAGAGGGCAATGGTTATGTTGTGGTAGGGTGGCGAGACTTCGCTATCATCGGTATCTATTTTTCTGGCCATTGGTGAACTCGATCTGGAAATGGCTCGGTCTGCCATAGCACAGCGTTGGGGCGGAACGGGACAGTTATTCACAGATATAGAGGGGCTTGCACGTCAAATGAGAAGTGCCCTTGAGGCAATCTGCGATGCGGCGACGCTAAGGGCTCGGTGGAGGCCGCTGCGCCGTCAGATGTACTGGTGGTCACCTGAGATTGCGAATCTTCGGTGGCTTCTAACCGGGCGCGGCGTGCCTACGTTCGATATCGTCAAAGAGTTGACCGGGACGACGTCCTTGAGGGTCAGCTGCGAGAAGAATACAAGACGAGGAAGAAGACTTTGCAGCTGGCCATCAGCCAGGCGAAGGAGAGGGCTCGTGAGGAGCTACGTGCAGGCCTCGACCGGGACCTGTAGGGGCGCCCATATCAGCGGGCGCGGAACAAACTGCGTGCCTGTGGCGCTCCCATCATCGAATTCGATGGACTCGGGTTTCCTGTCGGGGATAATGGGGGAGCTGTTCTCGCGTTGTATGGGATATGTTCCCCCTCGAATGGTTCCTCGGTCGGTGATGGAGGTGGAGACCACAATTCCACCCATTACCGACCGAGAAATGGAAGTGGCCCTTTCGCAACTTCACGGGAAAAGGAAAGCGCCTGGCCCGGACGGCGTCCCGGGGCTTGTGCTCGGTATCGCCGCAGAATACCTCAAGAGTGAACTCCGGGAACTGCTCAACATGTGTTTGAGGTCCGGGCAGTCCCCGAAGCAATGGAAGGCTGGCAGATTGTGCTTGCTGCGGAAGGAGGGTCGCGCAGTTGACTCTCCTTCTGCGTACAGACCACTGGTGCTGCTGGACGAGACGGCTAAATTGTTCGAGAAGGTGCTTGTGGACCGTCTCGTACAGCACCTCGAGGAAGTCGGGCCGGGACTGTCAGGATGTCAATACGGCCAGGGGCGGCCGGTCAACAATCGATGCATTGGCCGCCCTGAAGTCTCTGGCCACCGAAGCGGTGGCCCAAAAGGAGGTTCTTCTGGCGGTCTCGCTCGACATCAAGAACGCCTTCAACAATCTTTCATACGAAACATTGAAGGAGGCATTTCGGTGGCATGGAGTGCCTCCGTATCTCCGAAGGCTGTTAGAGGCGTACCTCGAGGAAAGGCACGTGCTCTGGGAGGGGGGTGACGGGCGCATACGTCGCCATCGGGTGGAGTGCGGCGTCCCACAGGGCTCGGTCCTCGGTCCGGCTCTGTGGAACGTCGGATTCGACTGGCTCCTACGGGGTCGGCTTTTCCCCGGGATGGAGGTCATCTACTATGCGAATGATACCCTCGTCACGGCGAGGAGGCCCGACTTCCGGGGAGCTGTCCGATTGGCAGAGGAGGGAGTTGCGCTCGTCATGGGCCGGATCGGCATGTTGGGCCTGAGGGTCTCGGCGGAGAAAACCGAGGCCCTCCTATTTCATGGCCCGAATCGAGGTCCTCCCCGAGGAGCACACATCGGTGTGTCTGGGGTTGCCGTGCCAGTGCGGGCTCAGATGAGATATCTGGGGCTGCATCTTGATGTAACCTTGATGTGTCTAGATGGAATTTCGGGCCACACTTTGCCCAGCTCGTCCCAAGGCTCGTTAAGACGGCCGCGCTGTTGGGTAGGCTTCTGCCAAACACTGGCGGTCCCGGGTCGTCGTTTATACGCCAGAGTCGTGCGCTCCATGGCGCTGTACGGAGCCCCTATTTGGGCTGATTTCCTCACCACCCGCAACAGAGCCCTTTTGCGAAGACCGCAGAGAGTCATGGCGGTGAGGGCTATTAGAAAGAAAGAAAGAAGAAAGAAATAATATTTTTTCTTGGTAATTTTGTGATTATTTCTTCTGACATTAATTTTAAGTCCTAGTTTTATTGTTGTTAACATAAACTGGAAGAGTTTGTTTGTTTTAAGCACTGATATCAAGAAGGATAAACTGCATTAAATTATATAAAATAAATTAGTTTTGGTGTGCACTACCAAAGTGGCGTATACGAGATCTGTTTAAAAAGTATCACAAATTATATAATGTACTAGCTTTTGCCCGCGACTTCGTCCACGCAGAAGTCATCTCTGACAGAGTTAAATAGAAAAAGCAATGCAAGGTGTTGAAGGTTTATCGCTAGGATAATAATCAACAGCGTCAAAAACTGGGATGCGTTGAGGTGTTGATTCTGCGAGTTAGTTATCTAACGGAATTAGGCAATAGGGTGGGTCCGAGAGAAAATACTCTACGTTGACACGCTCTACAGTCGGTGCTTTGGGCGGCGCAAGCATGAGTACCTGTATTTAGGTTCAATGCATGAGGGCTTTGACTCGAGATGATACCCGGTTGCGGTGGCCCGCCCGCACAACGTAGATGTACGTGTACGGCGCGCGTGTGTCTATATACCATAGCCGACCACTAAAGAAAAAGGTGGTTCAAAGTTCTATTAATTCTACAAATTATATTGTCATTAATATACTATTTACGGTATGACCATGGGATAAAAATATAATTATCGCCACCCTTTATTTGACTGTTTTGTTTCACCAGCAGAGTTGCGACCTCGTTAGATATGATTTATTATTTGAGTTATAGAGTGAACATTTTTGAAGCTAAACTTAACCTGTATCTTAAACTATTAGGCAAGAACCTATTGTCGTCTACTATGTGTATCGTGTGAGCTCTCACGCCGGAACTGGTCGTCACAACGGCACTAGTGCGGGGTTGATGGAGAGGGAGACAGAAACACGTGTTTATTTATTTTTACCGAATAATATTTGTACGTAATTTAAAAAGAATCGATAAAGAAATTTTCTCCCCATACACACTTTGCCGCTTTGTTACTCCCCCTTAGTGGCGGAGTTCATAAAATCCTTTCATATTGAATCTCTATGTCATAAATAAAAAAGTGCTTCAAAATTTAATGTTTCTAGCTTTAATAGTTTCGGCTTGGCTACTGCCAAACGTTTGAACGACTCATTGCCATGAGTCGTTCAACCCGCTTCACAGGCCTAATTTACACAACCAGAGGGTGAAAATTGACAAATGCCGGATATTACCCTAGAATATTTGATTCGACTCGTAATTTGAAAAGAATCAATAAAGATTTTTTTCTCTCCATACAAACTTTGCCTCTCTGTTCCACCCACTTACGGGTATAATTTCGTAAAATCCTTTCTCAGTAAATCTCTACGTCATAGAAAGAAACCACTGTAAAAATTTCAAGTTGCCAGCTTCAATAATATCGGCTTGGCGCTAATGATTTAATGAGTCGTCTAACCCGCTTTGCAGGCCTAATTTACACCCCCAGAGGGTGAAAATCAACAAATGCTGAAACACGTGTTTATTTATTTTTACTGAAGATAATTTGTACGTAATTTCAAAAAAATCGATAAAGATTTTTTTCTCTGAACATTTTTTAAATTGACACTACTTTTTTTTTATAAACCAATTGACATAAAATAAAATGTTAATGTAATAAAATGTAATGTGCCTAAATGTTAAGTGAAGTTTACCACAATATATTAGTGAAAACCGCGTCTAAATCGGATAAGCCGTTTCTGAGATTAGCGTGCACAACCCACAGACAAACAGATAAACAGACAAAAATTTAAAAAAATATTGTTTTGTGTTCTATTAGTGTTGATAAAGGTCCCAGTAATATTTTTCTTCATATATCTTCCATGTACAGACAGCGACCCGTTACATTTTTATTATATGTATAGATAATATACGGAAGCGATATACCCATATATTTAGATGGATTTAGGAAAATCGAAGATATGTATTGATAACTAAGAAATATACAAAGTGTCGGATGATTGCCATCATGAACGGACACCACAAACCAGCGAGAATTATTCCAAATTGAATATTTTCATTTCGTGTTTAAATAAAATTTGTCGTCGACAATGGAATTCATATGACAGCAATGTAACAATATTCGCACGATTAACTATTGGAATCCCATTGACAATGGTGGACGCTACAGGATTCGACTTTGAAAAGACGCAACAACACTTCAGCGATTTAAATATATATATATATATATATATATATATCATCATTATAATCAACCTAAAGTTTTAATATTGCTTACGACGGTCTGCCGTAACTGAGCTGAGATTACGGATCGCTTAACTGCACAGATGGCGTAGTGGTTAAGGTACCGTCCCACTGTACCATTGTAGTGGGTTCGATTCCCACGTAGGACAATACTTCGTGCGATGTACATATTATTGTTCTAAGTTTGGGTATAATTTGTGTCCGTTAAATAGTGCTTGTAAAGTCCCTTGTTATAAAAGGATTAGTTCCTTAACGGCGGGTATTCTTTTTAAAGAAATAATCTTTGGTTTGCATTCTACAATCACAAAGAACCTTTATTTTTTACTATTGATATATATGCCTTTTTTATAAAGTATGTTTGTTCTCACTTCCGAGTCTTTAGTAACTTCAATGACCTATATACCGAATAGGTTATTGAAAAGGATCGATTAAGTACTTTGTGAAGGTGACACTATAAAGTTCACTTATAGACAAAAAATAGGTTAAATTATTGAATTATACATTGAGCGGAAACGTGTCGACGTTTGGTCGAAACATTCCGCCAAATTTATTTCTGTATAATGCAAGGTCAGCGAGACCTTGTACTTGACCGATTGCATTATAATCATTTGAAAACTATACAATGCATTATTATAATGTTAATTGTATAATTTTCGTACTGAATTCGTTGATAAATACATATTCGCTGCCAATCCAGGGTACCAGACTGCGGTAGAAAGTAAATTGTGACAGTAAAAGTCATCATTCTCCTACTCTTAAACCAATTACTTGAGGTCGATGCCATATGTACTTACTTGTACATATTGCAAAAGTTATTGGCAATAGTTTTATGACTGACTGCCTGTCTGACGTCAACCCTTCTTGGGAATGTAATTGTTGACCAAACGTCATCAGGTGGTCCAGGTCGATATAAAGCTGTTAGTCATCTTTTACGACACCCACGAGCAAAGTAAGTGTTGGTAGTATTCGTAGCCGCTACCACACAGCACATGTGACGGTAGAAAGTAAGACTGAAAATACTATTCTACCAAATCTTTTTTTAAATAAACTGTCATAAAAAAATGTATCAGTGAAATGAAACATTAACTCTTGTTTGTGTTTAGAGCCACGCGAATATGCACCTTGCTTACTTGACGACGGCACGTCACATTAATTTATTTTCAGTCGTTACTAACAACAATAGGTGTTTGCTTACACGGTATACATTCGTGGTCTGCTTACTCGTACAATTTTTACGTTCTCTTTGTATCTTTCACCTCGCCAAATCACAGAGGAAAAACATTGGCGCCGACGGCGTGTACTCTGCTCAACCCCTATATGCATACATAGCTGTTATACAGATTGACTTCAGTCTATAACGTTTCGTCGACCTCGCTTTGGGAATGCTAAAAGGACTTTTATTTGTTTTCGAGTACATTTTCTTACTGTATCAGAAAAGCATATTAAAACTTAAATATTCATTTGTTTGAATTACTAATATGGATAAGGTGCTTTACTAACTATATTATTCTAAATATTAATTTGTAACTTTGAAACCGATGTCAATATAATCCTCAAACTGTATAGTTAAGATTTTATTTGATAAATCATCCTGTAGACACCGGGATCTTAGTATAATAGGGAATTATTTCACTGTAACATATTGAGGACAGGTTGCAAATAAGTGAAAAAGTAAAGCAACTGAAATAGAAAATGTATAGCAGACTTGTTCGAATACTCTTTTAGTGTTATGATAATTTGTATACAGAGTCCATTCTCTATTAAGACGTCTTGAGATAACGGCATTATAGTGTTTTACAATTCCTAAATTTCAAATATAGTAGTTATTTCTCGTTAACAATTGTTCATAATATCCGAGGGCTTTCAAATTCAAAAAATCTTCTAGGAAATTTCTGTTCTGGCAGAACTCTCATGCGTGTTTCCTCGAAGTATTCTACCATTGTTAAAGCGATAGATAATTATAAATGTACAATACATTTTGAAGTATACAATAACAATATTTGTAGTTTTAAAAATAAGGCAAATCCCAGTTGTCTAGTTGGCATGGAGCTCTAGTGTAGTGATGTCACGGACGCCGCGATAAGGAGTCGTTCACTCGGTAGAGGGAGATAGCCTCGCAGTGGATCGCTTCCACAAACAGCGCGAGCTATTTGTGGAATAATGTTCGCGAGCATCAAACTTATCCCAACCTACAATACATCGACAACTGTACACGTTGCGCTAACTATCATCATCTAGTCACGGGTCAGATTTCTGTAATTGTAATAGGTACATTACATTACCCCGGATCGAGAAATAGTCAAAACACTATGGAGTCACTAGTAAGATACAAAATGTTATCATTCTTAATCGTTTTGAAGTCATAAAAACTGATTGAGGGATCATAAGCAGTAAATGAGCAGCGGTACTCTGCTATACTTGCAATATCAGTCGCGATGACCAACCCGCCTGTTGAACCTGGCGATGATAGCAATATTCTCTTTGATGAGACCTGGAAGTGTATAGGCTGATGAATGGATTGGTTAGTTAACAAACTCATTAAATCAACATCTATAACCTAACCAGGCATATGAGCCTAAATCACTTACGTTATTATGTAAAGAACGATCATTATTCAGCCTTTCGCCGTCCTCTGCTAGACGTAGATCTTCATACTTATGAGGAGATGGTGTAGTGTAATTGCCACGCTTGGCAGGCGAATTAGCGATCGCAGTGACAGCGATCGCAGTGACGTGTCTTACGTTTCCCAGGAGATAGCTGTTGCCCACTCATCTGGTGAAAACTTAGTCTATTTTACAACTACTACAAGCAAGTAAGGGTTGGCGATAATTGCATTCTTATCCCTTCACACGGGGAATATAACTATCGCTATCATAAAATTCGCCGTATAACCATTAAAAATGTTTATGGCTTACGTATCTGCAGTCACGAGCATCCAGCGGATGCGTAAACTATGACCGTCAACAGATAAGTCTGTGAATAACATGCAATTGATATTCAAATTGAATATGGATGAGTACAGACCTCGTTTATTACGATTTGTTTATATCGCGTTCTGATTTTCGTCGATACGTTTGATCGTTTATTGATGGATGATAGTTTATCTCATTGATTATTATTTATAGAGACCATACAGAGGAAACAAGAGCACTAACCCCTTGGTTCCGTTTTTTTTTGAGTACATGATTCATATAGTATTTAATATGATTGAAGTCACATGCTTCCCCTACATATATATTATATAGAAAGATTAAGGTTGTGGAATGTTCTCAGAGCTCTCGTTAATAGGCAAATGTGGCAAAATCTCTTTTAATAAGAATGACCGGTAATTTCAGAAATGCGTTTTCAAAGAACTGGATACAAAAGGTGAGGAAACGGATGCTATTGCGCAAGGTAATCACTTAAATTAACAGTTCGTTCAAGTTGCTAAAATCATTTATGTTTAGTTAGACTATTTGTATTGTCTTGGCATAAAAACGCAACTATTTGCCTGACCCATTAATAAATAGTTTCTGCCACCGAAACAACGAGGTAATCATTGAATTCTAAAGGCTGAAATTCAGTTAAAGTTCAAATAGTCGGTTTGATCCAATTCAATCTAAAATGAAGATGTTTAGCTGGGGTATGTGTGCTATTGGGGTATGCGCGCGTGGCGGCGGTGGCGATCAATACCGCGCCGAGTGGGTGGGGTAATTGAACGAGCTTCACGATTCCCTCGCCCCGAACGACGCACGGCAAATATGTCGGCGGCTCTACACCCTAATCCATGTTTGCACTCTTTGGAGATTATCGACGGTCATGTTTGCTAACCGGATTTTTCGACTTACCCGTTTTTATCTAGGTCAATCTGGTAGAAATGTTTGATATTGGATGGTGCAATTAGATTCGCTACGCAATTATTGTGTAGGCGTATGATCAATTAACGTGATTGTATCGAGTCCACACTAATAGTGAGGTCCAATTGACCTCTGATGTTTAGTTCTTTGACTGTAATAAATATCACTTATATATCAACTACCTACCTTGTTATTTTCATTTCAATTCAATAATTGATTTTAGTAATTGGTAATGTCACATATACTTATTGATCCAGCGACTAGTTGTTTCCACAGAGGCATATACTATCATGTTTTAATTTTTTTTGTTTTTTTTTTATAGTTTTTATATAATATTAAAGTCAGAAGTGTGTTATATGTCTGCTTATCCCAAGAGAATATGTGACAAACACATTTGCCCATATTTTGTTTATTACGTAATAGGATGCTGGTTTATTTTTGTCATATTGGGCACATTTTCATACTGCTAATTTTTATTGAAAATTTCTTCAAAAACTTTTACGTCCTGGTATAATAGAGCAGCGACCATTGCAATAAACAAAATGCCAACTTAGAATTTTAACACTTTAACTGCCCAGTAAAAAAAATGGTGACGAAAAATTTTCAAATCTGATTTTCCGGTAAAACCACTTAAATGACATCAAATATTGATTTAGTAATTATTTACGCATTTCTTTCTTTATATCGAAAAATAAAATTATATTAGGCACACATACAAATTGCGGGCCAAGCTGCAAGTAGTTAGCTAAGGGCCATGTCAGTCATTTTGTATAGAAAAACACTCGCAAATCGTGATGGACGGCTCGCTGAGGCCATTTGAACTTGGTGCTGTGATGTCAGTCATCAATGACTGACATGGCCTAAACAGGTACTACGCCTGTCAAGCACATGTGACTGACATGGCAGTTAACGAGTTAAGATATTATAACTTAACGTTGCTAATGAACAAACTTAGTACATATAAATATTGATTGATGCAACGGTAGTCGCGGACAGGTCGTTCGTAACCGGTTCACTTTCAATCAAACCGGGTCTCGCGTTGACTAGCGCTGTTATTAGCAATCACAGCCCATTAGCGCTGCAACTTGACAGTGACATCTGCTCACTAGCAACGTCCGTCCACCTTTGATGTAGGTATGCTCGTAAAAGATTAAAGTGTGTACAAGACGGGCGCCCACGTCAGGGTTGACAGCGACAAACTATGAAGTAACCGTCCATTTCTTTTTTTAATATTTCGTTTCCTC
The DNA here is from genome assembly GCA_905163515.2 of Lymantria monacha. Taxonomy (NCBI): domain Eukaryota; kingdom Metazoa; phylum Arthropoda; class Insecta; order Lepidoptera; family Erebidae; genus Lymantria; species Lymantria monacha. Next base: position 33,461,374 of record LR991090.1, on the reverse strand, counting down.
GTCACCATCTCAATACATTTAAAACCAATTGTTAGGCTCTAGTTTCCTCCGCAATAAGAGGGAAATTGATTTACTATAGTATAAGATTTTATTTCGAGTTTTAAATAATAAGTAGACATATTTGATTTAGTGAAAAAGTGTTTCTAAAATCCAAATTATGATATCTGAATGCATTTAAAACGCCCTTAGTGTTCAATTACGATTTCATAATGTTTCAATTATTAATTGTTAATTTTTGTTGTGAATTTGAATAGAATTTTGTGAAGTTTTTTTATTGTCGGATGACTGTCGGAACATTAGGTTGCAACTCTTTTTAAGCCAAAAACATGTACTAGCAACACCCCGTAATATAAATAGTTTAATGAAATTTAAGCTCTGTAACTAGCGCTGTATGATGCCACTAAATCATGCTGTGGGTTCATTAAACCTTTCATAAAGCGTTATTATAAATTACATAATTTATATTTATTCAGTGAAAGGGAAGGTGGAATGATTTTTTACATATATTATGCAATAATGCTTCGTAATCTTAGACAACTATCATTACTCTTAATAGATGATATTTAAAATATATATTTCGAGATTAGCATTAAATGGTCAAGCCTATCTGCGCGGAGACCCGATGCTTCTGAAGAAACTGAAACTGCTAACTTGAAAAGTTAGTTAGTCGTGTCTAACATTAGCGTAGCCTTAACTACTAATCCGCCGCTGTACACACGCCTATTATACACCTTTTGACAGAACTAATGGTGCCTTATTTATTCAATTCAATAGCTAAGTTAGACCCTTGTTTTAGCAGACTGCTGGCTTGACACACCCCGCTCAAACCATCTGAGACGACGTAATGGCAGCCCATAACCTATCATTTTCACTCCACATAGCCATGACTGACCACTGGTAACGATTATTCGACTTGGGTAGCTAACTGGCAACCCTAGACGGCAATCACAATAAAAATAGGTTAGGGGCCGGTCAAACAACTCTCCCATCGATCGCGACGGAGAGATCGTAACAACTCTTGTATCGTATCATATCCGCGAACACTTTCACGTCTTTTAGACGACATGTGGGACAATACTTAAACTTGGAATTGCAATGTCATTCATTATTACAATAATTGATTTGGAACAAATTTTGTATTTAGATAATGACGCAGTAGCGCTCTTCTTGGAAACCTCTCAAACTGCGATCGCGAAATCCTCTTTTTCCTTGCATAATAATAGCATTATACCTAATTTTTGGCTTACCTTTTTGTGTGAATACAGTTGCTAGCCCTCCGGTGGCTTTCACAACTTAGCCCGGAATATGAGTGAATGCTTGAAAGCCCTCAAACCGGTGAGAGTAAACTATACAACATCGCCCAAGTGCACCTCCTGTGGGATACGCAGCTCAGTTTAGGTATTAATGGCCTGAAAGTCCCAAAATGCGATGCTTGATAACTAATGTATTCAAGAATGCGTATGTATCTAATGGGAGGTAATTATAAAACCATTTATTAAAACATTGTAGCTTGAGATAACAGACACAATAAAGCATTGTTTCTATTGAGAAAATTGACATGCCAGTTTAGATACGGATGCGTAAAATCCAAACAAATGATTGTATCATAATGGGCTGTTCAGTATTTGATGATGTCATTGCTAACGTCTATATTTGCCAACGCCGACTTGAGCCGTTGAAAGCCTTGATATTAAGCGTTTAATCTTTTTAAACTGCCTACTATCAAGGTGGTCAAATATTAATTTTGATAGCAGAGGAGGAACAAGCAATACACTTGATAGTAATTGGGCAATACCATTCATGGACCTCAACAGTACTATAGCTCACAGCAAGATAGCTCTTACTTGCCTAACGTAAGTTTGGGTTTCGGTCCCCGGTGATCACGCTCACTGAATGAAGTGAATTTTTTCTAATTACTTGGATTTTCTGCGAGAGTGTGGTGCTGTCCCGGCTGTGTCAGCCCATTTATGAATGTAAACGGAATACACTCAACAGAGAGTCATTATACTAAAAATATTTACTTAATGTCTTATCCACTAAAAATTTCCTTAGTCTTTTCAGTAGTTTTCGAGTAATGAACTAGTAAATTAACAGAGACAACTTGGATTATATTTATAGTATAAAATCGAAAGGGCGTGTAGTGGATACAATTTATGAGGCAATCTGTCAAGGGGTGACCTTTTCTGTCCCATTATTATGTAGTTCGTCGTTTGCCCTCGGTCGTTTACAGGGCGCATCTCGTTTTCCTCGAGCGTGTGGTTTACGTATATTTCGTGGTTTACCTATTTATACCGCGTTGGTTTATTATCCATACTTCCTTAATATTATTTACTTACATTTTCCTTTCTTGCCAGCCCGAAGGTATGCCCAATGGGACGCCGATATCCCGTCATAAAAAAAAAACAAACTTATGGGAAGTTCTTGAGGTTTCGGGATTTAAACATTGGCTTATTAATATAATTTAGTTAGAAAATAAATTCCTTTCATCATTTACGTTTGAAGGGACTGATTACGGTTTAATGTTTACACCATGTTTCAAAGCAACGAATTGTTAGTACCTACTCAGATTACAAACTCAGTATATTAATTTTATATAGTTTGGTATTTGTTTTTTCAAATATATTAATTAGCAATATGGAGGTTTGAGCAATCATTAAAGAAGACAATGTCGTAGGGATACTACTACAGTTTGACCGTTCCGTAGCCCGCCGCAAAAAAAAAAAAGGCATACTACAGTTGCGTGATTGGCATTTGAACGATACCAAGTACTGACAATCTGTAAGGTTCGTGATACAAGAATGTGAATCTCAAATTTCTGAATGTCTTCGATTGGGGCATTGCCAATCTTGTGATATATTCGACTCAAACCGCACCAAACATATCTATCTCCAATTCCGATCTAGCGACATTGTAATTTTTTCGTTCTCTTGTAGATTACACTTTAATTAATTTAATATTGTGTTTCCGCTTTCGAGAACAGCATTGGCGAGCAATAAATAACCATCTTTTACGACACTCGAGGCAAGACAGGGGGTAGTGAATTGTGTTCCCGTCACCACACGGAAAATTTCACTTTAAATGGTTTAAAAATGTCAAGTTGCAATACTCGAGACAAATCAGAGGTACTGGTGACCCGCTGATTAGGTAGAGCAAGTTACTCAATGGGTTATAAAGCAGCACAACCCGTTGAGACTATAGTCTATACAAAAAAGGACACGCGCTCCCATCATTTATAACTTTATATACTCGAATAGGGTATATAAGAGATACACAAGAATTAATCTGTATGTGAAATTGTTAGAGACAGTACGACAGTGTCTGGTTTGTATCGTTTGATTGCGGCTAAGATTTAGCTCGTATAAGAGAAGTGTGTAGGTACTGGTAACTGATGAATATACAAATCGTCGCCAACGTGTTTTGGTGACGTGTCCCGTTGATGTCTTGGCTCGCTCGCAACGAGACTTTCGGATCTTAATATTGTAATCGGTTACAGAACTATATATTCGTTGTTAATATTATTTATAATTTCAAAATATTAAAGCACATCACGGTAACTTAAATAATGAAGCTGTTGGAATGGGTAAGTGAGTTCTGCTGTAATCTCTTTTTCGTTTCACAAATATATTTGATGAAAAGCGTAATGTATAAAATCAATAATTTTAACCATATTAATAACTAACTAATGACAAACTGAAACCATACAATAATGCATATGCATTATTGTATGGCTTCTGTTTGTCATTAGGATAAGTCTATCGACTTTTGATGTACCATCAATCATCTTGTATGTTATGCGGCATCTGATGTCCCATTATTATTCTCCTTTTTTACTTTGTCCTCTTTTTCTTTTTACATTACAAAGGTAGTGGGTCTCGATGTTATAAAATCTTTATCACTTAAAAATACTACAAAAATTGTCTATAAACATTCGTTATAAGTAATTTATTTTGTATACACAAAGGCTGCTGGTGCCTACCATGAAGAAAGTTCTCTTCTTAAACTAGAAAGCGGACATGTCATAGCGCTCGGAACACACAGCATCAGATTCATTCCAGATACTGCACGTATGTGGAAAGATAATCGCTAAAAACGTAATTAAATATGACCTAAAAATAATTTGTCAGTGGATCCCTAAACCACAATTAAATTGACGTGCCGGACATTGCGACGCTCGTTAGTTAATTATATGTAATAACACGTACGTACGTATATATTTTTATATTTACACGAATTCATTTATCTAGTTTGTATATCAAACGGGAAGCTGGTATATTTAGCAGACCTTAATATCGTATTGCGTTATTTAATATCTAATGTTGCATGACACCGACAACCGCAGTTTTACTTAATTTAATATGCAATGTTATTTGTATATAACCGCAAAACTTATGCGGTAACTAGTATGATACTTGTAAGAATATATGGCTCAGTTGTTTGTTGGAATAGCTCTTGATATTATCGATTTTAATACACAATACATTCTTGTGAGCCACAGACTTTCTTGTACGGTATTTTAAGATTTTGTGTTTGTGAATATATCATTACAGAGCCATTGCTGTCACCTTTCGTTGAAATTTTAAAATATATATAAAACCAAATAAATGGACAAATAAATAAACATCTTATAACGCGAATTGTTTTAGAAATACAGTATTAAATCTTGTACGATGGTACTTAATCCTTCGTATGACTCGCACTTAGCGGATTTCACTTAAAGAACTAACTGTTGTTCTCGCATAGGCATAAAAAGTATGTTATATGCTGGTATATTTCATCAAAAATTAACTACAATTATTAGCCTTACTTGGTATCCCATGTGATTAAATGATGTTGCGAATTAGGCTTTTAGTAACAATCCTGAAGATGGTAGAAGTTTCGTCGTACATAAGTTCGTATCACTAATTTTGTTATAACGACGTAAATGTTTTATTAAAACCGCAATACACTCGTGGCTTACGCTTCGAGATAATAGTGTAACAATAGATTTGGACGAGCCGCTGGGAATATTGCGATTGCAAATAGCCATGCGGGTTAGCGATCGCGTTATGATCAAAATATCGTCCCACCGTGCACCGGCGCTAACAGCTGTTCAACAAACAGTTTAATACTAATACAGAGTGCAGACACATATGATGATTTTGAAAAGCATTTTATAAAATAACTCCTTGGTTAACAATATTAACAGGTTCCCTGTTTCCATACAATTGTGAATGTTAAATAAATCACAACAGATTTTTACTTTATTTTAAACTAGACAGTGTACCCCGCACGTCCATGTACACTACCGTCCAAAAGTTTGGAAGCACACCTGTTTTCAAACAAAACAAATAAATGCCGACTAATAGCGGTAAAAATTAGCAATAATCTTAAGTTTTACAACCTTTTACGACTGTCTACACAAACACAAAAGGATTATTATCCTACATTCATCAAGTTTTATGGAATTCCTTAATATTGACGAAACACGTGTTTTATGACTTAATCCGTCGGCTACTTTATCCTATGCAATGGTGTAGTTTTATTGATAATGTTTGCTGGTTTTAACTTTTTTAGACCTTATTCAGTCGCACTTGAGCATTGGCACGTGAAAGTTGTGATATTAACATTGTCTGTATTCGAAAGATATCGGCTACTACTATGACCGTATTTTTTCTTCTGAAAATGGCAAAACGCAAGCAAATCACGCTTGAACAGCGAAGCGCTATTTGCACTCTACGCGAGGAAGGATACAGTGAACGTCAAATCGCAGAAAGGCTCGGAATTTCTTGTAAAGGTGTCCACTATACCCTTGCTAGAAAACAAGAAACGGGGAAAAATGAAGATAGAAAGAGATCTGGTAGGCCCAAATCCACAACAAATCAAGAGGACAACTTCATTAGAGTTCTTTCTAAACGGAATCGACGCTTGAACTGCACCACAGATCACTGCAGCTCTGAATGATACGCGAGAAACACCCATTTCAACAACTACTGTTAAAAGACGCTTACTGTCTGCGGGATTAAGAGGATGTGTTGCTGCTAAAAAACCCAAACTAACAAATCGACATAAGAAAAATAGACTAGAATGGGCAAAAGCGCATAAAAACTGGACTATAGAACAATGGGAAAATGTCCTTTGGAGTGACGAATCAAAATTTCAGATTTTCGGATCCAATAGACGTGTCTTTGTACGCCGGTCAAAAGAAGAGAGGGCTTCAGAGGCATGTACAGTGCCTACCATCAAACATGGTGGTGGTAATGTCATGGTTTGGGGGTGTTTTGGCAACAGTAAACCCGGCAATCTTGTGAGGATAGCCGGAAAATTAAACAAGGAAGGCTATTTAAAAATTCTCCAAGATTCTGCCATACCCAGTGGACTAAGTCTCATTGGTTCTGGATTCATTTTTCAACAGGATAATGATCCTAAGCATTCGTCTAAATTGTGCCAGAACTTTTTAAACAAGAAAAAAGCTGAAAACATTTTAAACATCATGCAATGGCCATCTCAATCCCCTGATCTTTCTCCCATTGGACTTGTTTGGGATGAACTTGACAGGAGGGTGAAAAGTCGTTGTCCTACGAGCTCAGAACATTTGTGGCAGCTATTAGAGAACGAATGGAACAAATTAGATAAAGATTATTTTAAAAAGATTGTAAGAAAAGGGGTCTACGCGTGAATGTGAGCAAAACCAAAATAATGGTCTTTGAAAGAGATAAAACCAGAACAGATGTAAGAGTAACAATAGGTAATGATGTACTAGAGCAAGTGGATGAATTTGTATATCTTGGATGTGGATTTAGCCGAGATGGAAGGTACACCACTGATATAGAGCGAAGAGTGAATGCGGGAAATAGAGTGAACGGAGCGTTGGGGCAACTTCTCGGCAGCCACCACCTCAGCCAGAAGGCACGTGTAGCAATACATAACGCAGTGCTTGTCCCAACATTACTGTATGGAAGCGAGAGTTGGGTATGCAGAAAAGAGTATGATAGTAAAATTAATGCGGTCGAAATGCGATCTCTGCGGAAAATCTGTGGAGTTAGGCTGACCGACCGCATTCGTAACGACGACGTAAGAGAGCGAGTAGGTATGAAAGAGAGTATTGGTGTAAAGATGCGAAAGGGAATGCTCCGATGGTTCGGACATGTGGAAAGAATGCCGAACGAACGCCTGGTTAAGAAGATATACAATGCGAAAGTGGAAGGATGTAGGTACCGAGGGAGACCGAGACTAACCTACCTAGACCAGATCGGTCATGTACTGAAGGAAGGTGGAGTCAAGAGTCTCCGAAACCGGCGAGCGTGTATGAAGAGAATTATGAATGTTGAGGAAGCGAGTGAAGTATGCAGAGATAGAGTTCTCTGGCACTCTGTTCTCTCTGCCTACCCTGCAAGGGATATGGCGTGATGATATGTATGTATGTATGTATTATTTTAAAAAATTGATTAATAGAATGCCCAGAATATGTGAGAAGATTATAAAGGAGAAAGGTGGACACTTTGATGAAGCTAAAATTTAATCTAATTTACCATTGTATATTATTTTTTTATTTTGTTTAAGTTAGTTTCTGTTTGTTCTTTATTTTTTTATCAATACATTTAAATTTAAATGACTTAGTTTGGTTTTATTCGATTTTACCTTGCTGCTTCCAAACTTTTGGACGGTAGTGTATGTACCAACAATCTAATTTATTCTGCTACGCCCATTGAAAAAAAGCTTTTGAAATCACCTATGACTTTGCTCATACTTACATATTTGATACATGGACGTAGTAAAGATGGTACAAATATTGCGTCTTGAATCACATATTTATGATTTATGGGACAGGGGAACCTGGTAATAGCTTAAACATAAATCTCGCACAAAATTTTTGGAGTATGTTGCTTAGTACCAAAACAAAAAATATATGGAATCACTTTTTTATTTCCTGCTGACGTTAAAAATAGAACCTTCCGAGGAAATTATCTAAGTGTTTTAATATTTCTCATACATTGTAAATTTTGTAGAAATCAAGGGAAAAATCGCGAGCATAAACCATAATTAATATATATTTTAGTCTATAATTTTTTTCAAGTAGATTGTACTTTCTATGGACTCGTATTAGTTTTAGGAGTCAACCGTGAGTTGTATGTATTTTATGATCTATTAAATTTAATTTTATTGTGTGCCGGTTAACAGATTTTGAATGTTACAAATAGTTGTGGGAATACCTCGCTGTACGATGTATTTCTATTGTAATAATAAATAATATAAAAAAGTAAGACAGGACGATGCTCCGGTACACGAGTGACCGCGCGCGACTTTGGCGCCGTGCCAACTGTATATGCAAATTCATTTGCGATTTCTCTACGAATCCAGACGAAGCCTAAGTGGATACATGGTATGTCAACACTGTTTATCGGCTCCGGCGCACACTTGAAAGAATGTTTAGCAAAAAAAAACAGCTGGGTTGTTACTTGTTTATAAATTTTACACACGCTGCCGATTGAAATACGGATCTTGAAGACTTTAGTATCCAAAAACGTGATGTCGTTAAAGTATTAATTTGATTGTTTTTAATTTAGACATAAGTTTTTTATTAAACTCATCATCTCAGCTCATATATGTCCCACTGTTCGGCTCGAGCCTCCTCCATATAATGGAAGGGAAATTGACCTAATGCTAATACACCACGCTGGTCCGACGTGTTGGTATAGAGTTTTGTTCGAATTTTTCTTCTCTTGCACAAATGTTACATGCGTTTTATATCCCTTAGTCGTCTCTTACGTTCACCCACGGGTAAGATAGGGGGTGGTGAATTGTATTCTTACTCCGTCACCACACGGATAAATTCATTTGTGAGAAAAGCGATGCCTGTGTACATGAGAGCGTGGACACAAAATTGATTACCAAATTTAGTTGCAATTTTAGTTTAAATGTCAACGCAGTTCGAACGGCTTTCCAGTAGATATAGATTTGAATCCTGTCCGTGATTATTTCTTTATTGGTTCACAAAAGAGTGTTACATAATGTCTTGCTTGAAATAACTTCTAATTTATTAATATTGTTGATCGCATTATGAGATTCAAATACGCAGACCTCTAATTTGAAAAAATTCTATCACATCTATTGAAACTGTAGGATCTTAGTTTTCTCATGATGCATAAAATATTCTAATTAATTTTATATTGCCAAGTTTTAGTCTATCAAGTATTTTTCCAAATTTCTTCTAATCATTTAATAACTTTTAAATAATATAAGTAATTTAAAACAAAAATGTTAGTGTATCAAAGTTAAAATATTCTCAAAACAATTGTCGGATGAACTCTAGGCATGTATCGGGGGGGTGTCTAGTTCAACTCAGCTCGAAAATAATCATCTAAATCTGGCCGTGATTCAGATAACTAAAGAGCAGTAACGGAGTGGGTCAGTCATGTGGACAATGTAGGGTGTATTCTCGGTTGTATCAGGTGAGCTATCACGATCGATACACTTGGCGCTTTACCAACTAACAACGTTACCAACAAAACTATCATACGTGTGTGTAAGCTGTTTTTTTTTACGTTAATGACACTATATTGTATTAAAACTGTGTCACACAGACATCGGTCCGCGTATACGATTACGTTTATTATAAGACTAGATAGCTGAACCCCGCCCGCTTCCCTCATTTCCGGATAATTACCTAATCACCAATATATCATATACTAAAACCTTCTTCGAAACACGCTGCATCTTATGGTATAAGTATTATTCCGATCGGTTCTACAGTTTTCGCAGTATAACATTAGGCTAACCTCTGTGGGGGATGGTACCAGAAAGGGTAATCCGCCGGGCTGGCCACGGATGGCAAGGAAGCGGTACCAATGGCGATTGGGAGGGAATACGGTGGGTTATGGGGCCACGCGCTGCCCTTCCACCGCCCCGGACGGAACGGGCGACATGTGTCCGGGCCATAGCCTACTCAAAAACAAAAAGCTAACCACTGTTACCGCAAACTATTTTCTTTCTATACCATTTCCGTTGCTTTCGTAAATGATTACGACGAGAAAGTATGTAGAGAAGGGGCAAATAGTAAACTTGAAATTCTATGCTTACCCATCAGACCAACGTTTAGTGGTAGTTCAATTTTCATCTCATCGTGACCAGCAATGAAAGTTCTTAGACTGGTGAGGAACGAGATATATCGGCCTACATCTTAGTGCTAATATGAACTGTTATACTTGATTGCTATATATACGATAATGGGAGGATCATTGTAGAAGTTCTATTTGGTTTTGTGTCATTCCTTCGTAATATATACACAGTAAGTTCAAATATTGATTTGTCGACATTTGTTTTCGCTAAAAGCCTCATGAGTGGGAATATTCTTTATCAAACAATTGCCATATACCTCGGCGGCTAGGATATAATGATATTAATACATATTATCATACATACATGCATATCATCACGCCATATCCCTTGCAGGGTAGGCAGAGAGAACAGAGTGCCAGAGAACTCTATCTTTGCATACTTCACTCGCTTCCTCAACATTCATAATTCTCTTCATACACGCTCGCAGGTTTCGGAGACTCTTGACTCCACCTTCCTTCAGTACGTGATCAATCTGGTCTAGGTAGGTGAGTCTCGGTCTCCCCCGGTACCTACATCCTTTCACTTTCGCATTGTATATCTTCTTAACCAGATGTTCGTTCGGCATTCTTTCCACATATCCGAACCATCGGAGCATTCTCTTTCGCATCTTTACACCAATACTCTCTTTCGTACTTGTTCTCTTACGTCGTCGTTACGAATGCGATCGGTCAGCCTAACTCCACTATCTATCCATCGTCCACTACATATTAACAGTACTGGTTATTCTAAAGATAATAACTTTATTTAATAAAATATTTTTGTAGCTACCATTGTATTTTTCCTAATTATGACCAATTACTATAGTTCTACACGTATAGGCTATTAGTTATATGTTGGTAAAAATAAATCGATTGTTTGGTGCAGTAATATAATTTGGAATGTGGCGTGTGTCCGCTAACCAAAGGGGTTACGCCGCATTGAGTCACGCGTCCTCGGACAACACATTTGTAAGGCTTCACTTGTATTGAGCACATTAACAACGCATTGCCATTTCCCTATTACGCGGAGTTCGGATTATCTATTTATTATATTAACTTAAGGTATTCCATTAGTATACAATAGTTAGCAATGCCAATAATGTAATGCGCGTTTGAAGTACATAACTTATATGAACTTAAGTATTCAATCGAGAGTAAATGCCAGTATGAGAAAATGTATTTCTCATTTCAAAGGGAAGATAAGATTTTAATACACTCTGAGGCTTGCTACTTGGATTGAATATACTGTCATTCTCTGTCTATTTTTCTTTCATTTACAGTATGCTGTGCCATGTTATATTAAAGGAAAATAATCTGAAGAAAAATATGCGCTAAATTTCAATAATATTCACAGTAAATATTCAACGATTTCCCCTCTTATCCAGCCCGTAGATGTCGTAAAATATAACTGGAGGATATAATGTGCATTTAATATCTAACTTAACTTTAACTGCAATTAAACTTTATATCAACCCCTCTAACTAGCGTGCTATAATAGATTATTTTTTACCTATTCTGTAAGAGGCCTGAGCCCAACAGTGGGACGTATAAAAGCGGATGATGATTACGATTCATACAATTTCCAATTGAATGAAACAAACTTAATGGACACAAATTACACGCAGACTCGAAGCAATAATTTGTGATTCGCATAAAGTATTCCTATGCTCAAACCCACGTCACTCGACAGGCGTGCTGACCGTGATCACGTCCTTGAACCACTCCCGCCATCTCTATAGTATAGAGGCAATCTCATAGTCAATTATAATCTGTTAATTGTCGTTGGAGCTACTATAAAAACATTAGAATTATGCTCGGCCCCTTGTTACAAGACAATGGGCTGACTTCACCGTCAGATATAGCCGTGATAATACAATGCACGCGCCGTAGCGTAGGTGCCCTCAACGATGTATTTATGGACTATGCACGCCAATTTAAAACTTCTTAATCGAACTTTCCCTGAAATTACGGATGTTTAGAACATTAATTTTTGTACGTACGCGCGCCGTGTGGCGTTACGGCCGCATTATTGCAACTGCAAGCACTTCGCGGTTAACGTTTCGGCTAAATTTTAATTTTGCATAGATGGTGTAGTATGTAAAATATTGATCTATCATGCCAATGCTATGGATTCATTTTCCACGACGGAGAATACTTGCGTGATCCACAAATCGTTGTTTTGAGTCTGAGTGTAATTTGTGTCCGTTACTTCACGGACACAAATTATATATAGATAATATTTGTAAGATCCTAACACAAGGATTATTTTCTTAACGCCGTGTTGCCTTCTAAAAATATAGTTTCTTAAGAGCATCCCTAGATTTGGACATATCTCTAAATGAACCTCCACGCGACTAGTTAGCAATGCCAATAATATAATGCGCGTTTGAAGTACATAAACTTGTTATATAAACAAAGTATTAATTATATATATAGTAAGTACTAAACGTGATTTATTTACGTAATCACAGTTCCCATTCAATTCCTTACCACATGTTCAATTTAACATGTCAAAATATTAACAAGATAACAGCGGCTGGGGGGCTATACGGCAACATAAAACTATTTAAATAAAATACGCACTTTATTTTTACAGTTTCTCTTGCTCACTCACCTTTATTATTGATGAGTTAATGAAGGATACATCGACGTGAAATAAATAGTAAATACACGTAAACTAATTAAAATTGTTACAGTTGTTCATAGAAACGTGTCATTGGTATTAGGGATACTGTCGTATGAAGTATATCGGTTAACTAACTTTTGTGGCTATCCCTCGTAATAAGCTTTCAATTGTAAACTATAAAAATAATAACTTTCTTACGTCTGTTTTCACTACCTATGACTTGTGAATTTTTTAAGTCCATTTCAACGAAAGTTATATAAGCCACATTTAGCGCTTTTTGGTAACGGCTACAAATATTACACTAACCCTTACTTTGTTCGTGGATGTCGTACTAGACGACTAAGAGCTTTATATCGACCTAGGTCAACTCCACCTGATGCCGTTATGGTCAACAATTGCATTGACAGGGAGGGCTGTCGTCAGACAGGCGACCAGACAATACTTGTTTATACAAAATGAAGAGAATACATCACCTCACACACATCGACTACAAGTAATTGGGCTACATGGCAAATAATGATTTAGTTTATAGTATTGTGTCATTTACATTGCCTAGGTGTTACCCCTAGGCAATGTAAATGACACATTGCCTAGGGGTAACACCTAGGCAATGTAAATGATATATGGGGTGGAAAAAATATTCAAATACCCCTAGTCAGTGCCGGTTTTAACACTACCAGCGCCCTGGGCGAGATTTTTACAGCGCCCTCCAACTGCAATTCAAGACTTTACGACTAAGTAGACCTCGAACTATGAGAATGGCCTGCGGCGCCCTTTTTTACCCGGCGCCCTGGGCGGTCGCCCAACCTCGCCCTACCCTAACACCGCTACTGCCCCTAGTGTCCATATCGAAGCAAAATTTCTCGATACCTTTAATATCGATACTCCGCCGCTTATAATATAACCTGCTCCCCTAATTCTAAGACCCTCTCTGTATTACTATATGTATGAAAATCGTTGAAATATATTCCGGAAATTAGTATTTGTTAGTTCAATTTGCATTGTTGAATGATTACCGAATTAGACCTTGAATGTGTTCAGAACTAATTTAGGTTAATTTGATACGGTTTTATGTACTCGGAGACAGGCATGACCATGTTACGGTTGATATTTTAATTTTGAAATGGTAAAAATGACTCTGTGTATTAACAGGGTCAGCTTATTATACATTATTCATACAGCCTTTGGTATTCGGTAAGTATAATATTTTTGATGTATAATTAAACTATGTACGAAATTCAATTGAAATATAGTCAGTTCACGTTTTTATTATAGTATGATGCATATTTTCAACAAACACCTGAAAAATGTTCATTATCATTAACACCTTACAGTTTAGGAGTCTGTGATAAAAATAAAGAGTGTGGTCCACTAATTAAGAGTAAGTTGTCGCTCACTAGACAATCGAGCGTACTGTGATGACGTCAGACTATGACTGTTTGCCGTAAAAATGCAAAAAACTGCTATATAGGAATTTTCCTTTTTCATGAAAATGACCAATACTCCTTTGAATATGAAATGAACGGATATTTCCTTATGTGGTGGAACAGTCATGAATTAATCATAAGAACAATGCCGTCATGTACAGTGTGGCGCGTCATTAGCCATGAGTAATATGGCGGTTATCTATTATAATGAATGATAAATGATGAATGTTAATTCACCTTATCAACTACTATTTATCACAATAAACTTTATGTAAAGGTGTCCGTTCTATATAGTATTACCCTTATATACATTTTTTTCCATAAAGATAGGAACTTTGTCGCATGGCCTATATAGGTGAGATATTCCATTAGTGAATACATGATTTTCATAATATTGTTTAGTCCCGTCTATCGATCACTCGTCAAAATATCACCTACCACTGTTGGACCAAAGACAATATATAATACCATAATCACCACGATTATTAGGTCGGTTAGTGATCGCAGTCGCTATTTTAACATCATCATTGCAGCTCATATACGGCCCATTGCTGAGCTCTAGCCACCTACACAATGAGAGGTAAATTGACATACTATACAACACTAGTCACATGTGTTGGTTATAGAGTTTTATTTCGAGTTTGCCTTCACCTGTATGTTTTGTGTATATTCCTCAATCGTCTTTAACAGTATATCATAGGCAAAAAAGGGAGTGATGAAATGTAGAATATATAGTGATATACGGGACGGGAGTGCCCGTCACCACACGTAAGACTTATAATACCCAAGTGTTGGACAGTTTAATATTGTCCCTGAACGTATCGTACACGTAAGTACAGACCGTACGATTGTCGAAAGCTCGGCGGTTCACGCCCGCGTTGTATTTATAGCACGCGAACCACCTCGGAAAGGTTGAACCCACAATTAGACTGGCCAAACTTAACTCACAACTTATTTTAGTTACGCCACGAACAGACTGAGCGCTAGCGCTATGCGGAAATTAAATATAGGTATGTATATATATTGCCATTGTTACACGATGTTTGAGATGTTAACGTCGGCGATGCTACGTGTGAAGGACGAGTTGTAAGCCAATGATTATCAAATGTTAACTCAACTCTTGGTCTTATATACGAGTTGTAATTAATATTACAAGTTGCTTAGGATGTTATTTTATAAATTTATGAAATATGCTAGATTATTCATAAAAAGTTATTTCGCAAACGAAAAATGATAGCAACACGTGGGATTTGAACCCATATATATTAGAAATCCATTCTAATCTCCTTACCAAGCGCGGGCGTTACATATGATAACCAAATTTTCGCTCACATTGTCATTGTCTATATGCCACCTATCAGATATACAACAAAGTAATTGTATACTTATCTCTGAGATACGCTATTACTCGATTAAGCCAAACGACTAATTAATGACGACCACATGATTAATTTTTTCTATGTATATTTGAAAAATTGCACTTAAAACGCGAGCGGCTATAACTGTTTATACAGCATGCGGTTTGAATCCAAAACAATTGGACAAAATGATGGTTGATAAAGTGTGGTTGTATGTTACATTGATATATTTATTGTTACACATTGTTTGTCATATACTTTACTAAACAGACATGTCGTAAGTGCTTTTTGCGATTATTTGTAAAAATACATCAGCGGGCTCTGCATTTCATGAATAACATTCTATATTAGAGAAATTTGTCATTGTAGATTCATAATATAAGTATGACAAAACGGCACTTAGAAAACGAAAACCTTTCAAATACGAAATATTCCTAATGAAACAACTAATTCGATTTCTGGTGAAATGAGCACGACCTGTGTTAGTTTGCGAGCCATGTCTGGAGTAGTATACTATACGGACCTTGTAAACAACTCTATATCTGTCTATTGCGGGGAAACTTGTCATTGTAGATTTATTCATATAAGCATGACATAACGGCACCGAGCAAACTAAAACCTATCAAATACTAAAAATATTCTTTATCAGGTAACTAAAACGATCATTGGCGAAACGAGAGCGACCTTACGTTAGTTTGCAAGTCTGGAGTAGTAGGTATCTAGGTATACTACACGGATCTTGTAGCATCTCGAGAAAATTGCTTTGCGTTCAGCCGTTTTTGCCATGCCTACGTTAGCAATCAATGTTAAAGCACATATATAGGCTCCGTTACCCTCTTCTCTATCCGTGGTGCCGTACTACTTATCATAGCTTTACTTATTGGCTGACTAGTCAATTGTTTCCTCTCTCTCTCATTGCCTAAGAGGGAATTGAAATCATTGTCTCCAACTTCTCTTTACGTTTTTCTAATTAAATTTATTGCGGGCAATTAAAAGCATCTCCCGGGACTGCCTGAGGGTCAGACCTTTATGTCATTTATGGAGACCATTGTGAATCCTGGCTTACAGGAGTTACAATGGTGAGAATGTGTGGTAGGATTAGTTCCACAAAAAAAAAATCGGGTAATTAAATGTTCATATGATTCTAGTTCAACTGTTTATGAGCTACGTCTTTGGCTATCTATTTTTATATATTTATGATCTATACGCGTTGTAGTTGGTTTTGAACCCATTATATCACGGTGAACAAGCCTGTTAACTAAGGTTTTATTTGGAATTATCTTCCTCTTTCTGAGACCTAGTCTAATATCTTTAAGATGTGGAGTATAGTGTGGATATCCTGTGCATTTACATCCCCTCCAATAGTGACAACTAAGTTTCATTCTACTGTTAGCAATCTCACGCTATAACAATGTTATTCCCACGTTATCGTCACGTGTTATATTGTGATAATACATATGTTCCCCGACATTATATGTATAGAACACAACTAAACACGAATGGCGCTTTATGGCCGAATTAATGATTAATTACAATTTATACAACTTCATCCGACACTTTTAACATCGTAACTCTAAAATAATGTTGAAAACTTCCATTGATTTGGTTGTTATGCCGCGATATTTATTTGTACAATTAGCTCTTCGTCGGCAATTGTAAATATTATTCTATTTAATAAGTAAACGATTTTATGGGCAACTCGTTTAATTATATGTGTAATATTGTCGAATAACTATAATATAGGTTTCCGTGTGGTGACGAGGAACGAGGAGTACGAATACAATTCATGACCCCCCTGCCCTTGCTCGTGGCTATCATAACAGATGACTAAGAGTATGATATACAGATGAATGACATCGATGCAAGATCTCAAGATAAAATCCTATAGCAACACGTATAACCAACGTGATATAGTAGGTCAAATTCCTTCCCCACTGTGGAGGAGGACCTATCTTAACATGTCCCACACGTATATGGGGCTAAAATGAAGAAAGAAAATAAAACTGTTACGAATTTTATTTAAATGTAACCAGTATTTTACGGTCCTTATGCTATAGTTGTACAAGTCTTATGAACTGTAACTTAATTATGATTTTCTCTATTTTTCCAGGCAATGGTACGATAGATTTCCCCGAATTCCTCACGATGATGGCCCGTAAAATGAAGGACACGGACAGCGAGGAGGAGATCCGCGAAGCTTTCCGCGTGTTCGATAAGGACGGCAACGGTTTCATATCGGCCGCCGAGCTCCGCCACGTCATGACCAACCTCGGAGAGAAGCTCACCGACGAGGAGGTCGACGAGATGATCCGCGAGGCCGACATTGACGGCGACGGCCAAGTCAATTACGAGGGTGAGTGCCAAGACCTCCGACTAAATGTTGTAAGACACTCGCATCACATACGAAACAAGCTTTACACGATTACACACACTATAAATGGGCCACCTTTATTAAAATTATTAACAATAATAATTTTGTAATCGTTAAAACTTGTTCCTACAATGTCACTAGATGTGGATCGTTTTTGTAACGCAATCATTTATAATTGAAGATTTTTCTTTTTAACTTAAAATGCATTATATATCACGAGTGTGTACCTGGTGCAACGTTCACTGAATGCAATGATTACCACCCTCGGTGTAAGGATACTCCACAATACACTACCCAAGCATGAAGTATATATATATATATATATATATACATATAGCAATAAGTGTTCACACTAACAGTTGGGTTTTTGCTAGTTTTCCAGAAGGTCCAATTTATTTATAAACTGACTCACAACGAAAGCATTATTCCCTCATAAAATAAAATTTACTCCTGTTTATGTTAGCCTTGATTTATATACATCAGATTTTATGTATATTTTGTTATACACGGTAATTTATTGAAACATGTAGTCATGTTGTATTTAGTCGAGTAGTTACAGTTCATACGACGACACGCCACGTGAAGCTATTGGCGGACTCGTAATAGTTAATATACACGGTCGGACCGCTGATCGCGATAGTTTAGTTACTGGCTTGTTGAGCTTGCTGCCCCGCTGTGCATGGATCAGTGTGTTTGTACGCACGTAGGGCAACGACCAAACTACGCTCGCAATACATGAGAGCTTACAGTTTTTGGTTCTATGAAACAAATTGTATATTTTATTAATATACTTAAACTTCTTCAGGATACTCATAAATGTATTGTATTTTAAAATGAAGACAATTTCGGATTTATTATATTACTGCAGGTCCGAATCGATCGCTAATATTAAATGGTCACAAATTGGAACCAAAAACTGGACATATCGCCGATTTCACGCGCGCCGATAGCCGCATTGCGCAGAGCCATCGGCGCGCACAGTTAGCGAGCTAAGCAAGGAGTGTGATTGTAAACCGTATCACAGACCCCGGTTCTCTCTCTTGCAGACTTCCATGCACTCGCCCAAATCATTTTCGCTCGCGGCGACGGCAGCCGTTAGCGCACGCCCGCCCGCACTTGTGATATTAGTATCGTAACTAACAATAAGAAACTCTACGATAGTGCTGTGATCTCGAAACGATTTCCCCTATTAGTGTTTAGTGATCGATGCCTACGACTACCTACGTCGAGTGCGGTACGACTATAGGTATACACCCCCAGTGTTAATCTGAATGGTTTGCTGCTCGTTATTAACTGTACCTTACCTTGGATATGTTAGCTGCCTCCCCTGCCCGGGCCCCCCAACCCCGCTCACCCGTCGGGATCTCTATCTCTCACACTTGACTGTCGACTGTGGCTATTTACTCACCACGGGCGGATCGTTTGCAATTTTGCTGTAATATATATATATATCGAATAGAACTCGCACAAAATTGCACGCGTCCGTCCGACTCGGGACACTTTCAATGTTTCCTATGATTGGTGCATGCGTCTAATATTTGTATAGATTTTTTTCCTTTAGAAATACCACCTGGTGATCAGTTTGGGCCAACGCGCCCAATAGCTTGTTCCTCGCTTGCCGCTTGACCACATAAATATATCACACACGTTGTTACCATCGCACTAAGCACATCTCATACAAATACACACGTGTCTAACAAACGAGCAGCAAACGCGACCGTTACGAACGCGTAGGCTTTTTTTGTCAACACTGGTACGGTACACTGGCAACTTTTAATCGACTACCTTCAATCATGAGTGTTTTTATCTTTATATACTTAGGGTGGTATTTCAAATAATCCCCATGTAGTGGCATGACACGAGGTAAAATGTTTTCGGTTCATTTTATGTATATTTAGTGGTTTATGTGTTATATAGCGGTTATATTTTAATTAGTGCATTAATGTCGATATTACTTTGTGTTAATTGTTTGTGTTAACATCTTAGACATGTTGTGCGCAAGGGTCAATGGCGGCCGCATGTTGTGGCCACAAGAGCGGTGATATCACTAACGATGGATTGTTTTCTCTTTCAGAATTCGTCACCATGATGACGTCGAAGTGAGCCGCCGGCTAGTGTGTGTGTAAAAAGCAGAGAATTTAAATATACATTTTGTTTCATGACACACAATATTACCATCGTATTGGACCTGCATTTCTCTAGTGTTTGCGATAAATTAAATATTTGTCATCGTTTCAGTTTAATGATATGTACTTGTACGGTGTGGACGAGGGGGCGGCGGGCGGCGGTCGGCCAACTGTTGCGCGACAGTCGCGCAACTGTCACGCAACAGTTGCGCGACGGTCGCGCAACCATCGGCCGACTATCGCCGCCCGTCGCCTCCGCCTTCTCTTTTTATTTAGATTTAAAGTATTCCGTTAATTTTACTATGTAAGAAAAATTTTAACTGTAGCGTTACAAAGGGAAAACGAATAGGTGTGCTGTGCATCGCAATGTGATGGTATAAGTGTCGGGTTCGTGTCGGCTCATATTTATATGTTGTGTATATTCCGTGGCGTCAGTATGTGTGCGTGCGTGCCCCGCCCGGGACCCGCCGGAGCGCCGGGCCGCCGGTGTTCGCGTCCGCACCTTTCCGATACATTTTAATGTAAATTTTTTTCAAGTATGAGATATTTATAAAAGTACGTGAGGAATAAAAATTTGAAAAATCCCAAAAAAAAGTAGTGTACCTCCGGGCCAGTGCGGCCCGATTCACTCCGTGTACATTATATGGCTCGTAATAATTAATAAATAAATGTTTAAATTGAACTACATAAACTAACTCTCAGTAAACGAATAAATTAGATTTATCGGTAACTGCATTAATTGTATCTGTAAATGACTTGATAAAATATTATATTTCTATTGTTGGTGAAACTAATTCTAATTGAAAATGGAAGTAAGTACTCTCCCGCTCTTGTTTAACTTGCGACATTTGATTCATTCTGTTATTAAATTTTACAAAAGACATACTGAAAATAAATGTTTCTTCATTTTTAGGTCAATAAGCATCGGTGTTTTATTTTAATATAAACCCAAAACCTTATCTTTGTTACAAACTATTAAGTTGTCACAAGTAAGGGGGCGTCCATTAATTACGTGAGACATTTTTAAGGACTTTTGACTCCCCATCCCCTTGAGATGTAAGATTTATTCTGGATCCCCTTCCCCAATCGCAAGTGAGATTTTACAAAATTTGTAGTTTGTGTATAAAAGCTTTAAATTTATTTAAAAAAAGAAACAATTTACTTAATTATTTTTATTTAATATTAGCAAGGACTACTAGTATTTGAGAATATTGCTGTAATCTTAAATCTCAGTGATAAAATTATACGGTAAATACTTAAACGAAAATAAAATATATATTAGTGTTCAGACAAATACAATAAATATTATTGTGTCAGATTTTGCCATTTTTATTCAAGACCCTTTAGTTACATTTAACTTTCACACCGTTTTCTGCTAAAAAAAATACGTCATATTTGCCAAGATCACCCTCTCCCCAAGAGAGATTTAGTAAGATTCGGCTCCATCCTCCTCTCTCCCCTGAACACCTCACGTATTTAAAGGACGCCCTCAATAAGTTATTACTATTTGGCTGTGAGGGCACAATTCTTTCACCTTTATCTTTTTCTATATCTATAAAAGAGGATGTTTGTATATATGACATCGCTAAACTCAAAAACTTATGTGAATGATCATTATGAAAATGTTTATGTATATGTTGTTTTTAACGGATAAGGTTTATATGCTATCGCCATTAATGTAAAGTGGTCATCAGGTGGCGCTGCGATATATCGACTTCTACAAACATACCAACGGGCATTATTATACATAAGACTATTAAACATCTTGAAAGAAATTTTCTCATTAAATCTTTGATGTAAAAAGAAAGACTATTACTCTTTGCTTGTAATGACTAAGAAAATAATTCTTCAATCTCTTGCTTATTTCGTAATAATCGATCAGTGTATAATTAAGCAGATAATAACGAGAGAACAATATCTCTAAAAAAGCCTGCACTCTTATGATTTAGCAATTGTGTACTAACGCAATTGCCCTCTCATTGTAAAGGAAGCCCGTGGAAAATAATGGAATTATAATTGCTGAATAACAAATCTTATCGATTATGTAGTTGGCGATAAGAATTTGGCATCTTTCACGATTGCCTTCTCGTACAAGGATATGCTTTCTGCGAGGATATGTCACAGGAGCCTGAAAAGAGAACGTCCAAGCTGACCTGGACTTGCCGTAAAAAAAATGAATTGTCACGCTATCTGTGAAATTTACTTTAATCAATCCAATTAATCATTCCCTTATCCCAATTACTTGGGGTCGATACAATATGTACTCTTCTTTCATAGCACATATTGTAAAAGTTATTGGCAATAGTTTTATGACCGGCCGCCTGCCTGACGTCAACCCTCCTTGGGAATGTAATTGTTGACCAAACGGCATCAGATAGAGTTGGCCCAGGTCGTTATAAGGCTCTTAGTCGTCTTTTACGACATCCACGAGCAAAGTAAGGGTTGGTAATATTCATAGCCGCTACCACACTGCACATAATCCAATTATAACAAAGTTTATGTAGGGGAAACTTAACACTAAATCTACCGATACTTCATGTACACCTATTCCTGCCGCAGAGGGTCAAGTAGCCCGCCCATAAAATGTTATATACATATATATATATATATATACAGGCTGTATCAGAGAATGGAGCAGCTGGTCAGAAGGATGGTAGGTAATGATGCTAGGAACCCATAACAAAAATTTGAAGGGAAAATGTCGATTCGTTAATAAATTACAAGCATTTAAAGTTTTCAATTTTGTCATCGCTTTTTCTTTAAAACTGAATGAAATGTACCCAGTAAATGATAAATATTCTGCTACGTACTCGTACTTTCTTAAATATTCATTAGTACCTAAATAAATCAATGATTACGTTTGCTACAGTATAACAAACGTCACCTTTACAAACAGCTGACGAGTCAATGACCTTGAAATTTTCCCTTCAAATTTTTGTTATGGGTTCCTACCATCATTACCTACCACCCTTCTGACCAGCTGCTCCATTCTCTGATACATCCTGTATATACAGGGTGTCCCAAAATTCAACGATAAGCCGGCACCAGCAGATGGACCTACATATGACTACTCGAGAACAAAAAAGAAAAAAATTCTACCTTGATTTTTTTTTTCATTACGACAAAAAAACCGATTTCTTTAAAAATCGTCATCTTTTATTATATTATTAAGTGCCATTGCTACAATTTTACAAGTAATTCTGTGATTTTTTTTGTATTGGCAAGGTAAGTAGTACTACTATCGATCACAACCATTAAAAATTCCAGAATATCTATAGTTTTTACACAAAAATCAACCAAAACTATGTTTTTTTCATAAATTATGTAAGATTTTGACTTTCAGCTCACTTTCACTCATCACAGTGAAAAAAAAAAGTATGGACACTACTGTGGCAAATAGTATTAAAAATTGGCGCAACTAACTACAATTCTAAAATGGTATAACATTCTAGGCAAACTAGCCACAAAAATATACTTAGGTGTACTATTTCAAAATAACAACCATACTTCGAAAATTGTTAGTGTTGATAGTAATCACTTCTACTATGTAGCCAAAATGTTTTTGTTGCAAGTTCTCAGAATTTGAATGAGACATGTGCGTAGTCCATAAGATAACATAAGTTAGAAAGAGATAGATATAGAGAGATTAGAATTTACTATATTATTAAAATTACAATAAATGTTCGAATTGTTTGCCATTGGCAGTAATGCAGGCACGACATCGCCTTAAAAATGAACGTTTTATTTTTCTTGCATATCTGATTCTGTTCATGTGATCCACAGCCTGAATTATTTTTTGGCGAAGCTCGTCCAAGGTTGCAATGGGTTTTGAGTAGACTCTGTCCTTTAGACAACCCCAATAGAAAAAATCCAGGGGATTTAGATCGGGTGAACGGGGTGGCCATAAGATAGGACCAAGTCGCCCGATCCAACGCCCTGGGTACTCTTGGTCTAAGTACTCTCGCACAGGGCGGGCATAGTGAGCTGGGCAACCATCGTTTTGAAACCACATGTTTTGCAAATCACTTAAGGGCACGTCTTCTAATAATCCTGGTAACTCATTTTGTAAGAAGTTCAAATAGCTATTGCCATCTATGTTTCCTTGTAACTCAAAGGGCCCTATCACTTTTCCATTTATTATGCCCGTCCATAGGTTAACCTTAAATTGATATTGGGATTTGTCTTCTCTCACCAGGTGCGGATTTTCATTGTTCCAGCTATGAAGATTGTGAAGATTTAAATAGCCATCTTTCTTGCAGGTTGTTTCATCCGACCATAAAACTTTGTCTAAGAATTGGGGATCTTCCCTGTGTTTTTGCAGCATTACACGGCAAAATGCGACCCGCAGTGGATAGTCCCGCGGTAATAACGCCTGCACGCGCCTGTAATGATATGGATGAAACTGGTGAGGTTTTAAAATTCTATGTGCAGTACTTTTTGGAATTCCCCTTGCTACTTGTATGCCACGTACAGAGGTAGTTGTATCGCTTTCTATTTCTTTGAGAACTTCTTCATCGTGTTCCGATCTAGGTCTTCCAGCGTTTCTCCTGTCAGATGGTATACGACCCTCCGAAAATGCTTGATGCACGTTAATAAATACGCGATAATCCGGATACCTTTGAAGAGTAGGGTACCTTGCTCGATATAATCTGCTAGCAGCGTTGGCATTGCATCGGCATTCTCCATAAATTAGGTGCATATTAGCGTATTCTAACGCTGTATATGGTAGCGGCATAATGAATGCTAAACACTTGAAAATAAGGCAAAACTTCTTTAAAAAAACACAAAATCACAGTCTAAAATAATGCCAAGTCAGGTCAATTTCCAGGTCACTTAATTCAATCCAAAGTCGTTAGTATCAGAGCCACTTTAATTAAAACAGAACGGTGTGCAGTAAACAAAGAAGTAGAGCGTACTGACTTGCTGTGCTGCTGAGGACATTAATTACTTCTCTACCTGCATTAATGTTACTAAACAATTAGCATCTATCTATCTCCCTCTAACGTATAATCTCTCTATCTCTGTCTAACTTATGTTATCTTATGGACTACGCACATGTCTCATTCAAATTCTGAGAACTTGCAACAAAAACATTTGGGCTACATAGTAAAAGTGATTACTATCAACACTAACAATTTTCGAAGTATGGTTGTTATTTTGAAATAGTACACCTAAGTATATTTTTGTGGCTATTTTGCCTAGAATGTTATACCATTTTAGAATTGTAGTTAGTTGCGCCAATTTTTAATACTATTTGCCACAGTAGTGTCCATACTTTTTTTTTTCACTGTAATGAGTGAAAGTGAGCTGAAAGTCAAAATCTTACATAATTTATGAAAAAAACATAGTTTTGGTTGATTTTTGTGTAAAAACTATAGATATTCTGGAATTTTTAATGGTTGTGATCGATAGTAGTGCTACTTACCTTACCAATACAAAAAAAAACACAGAATTACTTGTAAAATTGTAGCAATGGCACTTAATAATATAATAAAAGATGTCGATTTTTAAAGAAATCGGTTTTTTTGTCGTAATGAAAAAAAAAATCAAGGTAGAATTTTTTTCTTTTTTGTTCTCGAGTAGTCATATGTAGGTCCACCTGCTGGTGCCGGCTTATCGTTGAATTTTGGGACACCCTGTATAATACAGGATGGAAGTGGACCGCTCCTGAAAACGAAGACAGGTGACCCTACTAGTCCTACTTGTAATGATAGGCTAGAAAAAAAATCGATCAGGATGTTAAATTTTTTTTCACAAAAATTTTTAAGATTTTTTCACTTTCCATCGCATTAGGACAGAGCCATGTAACGATAACTCGATAAAAATACGTAACTATACTCAGATGAGAAAAAACGCAATCTATTCAAAACGTACGATCATATGTTCAAGAGTTCAACGACCTCGCGTGGTGAAAAAAAATTTTTTTTTTCATCCGAATCGATTTTTTTCTAGCCTATCATTACAAGTAGGACTAGTAGGGTTACCTGTCTTTGTTTTCGGGAGCGGTCCCCTTACACCCTGTATATTTTGTATAAAAAGCTAGTATAGATATGGTTTAGCACAATTTAGTACGCGAATAAACCAATTTGTACCAAATAATAATTCAAAATTCATCATATGTATGTCCCCTCCCCACGCTGAGTGGGATCCGCGCAACTTGTTTTAGCCATCCATAAGCTTCTATCAGCCGTCATATCAGCACTTACAACTTTCAAACACATCCTCTTTCACACAATTCATCCATCTTTTTTGGATCGCCCACGATTCTGCCGTCCATCTACAAACATATTGGTAACCCTCCTTGTCGCATGCCTTTCTTCCCACATCACATGTCCATACCGAGACAATCTTGCGCTCGTAATCTTCTCTATCATCAAATATTAATTCAAAACTATTAAAATTGTAGAATGCAAAACTTACTTTTCTTTTTCATACGCACTACGTGCATACGGGTAATCAAAACGTGCATTTCCAAAAAAAATTGCAGGAGTACGATTGCACTGCCTCTCCAAAGTTCATCCTCATTAGAAATTGATATTTGCAATAAATATCAATTTGTAATATTTTAGCGAACCCATATGACCGTCAGGTGCTCCAGATATTGGACTAGTTCTATTGCCTGGCAAACTACCATTGGCCACAATTTCAGTGAATCGGTCTTCAATTTCCAATTTTAATCTCGAAAACGATCTTTTTCTCTTTTGTTATCTACGTGTATTCAAAATATTCTCCTGTTCACTTTATTTTCCTGTGGAATATCATTTGTCTGTAATGTCAAATCATGCTGTTTGATGCAATAGCAAAAATATTTAATAAATGATTTTTTATCGTAATCACACAACAAATCTTCATAATATGTGAATCAGTCCATAGATTAAATGTCTGCTTCAGAAGTTTAAGCTGATTAATTATATTTCTCAAAAAACAAACAAAAGTAGTAAAGTGCAAATGACGATGTAATAATTTGCTACAACCACAGAATACGTAATAAACAATAACGATGGGTAATTCGAATCGTTTAATTCGAATAACTCGAATAAGACTATTGACTCGTTCATTCGAATCGCCTTTGACCGAAACCGAATCAATTCGTTAACTCGTGTCATACCTACTCGCAGCGCGGGCGACCGCTGCGGCGCAGCGATCAGTCGACTCGGACATTCGTTGATTCGCTCTCTCGTTCTAATACGGAGTCGAATAATCTAACGAATGAATTCTACGAGTGAAAAAATACGAAAATACATGAAATGTTCTAAGAATCACGAATTGGTTGGATTCAATTCCAATCGTTTAACACGTGCACTGCGGCCAAACACAATTGTCGCGTTCCTGCAGCCAACGCGTGATGCGTCAAATCACCATTGTCGTGTTTTCATTGCATCGCGCGGCAAATCAAACACCGTGCGTACTTATTTTACGCTAAACTAGTGCGGCGCGCAGGGTGTGCTTACGTAACTTAATATTTTTTAGTTAAGTATTTTATTGCTATTAATTTATTATTAATACATGTCATTTAATTCGTAATGATAGTTAAATAAAGACTATCTACCGATCTTAAGTTTAAATAAGATACGGCTTACCTTATTTAAATAGAAATTGATGTTATTGTAACGAAATATACAATTATATTATTTCTAAAAAATATTTGCAATAATCGTTTGTGTTTAATTTTTTAAGATAATTAGTAGGTACATCTAAAAAGGTGTAACTAAAAAATGCGGTGTGCTTTATAGTGTTTTTATTGTAGAATCTTATTGTATATATTGAAAAATGTTCCATGTTTCATATGGTCAATTGTTACAAAAAAATATTATGGCTGCAGCTGTTACACAAAACGCCGGAGTCGCCGGTATCTTTCTATGACGGTACCACAATTAAAACAAAGGACTATGAATTTCCAGATGCGAGTATTATGCATTTTTGTTTTCAAACAAAGGCTTTTCTATAATAATAGGTATTTCTGTTTACTCAAAAACGTCAGTATCCTTTTATGACGGTACCACAATTACAACAAAGGAGGATGAATTTCCAGATGCGAATAGAACGAATTTCTTTTTTATTGACATATTTTTTATTGACGCCGCGCGGCCGCGCACTATTGTCGTGTAGCGATCCGCCCGCTATGATATTCGTAGGTGATATTTGGCCGCAGTAAACGTGTACGTACGTACCTATTACATTTGCAAAGAGGAAATAAGAGTTTGAACTAGGAGTTTTTTAATAAAAATGAAGATGGAAACAGTTTCGTGTAAACTATGTTCCTGTAGTTATAAATATTGGTAATACAACAAACAGTATAAATAATTTAAAATTAATAATAATGTAAACGAGTTATAAACTCGCCAACTCGGCTTAACAGGCGGATGACTCGACATACGAGTACGAATTCGACTGTAATGCTTTCGCGAATTCATCGCGCGATTTGACGACTCCCACGTGACGATTCGAATCAATAATAATTTTAATTCGATTGATTCGAATTGAAAAAAATACCATTCGTCTCATCGCTAATAAACAACTACAACTACGGGTCCAATAACCATTGGACCTAGGGTTACCAACATTTTTTTCAGCAAAATACAGTATTTTTCTAAATAAGCTATAAAAAATATAGTACATTTCAAGAAAATGTAGTTTTTTATGGAAAAATTAAAAATAGACATTTTTTACTTATTTTATAAAAACTATATTATTTGCACTTGCATTTTTAACAATATATATTGTTAAAAATGCAAGTGCAAAAAAATATTGTTTGAAATAAAAGTGTCATATGCTTTATTACATTGAAGTTTTAGATAAAAGATTTTTTTTATTAATGTGATACTACTTCTGTTACTTTCTTCTCACCATTTCGAATTCATAACTTAAATAAATATTAGATTTCGTTCGGTGTTAAAAATATAGTATTTTTGCGTACTATATAATTCTCCAACAGTATATAGTACGCAGACCCGAAATATACATACATACATATCATCACGCCATATCCCTCGCAGGGTAGGGAGAGAGAACAGAGTGCCAGAGAACTCTATCCTTGCATACTTCACTCGCTTCCTCAACATTCATAATTCTCTTCATACACGCTCGCCGGTTTCGGAAACTCTTGACACCACCTTCCTTCAGTACGTGACCAATCTGGTCTAGGTAGGTGAGTCTCGGTCTCCCCCGGTACCTACATCCTTCCAGTTTCGCATATACCCGAAATATAGTACAATACTATATATTATAGTACGGTTGGCAACCCTAATTGGACCCGTAGTCATTGTAGATTTAGTGTTAGTATCTAGTTAATTAATAGTACTATTCAAGAAATTATATATAACTTGACAACTCTTTACAAAGACCATTTGTGTGTACGATAAGGGGACTTCTCCGGCTTGTGGCGTGCTCCAGGCTCGATTACCTGTACCTAATGCCGAGCAGTTCTCCTTTCCCGCCAATGTTGAAGTAAAGTTGAGAAGTAATGGATGCTTTGTTAGTGTAAACTCATGATCGGATCTTGCTTGTGGGATCTGTTGATTTTCTTCATTGCGGACAGTGGTAGATTGTGTTAATTTCAGAAAAAACCTAAATGCTCCATCAGGGTTTTTTAACATTTGAATTACAAATATTTTAAGCATCGTCCCTTTGATTTGAGATTATGTGCATACGAGACTTGCTATCCCTTTAATAGACTTTATAAACGCTCATGTATATAAGCGCAGAATTTTACCATAATCTATGTCCACTGTTAGACTAGCCTAATGGACTTCTGCCAAAGGGTATTAATTTTATAATCGCTGCATTTTGCAATCAATTTGGCGATCGCAGTTGATAAGTTTCACAAGAGAGTGCTTCTGCGAATGCTATGCTATGCTAATGATATTTCGGTTGATTTTTACGACTCGCACGGGAAATTAAGAAGCGTGTGGTGGGTTTCACTTCCATAGGATCACGAAGTATAGATACAAGGAATCCGAATGTAATGTTAAACGAATGGTCTCAATTTAGAGAACAGAACTTTCGCCGGTAGAGCGCGCCACTTCAATAGTAATAGCATCGTTACTCCTAAGCTCTGGCGCAGCCAGTGGCAGAAGACAACTAAGATTTGGGTTTACTATTGTGTCCATGAATACTATGGAAAAACCTATGCCGTTCGGACTCCTTGTATCTATACTTCGTGCATAGGATATTCAAGTGTATGTAGGTAGTGCAGCATAATGCATTTTTAACCTGTCACAAAGAATGTTGCCATAATTAAATTACATAGTATATAAATATGTAGTAATAAAAAAACATAAAAGACAAAAACATTGTAATTAAAACTTAAAACGCATATAAAAAGTCGATAACAAAAACTAACTAAAGCCTTGTTCGGACTAGTTTAGTAATTTAGTTGTAATCAGTAATTTAGTAGCTAAGGTCTCTCGCTACTGTCCAGAAAGAGTTCGTATTTACAAGTTAGTATTTTGCAAAATAAACGAGCTTGTGTGCAACTAATGAACTAAACTAAAACCATAGATTTGATTATTTGATGAATCGGTGAGCCCAAGGTGGGCTATCGCACCTTCCCGCGTAAACAGAACAAGAAAATAAATTGACAATAAAATCTTTCACTAAAATACATATTTGACAGGCTGTCCTGTCTGGCCACGTTACGCTCGAACTGTCCGGAGGTGATGAAAATGCGGCCCCATTATCTTATTACATCTCCATCGTTATTTCAGCTGACCACTGGTATCAATTCTTTGACATCGGTGGCCAGTCTGCAGGGTTGCCTTTTCAGGTAATATCCCTGATAACACCCTAGTAAAAAAATCGTCGGGGTTGTCGCCTTTATACGGTTGGCTGGTATGCGGGTTCACTAAACTACTTGTTTAAACTTTTATGATTCATACGCGTTCAATTAATAAATTACTCGATACTCGACTAAAATAATAATGTAGCCCGAACAAAACTTAACACTTATTAACAGCACTTGCAATTTTAGTGATCTTCTCTGGCTTGGTGGTTTTGTGAGCCTGTGTAGCGGCGGCTATATCAGACAGCAGTTCCGTGAGGGTCCGACAGGGTCGACCCGTCATACGGCGGGGGTCTAAGTAAGGTGGGGCGACGTAGTGCGCCACTTTGCCTACACCCGTAATATCCATATGCACCCAATCACCACATATGAAATTCTGAAAGTATTTGCAGGATTTATCATCTATTGCATAAATGGCGTAGTCGATTAAGTTATGTGATGTGATGACGCAGTAAGAATTTAATTCACCCCATATCTTGCCCATGGGTGTCGTAAAAAACGAGTAATATGGATTATAACATTTATGCAAGAGAACTCCAAATAAAATCCTATATCATCAGCTTGGTATAATACGTTAATATTCCTTTTATTGAGAAGGCTCTCGACCATCCACTGTTGATTTTATCATAATTATTGTCCCACTGGACATAATTATGAGCTAAGATAATCTCCTTCGCGATTCAAGGATGCTTGGGGCAAGCTGCTGTCTTTATAATAAAAAAAAGAGAATGTAGTCAATAGGCAGTGTTGTCAATTCGATTAATTTTTCAATCGATTGTTTAGTTTG
Source organism: Lymantria monacha (assembly GCA_905163515.2). NCBI lineage: Eukaryota > Metazoa > Arthropoda > Insecta > Lepidoptera > Erebidae > Lymantria > Lymantria monacha. Next base: position 33,429,826 of record LR991090.1, on the reverse strand, counting down.
ATTATTTTTAATCGGATTAAACTTAATCGTAATTAAATTAATCTCTATTGACATAATAATCGCAATTAATAAAATCAATCGTTAATTTGGTTAAGTATATTATTATATTAAAAACATTTGACAAATTAAGAGAATTGCTTTACTAACGGACAGTGACTATTAACATGCTAAGTGTAAAATAATATTTGAAGAAAATTGTACAAGATTTGACTGTATGGGCTTTGTTCCCTTTGCCTTCCACTTGGTAGGTGGGTTGGCGATCGCATTTGATGTATATAATATGCATATGTCCTATATATACATTCTTCTAGTAATTCCTCAGATGATTTGTACGACTTGAAATACATGGGTGGTAAACGTATTTTATTCTTTATTAATTACCACAGAACATATAATCTCTAGACAGATCGACCTCAGAGATGGTGTGGCGATTAAGATACTTTTCCAAGTGTCACAGGTTTAATACTTTTTGCGATCCAAAAATGTTGTTCTGAGTCTGGATTAATTTGTCTCCATTAATTATATGTCTATAAAGTCCCTCGCAATACGAGGATTAGTTCTTTAGTGCAGGATATAGTTTTTTTTTTTAAATAAGTACAGAATAAGGTTACCCTCAGGAAGGCAGCGCCGAGACATGGTGTTGCATGTCCCGAACCTTTGTTACGTAAATCCACGGAAGGGTCATCTGTAAAGTAAAAGTACATCTTTGTATATGTCGAGGAAATACCATTTCCTTAAAGGCGGGAATATGAACAACAAATTGGTTACAACACGTAACTACGTGGCAGCTGCCACAGTAGCTTAAGTAGTAATGTGTTTGATACAGATTTCTAATAGATGTTTTTTTTTTATTGCTAGTGGTGGCAAACGAGCAAGCAGCACACCTGATGGTAAGTGTTACTGCCGCCCATAAACCTTTGCTATAACTAGGCCGCTGCCTACCATTAGAATCTCCAAACCTACCCAGTTGAACTTCCGACTCTCGCTCACCGAACGAAGCGCAATAGCGAATCGCCATTACACAGACGTCGATCTTCCGCGAGAGTGTGGTACTACCCCGGATGGACCGGCCCGCGGCTATGGACAAAAAACTGTCTACAGCATGGTCCTACCACAAATTAAATGACGTAAGCTTAAGTCTTGCTATCTCTTTTTCGGTTCATTATTATATCCATCAGCTTATTTGATTGGATTGGATATAGGCCTCCTCAAAAATTCAAAGATTTTGACATTAACGTCACGACTTTTTTTTCTGGCAGGCCATAGCCAGCCCGAAAAACAGAGTTCAGAACATAGTCTGAACACACATCCTTTCTGTCCTGAGCTATGAAGGGCGGCGTGCGGACTCCATAACCCATTGTGGTCTCTCCCCATCACCATTGGGTCGGCCACTAGTACCGGCGGATCGGGGAAATCTTACGCGATATATTTTAAAAAATTGAAACTCTAAAATACCTAAAAGTGCTACTACCGGATGGATGTAAGTAGTTTAAATTAAAACCAACAATCGACTAACGGATCAGTTCGCGGTCGCTATTTAATAGATTCCTCAGAAACGCAGCTGGCTCGTCGTATTTTTTAAAATATACCTTTTTATATAAAATGTTTATTAAAGACATACATGTTTATTAACTATTAATCTCCAATGTACTACAAGTTCAAGTTTGATTTAGACTTTGCTACACTCGATTTTCTTTGTATAATATTTTGATTACTCGGCTGGCTTAGTGGGTAAGACAACGATGTAGCAAGCCAAGTGTTATCGATTCAGCCACGTATGACAATAATTAGTGTAATCTCACAAATTAATTTATTGAGCCTAGGCATGAATCGTTTCCTTAGTGCAAGATGTTGTCTTCATCTAAGATAAAAATAATTCTACGGCTAAGTTATAAATAGTGGTTATACGCACTAGTGATCTGGTTGTGATAGTACTGCCATAGTGGAAATCTCCAAGGTCGGTCCCCGGAGCGTGCCCCGGCGCGCCGTACTGCCTCCCACGCGCAGGTACTATTGCTGAAGCAACCAAACGCCCCACCACCAGTCGCCATTAGAACACCATCTAAACAATATACATTATTTTTGAAGTGAAACTTCTTTATCGGCGTTGGAAAAAAATTTACCGCCTCATTTTTTCGTTACGCGCCATCTTGTTTTGAAGGGAAACTTTTTTGCGGGCATGAGGGTAGAATTTTTACAGATGAAACGCGACACGAGAGGGGGGGGGGGTAGGTGGGAGAGAGAGAGAATACACGCTATTGGTTGATGTATGTAAACGGAATTTAAACAATAGTTTGCCAAACAAGTTTCACTTCTGATAGCTATGTGTACTTTGTACGCACGCATAATTTTTTCTTTAACTAAATAGTCGTCATCTGACTCAACGGTGACGGAATAAGAACCATCACCGTCGACTATCTTATCTGTGGGTGGTGTAAAAGACAACTAAGGAATGTAAGATGTATATAACATCTACGTAAGTGAAGGAAAACTCGAAATAAAACTATTTAAACCCATCTCAACAGCGTGCAATAGTAAGTCAATTTCCTTCCAACATGTAGGAGGTTCGAGCCCAAAAGTGGAATTTATATGGACTAAAATGATCGCTTCTATAATAAAAATATATAACATACGTGTAAATGTTGCGACGTCTATGACTAGTGAAGGTTTGTACAGCGACTGACCATAGACAAGAGCATCGGCCATCATCAACCGACCTTCATAGTCTGTGTGCTCTATCTGAAATTATAATAAAAAAATAAGGTTTTTTTTTAACAACAATACATACATACATATTGTCACGCCATATCCCTTGCAGGGTAGGCAGAGAGAACAGAGTGCCAGAGAACTCTATCCTTGCATACTTCACTCGCTTCCTCAACATTCATAATTCTCTTCATACACGCTCGCCGGTTTCGGAGACTCTTGACTCCACCTTCCTTCAGTACATGACCGATCTGGTCTAGGTAGGTTAGTCTCGGTCTCCCTCGGTACCTACATCCTTCCACTTTCGCATTGTATATCTTCTTAACTAGACGTTCGTTCGGCATTCATTTAACAACAACATCCTGGAATAAGGATATAATCATATTAAACAGTTGTATTTCCGGCAATACTCACGCGTTAGAGTCGATTATGTCGACCCGGGTTCCGAGCATGTCCGATGCTCATCATCAGGGCGAGGGCGCAGCTGCGCACTTTTGGGGAGACTCGGGTCGACATAATCGACTCTAACGCGTGAGTATTGCCGGAAATACAACTGTTTAATATGTGTCAAACTCACGATAATTTTAATACTAAAAAAGGAAGTAATCCTTATATTTCGGGGGACTTTACAAACATATAATTAACTGATACAAATAACGTTAACATTCAGCAACAATTTATAAATCTCATAAGATATTGTCCTCCGTGAGAATTGAACCCACGATAGTTATCACGGTTGGTCACTGTCTTAACCAACACGCCATCTTTTTTTTATAGCTTATAGTGGTAAACGAGGCAACTTGATGGTAAGTGTTACTGCCGCCCATCGACCTTTGCAATACCAAAAGTATAGCTAGACCGCTGCCTACCAATACAAACCCCGAACCTACCCAGTTGGGCTTCCGGCTCTCTCGCTCACCGAACGAAGCGCAATAGCGAATCGCCATTATTCAGACGTCGATCTTCTGCTCAGTGTGGTACTACCCCGGACGGACCGGTCCGCGGCTGTAGACAGAAAACTGTCAACAACGTGGTCCTACCACTCAGTGAAGTGCAGTCAGATTTTTTATGTTGGGGTTTTAAAATATACGTTAAAATTGAACAAACATAAACAAAAGAAACCACGTTAACTTTTCACTTCACTTTATTTATAAACACAAGACAAAACAACTCACATGTAGGTTGTATGGTGTCACTGTCTCTCTTCTACTTGGACGCATCGGCCGATGGAGAGAAAGAGAGATAGATGCGTCACAAGCCGAATGCTTAGCCCGATCGTGTCTCTCTATTGATTGTTCCGCGATCTCGCTTGCACGCTCGGCTCAGACGGAACGTGACACTTTTTCGTGCGTGCAGCCCGTGTCCATGGACTTATAACACGTTATCACGTCAAAAAAAAGAGAAAATATAGACGGCATTCGGTTGTGACATACAGTAGAATACTTAATATGTTAGAATCGCTGTGTGGTATGGGCTACGAATACTACCAAACCTTACTATACTCGTTAATGTCGTAAAAGACGACTAAGAGCCTTATAACGACCTTGGCCAACTCCATCTGATGCCGTTTGGTCAACAATTACATTACAAGGAGGGTTGACGACAGGAAAGCGGCTGGTCATAAAACTATTGTCAATAACTTTTTATAATATGTACCATGAAAGAAGAGTACATATTGTATCAACCCCCAAGTAATTGGGATAAAAGTAGGAGAATTATGATGATGATTTAATATGTTAGAATATACATACATACATATCATCACGCCATATTACTTGCAGGGTAGGCAGAGAGAACAGAGTGCCAGAGAACTCTATCTCTGCATACTTCACTCGCTTCCTCAACATTCATAATTCTCTTCATACGCGCTCGCCGGTTTCGGCGACTCTTGACTCCACCTTCCTTCAGTACGTGACCAATCTGGTCTAGGTAGGTGAGTCTCAATCTCCCCCGGTACCTACATCCTTCCACTTTCGCATTGTATATCTTCTTAACCAGACGTTCGTTCGGCATTCTTTCCACATGTCCGAACCATCGGAGCATCCCTTTCGCATCTTTACACCAATAATCTCTTTCATACCTACTCGCTCTCTTACGTCTTCGTTACGAATGCGATCGATCAGCCTAACTCCACAGATTTTCCGTAGAGATCGCATTTCGACCGCATTAATTTTACTTTCATGCTCTTTTCTGCATACCCAACTTTCGCTTCGCTTTATTATAAAAAAGCCTATTAATAAATTCTATGTTAATTATAGACGTTTACGTGTCAATTATATTTCTATTTCAATAATGTTGTTGTTTCACTGATAATATATATAACTGACCTGTATAGAGAGTCCGTTGAGTGCTCTGACCACGTCGCCCACCTTCATACACTGTCCACTCACCATGTTCTCACATAGCGGTATTACTGCCTGTACATTTATCGGCACCTAACAACAATATATACGAATATAATTGATTAAATTAGGCGATACATGGCGGAAATCCATTAATATTATAAAATGGAGGAGAGGAAGTAAGACCCGCCACTTTCCCACGGTTAATCAATATATCGTCCACCTCAAGAAAGGAAGGAATACGGGATGGAATCAAGGTGGAATAGGATATAAGGATTTTTTTTTGTATAGATTTAAATATTTTGTATTCTGCGTTATAACGTTCACCGCCTTTGTATTTTTTTAATTGGTTGGCAGCTAAACTTTTAACTATATCGTCCTTTTTATTTCTAAGAAATGCTATTTCTGTATTAACAGCCATTTCCTTATATCCTATTCCGGCTTGATCCCATCTCGTATTCCTTCCTTTCTTGAGGTGTACGGTATATTGATTAACCGTGGGAAAGTGGTGGGCCTTCCTTCCTCTCCTCCATTTTATAATACGAATATAATACAATTAACAATATTCTATTATTAACTACTTAGTCACTAAATAATTTTAAGTATTCTATCGCGTTTGTATTCCATTTTTAATTTCCTCGAGATTTTGTACACTTCACCGTTCATGATCACGAGAGGACTCTAGACTTTGACCTTAGTAAGTTTTGAAAATTAAAATCATATACAAAGGCGATAAAAACCGTAACAATAGTTTTATTTCAAATATGTAATACACGAGTAAACATCAGATATCACTATAATATAAGGATCATGAATTATGATTTATTTTATAAACGTGGAGAAAGTATCATTTATGCAATTTAGGTGAATGAAATAAGAGAACGTATATACACTTTTTTTTGGTAGGCTATGGTCTAGACACACGCAGCCCGTTCCGTCCGGGGCGACGGAGGGGCAGCGCGTGGCCCCATAACCCACCGTATTCCCTACCCACTGCCATCCGTGACCAGCCCGGCGGGTTACCTTTTTGGGTACCATCCCCGTCAACGTATCTATACTACAATATACAGCCCTCTAGTTTTTACGTAAAAACTCATTAATATGTTTTAATTTCTGTTTTGGCAAGCAGAAAGATAAAAAAAACCTTGATAATTGCAGACATTTAACATCAGAAAGAAATCAAATCGAAAATTATCATCTCGATTAGATTTATTACCGAATGGGGTATGTGTCTTACACAATATACCTAATGTTGCAATTATACATACATACACATACATATCATCACGCCATATCCCTTGCAGGGTAGGCAGAGAGAACAGAGTGCCAGAGAACTCTATCTCTGCATACTTCACTCGCTTCCTCAACATTCATAATTCTCTTCATACACGCTCGCCGGTTTCGGAGACTCTTGACTCCACCTTCCTTCAGTACATGACCGATCTGGTCTAGGTAGGTTAGTCTCGGTCTCCCTCGGTACCTACATCCTTCCACTTTCGCATTGTATATCTTCTTAACCAGGCGTTCGTTCGGCATTCTTTCCACATGTCCGAACCATCGGAGCATTCCCTTTCGCATCTTTACACCAATACTCTCTTTCATACCTACTCGCTCTCTTACGTCGTCGTTACGAATGCGGTCGGTCAGCCTAACTCCACAGATTTTCCGCAGAGATCGCATTTCGACCGCATTAATTTTACTATCATACTCTTTTCTGCATACCCAACTCTCGCTTCCATACAGTAATGTTGGGACAAGCACTGCGTTATGTATTGCTACACGTGCCTTCTGGCTGAGGTGGTGGCTGCCGAGAAGTTGCCCCAACGCTCCGTTCACTCTATTTCCCGCATTCACTCTTCGCTCTATATCAGTGGTGTACCTTCCATCTCGGCTAAATCCACATCCAAGATATACAAATTCATCCACTTGCTCTAGTACATCATTACCTATTGTTACTCTTACATCTGTTCTGGTTTTATCTCTTTCAAAGACCATTATTTTGGTTTTGCTCACATTCACGCGTAGACCCCTTTTCTTACAATCTTCTGTCATTGTGTCGACTAGGGTCTGCAGGTCAATCGCTGACTGTGCCAGCAGGACTGCATCATCTGCATAAAGCAGAGCAGTGACCACTGAGTCGCCCATCTGGACTCCCACATTCATATCGTTCAACCTTTGGAGACATTTATCCAGATATATGATAAACAGCCTGGCTGACAGAACGCACCCCTGCTTAACGCCGATATTGACGTCAAACCAAGGCGACATTCCATCATCCAGCCGCACACAGGCTCTACAGCCCATGTAACTGGACTGCACAGCCTGTAGCAGTTTACCGTTAATACCATACTCCGGTAAAATGTCCCAAAGTTCCTTTCGTACAACCGTGTCAAATGCTCTCTCCAGGTCCACAAAACTGCAGAAAACCCTCTGACCTAGAGCCAGATGCTTCTCCACAATGTTGCGCAGAGAGAACACTTGATCCATGCATCCCCTTCCACTCCTGAAACCTCCTTGTGTCTCACACAGTAAACCATCGGACACCATCCTCATTCTCCTTTCAATAATTTTTCCATACACTTTTGCTGCCAAACTGGTCAAGCTTATGGCTCTGTAATTTGCGCAGTCATAACGTGAACCCTTGTTTTTAAACAAAGGCACGATGACTGCGCTATTCCAGTCCCTGGGAACCATTCCCGAGCTCCAACATAAATTGAGGAGCAACAGGAACGCCTCCCAGACACAAGAGCCACCAAGCTTGATCATCTCGGCAGACACCATATCAATGCCCGCTGCCTTACCATTTTTCAAACTTCTTATCGCCCATTCAACTTCATCCATACTGATGCCATCGGAGGACGCCGTTGTCGAATGTTGATCTACTAAACCACATCCAACACCGGCGCCAACCGTAGCATCCGCATACATATCGCCAAAATATTCACTCCATCGGCTTAACACGTCTTGTGTTTGTGTAAGAATGTCTCCACCTTTAGACCTTATTTTATTCATTCTGAAGGCTGACCAACCACCCCGAGACTTCTTCACCTCCCTCCAAAAGAGTTTGGTGTTACCCTCGAAGTTTTTAGTCAGCCTATCTTCTGCACTCATACTTGCTCTATCACGTTTCTCTTTCACTAAGGCCTTGGTGTCATTCTTACATTGCCGATATATTTCTTTCTTCTGTTCAGTCATACTGTCATTCAGATTCAAAGAAGAGACATAGTCCAGCCACGCTTTCTTCTTTTGCTCTACGGAAGCTGCCACTTCCGCATCCCACCATGCATCACCATTTGTTTTTCTATGCTTCTTTGAACTTCCACATACTTCTTTCGCTGTATCTACCATACTCTCTTTCAATACTCTCCAGCATTCTTCAATGTCCGATTGCGGCTGGCTTGCCATCGTCAGCCGTTCTCGGACACCCTCTGCATACTTTTCTCTTACACACTCTTCTTGCAACCTTTCAACCTTTATTCTTTCAAGCCCTCCGAAGTGGACACGCTCTCGCCAGTGCCTCCACTTTCTGAACAGACCACTAAATCTCGCAATAACGAGATAGTGGTCCGTGTCGACTGTGGGGCCCCTGTAGGCTCTTGCGTCCAATATTTTGCTTCGGAGGCGACTGTCTACCAAAATTAAATCTATTATGCTTTTCTGTTCATTCCTTCTCCATGTATACATATGGATGTCCTTATGTTGGAAAAATGTGTTTGACACAATAAGGTTTCTCTCCATGCATACATCCGCTATGAGCCTACCTGCGTCGTTCACTCTCTTATCACCAAATGGACCAAGTACGTCCTCATAGTCGGGACGCTTGGTCCCCACCCATCCGTTCAAATCTCCGCATACAATCACGCGTTCACTGGTTTCTGCCATATCCAGAACTTCCCTAACATTGTCCCAAAACTTCTCTAGGTCTGATGCCACTGAGGATCCTACGGGAGCATATGCTACAACCATGAATACCTTGGTGACACCTAGTTTTATACGGACCCAGAGAAGTCTGGGATCATACATTCCGTAATCCTTCACACCTGAGGCCAAGCGAGAGGACAACAGCACTCCTACCCCCATGCTGGCTCGATCGCTCTGTGGTACACCAGACCACAGAGCCATCCCGCCACCAGGAAGATCGCAGGCGTCGCTGCCCCTTCGCTTGGTCTCTGTTACACAGAGCACGTCTAGCTGTTTGTCCGCCATGACGGATATCAGCTCGTGCAACTTACCTTCCACACAACCTCTTACATTCCACGTGCCCACCCGGCACTCCGTTCTCCTCGACTCGCCTAACTGGGCAAGGCGTGATGGGTGGCGGCCCCCATCGCCGCAACTGCCGATGTTCGTACCGACGGGGGCGGGTCGGTACGCGTCGCCTCCGGGGGACGCCCTAACCCGCATTGCGGTACGCATTTCGAGCCGGATTAGCAGTCTAATTAGACTGGCAGGGGACGCGAACGAGCACGCTCCGGACTATGCCCCCCAGTGCAATTACGGCGGCCCTAATCGCTGTATTTACATATTTCTGGGGGCTCTTTACTCTCTTGTTTGTTCACGTACAGCTCAATGTTAAATCTATATAGGTAGATACATATATAAAAGAAAGTTGTATTAGTTACAATACTTACAACGCATAACTCAAGAACGGCTGGTTAAATTTTTATGATTTTTATGTTTTTGTGTTTGTTGTCGTCGGGAAAAGGATATAGGATATTAAAATATGATACTTATTATTAAACAAAAAAAAATAAAAAACATCAGTTCTAAACGTTCATTTGGTGATGATGTAACAAAATGCAACTGACGTCATTACGTGGTCTAATAGTTTGTTTGGAAATTACCGCGAAAAGTTGAAATAAAATTTGACCGGTCAGAGTTCGTTTTGTGCGAGTGTTACGAATTTTTACGAATATTGTTATAATAAATCATATTTTGTCTATATTGTCATCAACAACGTCACGAACAATAAGATCAAATCTTTCTCGAACAAGCCTTACGGCGCAATTAGAATTCAAAACATCACGAATGTAACCACGGCAGAAGAACAAGATATTGCACGGGAAGACCGCCACGTTAATATGGCCCGACTTCGTGCTTCTCAATTATAAGAGCAAAGCGAGGCAGCCCTTGAAATGGCTCTCTTGACAATGCGAAATCGTCGAGCATATGTCAGAGATTAAGAATTAGAAAAAATTTCAAGGCGTAATGTGAAAAATGTCGTATAACACAAGGTACTTCTTCGTCTTGCTAGCACGTTATTAAAATACTTTAATTGAATAGCTGGCACGTCATTAAAATAATTAATAATACTAATTAATTAATAATAATAATAATATTCATATTTATTATCATAATAAAAAAAAATAACTAAATAATTTTGAATTAATCGAAATCTGCTCATCTCATTCATTAACTGTTAGACGGAACGAAGTGTGCCGGGTCCGCTAGTATAGTACCTATACACCGTGGAATCTAATTGGCTGTTTTCCCGAAACATATATACTCAGTTAATGATATAGAACCATAATATAGCATTTATTCAATAAAATAAAAACATAAATTCTAGTCATTTGCAATCCCGGACGTTTCCTTAAAATATCATTTTTGCATAACTGTAACATGTTTTGTCTAATAATTTTGTTATACCTACGGTCGTTTGAGAGCATCGACCGTAGCTATCAACCTACGGTCAATGCTCTTACTTTGGTTACCTACTTTCTTTAATTACTTTAAAACCATGCCTCCATTTTCTCAAGAATTTCTTCGTCTAATCGAGCAGAATGTCGGCGACACCTACCTCTAGTCTGAGCACGTGAAAGCACTCAAAACTGCCTGTGGGCTAGTAGGCGTTATGTGGCTGATAAAATTATCGCTGTTGTAGGCACAGGCGGATTTATAATGCCACATCTGCGTAACGAATCCAGGTGTTCTGGCTGAGCGTACAGGCATCTAGCCTTCGCCAAGTTGTCTCCAGCAATCGCATAAAAACGAACCATGTCTAACCACTCTACGTCAGAATACTGGTAATGACTTGTCATTTTTTCGCACTTACTAGCACTCGCGTTCGAGATTTGTTATAAACATATGATATACGTCTAAGCCGTTTGGCAAAAAAGGTGCGTGCGGGACACGGGCGGGCTACGAGCTACAATGCCTAAATATTTTTTTTACCTATTATTGCGATTTAATTCGAATGCTATGTCGTAGGCATGTTGGGAACAATACCGTTGCATATCAGACAAACTTAAGAACGTCTATTTATCAGACTTTTTTTTTCAATGTATTATGTTTTTAGTTATGTGGGGATATTAAGAATGATTAACTGAGTACATACGATTCAGGAAAACAGCCAATTAGATTCCACGGTGTATAATTGTATAGTATATATATATATGACTGATATATTCTGCGTTTAGAGTGGACCAATTTCACCTGATGACATTATGGTCAACAATTACATATGTACCAAAGAAGGGTAGACGTCACAGTCAACAATTACATTCCCAAGGAGTCGGGCGGCCGGTCATAAAACTATTGCCAATAACTTTCGCAATATGTACGATATAAGAGGAGTACATATCGCGTCGACCATAAATAGTGGGCATGATAATGATGTCTCTTAGACTCTTACACAACATAATGTTATACAATTATGGCGGCCCTAATCGCTGGCGCTGTGTGCCTGTACATACATACATATCATCACGCCATATCCCTTGCAGGGTAGGCAGAGAGAACAGAGTGCCAGAGAACTCTATCCTTGCATACTTCACTCGCTTCCTCAACATTCATAATTCTCTTCATGTGTGCCTGTATAGATATAATAATAGCACTTATATATAGTTTGTCTCAAGTACATAAGTTATCATTATATTTATGATTCAACAATGATCGGTGCTGTTCCGGCAGCATCCATCGGTTCGCTACGATTGACGACGATAATAACGTAAAATAAATAATTAGTACCATCTAACGGTGAGAATAATAACTAATTAGCTGTATTGACAGCCGGCGCCACTCGACGATAAGTAGTGGAACTATTAAACATAGCAGTATGGGTGGCATCTAGGTTCACAACATTTTATTCAACTCCTATTTAAATTACCAAAATATAATCCATCAGTCCATCCTCCTTAAGGTCCTATGATGATGTGTGAAAGTTAATTATTACTTCGGATGATCTTTGAGCCGAATTTAATGACTCCCACGGAATAGAAATAATAATCCATTGTAATCTAAACTCATACAACATACTACGTAACTAACGTGACCCATTATTTTGCAATGTTTTACCCCCCTCTCTCCTTTGGTGACCAAACGTAGTCTACACCAAAATAAACTTGTCTTCCCCTAGTTTTCACGTAGTAACTCTATAATATGCTTTTGCAAATAGTAACTAAAAAAAATACTTAATTTGACTCAGTCCTTAGAATAAAAACACATGGAAGGATAGTTCAGTACTTTAAGTGTTTAAAAAAAGTGAAGCCAAATCCTGTTAGTGTGCAAGCGATTACACGAATATACACGCACACTTTAAAATGGAACTCAATGATCTTGTACTACCTAACGGGCCGGTATAGGGTGACATTTCTGTCACCAATTTAGTGGCGTAATAGTTACGTCAAATGTTCATATATACCTATAATTACATTTAAATCAGTTTTATTACCACCTGTGAGCTTAAAAAGCGCTTACGTTGCGCGAAATGACCTTAACCTTTAGTTCGATTACGTAATGAAAACCTAAAACCTCTTTCCTGTCCTTGTGAACAAGCGTAGTATTTCTGAAGACCCTTCTCCCCCAAAACAGATTACGTAGTTTGGGTACGATCCTTTACCACTATAGAACTATTGGTGGATAAATATTCAAATTAAATTGTATATACCTTAAGTAATGCGAGTGCTTTAATTGTAGCGAGTGCGATGGCCGCGCCCGCCATACTGCCGCGATTCTCTGTCATAGACGAGCACTTCTTCAGGCAAAGACCACCGCTAGATATTAAATATTTTTTTAACATATAAATATGAAAATAAATAAATAAGAAGATCGTTTTCAAGAAATTATCCACGGATAATATATATCCAGTGGTAAGCGTTACTGTCACTCATGGACCTTTGCCAGAGATACTAATTTCAACTCATCACATCCCACTTCTGTTCTCGAGCCCTCTCTATAATAGAAGGGCAACTGACTTACTACATCACGCTAGTCACGAATTAGTATACAGTTTTATTTCGAGGTTTCCTTCTTTTGCATATACGTTATATGCATCTTATATGCCTTAGTCGTCTTTTCCGACACCCACGGGTATTTTTATCCGTCACCACACGAACAAAGATTAGCTGTGTGGTAGCGGCTACGAATATTACCAACCCTTACTTTGCTCGTAGGTGTCGTAAAAGACGACTAAGAGCCTTATAACGACCTCGGCCAACTCCATCTGATGCCGTGTGGGCAAGAATTACATTCCCAAGGAGAGTTGACGTCTGGCAGGCGGCCGGTCATAAAACAATTGCCAATAACTTTTACAATATTTACCTACTATGAAAGAAGAGTACATATTGTATCGACCCCAAGTAATTGGGATAAGAGTAAAAGATGATGACCACACGAACAAGGATAACTATTACTAAATTAATGCTAAAGGAAGGCTCCCCAGCTCCACCCTACACAGTGTTAACCTCAATCATTTATGTCACAGTTTGTAGATAATAATAATTTTAAAGCCCTGCTACAAAAAGATAAAATAAAAAATAATTAGAAGCGCCTCTTACCTGTCAAAAGTAACTCCCTTAGCGGCGATGAGTACGGGTGGTGCCTCCGCCTTGGTACCGCGGTACGTCAGCTCGAGGAAGACGGGCTCGTCGCAAGAGCCTCGCGCCACAGCCAGGAAGGCTTTCATCCGTTGCGCTGTCACCCATTCGCGGTCGTGAGCGTCGACAGACACGCCCAGGGGACATAACTTGTCAATGGCGGCCTTTATTGAAAATATTTAAACTATAATTATTTTTTTTATGGTCATGCGACTATTACACACTTAAAATAAAACATTATTTTATGGATTCTACCGTGTTTGTAAATTCCTGGTGATCCCTTATCCTCCCAGGGATAAATAAAGCAGGGTGATACTTTGTATTATAAACCCAGCATCACATAGGGAATATTAGGTTACCTGCGCCACGTCGACGGGCGTCATCGTGTTGGCCGGCATGTCAGACAAGTATCGCGCCCAGTTCTGTGCCCTGCCACGTATAGTGCCTTCCTTCCACAACTTGTCGTCAGACTTGCCAAATGGTTGTACTTGACACGCCGCCCTACGTGCGTCATCAGCTTTGAATACGTCAAATCTGTCGTAAACAATATATATTAAAATTATTGAAAATTAGCATTTAACATGCTTGGTTATGCATAAAAACCTTGTTTACGAACGAAAAATGAATGTCACTCGTGAGACAACAACCCAGTCTGTTCCAATCGAAATCCGTCCCAGGTGTGACATACATTTTTCGCTCGTAAATATGTTTTTAACTTTGCAATCTGCTGTTTACACGAGTATTACACTATTGGATGCAGGTGGCACAGGACCGCTCTGAGTGGCATTCTCAGGTGTACTGTTAGATATGTCCAATAGGCCTCCCCACGAGAATGCCATTTACAACGGTCCTGTGCCACCTGCGACCAACGGTTTCCTAGGACCTTGATAATGTCATCAGTCCACCGAGTGGGGGAGCCATAGCTTTAACTCTATCGTAAATCAAGTGTGATATCCTCGTTATATATAATTTTCATTATTGTAGGATAAAACATATTAAAGTAAAATTCATTCTCTATTTTTTACTCTTAGGGAGGTATACATCGTCTGAGAAGCTGAATAACACAATAGGTATTTCTTTTTAGTGAGTCTCTAGATGGTTGTAGCCAATACTACCAACCCTTACTTTGTTCGTGGATGTTGTTAAAGACGACTAAGAGCTGTACATTGACCTGGAACAACTCCTTCACAAAGAGAGTTCGGCCGGTTATAAAACTATTACCAGTAACTATAATATACACGATTACAGTACATATTGCGTCAACCCCAAGTAATTGTGAACACAGCAAGTGAATCTCTACATCACAAAAGTAAGACTGTAACAGATGATAAAGACATACCTCCAAGCGGCTAGTTCTGCAGCCTCGGCAGCGGCGTCCGGCGCGGTGGCAGGGTCCACATCTATGGTGCCGCAACCACGAGCCAGGAGACAGCGGACCCCAGCACCCACAGACCAACGGATATTCTCCTATCATTAAAGAATACTGAGTGTTTTATTTTTTCAATGTCTAGCTCACTTTCACCAACGATCCTTACATTATACCTAAGATTTAAGGGATTTTGGCAGTATAAATTACTCATAACATTGATATAAATAAATTCTTTTGATATCAAACCATTTTAAATAAAATTCAAATTTAAGGTAGCACCTAAGGCGATAGAACTAACATGTAACATTTATGTTATACTAGCAGACTTGGCCACGCGTTGCTGTGGCTAAGGTAGCCTCAGTAACACGTGGTGGTTATGCTAATAAATTGTAGCTTATATGAAACGTTTGTACGTTTAACATAACGCCATCTATTAAATACTTACTCAATCCAGTCAACCGATATCACCATCTGTTAGAATCGTTTGGAGATAAATTGTGACTCTCAAATAATAGACAAATAATTTGCTACTGAAGCTATCCTATCTTTAAGTTGGATCAAACTACACATGCTGTGCAAATTTGATTAAAATCGGTTAAGTACTTTAGGAGTCCATCGCGGACAAACAATTTGACGTCTAATTTATATATATTAAGAAGATGTATATACCCTTAGGTGTTGTCTAAAATTTAGGGTTCGGCGAAAACAGACATTTGTCTTAGGCCTATATTACACAGGCCACCGAAATCAAAGTAACGATTCCGGTGGAACTACACAATGTTATCCATGTGGTGACGGAGTAAGAATACCATTCACCACCCCTTATCTTACCCGTGGGTGATCGTACGAGAGGACTAAGGGATATAAAACGCATATAACATCACAAGAGATGGAAAACTCGAAACGAAATCCTATACCAACACGTCTGACCAGCGTGGTATAATAGGTCAATTTCCCTGCCATTATGGAGGAGGCTCGAGCCTAGCAGTGGGACATAAATGAGCTGAGATGATGACACAATAGGGAGAGGTTGGTCGCGAAATGTGGTCAGACTATGAAAGGAAATTACGCAAGACGCGCTCAAAAGCAAAATAATTAAGAGAATAAGTGAAAAAGAGAGCAACTAATAGCAATATGTCTGTGGTGTGGAGTAAATAAATATTTTGGTGCAGAATAATCCTCGGTGGAGTCAAGAGTCTCCCAAATCGGCGAGCGTGTATGAAAAGAATTATGAATGTTGTGGAAGCGAGTGAAGTATGCAAGGATAGAGTTCTCTGGCACTCTGTTCTCTCTGCCTACCCTGCAAGGGTTATGGCGTGATGATATGTATGTATGTAGAATAATCCTCTAAGTAACTGTAATTACCATACTACAACACTCTGGCTAGACCAAACTTTAATAAGTGAAATAAAAGAATAATACTCACTCTCGCTTCGTCGAGTGATTCAAGTTCGCTGTATGCAGAGTCCTTTGGTCCTAACGACGACAGCGCCACAGCGGAGTATTCGGGCACTAAATCTGTCACTACGAACGCCTTCCCAAGTTTTATCTCGTCTGAAAGCCTGAAAAAAGGATAGCACAATTAATTGATACCTAGGAATAATCATTGAGTCTTCTTTTACTGACATGAAAAAAATTCAAATCATTGATATCGTGTTACGTTCGAGCAAATAAAAACGAAACAAAGATTCTGCAATGGTATCCCGAAAGATAATCTGAAAATCCGAAAAAAGGATACGCGAAACGTAAAACGAGCCACGGGAAAAATGGAAAATATATAAAGGCAAAATAAAATAATGTTAAAGAGTCTGTTTGTCTATAAATGAGTCGAAAAGTCTATTGTGAAATTAGGATGAATGAATATGGACAGCATCCAATTATCGTATCCATCCATCTAAAAGTATAAAATCAAACATATTTTAATAAATCGGCACGATAGCCGTAGTGTCTTACTGCAGCGTTTATCGTAGCTGTACACCCCTTTACTTATTGGCTGACTAGTCAATAGTGTTTTCCTGTCTCCCGCTTTGCCTGGGAGGACAGTGGAATCATTATTTCCAATTCCTCCTCTTTAACCTTTTCTAATTAAATTTGATGCAGGTCCCAAGATTATTCAAATCATATCCCGGGATTACTTGAGGGTCAAACCTCGGTGTCATTTATAAAGACCATTGTGGATCCTGGCTTACAGGAGTTACATTGGTGGGAATGTGTGGGTGGGATTAGTCCCAAAAAAAAATACTAAACTACTTCAATATTTTTGATAAATGGGTTGACGTCTGGCAGGTGGTCGGTCATAAAACTATTGCCAATAACTTTCACAATATGTACTATGAAAGAAGAGTAGGTACATATTGTATCGACTCCCAGTAATTGGGATAAGAGTAGGAAAATGATGACGATGACTTCCTCTGTAACGCGTTTCCGTTCCAAAGTATTCAGTTACTCCTAAGTCGTGATTAAAACAATTTAACTTTAATAAATAAATATATATTTACTGGTTTAAATATTGACATAGTTTGCCGCCACTCTTCTGATTGACCTCCTCAGCGGCGTGCGTTAGACAAAATTGTTTCTTGCTTCCATATATACCAAGCACTAAGCCTTTCTGTAAAATATTAAATGATTTAGGGTTAAAATTTAAATGGGACATCACTTAGAGTATACACTTGAACTACGTGACTTGTTCAGGATGGGGTCTTTAAAAATGGGTGACAAAGGTAGGAAAGGGAGTTAGATCTTTGTTACGTAGTCAACTAATTTCATTAATAATCCAGCTATTTTTAATTTATAGTTTGCTAAAAATTAAAAAATATATAACAAAATAAAAATAATAGAAATATATAAAACTATATTAATAACTTACCATGTGAAAACTTAAGGAAGTTTGGTGTCTACTACGGAGGTTCATCTAAGTGGAAGAGAGTAAATAATTGTAAAAGGGTAGGGGATAAAAAAAATGTAAAAATGGGTGATGTATGGGTTAGTTCCCTTATCTCCTTATGGGAAAAAACGTAAGTTACTAAAACTGGAAATAAGGGTTTAATTCAAGTTCCTTATGGGAAAAAACGTAAGTTACTAAAACTGGAAATAAGGGTTTAATTCAAGTTCCTTATGGGAAAAAACGTAAGTTACTAAAACTGGAAATAAGGGTTTAATTCAAGTTCCTTATGGGAAAAAACGTAAGTTACTAAAACTGGAAATAAGGGTTTAATTCAAGTTCCTTATGGGAAAAAACGTAAGTTACTAAAACTGGAAATAAGGGTTTAATTCAAGTTCCTTATGGGAAAAAACGTAAGTTACTAAAACTGGAAATAAGGGTTTAATTCAAGTTCCTTATGGGAAAAACGTAAGTTACTAAAACTGGAAATAAGGTTTTAATTCAAGTTTACCTTTCCCAATGGGATAGTTATTCGTTTACATCCTTTAATCGTGTTTTATGACACTCACTTTTATGAAAAGGAACAAAAGGGGAATTGCATTCTTATTCAACCACCACATAAAAATAATTTGCATGAAAATATATTCTGTTTTAAAAGATTTGTAAATTTGTTAGCAGACTATACTACAATTAAAATAAGACTGCTAAAATAAGAGACATTATCCTTGCATAGGGCATAGATGTCTTGCGCCTGACAATAGTACATTTAGTGCTTATCATTATAAGAACTAAATGTGCAATTGTCAGACTTTATTGATAAAAATAAATGAGATTTTTGTATTAAAATGCCTAGTTTATTGATATGGTTTCATACCTTAGTGCTTTCCAATTTCTTCTCACCTCCATCACCCGCATCAGTATGTCCACATGGCACCACAGAAGTACATGATCTCTTTAAACTTCTCTGAAATAGAGGAATACACGAATATAATTTGGAAAACCTCATTTTATAAAAAAATATTATGATTTGTTTCTTAAAAAATATAAGCCATCTAGATTTATTAAAACTGTGTTTTTAAAAACTAGCCTGCCAAGAACAACCATAGTTTTTTTTTAAACACCACCCAGCACTAAGGAAACAATCCTTGTATTAAAGTCCCCCACGGACTTTACAAACATATAATTAATGCAGATAATTACACTCAGAGTCAGAAAAACAGTTTGTAGATTGCACAAAGATTTTTGCTGTCTGAGAATAGAACCCTAAATACTTGTATGGTAGATCAGTATCTTAACCACTAAGCCATCAATGTAGTCCGTTTGTTTGTTTTGAATTTACCTTCTCTTGAAGTAAAATATTACAAGCAGACAACACTGCTTCCATCCTATAGTCGTCTTTCATGACTCTAAGATCCCATGGGAGTTCAGTATCCCATACCAGATGTTGCGGATTTTTTTTTCTTTAAAAAGACCCTGCACTCAGGAAATAATTCTTATATTGCGGACTACTTTACAAACATGCAATTTGACGCAGACAAATTACACCCAGACTCAGAACAACACTTTATGAATCGCACAAAGTATTATCCTGCGTGGGAATTGAACTCACGACACTAGTACGGAAGATCGGTATCTTAACCACTACGCCATCTGTGCAGTCAAGATTTGATTTTTAGGCTGGATTTTCATTTTGTGACCTTCACCAAGTGTTCATCAGAATTCGGATATATCAATTCTATGCTTGTGAACTCTTCACTCTACATAGTTATATAGTAGGAATTCATTTTATTAAAAAAATAATTAAATTATTGATTTTGCAATTATATTTACTACATAGTATTAACAATATTTTCCATGTGGTAACGGAGTAAGAATACTATTCACCACCCCATATCTTACCCGTGGGTGATCGTACGAGACGACTAAGGGATATAAAATGCATATAACACCTATGCAAGAGCAGGAAAACTCGGAACAAAACCCTATACCAACACGTCTGACCAGCGCGGTATAGTAAGTTATTTTCCCTCTCATTACGGAGGAGGCCCGAGCCCAATACTGGGACGTTTATGGGCTGTGATGATGATGATTAACAATATTGAAATAGTGTAAGTTTACACTATTTTAATATTGCTAATACTATGTAGTAGTAATCTAATGTATAAAAACTTGATTACGAGGGAAAAATGAATGTCACATGTGGGACACAAACACACACCTATTGGAATACCGTTCCAAACGTCCTAGCACTTAGGCAATACAATTTTCGGTTCATATTATATTTTCGTCTTTATTGGAGATGTATGCCATGCCACATTCATTTTTCGTCCGCAAATATATTTTTATAAATTGTTAAATATTAAATTTAACTAATTTTTATCTAATCTAGTTAGATTATATATATGTTACACACTTACATTTAAATCATGAATGATAAAAAATTGTTTTGTTTCACCTTTACACATACACAAGTTTTCTGTATGCTGAGACTGAACTCCTTAACAGCTGAACAAAATTTTAATTAAATACTTTCTGTGTTCAGCTGAATTCAAGAATATTTTACATCAACAATTGAAACCAGTAGGCGGCATTTCATTTTTCTATTTGAGATTTATACAGAACAACATCTTTTGGGTCAGCTAGTTACAATAAGTACCTTAAATTATTATATAATAATTAATTTATGATATTATTATATGGTAATTAAAAAGCTGAATTTCAAATTTTATTCTCTTTGATTAATATCTCAATAACACTGAGTTAGGAGGTAAACTTATTACAAGCTCCTGGCTGCAGACACAGACTTTATACATACAATTAAATCAGTAAACCACAACAATAATATCTCGACCAGGAATTAAACCTTGGTCTTTAGAATTGAGAGCTTATGCCATTGATACCAAGTCAGCAAATTTATATAACAAACTAATAAAACAACCCCATTCAAAAACTATCTTTTATTACCAATATTGATTTTAAATGTCGTGGTTTTTGGTACATATCTTATAGTAAGAGATACTCTTGTATCTCTTTTTATTGTAGAACCATTCACATATTTATTTGAACACATATTAAGATTAATAACTGTATTATCCAACATATCTTCATTTACTTCCTCTATACAATGCAAGTACTTACTAAATAGTTCATCTTGCAATATTAATAAACTCTTTGGTTCTAATAAAAAAGAAAATGCATGTACAGTGTTAGCTGCATTGTCTGTATCTGGCTTTAAAAATTTTAAAACTATATGTGAGCCCACTGATATTGTTGTTATAGTTGGATAAAATAGTGAACCATCTAAATGTGGCATTATCCCCTGACCTGGTAAGTATTCATTAACTAAAACATGATTTGGCCTTTTACCACCCATCATGTTAAGTCTGTATATTTTTTCCAAATAATTATCGAGCCAATTCGGTATTGATTCGGCTATCATGCCTTTATTGTGTGGTACACCACCCCAGTTTTGTAATCTTCTATTTGAAAGTTGTGTCCACTTCGGCTTTGGGGCCGCGTAAATATTTGATAGAATTGTTTTTTCTTCATGTTCATTTATAAACTCTGATACGTAATAAGCGGTTTGTGGAGCCTGAAAACAATTGAAACTATTACGTCATCGTGTGATAGTAATCATACAAAATATGAAATTAAATCTTAATTTGTTTGTTTACATATACATCCTATGCATCTGTCAAAAACAGCTCTGAGCAAG
The DNA here is from genome assembly GCA_905163515.2 of Lymantria monacha. Taxonomy (NCBI): domain Eukaryota; kingdom Metazoa; phylum Arthropoda; class Insecta; order Lepidoptera; family Erebidae; genus Lymantria; species Lymantria monacha. The sequence continues at coordinate 33,407,997 of LR991090.1, read as the reverse complement.
TACTTACATTTTGGACCTTAAAGTCTATAATATTAAATTCACGAATATCCATACTATACTAAGTAAATGCTTTTTTTTGTATTTATTATATTATACTAATGTTCTTTACTTGAATAAAATACAGTTACAATGTTCATAAACTTCGACGTATTTCTTGAAAAAAAATTAATTATAGTCTATACATTCTAAGAAGTGCACTTTGACAGCTGTCAGAGTAAGTTGTCTAGGTATGTGAACCAAATAATCGCTATCGAAAATATCCGATTTTGATGAGAAATCGATATTAATTCTTTGTAATTAATAATCGGTTTATTTTATTATTTTTAATAAGGAGATGAAATATTAAGTGCTAAATTAACACTAAACAAATTTAATTATTTTATTATAAAATCTATTCATCATATTTAGTAGGATTAGGTTAAGTAAAAACAAAAACTGGATTCGAAAATAGCTATTTGTTCAGAATCATTAGTATTACTTGAATTATCACGGTTGCGAACATTAATAATTATATCCATATCAATAAAATTGTCGAAACGTACATCTCTGTCAAAATCTATATTCGATTAAATATATTAATCTAATATTTTTACCGATTATTTAGATATTCGTGAATTGGAAATTGTCAAGCACTACTGTTTAGAACGTTATGACGTGATATTGTAAGATCGTCCATAATAATTACTATTTACAATGTTATTTTAATTTTAAATTAGTTTTACAAGTTTTAACATTACATTATTGTACAAGAAACTCACTCGCAACGTTAATTATGTAAATAACTTAATATTTCTTTAAAATTTCAGATTTATTGTTTGCAATCATGTGTATACGTTTGACCAAGGTTATTGTGTATTAAAAAATGCGAAACGTCAACATGCACTTCTTAGATTAGATGAACTATAGGTTAGGTTGATTGCGATTAGTTAGCGCTATCCCTGAATACTTTTATAGATCAAAGACAAAGTTGAACGATTTATTCAAATAAAATAGTAATAGCTACATGGATAAATAATAAAACAACGGATTACTTCACAATTATCTTGTTTCAGTTCACTGATTAGGGTATATCCGTTATCGTTAAATAACAGGAAATTTAAATTTCTAAAATAAGAATGCTACTAAAAACAACTTAACGTACTTTTGAAACAGAACTGTATTATCTATGTTTCTGTCGTTTCTGACGACATTTTCTGCGTTCCACTAAGCATTCACAATGCTGAATATACCCTTTTAGCCGTTCCACATGCCGGCTACAGTTGTGGTCGCAGCGGAATCGTTATTAATAACTCCTTATTTTTGCTCACATTAAGATCCACCAGCAAGGCTGCACCACTACTCCATTCCACTTATGATTATGATTATAATGCTTATAAGTAAGCGGAACTTAATGCATCACGATCATAAGCGTGAATGTCGTGACTCGTGCATGTTTAGTAAGCATGGCATAATTCACAAGTAGCAAGAGAAAAATTATATGAAAAGATTTTTCATAGATCACACTTGTTACTTACTCACCTTAGAAATCATATGAAATGATTTTTCATACGTCACACCTGTTACTCGTCATCGTCATCTAACCGTTACAGTATAAAAATAATCGGACGTAAAGTCAGTCAGTCATCGTCCTTACTGATGTCCGGTTTTAGTATAATACTTAAAATAATTTGGAAAATCCAAAAGTGCACGCCTCATATTTTTTATATTATTTATCATTTACTATTAGTCAATGCCAGAAATGAAAATAAAATTAAAGAAAAAAATCCTTTTTTAAAAGCAAGCTGTTTATTATTTGCTAAAAAATGCAACACACTTTTATTTATAAAATTGGGACTGTGATAAAAACGGTCAGATTTAATAATTATGGTGTAAAGTTTTAGTGTTAAAAATATATAATTATGTACGATATGGAATTATTTTGTTGTTGAAGATTAATAAAAATACCGTTAAAGGTTACAATGAACTTATAAAGTGTTATATATATGTCTGATTAGAGTTAATTTATTTTTAACTTTTTAGTTTATTATATTAACAAATAATAAAAGCTTGTTTTTAAAAAAATATTTTTCTTTAATTTTATTTTTAACTTTTTAGTATTTTTATTATTCGTGTTGTTCCCACAAATATAGGACAAAAGGGTTCATCACCCCAGAGGTCCATTGTGGAGGGATAGGGGCTTCAGTATAACAGCGTTCGCCCTGGTACTCTGAGGCGCAACGTTAGCGATATGGATATATAATTACGGAGTTCTTATGGCCAGGTTCCAGGTCCATCATCAGACCCTGGTTACCATATAGTATCAAAATACTCGGCAAGACGAATCAAACGATCCCAAACTCGGTGGGGTTGCATCTTTTAATTACGGAGTTCCTATGGCCAGCTTCCAGGTCCATCATCAGAACCTAGTTACCATATAGTATCAAAGTACTTCTCAAGACGAATCAAGCGAGCCCAAACTCGATGGGGTTGCGTTGTTTAATTACGGAGTTCTTATGGTCAGGTTCCAGGTCCATCGTCAGACCCTGGTTACCATATAGTATCAAAGTACTCGTCAAGACGAATCAAACGAGCTCCAACTCGATGGGGTTGCGTCGCTTAGTTACGGAGTGCCTATGGATAGCTTCCAGATCCATGATCAGACCCTGGTTTCCATGTAGTATCAAAGTACTCGTCAAGACGAATCAAACGAGCCCAAACTCGATAGGGTTGCTTCACTTAATTACGGAGTTCCTATGGCCAGCTTGCAGGACCATCATCAGAACCTAGTTACCATATAATATCAAAGTACTCGTCAAGACGAATCAAGCGAGCCTAAACTCGATGGGGTTGCGCTGTTTAATTACAGAGTTCTTATGGCCAGATTTCAGGTCCATCGTCAGACCCTGGTTATCATATACTCTCAAAGTACTCGTCAAGACGAATCAAACGAGCCCAAACTTGATGAGGTTGCGTCGCTTAATTACGGAGTTCCTATGGACAGCTTCCAGGTCCATGATCAGACCCTGGTTTCCATATAGTATCCAAATAATCTTCAAGACGAATCGAACGAGCCCAAACTCGGTGAGGTTGCGTCGCTTAATTACAGAGTTCCTATGGCCAGCTTCCAGGTCCATCATCAGGTCAGCTCTATGTCACAATAATATTGCATTGTCATCTAATTTATACATGCATGCAAAATTTCAGCTCAATCGGAAACCGGAAAGGGGATCAAATTTAACTTGCAAGATTTGATTACAGACAACGGGACAGTTGAAACTAAATAAAAGCTTGTACATACTCGTAATGAAAGAAAAAAATACTTTAGATATCTTGTGCCATTCTCGACGTAGAGCTAAACATAGCTGTATAGGCTGAATGGGATTTATTTCCTTTGCTTGTCCGAATCGACGAACAAAAAATATAACGAACCCAATTTTCATAAAATATACATACACTAATGACTAAGCAGTTTAGTTTTTTTTTTATTAATTGCAATTAAACGACAAAGAATTACCAAGCCATTTTCGAAAGGAAACAGCGCGTTGCGATTATGAAGTTTTTAATAAAAGAAAAACTTCGATACATTCATTTTTACGGTCGACAGAATGCCAGATACTTTACGGTAACATCCGGACGTCCTCGAAATTTTTTTTAATTAACTTTTTTCTTACTTTAAACAAAATAATTGCTTTTTAAAAATATCAAATACGTTTAGACGAATGTTTTTTCTTGACATATGTATAATAATATTATCCTATAAGTGCAATGTGAGAAAAATACAATCATTTTTAGGATTAGATTTTGAAAAGTGCTTGATTTTCATAAGTCGAGAGTAGAGCAAGACCTCAACGCTTCGCTTATGAGGCGTGCAATAGTGGCCATTCTATAAAAATCTTTCATAGACTTTTGAGACAATCTAGAAGGTATGAATTCATGACTTCATTTCATTTGTATTTTTGTAATTATTCTTTAATTAAAAGCCATTGAAATTAACAAATGACACTTAAATTAGCATCAATTTATAAAATAACATAAAAAAGCAATCTGTGTGTTCCCGCCAAAGAGCTAATGATCTAATTCATATTGAAGCGTTATTAATCATAAATTATTTTGTATTTGTAATAGCAAACGTGTAGTAATTGTGACATTAGAGCATTGCGAAAAAAATCATTGGATATGAAATTGCACACGTGAAATCACAGTGAAAAAAAGATAATTTCACCAAATGAAAATGAAATGAAAGTAGCAATCATTTCCATGTCTAATGTTTAGTGGATTGTAGTGTAAGCATTTACAACTTAAAATACTACTTCAAAGATTCTATTGGACGACTACGTTCATTGTAGTCATGGCAACCATGTCAATAATGATGTCATCATTCTTGATCACACACCACATTCACCCGTGATGGCAGGACGCCATGACATGATAATGATGCTGATATAAGGATAAAGACTAGACATGCGCAAAACATTACTTTGAAATGTCATATCACATCATATTACATTACGCAGAACGTAATATTACTTTATGATATTACAAATGTGATACATATCACACGAGTTCGGTTTGCATAATATTGTGATCCGAATTTTGTAAATTAATATTTATTATTTTATGATATTTATCACATGTTACCTACGTGTGTTAAATATTAAATTTTTAACCGATTTGCGTAATATGATTAATGTGTAAAATAGTTGATTGATTTCCCTTCATACTTTTCCAGGCTTAGAACTGACAATCTTCATATACTACTTACTTTATACTTTTTATTTTTCTTTGTTTTGATAAATTGTAGGTTCAAGGTTATACAATAATGTTAACGGGCATAAGCGCGATCATGGTATAGGTACATATACATACCCAGTCATTCTCCAATAGTGAGTGAGAGAGGTAGATTTAAGATCTCTTATTTCGTACAATACAATAATCCGTTGAAGAATTAGCTAGTAACTCAAGCAAGCACATTACATTACGTGAAATTCGGGCTAGAGCAAAGAGTGCATAGCATAACGATCGAGTAATGTATTGCGTGATGTGATGTGTAATGCCTCGGTGTGTCGCGTAATGTTTAATGTGATATTACCGGCCCGATTAATATTACGTTTTGATATCAAGCGCATTACTTACATATGTCTAATAAAGACATAGTGGTACGATATCACATGACCGTTCATGGTAACACGAAGTTCTGTAACGTAGTAATCCAAATTTACCTTGGTAGAACCAAGGTTTACCAACACTACGCAGACCTTCAAGTAGATATTCTTCAAATTACGTAGTTTTTAAGTTCCAATCTGCTAATAAGCAAAATTATTTCCACCATTTTTTATTTAAGACTTGGTCATTCCTGCACTCCTCGATGCTATTTGTTTCTCTTGTAGCCAACTTACCACATTTCCTATATGACTGTCATCCATTTGAAATTCCTCATCTGCACACTTTTATATGTCTTCTTTCCTACACCTTCTCTCTACATACCTATTATATTACTATCCTAATTATTTATAAATAGGAACAGTATTAAGTTGTAGTTATCTCTTAGTTAGTAACATAATAAAGCAGGTCTTTTAACTATATTTACTACATAGTCTTATATTAAATATTGCCCTAAAGTTTAACAATGTAAAAGCAAGTGGAATGAAAAAAACATGGTTGTAAGCGTACGCATTGTGAGCGCTTAGTGGAACACACGATTGTCACTGACAATAAAATTCAACAAATTTATGAAACGTTTTGTTTCATCAGATAATGCAAAAGTTTGTACATCTTTGTGATTATTCATTTGGATTTTGCTGTATTTTTAAATCATAAGATTTGTTCTAGTAACGACTATTTAAAATTGAATATCCAAAATGTGAATAATTTTTTTTTTCTACGGTTTATAATAAACGTGTGCATTGAAAACACAAGCATAAACAAAACATATACAGCTAATCTTTTTTTGACAGAAGCGTACAGAAGATAAAAATGTTATTTGTTAATATTTTTTTTGTAAATATTTGTTAAACAAGCAATTGTAGAATGTGATCACAATGGGAGGCTGCATAGGAATAACTAGAAGTGGTAGTGGACCTATAGAAGAGTCTTCAGCCACGGTGTCTCGGCCTAATTCGGGTAGGGTAAGCTATCATCTGTCGCCGTGGAGACGTAGAATGCGTGTTCTTATAACTCTTTGTTGTAGGAGGGTTGAGGAAGAATCAGTCTCTCTGTCATGAAACTATCAGATGGAAATCGGATGTGCCGTTAACGGAAGGACAATTGCGGAGTAAAAGAGATGAATTTTGGGACACAGCGCCGGCGTTTGAAGGGCGAAAGGAGATTTGGGACGCACTGCGGGCAGCAGCGGTCGCCGCTGAGGCCATGGATTTTCAATTGGCGCAGGCGATACTTGACGGTGCCAGTGTGTCAGTTCCTAATGGCTACCTCACTGAATGTTATGATGAATGGGGCACCAGATATCAGGTAAATTGGCATCATTAGGGTCACCTATTGTTATTTTATATCACTTTCTTTGACACAAGATGTTCACAATGGACTCTAAGATTATCATAAATTTGTAGTTCTTGTGATATTAATTATATTATAACAATGGGCATTATTTAAATATTTTAAGATAAGTTTAAACTAGAAAAATAATTATGGTATAGATAAAAAGTCTTATAAATACATATCTCTGTATTCATGTTCATATAATTGATGTAATAAGCCAGCATCTAAAATTAATGTATTTATAATTTTTTAGACTTGAATAATAATTAATTAATATACAAAAATATGTTTTCCTTGTTTGTTATCAGTGTTTTTAATTACTCCAATGTCATACTGATGTGTTGGGTGATGATGAGAATGCATAACACCTTACGATATATGATGTGAATCATACCAATTGTAAATTAATTTATATGAATGTCTTGTGGTCCCGTGTCCATTTGAGAATGTTGACAGTACTTATAATGTAGATGGATGACATTGTATATCTTTTAAATCATTAGTATACATTTTTTATAACAATAACTCATTTATATAACACATCAAGTAAACACATCTGAACAGATTTGAATGGAAAGATATTTTTACCTATTTACTAATACCAGATGAATTAGTAAAAAAAAATATATCAAATTGGCTCACATAGCAATTTTATGAACCCAAAAAAAAATTGTTGAATTGTGTATGTGTATCTACTCTCTCTTTACGTAGGAAAACATACTACCAAGGGAGAAATTTGGCAGGAACATGAAAGTGTAATATAGTGATCTTATATTTAATTTCTTTATTTTATGTTTTAATACATTACATTAAATAATTTAAAATATATTATGTAACACAGAAAAAGTGCTAAAGTATTGCTTACTACGATATAATAGTGCCTTACATATATTTTTCTGTAAACATAAATATTAGACAAAAAAATATTTGAAATTATAATTTTTTTTTTAATTTTGTGTTTAAAGTTAGTCTTTTTTGTAAAGTCATTAACAAACAAGTGATTAAAACTGATGGATTAAATGAAATGGAGTAAAAGTAGTGAATTAAGTGTAAGCGATAGTGAACCCTATCATCTACTGTAGATGGGTCATAAAGTTTCGAAGAATTCTTGTGACTTACATAGTCATTGGGTCTAATACCATATATTATTGTTTCTTTTTCTATTACATTCGCAAGGCACCTTGGTATAAATAGATAAATAGATGTAAGGCTTATGGCCGATTTCACCAACAACACCTAAAGAGGCACTTTAAGCAATTACATAGATTGCTACAACAATAAATAACAATGTAATTGATTGGCATTATGTTTCATACAATATTTCGCATTAGTGTTTTACATTACTGTTTCTGATATTTTCATGTTTTTTTTATCGCTCTTGGTGCCAAATGAGCAAGCAGCACATCTGATGGTAAATGTTACTACTGCCCATAGACTTTTGCAATACCAGGGGTACAGCCAGGCTGCTGCTTACCAATGAAAATTCCAAACCCACCCAGAAAGTTGGGCTTCCAGCTGTCTTGCTCACTGAAAGAAGCATAGCAGCACATTGCCAATGATCAGATGTTGGTTTTCTGCGAGAGTGTAGTAATACCCAGAACAGACCGGCCCGTGGCTGTAGACAGAAAATTGTTAGTGTGCTTGCCACCCTTTGATTTTCATGATATATACATACATACCATCACGCCATGTCCCTTGCAGGGTAGGCAGAGAGAACAGAGTGCCAGAGAATTCTATCCTTGCATACTTCACTCGCTTCCTCAACATTCATAATTGTCATCATACACGCTCGCCGGTTTCGGAGACTCTTGACTCCACCTTCCTTCAGTACATGACCGATCTGGTCTAGGTAAACTACCGAGACTAAACAGTCTCGGTCTCCCCCGGTACCTACATACTTTCGCATTGTATATCTTCTTAACCAGACGTTCCTTCGGCATTCTTTCCACATGTCCGAACCATCAGAGTATTCCCTTTCGCATCTTTACACCAATACTCTCTTTCATACCTACTCGCTCTCTTACGTCGTCGTTACGAATGCGATCGATCAGCCTAACTCCACAGATTTTCCGATAAACCGCTACAGGCTGTGCAGTCCAGTATACATATAGTATGAAATTAAACTTTTCTAATGGTTTTTATAGGTTTTGTATTTGTATTTTACTTTTTCTCGTACTAGTCATCCCATGACCATGACGATGAAAAGTGTTTTAAGTGACGGCAAAGTAAAAACCAGATATAGACGCAATTAAATCACTAAAAATAGTTTTAAATTGATGATTAAATCCATTTAACATAAGGTGTTACTTAAAAATAGACATTAGTCACATCAGTACCAAAACAGATACTTATCTTTCAACTTTAACATCTCTGGTGCTAATATGTATTAACACTTTCATCATTCCATGTGTTCACGGTAACATTTGCATATCTGTCGCAATTGTCTGTCATCTGTTACTTATATAGTACAATGTTCAGATCTTATTCAATCAATCTTGACTGCAGATATGGTATAGTTTCAATTTACAAATTATTGCTTCTAGTTTGGTTGTAATTTGTGTCTTTTAATTATATGTTTGTAAAGTCACCCTCAATACATGGATTAATTACTTAGTGTTAGACGTCTTATAACAAAGTTTGTTCTCCTCTTTCTAGCTCATTAATATACCCAATGTTGGACCAAGCCTTCGCTACAATAGAATTACAAATTAATTTATCACTCTGGTCAGACAGGTCAACCAGTGTGTGTTACCAGCGATGACTTACACGTGACGTGACTGAAACGTGGTCTCTAAATGTCGGCCTCATAAATAGGCTCAAATCTCTCTCAGCGTGCTATGGAGAGGGCTATGCTCGGTATTTCTCTACGTGATAAAATCCGGCATACGGACATCCGTAGAAGAACGGGTGTAACCGACATAGCCCGAAGAATTAGCACGTTGAAGTGGCAATGGGCAGGCCACATCGCTCGACGAACCGACAACCGTTGGGGAAGAAAGGTTCTCGAGTGGCGACCACGAATCGGATGACGCAGCGTAGGATGACCCCCCACTCGGTGGACTGATAACATTATCAAGGTCGCAGGAAACCGTTGGATTCAGGTGGCACAAGACCGTTGCAAATGGCATTCTCATGAGGAGGCCTATGTCCAACAATGAATGTTTACGAGCTGATGGATGGATGGTCAGACAGGTTGACATTGAAGTCCGTTTCGAGTTTTTTTTTGCTATGATCTTAGCAGTTTGATTAGTCGTCTTTTTTAATTTTGAACATAGGAGGAGATGACAAAATCTCAACACTTGGTAGGCAGGTTGATGATCATGACCACCCAAGACAAAGATCGGGTACCGGTGGTCATAATGTTAAAGTTTCCCTAGAAAATGTAGCTGTGTATTCTTTAGGCGATCGCTCAGCCAAGTCATAAATTATATTTACACTCCATCATTGAAGGGAAATTGTCATTTATGCCTTATCCCATTCCTACATAATTGTACTAGCGTACCTGTTAGAATTCGTCTCGTCCTGAAAAACGGCTCAATATAATGTTTTATAATATTGTCAATTGTACAGCAAATCATATTTAGTGACTGACAGCAGCTTCATCAAATTGTGTTTTCAAAACAACCCATTAAAATATTCAAACATTTCATCCAAATCAGTCAAGTTGTTTAGGAGCAGTTAGGTGACAAATACACATACAAAAAATTATATGTATTAAAAATAATTATATAGGTATATATAATTATATAATGTATTTAAAATAATGGTTGTAATGGGTTTTGTGTAGGTACCAATCTACTGCCTGTCGCCCCCCATCAATATGGTTAAAGAGGCCAGCGGGCGGGACTCACCTGCGGAGTGGTCGGAGCCGGTGGAGGGCGGCGCGGAGGTCTCCCTGAGACTGCGACTGTCCAACACTTGCAAGGATGTCGATCTAGCAGCATACTCCAGACATACGATTGCTCAGTGCAAAAACAAATTACATGTGAGTTTTATTTTTAGCTACTGTTTATATTATATTTAGTCAGCTATATGGTGGCGGAGAATAATACACAAATGGTAGTATTTACCAACTCATATATTGCATAAGACGACTAAGGTTTTAACAGAGTCTTGGGCCATCTCCATCTGATGCCGTCTAATGAACAATTACATTCCCAAGGAGGTTTAACGTCAGGCAGACGGTTGTTCATAAAACTATTGCCAAAACTTTTGCAATATGCATGATAAAAGATTAAGGAACATATTGCGTAGATTCCAAGTTAAATGGTATGAAAGCAAGAAGATGATGATACAGATATTATAGGTTACTAGAATATCCGGGCAAATACTTCGCATTATTAGTAGAGGATTTATTACCTACATAACTGTAATCTGGCAACGGCACGTCTATACAATTTAATATACGCCTTTTCTTAAAAATAACAAGGAACTTCGCTGCAACGGCTTTTTAAAGAAAAATATCGATTATAAAATATTTACTTATTTTTTTTCATAAGAAGCGAAAATAATCTTCAAAATGGCGTATCAAACATTAAGATTATTTAAATTATAGATATTTTAAATTGACGAAAATCATCGGCACCTCAGCTCATATACTTCTCGAGACACGAAATCCAATGTTTAGAAATGTTTAGTAAAATGAAAATTCACGCTGGTAAAGCGAGTTGATATACCTTAGTTGTATATTACGACACCCACGGGCAAGATAGGAGGTGGTGAAATGTATTCTTACTCCGTCACCACACGGAGAGCAGAAACAAACACTATTAAAAAATAATATATAGATAAAATCAAGTGTATAATACTTTTTTTTTTTCTAGATGTATTTTTTTTTTCTAGATGTATAATTGTATAATATACTTTTAGCCTTACAGTTTTATCCCCGGGGAGGGGAACACGAATGTTTATCATCAGTGATACGTTTTGTCGATTTAACTTTTTAAGTGCCAATAAATTTAAATAAATCTAGTGCTCTCTTCGAGGTATAATTTCAGCCTTCGCATTTGATATTGAGAATTTTTTGTCGAACCCAAGCATTTGAAATTCGTCATGTGTGAAAGACTGGTATTTATAAAAAAATAGCAATAGCATGTTAACTGTTGCTCTCAACGAGGGAGAACGCTATTTAGAATATTTTGCCCGATTCAGGAATTTGAAGTCAGCCATAGGGTACAAAGTGTAATTTCCTTATTGAGCGGTATTTATAAAAAAATACTAATAGCGCGTTATCTATTACTCTCTAGAGTCTACGAGGAATAATTATAACAGATTTCGCATTTGCTATTGAGATTTTTTTGCCCAACCCATAGATTTGTACTCCTACGTAATAGTGAGTAATTCCTCAGGGCGAGGTGTTTAAAAATATAGTAATAGCGCGTTATCTCTTGTTATTTTATAGATGTACTACTTCATATGATTAATCATAAATATATTTAGAATGTAAGGAGTGTGAAGTGTGGATCGATTGTTTGGAACACACATTTGTCACCGTCTAAATATATTAAAAAGCGTAATCTTATTCTGTGACCACGCTAATTTACCCTGTATTATACGAATTAATCAAGGGATGTGAACAGATTAATATAAAATAAGCAAATCTATAACTAGACAGATTTTAATACAGTTTTCATTAATAGACAAATTGAAATAAATAGACAGAGAGTTTCATGAGGAAGGTAAAGGGACCAGAAACTGACCAACCTTTTGTAGAAGGAAGACCTTTATGGTGAATTCCTTCTTCTGGATTCAAATTCCATCTATACCTAGGATAGCCCCAATAATTTAACTAAAGTGAGAGTAAATTCATATTGATGGATAAACGACAAATATTCAATGATGTCTCTGTAATTAGCAGGATTAAAACTGGGAATGATCACCGGATGATATAAGGCACATTGAATCTTTGTGCGAAAGTCGAGCGTTCTGGCTTGATAAGGTGTACTCCAAACTACACCTGTCCATGTAAAACTCGATAGCTTTCAGCTTAAATTATACAATCGCTTTCATTGCTTGGAATAGTGGGATTCCTCGAACGATATGTGTAACATATTAGCGGAAACTGTCCGCGCGGTCGTGTCAAAAATATTTAAGGCCCGTCGCGCAATTATTAAATATATTGTATATATAATTTATTAAATATTGCCAATTTTATTTCTATTATATATGTATGCAATGTTGTTATACTTATGTTAAAATTATTTATACATCGTTACGCACATACACACACACACTGACACTTTTATACTAGTCATGTTTTTAATAATATATATATACATAAAAAAAAAAGTTGAGTAACGTACCGTAGTTTGCTCCGTTAAAATAATATAACACTGTTGGTTAAAGTAGTTTTTAAGTGTAAAGTTATAAACTATTGTGTAGTGTACTGGATTAACTACATTTGGTAAAAAAATTAATTGATTTTCCTTACTTAAACAAAAGTTATAAACAAAATACATTTCTGAACAAATTAAATAACGTGGGTAATCTTAAGATATAAGTACGCGCGGTCCATGCTTGTGCTGCGTTTACACTGCGCCGTGCTATGTTTGATGCGACTTGCCTGTATTAATATTGCTTCGTGCTGCGTTTACACTTCACTGTGCTGAATTTGGTGCGACTTACCTGCCACTTTGACAGTCTGCATATAGACGGTAAGCTACATCATAATTTATGAATTGAGCAACTTTGTGGCAGGTATAGATTAACAGTAACAATACAACTGTTGCTCCCCATCGTCGCCGAGACCTTTGTAGAGTATTCGTACCCACATAGTATAAAAAAATGAGTTCATGTGATGGCTGCCGCAAACCAGTTCAATCTACTGATGGCATACAATGTTCTTTGTGTCCTCATCTTTATCACTACATATGTGTAAACATAACGAAGGAAAATTTTAAAAAAATGTCTAAAGACTCAAAAATCATATGGAAATGCCCGTTATGTAAATCCAATCAACGTAAGGGCGGTGATAATTCTGAAACTCCAGTGCGTCCTAATAAACCTGGCACATCAAATGAATCAAACCCGGCATCTATTGCTTCAGCACGAATTGATGATGAATTAAAAAAGCTTATTAAAAATGAAATAACGCTGACGCTGCGTACCGAATTGCCGAACATACTTCGCGAAACATTATCAATAGAATTAAATCCTCTGCGAGAAGAGTTAAGTTCTCTGTCATTATCAGTACAATTCGCTAATGAAAAATATGACGAAATGAGAACTTTAGTAGAAAACCGAAACGCGGAGGTGAAACAACTAAGTGATTTAAATATCTTGCTCCAAACCAAAGTCTTTGATCTTGAAAGAAGGCTATCAGATATCGAACAACACTCTCGTGACTCAAATGTCGAAGTACATGGATTGCCGGAGTTTAAAAATGAAAATTTAGCTCAAACGTTAGTTCAAATTGGTAAAGCCGTAGCACTAAATATAGAAGACAATGATATATTATCGAGTTTTAGAGTTGCTAAAAAAGATATTACTAACAAGCGTCCCAGGACTGTAGTTATAAAACTACGCAGTAACCGATGTCGAGATTCTGTTATCGCAGCAGTTGCAAAATACAACAAGTCTCACCCTCAAGATAAAATGAATACCGCTTTAATTGGCATCGGAGGTGATAAGATACCGATATTTATATCTGAACACTTGTCTCCACAAAATAAGTCACTTCATGCAGCGACTAGAATAAAAGCCAAAAACTTGGGCTATAAATTTGTATGGGTCAGAAATGGTAAAATACTCATAAGAAAAGACGAGTCATCACCATCATTTGTAATCAGCAATATTGAATCATTACATAAGCTGAAGTAAAACCCCCTTGGTGTACCTATCATGTTTTTCGAATTATGTTAGCTCTATTCAGGATATACTACCAAAATACAAGAGGATTGCGAACAAAAACAAATGATGTACATCTAAGCATATTACAAAGTAATTATGATGTCATAATTTTTACCGAAACGTGGCTATCACCAAATATTTCTAACGGCGAGTTTATTGACCCTAGATATACTGTGTTTCGTAAAGATAGATCTGATTGTCCGTTAATAACAAAGTCAAGGGGGGGTGGAGTTATGATCGCTGTTGATAAAAAACTTAAATCAACAAGAATGAGCAGTTGGGAAACAGAGAATGAGGATTTATGGATAACAATTGATGGTATTAATGAGAGCAACAATACGCATAAGTCGTTGTGTATCTGTGCAGTGTACTTACCACCACCACTCAAGCCAACAGTTGTGAATATGTTTCTTGACAAGTGTAGTGATGTTGTTGGTAAAACAAATGAGACACTAATAATTGGTGACTTTAATATGAGTTTTATCTCATGGTCTAATTGTAACGACTATAAATATTTGCAGCCTAATAATTATAATTGTAATTTCGGGCGCTGTATTGTAGATTTCATGGCCTTAAATAATTTACATCAATATAACTCCTTTGTAAATTGTGATAACAAAATTCTTGACTTGGTTCTGTCTAACTCTGATGTTGAAATTCAGTCGCCCAATTTTTATCTCAGTAAAATTGATCCTCTGCATCCACCTATTGAAATTACTACTGTTTCTTACGCTCAAGTCAATGTTAATAGTAAGCCACGATCTGATTTTAATTTTTTTAAAGCTAATTTTGAAGCAATTAATAATTACTTAGTTAATATTGACTGGCAAAGCAAGTTAATCGCTTGCCGCACAGTTAATGATATGGTAAATATACTATATACTGAAATTATAGCGACTGTCACAGTTAATGTACCAAAACACAGGTCTTGTACTAACAATAAGATGGCTAAATTTCCTATCTGGTTTGATCATAAGTTGGTTAATCTTCTATCTGAAAAAAACAAAGTAAGGTTAAAATATCATAAATACAAAAATCCGCGTGACAAACTAGAATTTGAAATCCTGCGCGATCGTGCCAAAAAGTTGATCCATGAACGACACAAATTGTACATTGCTAGAATTGAAGCCAATGTTTGCAGAAACACGAAACACTTCTGGAGATATATAAAAGATAAACGTAACTCTCACTATACTATTCCTACACCTATGCACTTAAATAATAAAAACGCAGCAAGTGGCCAAGAGATATGTGATTTATTTGCTGAGCAATTTCAAACAGTATTTAGTTATAGTAGTGACCCAGAAAATTATCAATTATTCCATGATACGATGATACAATGCTTGCCATTGCATACAATTGTATTCACCGAATGCCAAGTTCTTAAGAAAATAAAAGCTCTCAATGCCTATAAGAGTTCAGGTCCAGACGGTTTACCACCCCTATTCCTTAAGAGGTGTGCTAAGTCCTTAACGTTACCACTCACATTGATCTTTAATTATTCACTTAAAACGGGTTTATTTCCTAACGAATGGAAAAAAGCCCGAATTTTGCCAATACACAAAAGGGGTGCTGTGGATGATATAAAAAACTACAGGCCAATCTCAATTTTATCTGTATTTGCTAAATTATTTGAATCCCTAGTTTGTCCAGTTATAACTTCTCATACTGAACATCTAATTAGCGATAAACAGCATGGTTTTCGAGTCCACAAATCAATTATTACAAATCTTCTCCCTTATGTCATTGAAGTGTCAGATGTTGTGGATAGAAGCAGTCAAATTAGCGCAATATATACCGATTATTCGAGCGCCTTTGATAAAGTAGATCACCTTATTCTTCTCAGTAAACTGCAACGGTCATATGGTATTGTTGGTGTACTTCACGAGTGGTTTTCTTCTTACCTGAACGACAGACCTCAATTTGTAGTGTTGGCTGGATATCAATCAACTGAATATATTTCGACATCTGGAGTACCGCAGGGGTCGCATTTGGGACCAATCTTGTTTACCTTATTTATTAATGATATAGTCTACTGCGTCAAAAATAGTAATTGTTCTCTATTTGCCGATGACATGAAGTTATATAAAGAAATTAAATGTTCTAACGATGCACTACTATTGCAAGACGATATCGATCGAATCTGCTTATGGTGTATTACTAATAGAATGTCTTTAAATGCAGCTAAATGCCATCACATAGTCTTTACAAAAAAGAGAAAGCCGCTCGGAGTATCTTTGAATATTAATGGAGTGCTTATTCCCGAGGTTTCTGAGGTTAAAGATTTAGGCATAATTATAGACAAAAAATTAAAATTTAATACACACATAGATTTTATAGTTAATCGTTCAGCTAAGATGCTAGGTTTTCTTAAGCGGAATACCAAAGAATTCAGAAATCCTAATTCTAAAATTATGTTATTTAATTCACTAGTCAGAAGCATACTTGAATATGGTAATATCATATGGAACCCTTCCTATACTATCCATATTGATCGTATAGAAAGAATAAATAAAGCTTTTACTCGCCACCTTGCATTTGTTACCTCTGGTGTCAGTAATCGGTGCAGATACGAGCAAAGACTCGAACGTTTCAATATTGTTAGGCTCAAACATCGTAGATTAATGCTGGAAGTGATTGTTTTGCATAAAATTCTTAATAATAACTTACACTGCAAAGCTTTCCTCAACAAGATATGTTTCAAAATTCCTAAGATACATGCGCGTTTAAAATCAAAAAAACTTTTTGTTTTGCCGTCAGTAAAAACCAATCTTGGTCGTCATTCGCCTTTATACCGCACTTGTGATAATTACAACAATTTATTAAGCCACTTAGATTTGGATATTTTCTGTGACAGTCTGCCCAATATAAAAAAGACCCTTAATAAATTTTTCTTAAAATCTCGATAACATTATATTTTTATATTTTTATTTAACTTATAAATCTTTGTTTTTAATTTCTAACTTGATTGTGTTTATATAGATTCCTCATATTTTGTTCATACTATATTTAGATTACTATTGTAAGCCAGCAGCATACATTGTGTGAATGTTGTGCGCACCTATTAATTGATGTACATTCTAGATTATGTTGTGAAATGAATTAAATTGTGTTATGATTGTACATTGTTGGTGAGCCGTAATAAATAAATAAATAAATAAATAATTTCTTTAAAATGTACTAGGTGTTGGCAGAATATCAGCGCTATTTTATAAAATAAAATAGCCAAAGCTGAGCCAATAGCCTTTTTTGTTTCTCGTTAATGTCATTTTATACCAGAAGTTGTTTTCTTTAGTTATGTTTATTTTCATTAGTTTTTAACGAGAACAAAATAAATGTTTTTCTTCTTCTTTCTTTCTTTCAATTAGACCTACCAAAATTTTCTGTCCAGACTTGAGTCTCTCTTCAGACTTCTTTTGGTGAGGAGAAAGGAGATGACGGTGCAGTCTTCAGCCGATTGGTCCGAACATAGGCTCCTCGTTAGACAAATCTCCAAATCTGTGCGATGTGTAATTCTTCGATTAAATACACAGCGTATTAAAAAAGCGATAGATATAACTGTGGCTAGAAAGAGTTCGCATGAAATTTGTCTATTGGGTAGAGCCAAATTACAAAGCCAAAAGCCGATGATGGTTATGTAATTTCACCCCAGAATAAGATCTTGGGAGGATCAAATTATCCCAGAACCCTGTTGTCGGCTTGGTGCAAGACCCCAGATCCAAGCTAATTCGGCACTATACCAAAGAAATGAACGTCGGTTTGTACGAGATCGGAATGGCTCTAAAACAATTAAAGAATGGAAGGGCTCCAGGAGATGACGCAAATACCGCAGGAATTCTGAAAGCAGACGGCAAGCTTGTTTTAAAATTCCCAGAGAAGCTGTTTAATTCTGTCATTCTCGAAGGCGATGTTTCAGAATCGTAGAGCGGGAGTGTAGTTGTGCTGCTGATCAAGAAGGACCATAAAATGCTCTTTACGTATTACAGACCCATCTCACTCCTGAGCCACGTTTCCAATTGCTTTCAAAAGTCATTACGAACCGGTTCGCGCACAAACTCAAGGACTTCTCGCCGCCTGAACAAACCAGAGTCGGAAAAGGTGATAGTACTATAAACCACATCCACATGCAACACCAGATTATGCAGAAGACCGTGGGATACAATCACCCTCTGTATTTAGCGTTCGTGGAATATGAGAAAGCCTCAGATTTTGTAAAAGCTTAGGCTCTGCTGCAGTCCCTTCAACGGTGCAAATTGACTATCGATACCGCGATCGACACATTTGATTTGCAGATAATATCGTTGTTATGGCAGAACCCCTGGAGAAACTTAACACCATGCTCAATGACCTCAGCAAGATTTCTCAACTAGTGGGTCTGAAAATTAACATGGAAAAGAGGAAAGTCATGTCTAGTGCCCATGTCACTTCTGTACCGATCCTGGTTGGGAATGCGATTTTCGAAGTTATCGATCACTACGTTTATCTAGTATAAACAGTGCGATTAGGTGGATCCAATTTCGAGAAAGAGGTCAGTCGACTAATCCAACTCGGCTGGGCAAGCGTTCGGGAAACATAGGAGGATCTTGTCGTCTAATATGCACTAATAGTGTAGGGTTGGTCTTTAAAAAAATGCAATATCTGAAAACAAAGGTTTATAACCAGTGTGTATTACCAACGATTATTTAAGGCACTGAAACGTGGTGTCTAAAAGGCCTCATAAAAAGCTCAAAATCGCTCAGCCTGATATGGAGAAGGGTGTGTTCAGTATTACTCTACGTGATAAAATTCGGAATACGGCTATCCGTAGAAGAACGGCTGTAACCAACATAGCCTGAAGAATTAACGTGTTGAAGTAGCAATGGGTAGATCACATCGCTCATTGAACCAGCAACTGTTGGAAAAGAAAGGATCTCTAGTGGCAAAATTGAAACGAATGACCCAGCATAGGACGGCCTACTAGGTAGACTGACGACATCTCGAAAGTGGGGAGGCTCCTGTCCAACAGTGGACGTCTATGGGCTGGTGAATGGATGATTCGCTTCGGTAAGAGTTAAACCGAATAGCATCCGCGCATCCGATTATTAGGTAAAATTACTATTCGCCGCATCGCTAATTATTTCCAAATTTGTAAGCTGTTTGCGGAAGTCTTGTATCAGTGTGACATATACACTACCGTCCAAAAGTTTGGAAGCACACCTGTTTTCAAACAAAACAAATAAATGCCGACTAATAGCGGTAAAAATTAGCAATAATCTTAAGTTTTACAACCTTTTACGACTGTCTACACAAACACAAAAGGATTATTATCCTACATTCATCAAGTTTTATGGAATTCCTTAATATTGACGAAACACGTGTTTTATGACTTAATCCGTCGGCTACTTTATCCTATGCAATGGTGTAGTTTTATTGATAATGTTTGCTGGTTTTAACTTTTTTAGACCTTATTCAGTCGCACTTGAGCATTGGCACGTGAAAGTTGTGATATTAACATTGTCTGTATTCGAAAGATATCGGCTACTACTTTGACCGTATTTTTTCTTCTGAAAATGGCAAAACGCAAGCAAATCACGCTTGAACAGCGAAGCGCTATTTGCACTCTACGCGAGGAAGGATACAGTGAACGTCAAATCGCAGAAAGGCTCGGAATTTCTTGTAAAGGTGTCCACTATACCCTTGCTAGAAAACAAGAAACGGGGAAAAATGAAGATAGAAAGAGATCTGGTAGGCCCAAATCCACAACAAATCAAGAGGACAACTTCATTAGAGTTCTTTCTAAACGGAATCGACGCTTAACTGCACCACAGATCACTGCAGCTCTGAATGATACGCGAGAAACACCCATTTCAACAACTACTGTTAAAAGACGCTTACTGTCTGTGGGATTAAGAGGATGTGTTGCTGCTAAAAAACCCAAACTAACAAATCGACATAAGAAAAATAGACTAGAATGGGCAAAAGCGCATAAAAACTGGACTATAGAACAATGGGAAAATGTCCTTTGGAGTGACGAATCAAAATTTCAGATTTTCGGATCCAATAGACGTGTCTTTGTACGCCGGTCAAAAGAAGAGAGGGCTTCAGAGGCATGTACAGTGCCTACCATCAAACATGGTGGTGGTAATGTCATGGTTTGGGGGTGTTTTGGCAACAGTAAACCCGGCAATCTTGTGAGGATAACCGGAAAATTAAACAAGGAAGGCTATTTAAAAATTCTCCAAGATTCTGCCATACCCAGTGGACTAAGTCTCATTGGTTCTGGATTCATTTTTCAACAGGATAATGATCCTAAGCATTCGTCTAAATTGTGCCAGAACTTTTTAAACAAGAAAAAAGCTGAAAACATTTTAAACATCATGCAATGGCCATCTCAATCCCCTGATCTTTCTCCCATTGAACTTGTTTGGGATGAACTTGACAGGAGGGTGAAAAGTCGTTGTCCTACGAGCTCAGAACATTTGTGGCAGCTATTAGAGAACGAATGGAACAAATTAGATAAAGATTATTTTAAAAAATTGATTAATAGAATGCCCAGAATATGTGAGAAGATTATAAAGGAGAAAGGTGGACACTTTGATGAAGCTAAAATTTAATCTAATTTACCATTGTATATTATTTTTTTATTTTGTTTAAGTTAGTTTCTGTTTGTTCTTATTTTTTTATCAATACATTTAAATTTAAATGACTTAGTTTGGTTTTATTCGATTTTACCTTGCTGCTTCCAAACTTTTGGACGGTAGTGTATATGTACAATCGAACCTAGTGTAACTAATTGCAAGCTATTATTCTTTATACCACTGGAGATATCAGGACAATGGCTTGAAACGTCAATACAAGCTCGTAACTCGAATGATTAAATAAATATTGTCTTAATGTATATTCCATTCCATTCTGATACGTATGGTGATGGATGGAAGGATACAAACGTCATCCCCATTTTCTCTTCTTGTGGGTGATCATAAATACGACTAAGCAGAGTAAGCTAATAACATCATTGCTAGAGGATGGAAACTCGAGTTACCCACCCGTCTAATCAGCGTGGTATATTATAATAGGTCATAGTGGAAGGACCACGCTGTTGACAGTTTTCTGTCTACAGCCGCGGGGCGGTCCATCCAGGCTAGTACCATACTCTCGCAGAAAATAGACGTATAAGCAATGGTAATGTGCTGTTGCGCTTCCTTCGGCGAACCGGCAGCTCAACTTTTTTGAGTGGGTTTAGGGATTTTAATTTGGAGAACCCACCAGAGATATTTCTGGTATTGCAAAAGTCCCAGATAGAATGTGAATCCCCGAAGTAGTTCGAATTAGCGATGGGAAGGTAATGCAGCAGGTTATAGAGGTCGAATTTCTATCGCTTCCAACGGGCGCGTCCAAACCATAGAGCCAAAAAAAATTATAGGCTTTCCTTTTTCTAGGTGAATAATTCTAGATTTACACTTTGAGCACCAACTTATCGATCAATTGACCGTGGCCTTCCACCTTGAAGCAACCTATTCAGGCATTCATAGAACTGTGATTATAATCTTATAGAAACATTAGCGTAGGCATTCCATTTTTTTCTAATGTTTGGCAGGAATATTGCCTCGTCGTCAAAATGTGTTTGTGAGACCTTGACCTTTTGTAAATATAATGTAACACAGCACTACGCTGACAAAACACCGACTGGTTTTCACTGTTTAGCCATGATTTCCTTATAATATTTTCCTTTCCTCGGTAATACTATGCAAGCTTAAATTAACAAAAAACAATAAGTTTAATGATATACACACAGGATGAAAAATTAATAAAATCAAATTATGAAAGGAAATAAGAATTAAAAGATGTATTCAGAACACTATAACGCCACAAATTTAATAACATTTGACACAACCGTCAACGACGTCTGCCCGTATGGATTAAATCGCTTAACCGCTTGCGCGTTCAGATCACTTCAGTCACAAAGCGTGGCGTGGTTTGAATGCGATATAGTATACCTATTTGGCTTGGCACCGACTTCAAATCGTGTTAGTGGATTTCTAGCATACATTGTAATTATATTTTATAAAAACTAATACATAATTAGAATTAGACAAGAATGAAATAGATCATCTTATTTTTCGGTTTTTAGTGTTTGAAGTAAGTATGGTTTTTGGCTGATCTTATTTTGAAGTCGGTTTACATTTTTTTTAAAAAGTTCAATCCCTTATCTGATTAAAGGCTCTGCTATCAAATTCGGAAATAATATTAATACTTGACAATCATCATCTTAAAACCTAGCCTTTAGTTTCGTATGCAAAATTAATTGTTCTTATGGTCACCGTGACGTGTCAAGTCGCAAATAACAGAATATGAAAGTCTTTGGTGCTAGGGTAAGGATACTTGATCATTTTCGAGTCTGACCTTTTCGAATTTTTTAATAGGGTTTCAGTTACGTCAGAATTGTATTTTCATTTCCATGGGCAAGTAAAGGGTGAAAGAAATATTCAGATAATAATGGAATAGTCTTAAGGTACGTGGCCTGGTTTCGTATTTAAGATAGGTAATTAACTTTCACTAGGCCATTTGCTATTTATACGTGCGTCGTAACAAACCACTGTGCTATTATCGATGAGTAATATAATTTTAAAATATATATTACACATTGTGCTTTAAACAGAGTCCATGTATGCATTGCTGACGTAAGCACTGTGGTGCGAAATATTGCAACAGCTACACCATATAGGACAGCCATTTTGTTAACTAGGGTTGTCACTCATGTAGCTTAAGCTGGTTTTAAAACGGACGCCCTTTTATTCTCTCACGACAGGCTATGGTAGTTCCGGGAGTATTTTACCTAACTTGCCCCGTAGTTGGACGACGCGGTGTCCGCTCTTTCTTGGTTTAAGCCGAATGTGAGAGCATCCAGCGTTACGTGGTGACGGAACCCCTGATCAGGGGCCCAAACTCCATTTGGCAACAACCTGACTATGCACCTGATGTTTCAGTTTTATAAGTGGCAGTTGACACTGATCATCAAGTGGACTTAAATCTAGCACCAAAGACAATAAGAAAACAGAGATACAGATGATCGAGTCTGCACTGTAGGCATTTATTTATCTAGAATTTCTAGAGAATAAATTACTAAGATTTAGCATTTAAAATGCTAAGTTATTTATAAAAACTGGTTTTGAGAGTGAAAATTAAAAAATATAGATATTTATACAATTAACCTGGAATGTTTAATAAATGCTAGAACTTAGTCATTTACCGTTTGACTGCACAAATGGTGTAGTGGTTAAGATAGCGACCTTCCGTGCCAGTGCCGTGGGTTTGATTTCCACGCAGAACAATACTTTGTGCGTTTCATAAACTATTGTTTTGATTCTGGATGAAATTTGTCTGCGTTAATAGCATGCTTGTAAAGTTTCCCACAATACAAGGATTATTTCCAAAAAAAATAGGTAATTGGGTCATCGTTTGATACAATTCTAATTGAAAAGTTAAACGGAACAATGTGTAAACGTTTGCCGATAGATGATGTGTGCAACTTCTTCCGTAAAGGCGAAAATATGAGCGAGAATTTGATTGTTATAAGTATCCCTCATCATCTTTTCTTTCTTTTTTGTTTTTCTAGACATCACCCCGCACTAAGGAAATAATCCTTGTGCTACGAGGGACTTTAAAAACATATAATTAACGCAGACAATTTACACTCAGAATCAGAACAACACTTTGTGGATCGCACAAAGTATTATCCTGCGTGGGAATCGAACCCATGGCACTGGCACGGAAGGTCGGTATCTTAACCACTACCATCTGTGCAGGTTTTGAATTTTGAATATTTTTAAGTGGCAAATAATTTGATTGGTGACAACCCTACTCGCTTATAAGTTTGGACCGCAAGTAAGGTCGGCCTCACCTGTTTAATGGCTTCACATTTTGTTTACAACGACCAACCTAGTGACCTACTATTTAATATTTTAGTAGCGATATGCTCGACTGTCATTAGAAGTAGTTGAAACGAAATTGGCTCTGGTAGCATATACGTCCCTCATTTGATGACACATATAACCTATCTGCCACGGACATATTGTTTTTTTTTTAAATACTACATGCTATAACTAAGAATTTTTGTATTGCTGGAGACTTACAAATATACAATTACATACATACATACATATCATCACGCCATATCCCTTGCAGGGTAGGCAGAGAGAACAGAGTGCCAGAGAACTCTATCTCTGCATACTTCACTCGCTTCCTCAACATTCATAATTCTCTTCATACACGCTCGCCGGTTTCGGAGACTCTTGACTCCACCTTCCTTCAGTACATGACCGATCTGGTCTAGGTAGGTTAGTCTCGGTCTCCCTCGGTACCTACATCCTTCCACTTTCGCATTGTATATCTTCTTAACCAGACGTTCGTTCGGCATTCTTTCTACATGTCCGAACCATCGGAGCATGCCCTTTCGCATCTTTACACCAATACTCTCTTTCATACCTACTCGCTCTCTTACGTCGTCGTTATGAATGCGGTCGGTCAGCCTAACTCCACAGATTTTCCGCAGAGATCGCATTTCGACCGCATTAATTTTACTTTCATACTCTTTTCTGCATACCCAACTTTCGCTTCCATACAGTAATGTTGGGACAAGCACTGCGTTATGTATTGCTACACGTGCCTTCTGGCTGAGGTGGTGGCTGCCGAGAAGTTGCCCCAACGCTCCGTTCACTCTATTTCCCGCATTCACTCTTCGCTCTATATCAGTGGTGTACCTTCCATCTTGGCTAAATCCACATCCAAGATATATAAATTCATCCACTTGCTCTAGTATATCATTACCTATTGTTACTCTTACATCTGTTCTGGCTTCGTCTCTTTCAAAGACCATTATTTTGGTTTTGCTCACATTCACGCATAGACCCCTTTTCTTACAATCTTCTGTCATTGTGTCGACTAGGGTCTGCAGGTCAGTCGCTGACTGTGCCAGCAGGACTGCATCATCTGCATAAAGCAGAGCAGTGACCACTGAGTCGCCCATCTGGACTCCCACATTCATATCGTTCAACCTTTGGAGACATTTATCCAGATATATGATAAACAGCCTGGCTGACAGAACGCACCCCTGCTTAACGCCGATATTGACGTCAAACCAAGGCGACATTCCATCATCCAGCCGCACACAGGCTCTACAGCTCATGTAACTGGACTGCACAGCCTGTAGCAGTTTACCGTTAATACCATACTCCGGTAAAATGTCCCAAAGTTCCTTTCGTACAACCGTGTCAAATGCTCTCTCCAGATCCACAAAACTGCAGAAAACCCTCTGACCTAGAGCCAGATGCTTTTCCACAATGTTGCGCAGAGAGAACACTTGATCCATGCATCCCCTTCCACTCCTGAAACCTCCTTGTGTCTCACACAGTAAACCATCGGACACCATCCTCATTCTCCTTTCAATAATTTTACCATACACTTTTGCTGCCAAACTGGTCAAGCTTATGGCTCTGTAATTTGCGCAGTCATAACGTGAACCCTTGTATTTAAACAAAGGCACGATGACTGCGCTATTCCAGTCCCCGGGAACCATTCCTGAGCTCCATTATAAATTGAGGAGCAACAGGAACGCCTCCCAGACACAGGAGCCACCAAGCTTGATCATCTCGGTAGACACCATATCAATGCCCGCTGCCTTACCATTTTTCAAACTTCTTATCGCCCATTCAACTTCATCCATACTGATGCCATCGGAGGACGCCGCTGTCGAATGTTGTTCTACTAAACCACATGCGACACCGGCGTCAAACGTAGCATCCGCATACATATCGCCAAAATATTCACTCCATCGGCTTAACACGTCTTGTGTTTGTGTAAGAATGTCTCCACCTTTAGACCTTATTTTATTCATTCTGAAGGCTGACCAACCACCCCGAGACTTCTTCACCTCCCTCCAAAAGAGTTTGGTGTTACTCTCGAAGTTTTTAGTCAGCCTATCTTCTGCACTTATACTTGCTCTATCACGTTTCTCTTTCACTAAGGCCTTGGTGTCATTCTTACATTGCCGATATATTTCTTTCTTCTGTTCAGTCATACTGTCATTCAGATTCAAAGAAGAGACATAGTCCAGCCACGCTTTCTTCTTTTGCTCTACGGAAGCTGCCACTTCCGCATCCCACCATGCATCACCATTTGTTTTTCTATGCTTCTTTGAACTTCCACATACTTCTTTCGCTGTATCTACCATACTCTCCTTCAATACTCTCCAACATTCTTCAATGTCCGATTGCGGCTGGCTTGCCATCGTCAGCCGTTCTCGGACACCCTCAGCATACTTTTCTCTTACACTCTTCTTGCAACCTTTCAACCTTTATTCTTTCAAGCCCTCCGAAGTGGACACGCTCTCGCCAGTGCCTCCACTTTCTGAACAGACCACTAAATCTCGCAATAACGAGATAGTGGTCCGTATCGACTGTGGGGCCCCTGTAGGCTCTTGCGTCCAATATTTTGCTTCGGAGGCGACTGTCTACCAAAATTAAATCTATTATGCTTTTCTGTTCATTCCTTCTCCATGTATACATGTGGATGTCCTTATGTTGGAAAAATGTGTTTGACACAATAAGGTTTCTCTCCATGCATACATCCGCTATGAACCTACCTGCGTCGTTCACTCTCTTATCACCAAATGGACCAAGTACGTCCTCATAGTCGGGACGCTTGGTCCCCATCCATCCGTTCAAATCTCCGCATACAATCACGCGTTCACTGGTTTCTGCCATATCCAGAACTTCCCTAACATTATCCCAAAACTTCTCTAGGTCTGATGCCACCGAGGATCCTACGGGAGCATATGCTACAACCATGAATACCTTGGTGACACCTAGTTTTATACGGACCCAAAGAAGTCTGGGATCATACATTCCGTAATCCTTCACACCTGAGTCCAAGCGAGAGGACAACAGCACTCCTACCCCCATGCTGGCTCAGTCGCTCTGTGGTACACCAGACCACAGAGCCATCCCGCCACCAGGAAGATCGCAGGCGTCGCTGCCCCTTCGCTTGGTTTCTGTTACACAGAGCATGTCTAGCTGTTTGTCCACCATGACGGATATCAGCTCGTGCAACTTACCTTCCACACAACCTCTTACATTCCACGTGCCCACCCGGCACTCTGCTCTCCTCGACTCGCCTGACTGGGCAAGGCGTGATGGGTGGCGGCCCCCATCGCCGCAACTGCCTAAGTTCGTACCGACGGGGGCGGGTCGGTACGCGTCGCCTCCGGGGGACGCCCTAACCCGCATTGCGGTATGCATGTCGAGCCGGATTAGCAGTCTAATTAGACTGGCAGGGAACGCGAACGAGCACGCTCCGGACTATGCCCCCCATATAACCTATCTGCCACGGACATATTGTTTTTTTTTTAAATACTACATGCTATAACTAAGAATTTTTGTATTGCTGGAGACTTACAAATATACAATTAAAGGACACAAATTACTCTTGGACTCGGAACGAATATTTGTTGATAGCACAAAGTATTGTCCTGCTTGGATATCGAACCCACGATATTAGCACAGTAGGTTTTTCATTTTTATACTACTTTTTCGTATTATTTTTAGTTCGAATATATGATTGCAATTTTATTAAGTTTCTATTGTACGCC
Source organism: Lymantria monacha (assembly GCA_905163515.2). Taxonomy (NCBI): domain Eukaryota; kingdom Metazoa; phylum Arthropoda; class Insecta; order Lepidoptera; family Erebidae; genus Lymantria; species Lymantria monacha. The sequence continues at coordinate 33,380,051 of LR991090.1, read as the reverse complement.
TCATAAGCGAAGCGTTTGAGGTGATGCTCTACTCTTGACATATGAAAATCAAGGACTTTTTGAAACTAAAAGTGACTGTATTTTTCTCACATTGCACTTATAGGATAAAATTATCAAACATATGTCAAGAAAAACATTCGTTTAAACGTAATTGATATTTTTAAAAAGCAATTATTTTGTTTAAAGTAAAAAAAGTCGATTAAAAAAAATACCCGAGAACGTCCGGATGTCTGCTGTATGGATATGGGCACTCTCACGACCGTAAAAATTATTGTATCGAAGTTTTTCTTTTATTAAAAGCTTCATAATCGCAATACGCTTTTCCTTTTGAAAAGGGCTTGGTAATTCTTTGTCGTTTAATTGCAATCAATAAAAAACTAAACTGCTTAGTCTTGTTTACAATGCTTACAAACTATGTTTTGTTGCGGTACGTTTTTTTTTTGGTTCTGTTCGTCCATTCGGACAGTCAAAGGAAACAGTCCATACAGCCAATTTGCGCTACATTGAGAATGGCGCGAAGTTTCAAATTTCTTTTTCTTTCATTTATGGCATTGACTAATAGTAAATGATAAATATTTAAAAAAATATGAGGTGTGCACTTTGGATTTTCCAAACTATTTTCTTTCCTTCTACGTCTAATAACGGCTAAAAAGCAATATGTCGCGTTTTTACTTTTTGCTCACACGAAAAAGCACAAAAAAAAAAACAATTTATAAGTGTAGTCTAGTGTAGTCTTAGCATCACATCAAAATAATACGTGTAAGCAGTTTACACGTTGTTGAGGCAATTACTGTTATCTATGGTTTTTGATGTTGACGTAAAAAAATACAATGCTAACCACCCACCTTTCCAAAGGGTGACAATAAAACACGACTAAGGAACGCATGCAGATAATCGAAAATCGTAATCGCAAGAAAAGGAAATCTTGAAAGAAACCCTATACGAAAGTCTGCTTAGCGTAATATAGTAGAGCAATTTCCTTTTATTTTAGAGGTAGTTTGGCCCCAGGATTGAGACTTGTATAGACTAAAGCCGGATTTGGTTAAGTCAACCAGACGGATTACCGCCATACTCAGGGCACAGGCAGTTCATTACCTATAGTAATAGGGAAAGGTCGATAATATGAGACGAGGTCTCTAGCTCTCGTTCGATCCAAGGTCAGAAATGGGTTAATAATATTGTTTTAAATCTTTCAGGCTCAAGAAAACATAGAACCTTGGCGCCAGCGATGGTTCTATGGCGGGAAGCTTCTTGGTGACCGCCTGCTGATTGAGGAAGCGAAGATCACTCCAGGGTACGTGGTGCAGGTAATCGTCAGCACCGACCCTCATCCCCCGAGCTAGTCGCATCACTAACTACACGCGTCTTTGTGGTATCAGCTCATTTATATATCTTTGTACACTATATCCATAATAGAATATTAAATAATATTTATTTGTACAAAGGCGGAACATAAAAAATATTTTTTATTTTTATTCAATAATGTGACTATATAATAAAATTATTAAATCCCTTATTAAGTAAAAAAAGATCTACTTTACGCCCAAGATTAATTCCTGTAAAGTCACGTAAAAGATGCAATATAATTTACACTTAGGATTAATCCCTAGTATAATGTAAATTAATTTACAGTAGGACTTAATCTTTAGTGCAATGAATAATAATTTACATTAGGGCTTTATTTCACGAGATCTATCTATCTATCTATCTATAACGTCAATCAAACACGAAAAAATTTACACTAAGGATTAATCCCTATTTACACTAAATATAAATTTTTAGTGTAATGCATAATAATTTATGCTAGGGATTAATATTTAGTATAATAACGAAGAATTATTTTTCCATTAAAGTTTTAAAAATATAACTTGGAATAACTTTCATCTTGAAAAAAGGATTAATTTTTCATTTGTAATTTTTTTTTTGGTCGATGTATAAATATTACTTTTAAAAATATGAAACAACTTTATCTTGTAAATATTTATTAGAAAAAACGTATATATATATATATATATATATATATATATATATATATCTGAAAAATTAAACAAGACATTTATTATGACCTTTATACTCAAAAAAATTTGATGTCAACAAGCAATTAGTTTAATAACATTACAATAGAACTTATAGTCATGTAAAGGATATTTTTTCCCCCGAACCTCCAAAAAAAAATTTGATATATTATGTCATTTGTATTTAGTTATATTTCAAAACTATATACAATAGAAATCATTATTCTTTTCCACGAATTGTGATCACACTTTTTGTAATTTTTCTTTTTTGTGAAGTGAAACTTATTGACTTTGAAATTTTGATCACCTTTTTGTGTGGCGAAATTTTCACAAGAGTTTAAGCGACTCATATATTGCGTACTTATGATGTGAAAAATATGTGACAAATACGTGTGAATACGCGACACATCCTTAAGCTTTTTTTCTCGTAAGAAGAGAGAAATACTCTCTTCTAGCTTTCATAAAATGTATGAATGATAAATACGGTCTGTGTTATACAAAATTTTAATTGTATATGTTTCTTTGTAATACAAATGTTTCACTTCTATCGTATGTCTATACGACATACCTTGTCTTTTTTATATTGTTTTTTTTTATTTAACGTTATTGTGCAATATTTTCAAAATATTTTTTCTCGGTACAAGCTACCAGTGATTATATCATATATCGTGATTATCACAAAGACGCTCATCGATGATAACTCAAATAATACAACGTTATGAAATTATTTTTAATTATTATTATAAGTATATTTATATGCTTTATAAACATTTTTTTTGTGCATTAATTGAATGCTTAACACGCGTTGTACAATAATTACATATAAATTCATACTCTCTTTTGACAAAATTATATGAATATACGTTTATAAGAATTACATATGTATATATACAGTAGAATCCGTTTATTATGACGCCGCTTATAATGACCAACCACTTAATATGACGATATTCTCAGCCTAATTCGGTTTTCATATAAAAGCCTTATAAGAAAAACGGATATAATGCCTCGCTTATATTGACCTGTTTTTGAAAAATCAAGGCCGGTTATATTGACCGACATGATGCATTCCTTATGTATTCCAAAGTAGTTGCCATCTTCTCATGATGAATAAAATGCATGTGGCTCGTTTTTGTTTTAGTTCTTCATTCTACTTCTTCTTTCTACAATCATGAGACGATAAATGAAATCGTTAGTAATGTTAAACTTTTTGATAAAAGCTTAACATTGTGATCCATTTTTATGATTTGAAGGTTCCCGTATTCAGACTAGAAGATCGTGATTCATACTCATCTATTGCAAATTTGGAGTCGGTTGATTTACTACACCGCGCTGGTCAGACGTGTTGGTATAGGGTTTTATTTCGAGTTTTGTTTTCTTTCCCTTGCAATTGCATAGATGTTATATTCTTATTTTATCCCTTAGTCGTCTCTTACGATCACCCACGGGTAAGACAGTGTGTAATGAATTGTATTCTTACTCCGTCACTACACGGAAAAATATACCTACTTATTTTTGTCATTAGATGGTAAAATAATCTACAAAATAGCTTATTAAAAATTTATATGTAGATATTTCGTGAACACAAACAAAATGCTTTTGAGAAATAAATACCTGTCTAGGTATTACGTTATGTCTTAATAATACTCCTTTATCAGTTGCACTACGGCTAATTAACATTTTAAAGGAAAATAATGGATGTTAATAATAATGTTGTCTGCATATTACGTATAGGGATAATTCGTCGAATACATTTGGGTACATTATGCAATTTTAGAGATAACAGTTAGCTGTTCCAGCAGCTTTGCTTATAAAAAAATACTTACATATTTTATACATAATAAACCAATAATTTTTATTGTCTCAACTGTTGTTATGACCACAGCAATGGACGCTTGACGACCTATATTTTTACCGATTTGTAGATAGTGCTTCTATTTACAGCAGCATTATATCCGTTACCGATATAAGGCTATTTGATGCAATAAGATCTTTTGTAATCAAACTAGCAGTTGCTAAGATTAGGTCGTACATACAATATTTTTTGCATTTTTATACTAGTCTATATCTATAAAAGAGGATATTTGTATATATAACATCGCTAAACTCAAAAACTATTTGACCGATCATTATGAAAACTTGTATGTATATGTATTTTTTTCACGGCGAAGGTTTATAATATAAACCTTATATGCTATACCCATTGAAATCTTCTACAAACAAACCAACGGGCTGGATTTGGTAGTAATAATATATCTATCTATATATATATAAAAGAATGCTGTGTTAGTTACACAACTTATATAACTCAAGAACGGCTAGACCAATTTTTATGATCTTTCTGTTTTTGGATTTGTATTCGTCGAGAATAGGATTATATATAATAGAATAAGATATTAATAAACAAATAAAACAATCATTAAAAACCCATCAATCAAAATATATGTCTTTTTTTTGGTAGGCTATGGGGTACACGCTGCCCGTTCCGTCCGGGGCGACGGAAGGGCAGCGCGTGGCCCCATAACTCACCGTATTACCTCCTTATCGGCGTTAGACCGGCCACTGGGATCGCATCCATGACAGCCGTGGCCAGCCTGACTGGGTACCATCCCCCGTCGTTTATTATCATAATAAAAAAAATATCATTTATCGTTTTGAATTAATTTCTAGACTATATCGGCTCATTCATTGACTGTTAGGCGAAACGAAGTTTGCCGGGTCGGTTTGTGATATATAACTACATGTAGGTCCCAAGAATCGTTTATATGTAATTATTGTACAATATAGTTATATCAAAATCGTTTCTTTTGTTTGAAAGAGTTCAAAAGAGTCAAGTGTCAACATCACCTTTTTTTATTAAAGCTTTTTGTGACGTTTCGTTGCATATATTTTCATCAACTAAGTCGGCTATTAAACATGTAAACCAACAAAATTTCTTAATAAATCGATCTCAGGATTGTGATTGCTTTATTAAAATGAATCTTTCTTATCTTACTAAAGATACTTCAGAGGTGCTTGAATTTTTTTTTAACCTACGCCCTGCGAAGGCACTGCCATTTGCAATTGAAATAGAAATGTTCTGGAAGAATGAACATGTTTTATAGCCAACTGAAAAAAAAAACATAAATTATAATTTGCTTATACTCGACTCGTATAAAATAATTTATATTTATATATATAAATGCCCCAAGTGTAATGTATAAATATAATTATATATCACAGTGAGAACTGTAACATAATGTAGGCTTATACAATCGTTATTACGATACCATAGTTTGAAGCAAATCACTATTATAATTATAAATTATTGTGTGTATATATACATATAATATAATTATAAAATAGTATTCTAAAAATACTTGCATACTAATACGAAAAATGCTACAGACAATCAAAATGCATGATAAAAAGTATATTTTTTTTATTCATATTATAAAGCTGGTGATATAAATTTAAATTAATTAATGATTAATTACAAAAATTATATAAAAGTTAAATATTTATTGAAGTAACGTTAAGTGTCTACGTTTTATTTGTTCATTTCCCATCTTGTTTTTTAATCCATCCATCCATCCTATAGAAATTCACGGTTAGAAATAAGTATACCTACTCAACTACAATGCCATAATTGCCACTCTTTTCAGGCAAAATAGCAATCACAGTTACTTGTAATAAGTTTTCCAGGAGTATGATGGCTGGCTAATAAGCCATATAATGGCTATTAAGCCATGTAACGATAATAAGCCTTGCCAGTTATGGTTAATAAGCCATTCTCCTGGTGATTCCTGAGCTATGATCTTTATGGCTCCTAAGGGCAAATAAGAAATAGTGATACGTTATAGTCTCTAACCCACATGGTAAACAAGCTTTTATTAGCATTCTCATTACAACTTCAGATACTTGAATAAATTTTCACTTGTATAAGTCAACTACAGAATGGGTATTAACTCCTAATTAATTTATCTCCTGTCTTATTGTGACCTTGTCCCGTTGGATGCCTCTCCACGTCTATATTGCACCATGAGACAACGTTCTTGTATTGCCACAAGTCTGACGCCAATCTTGCAGCAATCCATACCAAGTAGCAATTAGGTCACTGTGGCTTCTACTGAGTGCGCCACTATTGTTTCATTAGAAACTATACATTTTTATCATTTTTAGTTTCACAACTTTTCACATTTAAAAATTAAAACAGGAATGGGAAATCTTTGTCATATATAACAAATTGCTTGAAATGAATAGCATAAAAAGCTAACTAATAATTATTTTTAGTACGTATCCAGATAATTGTAAATAATAAGCAGGTATTTTTAGAATAACTAAGAAAAGAAATATATATATTATTAAATAAAATATAATTGATCCTCTTTAGTTGTTAAAAAAAATAGAATAAAAATATTGGTAAATTTAATTAAATGTGTTTCTAGGAGCTTAGATTAAAAATTCCTTACACATCATGAAATAGAATGACCAGGCAATCTACAAGTGGGTTAGCGTATAATCAATCTGTTCTCTGACATAGTAGAATATTGTAGCGGGTAGAGCATATCAGAGCCTATAATGTGCGGGCAGGGCCGCACTGTAAGTCTAAAGGGCCCTAGGCTAATACTACTTAGGGCCCCACCTAATTACTCAAAGTATAGAAAAAAAGTAATACAATAAAATATTTGATTTATAATTATAATATAGTATGCCTTAGTGTTTGTTAATTACAATCGAAAATAAATTGACAAATTATAAAACAACATTTCAGCAGTTTCCTTTGGCAAGTTTTTTAAATTATTATCGTCTATTTTTGACTTTCACTTGACTTATATGGCGGCCCTTAGCCCTAGGCTGAAGTCTTAAAAGCCATATGGTAGATCCGGCCCTGTGTGCGGCAAGAAATATCGCTAAATATGTTGTATTATGAATGAAATCGCTTAGAGTGATAGGATGAAACTTACTGCAGCGTGGATTAATAGTACAATAGTTGAATAATGACGGTAGTATCATATCAAAACAATTACTAATGAAATTGCCATACGAAAGAGTCGATAGAACAGAGAAAAACAAACTGTCCCTGTAGATGCAATAATTCGTTTGTTTGTAAGATTCTAAGGAATTTAATGAATGTAACTAAAAGTAATATGATTGCTAATCATTTCCCGGTTAATTCTATCGTTGTAAATATTCCCATTTATAAGGTTTTATACAATTATGAAATTAAATTCAGCGGCTTTATAGTTTTACATACGACAATAATTTCAATTAAACAGATTTACAATATTTTAAATTGGTACAAAACATATATCATAATATGGCAACACTCTTTGACTTATTGATATTTATTATTAAAAAAATAACTAATAGATAAGTTTTCATAAAAAAAAACAGTGTAATATTGAGTGCTACTCATAAAGTTTAAATTAAATTATCATAACTGCTTTTAAATTTAAGGTTGATATCGATAAATTTAACAATAACGGTAAATTTTGTATAGAAATATTAAATCTGCCATTACACAAACCGACTGCCATCTATTGTGATCATGCAAAAACTATATATGTAATCGAGAATTCTAATAAATTATAATATTTGTAATCGGACGCTAGATGTTAATTTCGCATTCAATTTTATAAGATGGTTGTTATAAGTTTGGCGGCTTGGAAAACATTCAGAGCTACTTTTAAATTTATTTCAGGTACAGAGATTACTAAATATTTTTTAAAATTTAAACATAAATTGAATGGTTGCCGATATTTACGCGATTATTACACATATTAAATATACGTGATAACGAAAAAGTGTCACGTTCCGCCTGAGCCGAGCGTTCAAGCCAGAGCGTGGAACAAGCGATAGAGAGGCACGATCGGTCTAAGCGTTCTTGCATTTTAAGAATTTGACGTGAACTGTTTTTATAGTGAAGTGAAAAGTTAATATGGTTTCCATTGTTTGTTAGTTCGACTCATAAAAGTATGTAATTTTTCATCAATCTTTCTTATGACGTCTTAAAATTATCATCCGAAAACCGACTTCACAGACAACCATCTGTTTTTTTGTTACGTACATTTATTGCGTGTTTCATGGACTTTTAGATATGTATAAATATAATTATTAATTAATATATGTACATTGTAGTACTGTAACTGTAATATCGTTTTTATAGTTACATTTCGAATTTGAAGCGCGAAAGATTTAAGCCTCGTGACTATAAAAGTTACAAAAATGATTTGTTTGTTTGTACATTTATAACGTACTAATGTTTAATGTTAGATTTTGCACACGAGTTATCTAAGCAAATTTTTTAAATGTTGATAGTATTTTGCCGAGTGTATTTATCGAAATTGTATTGTATTATAAGGTTTAGTTGAAATTATATTTTGTTGAGGTTTTATTTGGATATTAATGAATTTAATAAACAATGTGTTACTTTACAATTGGGATCAATTTATAAGTTTACAATGATGCCAATATTAATTAGCCGCCATTATCATTTTTTCGTTATAATAAATCAGAAGACAATTTATTAGCCAATATAAAAAAACGAATACAATGCTAGAGTTTTTTTAAAGTAATTAACTTATAAACTGGTTAAAATTATCTCTGATGTCAAGTGACACGTAATTTATAAATCAAACTAAAAAAAAATATTAAAAAACAAAATCTGTTGCATATTTATAGAACAACAAAAACGGGATTTCCTTAATCGGTATTTCATTTAGTTTCAATAAGCGACCATGGAAATACTATTTCTTGCGTTTTCTGTTAATAATATTTTTATTTTAAGTTTCAAAATATAATCAAATACCCTGTAAAATATTAGCAAGTTATTATACTCAATTTTAAAATATTTCGAGATAAATAAATACGTAATGGTTGTTCAAACACATGTGTGTTAATTATGCAGTGTGAGATTTTGTTTTGTCGACACAAATAGCACTGCTATATCTAGGACAAGATATTAATTAATATTTAAACTAAGTGATTTTATAATTGTGACTCCTAAATGATACTCATATAGTCTCCCGGTTAATATATTGTATTTTCACAGATGACATTAATGGCGTACTACTTATTACAATCATTTTGTCTATGGTGATAATGTTGCCTGTTATAAAAAACAATTACCCTATTTATTGCTTAGTTGGATTAACATATCCCATAAATAAGCTTTGTAGTAATCCAAATATTTTTTAAATTCCTTGTATTGGATTATTGATTGTAATCAGACAATTCACGTCACATATCAGATTCGTAAGTTTTTGTTTGTTTTGATATCTATAAAATTTATTTGAAATGAATTTATGCAAAACATCTAAGCATCTAACAATTAAAAATATTTGATCATTCTCGTTGCATGTTATGTGAAATGCTTAATAACTTAAAACAATTTAAAAAACTACTTTTTAACCCCCGACATCAATATTAATATAGGCAAAAAGCAGTTAAATTTTAATATTTTCATATGTCTTTCAAAACTCGCCATTTGTTTGTGTTGAAATATTTCAGTCATTTGACTTTATTTTTGTATAATACAATGGTTATAAAGATTAGTATGTAAAGTTATTTAAATGCTAGCAGTTATAATTTGATGAGATAATTTTGTGTTCATAATTAATTATTGAATAGTGATAATTTAAATTTTGTTAAATTTCTCAGAATATGAATGATAATTGGGTATGTCGGTTAAACGTCTTATTTGCTCGCACTAAACTATCTCGTTTCTCATATAGATTAATTAATAATATGTGCTTAGGTCTTGTTTTAGTAATATCATTTAAATTCTAACTGCTATCGATGTTATGTATCTAAATTGTAATAAGAATTTTAGCGCTAACTTGTTAGGTTAATTTTAGTATTTATATATATATATAATTATTTAAATTATAATTAAGTTGGGAAGAGGCTCGACATATTTTAGTTCAACGATGGCAACTCTGAAGTCTTATACATATCATAATTTAAAAAAAAAATGAGTGAACGTGGATTCTAAATTCAAATTTAACGTCAAAGAGTACCACAGACTAATGTACACATAAGTCCAGGTTCAAATTCGATGATGACTGACGACTAAAATGTAAATCTATTATAATTTTTTAAACTTATTTTACTTGACATTGGCGAAGTTGTGGTTAATTACTCACAGAGGCCATTCATTAAGAAGAAGAAGGTTCAAATTCGCAATAATAGTTTATTTTTTGTTGTGTAATCAATCGGAGTTAAGATTTAAATGTTTCAATAAATTCAATATGTTTATAAATGTTTGTTTGTCTGTATATATACAGAGTTGTCATTGTTAGATGATATAACAATTTTATAAAATAATAATTATAAGTTTACGCGTACGCTAGATTCAATTTTGTTTTTAAATACCGTAAATAATAATCGCGTGTTTGGCGTAATATAGCTTGAACTACATCCACCAATCCACCACAGTAAACTCCGCCTAAAAAACAAATAGAGTAGTTCTCGTTTTAACACTGGAGTGACCAGTGAAAAAATATATTTTATCTATGAACCTCTGTGTTACCATTATAATGATTATTGTTGCCTCATTTAGAGTTTTCAGTAAGATTTAATTTACAAATTACAGTTGGCCATAGTTAGGATTTATGCAATAGTGGATATATAACGGTCTAATGTACCGTCGAATTACTGATGATGAAGAATATGTACTAAGATAAGACAGAATACTATATATATCTTGTAGTTGCGCTGTCATCAAGAGTTTATGATCACCTATAACTTTAACAATGTTGTTTTTAAGTTAATTCTGTCAAAAATATGCTTCTCATCAGTAAGACGACGAATTTTTCTAGTATGGAATTATGTGTGGTGCTATTTTTTTTTTTCAAGTACCTACTAAAGTTTAGTTATGGGCAATATAAGAGTATTGTAAATGTATTTGTGTACCATTAATATTGTTTCTACCATATTTAAATCCTGTGATTTTTTTTTATTAAATTTACTTTCACTAATCGTAATTTAATTAAACAATCCCTGTCTATACAAAAAATATATAACATGTGCTTTTTATTCAATAGAAAGGAAATGTTTTTACATATGTTTAAATGGACACTGTTAGATGAAAGATAATATTTAAGATGAAAAACATGTTTATGTGTTATGAAAGTTAGAATTTCTTTGTGAGAGCATTAAGCTATGTCTTGCAGTTAGTAATTCATAAAAAATATATGACATTTTCGTTATTACTGTTTACAAATTATCCATCAAATATCCAGTATAAATATATAAAATGAATTCATTAATTATTATCATTCGGGGTATCAATATCACTTGTATACCTACTAATATACCGAATGATAATTATATATTAATAAAGTAGGATGTACTCACATCAGGCGCTAGCCACTTCTAAAGTTTTTAAAATATATTAAATTATTTCACGAGATAACGTTAAAATGATAGTTGTTGTTATAATCATATTATTTTACTGATTCACCATATTAGTAGAGATCAGTGCATCTCCTTACAGCAAAATGACAGTCGGAATCTGAATATCAAACTTAGCACCTTATATGTGACAACTGATGACTCTGCTAAGTACGATATATCTTAGCTTAAATTCATCACTGTTTAATAGATTATGTCAGCATATTGTAAACCGGCAATTTTTCTCTAATACTAAACTCTACTTTGTTTACAACACTACCATAACAGAAATTGGCCGAATCGCGCAAACTAGTCGCATAGCCATTGCTCAAAACGAGGAAGTAGGATATAAAAGCATACTGTATTAATGCGAGGTAAAATATTAATTATTACGATTAGTGAATCAACTCATATAAGTCACAAATATTAATACTTTTATAATCCCCATAACCAGTTTTATTTTCTATAACACAAAACAGTCTTGTGATTCATAATTTCATACAATACTAACATGTACGGGTAGTATCCAAAATCTTTACAATGTGTTACGTCATCTTCATGTCTACTTATGTTATTTTTAATCTAAGAGCTGTTCGACAACGCCGTACCGTTGTAATTCTTGCAAACCTCGACATTAAAGAAATTTAAATAATGACAACTGTTTTTAATTTAATTTTCAACTATGGTAATGACTGTATTTGGTAATGACATTATGACTCCTGCCAATATGCAACGGAAATTGGCTTATATAGAACATTTACAGTATCATAGAGAAAATATATTTTTTTTAATTTCAGGTATCAATTTAAAAATAAAATGATTTTGGTTCACTTCTTGATATCATAAAGAAATATTATTTATATATTCGTATACAGAGTACATGTTTTTTCCCACTATTTTTAATTGAGTCACTTATTAATTTCAAATGTCGGGGGTTGCAGGATCGCGGTAAAATTATTTTGTTACTGGCAATGTCTTTTATTAATACATGTACCGTAAGCAATAAAACTATTTACATAACTATTATTGAGTATTGCAATAAGTTCTTATTTATTATAAAATAAACCCCCTAGCAATGTTGCTTCAAAATGTATGGTAGTTTGGTAGAAATCATCATATTTCGCGGATTTTATGTAATTAATTACTCTTTCAGTCAGCCAAAAAATATTGATACACCTACAGTTTGATATGGACATTTCAGGTAGTAGGTAAGTGTTAATTTTATCACTCACGAACTAGGCACTGTTTTATAATCTGTATAATAAAAATTAAGAGGCTGATGGACATTTTATTATCTTCTGGACATTTTATTATCTAGCATCGATTATTTGGCCACTTTGTAATATAAAAAAAATATTAAAAATTATAGTTTCTATGTTCCAATTATGATTTCCCTACCAATACTACAATGACATAGATACACTCATAGATATGACATACTTTTATAATTTTAGTTTTCTACTTAATGCTAGATATTAATTCGTATTGGTTACATTGTACATCCGAGTGATTTCATATAATTACTACAGTTTACTTAATTGTTCTGTTTTTATTGTGCCCTGTAATATATAATACGTATATATGTATAGGTATATATAAATATATATAGCGTTAGAAAAGCTTAGAGGCAGACACAATAACGTTAGGGTTGTCACATTGCATTTATCCTGATGTTTAATTTTACCACGTTTAATAATCATAAAACCTTATACAAATAAGTACCGTTAATTCGAGGAAGTTTCAGTGCGTTCAGGCTCTTCTGCGATACCTACTATTGTAATCAATCTTGAGGCTTGCATATAAGCTTCATAAATTCTGTCATATTCGTGGTGCTGTACTGCAGCGCTTCGCGTAACTATATTGGCAGCTTCACGTCTCCCGCTTTGCATAGCAGGGAAGTGGAATTTTTTCAAGACCTGTGTGTCTTTTAACTAATCAAATTTGTTGTGAGTCCCAGACAATTAAAAGAGTTTCCCGGGACTTTCTGATAGTCAAAGCAAAGACTATTGTGGATCCTGGTATACAGGAATTACACTCGTGAAAATGCGTGTTGGGATTAGTCTTATACAAAAATATTAAAATTCTGCTGCTCCTAAAATTAAAAAAAATAAAAATTCAAGCTTTCATTTCAATGGAAAACAGATTTATACTACACTGACTAAACGGGTTGGGATAACGTTTTATTTCAAGATTTTCATCTCTCGCGTTCCTTTATTTTTATTGTTTGTGGTGACAAACGAGCAAGCAGCACACTGATGGTAAGTGTCACTGCCGCCCATGGACCTTTGCGACACCAAGGGTTCAGCTAGGCCGCTCCCTACCAATACAAACCCACTCAGTTGGGCTTCCGGCTATCTCGCTCACCGAACGAAGCGCAATAGCACATTGCCATTACTCAGACGTCGATCTTCTGCGAGTGTGCGGTACTACCCAGGACGGACCGGCCCGCGGCTGTAGACAGAGAACTGTCCACAGCGTGGTCCTACCATTACTGAAGTCAGTTATAATTAATTTCGTTATCGTAAAAATCATATATAAAGACAAAATATTTTGTTGACCGCTGCTGCGTGATGGCGGCTACCTATTCTATCAAACATTCATTTGTCATGAGTGCCGTAACAGATAACAAAATAAAGATGGGTTGACATCAGGCAGACGGCTGGTCGTGGCTAAAACTATTTACAATAAGTACCATGGAAGAATAGTACATACATACATACATATCATCACGCCATATCCCTTGCAGGGTAGGCAGAGAGAACAGAGTGCCAGAGAACTCTATCTCTGCATACTTCACTCGCTTCCTCAACATTCATAATTCTCTTCATACACGCTCGCCGGTTTCGGAGACTCTTGACTCCACCTTCCTTCAGTACATGACCGATCTGGTCTAGGTAGGTTAGTCTCGGTCTCCCTCGGTACCTACATCCTTCCACTTTCGCATTGTATATCTTCTTAACCAGACGTTCGTTCGGCATTCTTTCCACATGTCCGAACCATCGGAGCATGCCCTTTCGCATCTTTACACCAATACTCTTTTTCATACCTACTCGCTCTCTTACGTCGTCGTTACGAATGCGGTCGGTCAGCCTAACTCCACAGATTTTCCGCAGAGATCGCATTTCGACCGCATTAATTTTACTTTCATACTCTTTTCTGCATACCCAAATCTCGCTTCCATACAGTAATGTTGGGACAAGCACTGCTTTATGTATTGCTACACGTGCCTTCTGGCTGAGGTGGTGGCTGCCGAGAAGTTGCCCCAACGCTCCGTTCACTCTATTTCCCGCATTCACTGTTCGCTCTATATCAGTGGTGTACCTTCCATCTCGGCTAAATCTACATCCAAGATATATAAATTCATCCACTTGCTCTAGTACATCATTACCTATTGTTACTCTTACATCTGTTCTGGCTTCATCTCTTTCAAAGACCATTATTTTGGTTTTGCTCACATTCACACGTAGACCCCTTTTCTTACAATCTTCTGTCATTGTGTCGACTAGGGTCTGCAGGTCAGTCGCTGACTGTGCCAGCAGGACTGCATCATCTGCATAAAGCAGAGCAGTGACCACTGAGTCGCCCATCTGGACTCCCACATTCATATCGTTCAACCTTTGGAGACATTTATCCAGATATATGATAAACAGCCTGGCTGACAGAACGCACGCACCCCTGCTTAACGCCGATATTGACGTCAAACCAAGGCGACATTCCATCATCCAGCCGCACACAGGCTCTACAGCCCATGTAACTGGACTGCACAACCTGTAGCAGTTTACCGTTAATACCATACTCCGGTAAAATGTCCCAAAGTTTCTTTCGTACAACCGTGTCAAATGCTCTCTCCAGATCCACAAAACTGTAGAGAGCATTTGACACAGTTGTATAGTAGATGTTGTGGAAGAATAGTAGATGTTGAATCGACCGAATTGGGATAAGAGCAGTATGGTGATGATTGTTTATTTGAAAATAAACGTTACTGGTCAAACCGGTTTGTATTTGACCTATCAAATGTAATGTTAAGCTTTGCCTTCGACTGTCCAGTACATAATTACCTGCCAAATTTAGTTGAGATTATTATTTGAATCATCTTCAATACCGTAGTATTATTTATTATGATCCAGATAAAATTAGTCTGTAATCAAATTGTCTGTACGTTATAATATGTGTGACAGCCCTGACACAATTTACCGTGACCTTAGTTAAAGTCAATGAATATCGTTTCAATATAAGTATCACCGCGTGTAACCTAAACCTGTTTGTATATTTCGATGGCGTCGAGATTCGTCGTTTGGTTCTTACACACGATTTTGTAAATAATTTATCTGTGTGTAAACAATAATAGCATTTTAAATTTTCAAATAAAACACTTGTGAATAATATTTGTTTCATTAAAATTTATTATCCTTATCCATCCATCCGTCAGCCCGAAGGTGTCCACGTTGGATATAGGCCTCGCCACGAAAATGCCACTCAGAACGTCGGACGGATATTATCAACCCTAACAAAAAATCTTTAGGTATTATAATTTCATGCGCCTGATGCCGCCCTAGCCGAGGCCGCGGGTGACTGGATCGGGGAATTAGTCCGTCACCCGCCGAGAGGCCGACCGCGTGAGGAAAGACCGACATTCTACCCGAGGGGAGGACGTCGGTTGAGGAGAGGGTACTCCTCAGGGGTATTCCGTCGGGCCAACCACTAACGTCAAGTCACTCTGCTCCGGTGGTTGGCCCAACGACGAAGGCGACGTCACGGGTGGGTTACGGGTGTGCGTGCTTACGCCCCTCTGTCACCCCGGACGGAGTGGTGCGAGGAGTGTGCCGACCGTAATCCGCCCGCAAAAAAAAAAAAAGGTATTATAATTTCAATAAAAGACAACATAAGTCAAACAACATTTAATCAATATCACTACTTTGGTATGTATTTGAGGAGTTTGATTTCGTGCGTCAGCCATATGGCGAGTGTGAGCAACACCAACGAGCCGGACTGGTGGGACGCTGCCAGGGGAGTGGGCACGTAGTGCAGCAGTGTGGCGATACCCAACACCACCTGGAATTAAACATAAAGACTATAATGATGGCTGCTTTAGTAGATAATGCTTGATCGGGAGCCTGTGGGATCTGGCCCAACCATCATTTTTTACACTGTGTTTGATTTTGCCATTATATCAAGGTTCTAAGGGCAGCACGCTAGAACTAATTCTTACTAAACGTATTGTATTATTTTTATAAAATAAATTAAAAGTGCGTGCGTACAAAGTACAGATGTCAGAAGTGAAACTTCCTTGGCAAAGTAAGTTTTAAATCTCGTTTACATACATCAACCAATAGAGCAATAGTGTGTATTTTTCTCAAACTCCCTTTCTCTCTCGCTCCATAGCACTGTGCGTGATACGACGTTCGCTCTATCTCATTCTCTCTCTCGATCTATCTCACTCGCTTGCTCCATAACCTCGCTCCACGGCTATGTGCTTTATGCTACGTTCGCCTCTCTCTCCCCCCCCCCCCCCCTCTCTCTCTCTCTCTGTGGACTAATATTGCGTTTCATCTGTAATATTTTATCCTCATGCGCGCAAAGAAGTTTAACTTCAAAAATCAGTAAAGAAACAATAGTCAAACCCGCTGAGTTTCTTGCTGGATCTTCGCAGTACCGGTTACATTCCAAGCTGGTGGGCGTTTATAAGATTATATTAAAATTATTAGTAAGAATACAATTCACCTAACCGTATCTTAGCCGAGGGTGATCGTAAGAGATAACTAAGGGATATATAACATCTGTACGCAAGAGAAGGAAAATTCGAAACAAAACCCGATACCAACACGTCTGACCATCGTGGTATAGTAGGTCAATTTCCCTCCAACTATGGAGGACGCTTGAGCCTAACAGTGGGACATATATGAGCTGAGATGATGATAACATCTGTATGAAAGAAGGAAAACTCGAAACAAAAGTCTATACCAACACATCTGATCAGCGTGTTGTAGTAGGTCAATTTACCTACTATTATAGAGGAGGAGGAGGGTCGAGCCCAAGAATGGGACATATATGAGCTGAAAGAGATGAAAGAAGTGCTCTCGAAGGGTTTATAAATAATAAATTTGAATTTGAAGAAAAGGACTGCGCAGATGGCGTAATAGTGAATTCAATTTCCAAGTAGAACATTTTTATATTTGATAATGATAAACGTTGATATGTACTAATTTAAAGGATCTTTTTTTTTTTTTTTTTTTTTTTAATATGGCAATTATAGCGCAGTAGTACAGTAGCCGACAACACATATAAACAACAAAAATATAGCACATCGAGCTTTGGACAGAGACAATTGAATAATTTCGGCTTTGTAGAGCATTGTCCCTGTCGCACACTATGTGACGTCACACGAAGCATTGACACTCCGGTATCTATTAGGAGCTGTTAAAACAACTATCATCATCATCATCATTTCAGCCTATTGCCGTCCACTGCTGAACGTAGGCCTCCCTCATTTTACGCCACAGAGTGCGGTCCTGTGCCGCCTGTATCCAACGACGCCCAGCAACCTTCACTAGGTCGTCTGTCCACCTAGTGGGGGGGCGTCCCACACTGCGTCGTCCGGTACGTGGTCGCCACTCTAGAACCTTTCTTCCCCAGCGGTTGTCGGTTCTTCGAGCGATGTGGCCTGCCCATTGCCACTTCAGCATGCTAATTCTTCGTGCTATGTCGGTTACACCCGTTCGTCTGCGGATTTCCGTATTTCGGATTCTATCTCGCAGAGAAATCCCGAGCATAGCCCGCTCCATAGCACGCTGAGCGACTTTGAGCCTGGTTATGAGGCCTACATTTAGGGACCACGTTTCCGTGCCGTAAGTCATCACTGGTAACACACACTGGTCATAGACCTGTGTTTTCAAACACTGAGGTATGTTGGATGAGAAGATCTTCTTAAGTTTCCCGAACGCTGCCCAACCGAGTTGGATTCGTCGGCTGACCTCTTTCTCGAAATTGGATCTACCTAACTGGACTGTTTGTCCAAGGTAAACATAATGATTCGGACCGGGGAATTGTCCGGTCACCCGACGTGAGGCCACCGCGTGAGGGCGACGCCCCGACGGCGAAATCTGTCGGGGCGTCGACGAGAGGAACCCGCGAGGGTAAACCGCCGGGCGGGCCACCGAAGTTAAAATCGAGTACCGGTGGTCCGCTCGCACGGCGAAGAGAGAAGGTTTTACGGTGGGTCTATGGGGTCACGCGCCGCCTTTCCGTCACCCCGGACCGATTCAGCGGGGCGAGACGCACCCATAGCCCACCAATAAAAAAAAAAAAAAAAAAAAAAAGGTAAACATAATGATCGACGATTTCGAGAATCGCATTGCCAACTAGGACCGGTACAGGAATGACATGGGCATTTGACATGACTTTCGTCTTGACAATGTTCATTCGTAAACCCACTAGTTGGGATACCCTGCTGAGATCGTTGAGCATGGTGCCCAGGTCCTCCATGGATTCTGCCATGACGACAATATCGTCTGCGAATCGAAGGTGAGTGATGTATATGTACTGCGTGGAGCGGGTCTCTCCCTTCCCTCCAAGGTGGTTGAGGGGAGTGATGGCTGCTCTAGTAGTTAACTCGTGATCGGGTGCCGCTTGTGGGATCCGGTCCAGCCATGGTATTTCTTTATTGTATTTTAACTATTGCGTTCGAAGGGCATCGCACTGAAGCTAATTAAATAATAAACATGTACTATTTTTTTTTTTTTTTATATATATAAAAAATGAAAAAAAATTATAATAACATAGACAAAATATAAATAGACAAACCCACTGAGTTTCTTGCCGGATCTTCTCAGTAGCGGTCTCATTCCGATCCGGTGGTAGTTTATTAGATTAACTTTAAATGTAAAAAAAATTACAATATGTAAGTGCCCTCGCAGGGTTTATGCATAATAAATGTTTTGAATTTGAATTTGAATATTCGCCATTGATGTTGATGCCGAGTCCGGTCCAGTCTAAAAGCTTGAAGACATCTTCCAGTGCAGTGGTGAACAGTTTCGGAGAGATGACGTCTCCCTGTCTCACGCCTTTCTGCAACTGGATCGGTTTCGTACTCTTATCCCGAATACGGACTGACATTGTGGCGTTCCTATACAAACACTTCAGCACTTCGATATAACGATGGTCGATTTGGCACCGCTGAAGGGACTGCAGCACCGCCCAAGTTTCGACTGAATCAAAGGCTTTCTCATAGTCCACAAACGCTATACACAGAGGCCGATTGTACTCCTCGGTCTTCTGGATAATCTGCCGAAGCGTGAGGATATGGTCTATGGTGCTATAGCCTTTTCGGAAGCCAGCTTGTTCGGGCGGCTGGAAGTCATCAAGCTTGCACGTGAGTCGATTGGTAATGACTCTCGAAAACAACTTGTAGACGTGGCTCAAGAGTGAGATGGGTCTGTAGTTCTTTAGAAGAGCTTTGTCGCCCTTCTTGAAGAACAGCACCACCACACTCCTGGTCCACGACTCTGGAACGTCGCCCCCGAGGATAACGGAATTAAATAGCTTCTGAAGGGCTTTTAAGACCGGCTTGCCGCCTGCCTTCAGGAGCTCTGCCGTAATTCCGTCATCTCCCGGTGCCTTACCGTTTCTTAGTTGTTCGAGAGCCATTCTGATCTCGCACAAGCTAATGTCCGGGATTTCTTCGGTATAGTGCCGAGTTAGCTTGGATCTGGGATCTTGGACCAAGCCGACAACAGGATTTCGGGATGTTTTATATAACTGTCCATAGAACCTTTCGACCTCTCCCAAGATCTCACTTTGGGATGAAATGACAGTGCCGTCATCGGTCTTCAGCTTAGTCATTTGGCTTTGCCCGATAGACAGATCTTGTGCGAACACTTTTGAGCCACGATTCCGCTCTATCGCTTCTTTAATACGGAGCGTATTAAATTGGCGAATATCGCGACGCACAGACCTGGAGATCTGCCTATTTAGCTGCCTGTGTTCGGACCAATCGGCTGAAGACTGTACTGTCATTTCTTTTCTCCGCTCCATGAGCTTGAGAGTCTGGTCAGAAAGTTTTTTAGGTCTATTAGCGCGGTGAGCCTTGAAAAATTTCGACCCAACCGCGTGGACAGTTTCCACGAACCTGTTGTTTATATCGTTCGGAGATTCGCACTCGTCTAGACATTCGAAGCGATTGTGTAGTTCGAGTTGAAAGTTTTCGAGGTTCTGGTATTGGACAGGTGTAGGTCGGAGGGTAGACTTCATCAAGCGTGACCGTTCGACTTTTGTGTGGATATTTAATGTGCCTCGTACTATTCGGTGATCGCTCCCAGTTTTAATCCGGCTGATCACTGAGACATCATTAAATATATGTCGTTTGTCCGACAAGATGAAGTCTATCTCGTTTTTTGTTGAACCATCGGGGCTAATCCAGGTCCATTTCCTTTGTGGCTGCTTTCTGAAGAAGGAATTCATCATAAAGAGGCTTTCCTTCTCCAGAAATTCAGCCAGTTTCTGGCCCCTCTGGTTTCTCTGTCCATATCCATGTTTCCCCACTCTCAGCTCATCATCACTCCCTTTGCCTAGTTTCGCGTTAAAGTCTCCCATAACCACCGTGAAGTGGGTTTTGGACGCGTGTATGGCTTTCGAGATATCCTCGTAAAAGACCTCCACCTCGTCGTCGGAGTATGCCGAGGTCGGTGCGTATACCTGTATGACCTTCAACGAATACCGTTTGGTAATTCTGAGTATAAGGTATGCTACCCTTGCCGACACACTCTCGATCCTCTCCACGTTGCCTACGAGAGACCTTCGAACGATAAACCTTATACCGCCTTGGGACGGGTGATCTCCCTCCCGGTAGAAGAGCAAGTTTCCAGAACGTAGGATTATCGTGCCCTCGCCCTCTCTTCGCACTTCTGATAATCCTACAATGTCCCAGCGGATTTTGCTCAATTCCTCTTCCAGCTAAAACAACTATGACTATTTATTATTAAATAAAATACATCTATTTTCCAGGCTTTTTCTAAAAAGATTTGAGATGATGATGAGGATGCCGCCCTAGCCGAGGCCGGTATAATCATCAGGAGGAGGCCGAGGAGGTGACTGGACCGGGGAATCAGTCCGTCACTCGCCGAGAGGCTGACCGCGAGGAAAAGACCGAGGGAGGGGACGTCGCTCAAGGAGAGGGTACCTCTCCGGGGGTATTCCGTCAGGGCGGCCACTGACGATAGGTTCACACTGTTCCTGTGGCCGGTCCAACGACGAAGGCGAGGTTCACGTGTTGGTTAAGGAAGTGCGTGCTTACGCCCCTCTGTCGCCACGGATGGAGTGATGCAAGGAGCGAGCCGACCGTAGCCCACCCCTCCCAAAAAAAAGGCTCTTTTCTAAATTGCTACAGTTTTAACAAGTCTATATATATTTTTTGACTGCACGCAATAAAACTTTCTTGCATTTGTACAACTGACAAACGTTATACAGGTAGTGTGTGACAGAGACAACACTCTACAAAAACGAAATTAGTCGACTGCCTCTTTCCAAAGAACGAAGTGCAATATTTATTGCCAAGTACTGTATATATCAATATTCCTATTAAATTTACAAACCTGTAACCACGCCATCGCTCCGACTCCATTGACCACCCTCCTAGCCATAGGAGACAGTGGCTTCCCCCTCGCCATCAGCCACAGTGCAGTAGCCAAAGCTAACGTGGTGGTCCCTAATACGCGATGGTCGAACTGCACCGTTGTGGGATTCTCCGTGAAGTTACGCAAGGTCGGTGAGAACGCGAGAATATCATCTGGTATCCAATTATCACCCATCTTTGGAAAGGAGTTGTATACTAGACCAGCATCCAGGCCAGCTACGAAGGCACCTGAAATATAATTACAGGTAGGTATTATCCATCGCTTTGTCATGTTAGCCTTCGGTTCGTTTCTTTTGGTTCTTCTTCTGTGTCTTCTTAGCCTTTATTTATACTGCCTACTGCTGGATTTCCTTCTCTTGCATAGAAGTTATCTCCGTATAATATCAGCCTTTGTCTTTTACGACGACGACGAACATGTATTCTTATTATGTCACCACATGGAAAAGCGCTCTCTGACGCTCACCTCTTTGTTTTCAGTGTCATTACTAGCCTTAATGATGAACCTAGTTATTGGCAAACCTATATTTCTGGCAGATTATTACACTTTAATTAATTTTAAGCATTTTATATTTATTAGTATCATTTTTAACATAAAGTTACATGTGAGAAGGCGGCTACTCGGATCGGGACCCCTTTCGGGTGAGGAACCCGTGGCATTTTTCCCAGCCGTGCCACCTTATAGTGACGTCACTACGGGTGTTAATACAGTTTATTTCTATTCCGTGAGCATACGGACAATGTTATATTGTTTTTATTGGGTTTAATTCCACAACACCTGAACCGAATCACTGTAACTACTAATACATAATAATCCATGGCAGAAACGCCTGAAGCTTTTCACAAGATTTCTTTATTTTTATTTATTAAATGTGTTGTTAGAAAGAATAACCCGATAATAAGGAATCATTATATTGTTGAGAACTTTACAAATATTCAATTTAGCGGACACAGAAACTTCAGACTTGACTTGTAGACTGTAACATAAGATCGCGCGCGTTACGTCAAAAACCACCCCACACAGTGTTACACTACTAAGAAAACTGATTTCTTACCTGAAATGGCAGTGAAAAATGCCATAGCCTTAACAGAATGCGCAAAAGCTGTTATTCCCTTCATACCCTGCAAACTTTTATAGGCGGCCGCCACTGGGAAGGGACGGAGCACTCTTAGGGCTCCAGCCACTAATCCCGAATACAAGATGAAAGCCAAAGATAAATGCGCTGCTAAGCGGTATTGTGATACTCTCGGTACATCTGACGGTCCTTGAAAACGGTCTTCCAGACCTGATTTCACCATATACCAACCCATTAGACCCTGAAAAAAGAAACATCAACTCGGCTCATATATATCCCACTGTAGGGCTCAGATCTCTACCACAATGGAAGGGAAATTGATCTATCACTTCTCAATTCACCACGCTAGGTGGGTTGTGTTAGGCACAGGGTATAATTTAGAGTTTTTCTGAAAGAGAACGAGACTGCCATATTACATCCCTTAATTGTTTTTTTGCGACATCCACTATCAAGATCATCGCCATCATGGTGAATTGTATTCTTACTTCGTCACCGGAACCTAGGCATATTATAAATTGAACTTCCATGATTGTGTCTGTCTGTTTATATTTCATGCAAAAATATCATCTCTTTCTTTCTTTAATTTATAGCTAGAGATTCAGATAATCATTACCATCAGGACATTAGAGTCCACTGTTGAACTTAGTCCTCCAAACAAAGGGAATAATGCTATAATTTCCACTCTCGGTAGGC
This sequence comes from Lymantria monacha, assembly GCA_905163515.2. Lineage (NCBI taxonomy): Eukaryota > Metazoa > Arthropoda > Insecta > Lepidoptera > Erebidae > Lymantria > Lymantria monacha. The sequence goes on along the minus strand of LR991090.1, from coordinate 33,356,268 downwards.
GAATGGTGTTTGTTTGGTGTTATAAGTTTCCTACGAAAGTGCTGCTGCCTATTCAGATTTTTACAACTTGTGGTGACATATTCTATTCTATTTCGTCTCCACGCGTGGAATTGTCAGAATCCAGCTTACAAGTAAGACGTAGTACATCGTTAAAGTTTCAAAGAGGAAAAATCAATGTTTCCAATTGAAACTCGTGCCCACGGAGAGCATGAGGTTTTGATGGCATTAGTCCCGTGGAAAAATATATGTTTTATAAATATGCTTATTAAACTAGAAATCCCAGATGTGTTATTTATACTAGTGCCTCTATGAGCTGAAGACCTGGAAAATCTGTTTGAATTATCAAATAAGATCTTTCGAAATGACTGAAGCCTGACTTCGTTTTACATTTTCAACCACTACATTTTGAAAAATTTCCAAATGCTGAATCCGATCCAAAAAAAAAGAAGAAGAATCTAACCTGACAACAAAATTTTACGAGAGTCGATTAAAAAATGCAACCTATAGAGAACAGTAGCTGGATATCCGGACATCTGGACAGACAAATGAAGAAGTATTATTGGACAGAATAGGAAACGCTTTGCACTTTGGTCAATAATTTGTTCGTAAAATATCACTACTATGGAAGAGTAGAACTACAACTACGTCACACATACCTGAGCAGCCACGAGAGCACAATACACCCCCACTCGCACTTTCATCCCTTTGTCTAAATAACCCCTGGCCCAGAAGAACGCAGCGGGTAGAAACATGCAGGCCCCTATCGCTCTGCCCCAAGTCCGATGCGCAAACTCCATATACCATATCCATTTGAATTCCGTTAGTGTCATGCTTTGATTCTTACTGGGGAGAAAATATAAGCATTTTAACCGCCTTTAAAATTTCATTCATGCATCCCTCTACCTTATTTGAGTGCACAGATGGCGTATAAATAGCGAACTGACAAGTCCGGGTGTTATGGGTTCAATACTCACGCAATACAATACGAATTGATATTATTCTATAGCACATACTGCAAAAGTTCAGCTCTGGCTTCAGCACAGTAAGTACACTAAATATATAAAAAAAACTTATACAAGAAAAGGGTGAAGCTTAAAAAAAAGAAAAGGGTGTGTACTTATGTACGCGCGTAAGAAGTTATACATCTTTGGCATCATTAAATAATAGTTTTTAATTGCATGCATATTATTAATTACAATAAAATAATAAAAGGACTGGGAAAAGATATGATATTTTTTTACTAATATTAATTAACTACTACTTACTAATTTAACTAATATCTAATCAAAATATTCAATTTAAATCACCACTGAATATAATTTATTAGCACATATATAATTCGCACTTGTATGAACCAAAAACACGTGTTGTGAATGTAGAATAATTTCTAATGAAAGAATCTCTTTCTAATGAAAGAGGTTTTATTTCTTTTTTGTTGGTAGCTTTTTTCCAGATTTAATGAGCAGATGGGAAAAGATTGAAAAACAACCAACCCTTACTTTGCTCATGGATGTCATAAAAGACGACTAAGAGCCTTATAACGACCTGGGCCAACTCCATCTGATGTCGTGGTCAACAATTACATTCACACGGAGGGTTGACGTCTGGTAGGCGGCCGGTCATAAAACTACTGCCAATAACTTTTATAATACGTACTATGAAAGAGGAGTACATAATGTATCGACCCCAAGTAATTGGGATAAGAGTAAGAGAATGATGACGATGAGAAAATATTGAAGTTGCCCAACTTCAATCTTTTACTTTTGTGTTACAGTGATGCGCGCGCATCTATAAATTTCACTCTTATCATTTTTTGATAACGCGCCTAATGAAGTATAACTTCAAAAGCAATAATAAGTGTATCTAGTTTGTAAATTTAACTTGGGCTGATAAAATAACGTGGGACGCCCCCCCACTAGGTGGACAGACGACCTAGTGAAGGTTGCTGGGCGTCGTTGGATACAGGCGGCACAGGACCGCACTCTGTGGCCTAAAATGAGGGAGGCCTACGTTCAGCAGTGGACGGCAATAGGCTGAAATGATGATGATGAATGATGATAAAATAACGGCTGGATTGCACCTGCATTCCCGACCACAAGTTGAGCCCAACACTACTTAGTTTTTACCTTTATTGTTTAACTTTAACAGCATTGTTATTTTTTTTCTTAGTATTTAAAAAACAAATAAAGATTTTTCTTTCTTTCTTGCTTTTTCATAAGTGTAATAATCGGCTGAGGTATCACCAGGAAAATGTATACCCTTCTCTTAGGAAACAACAACTGGCAATAGCCAACTCACTAAGACTTTATGTATCTAATTAATTTATTTTAAAAAACTTACTATATAAACTCTGGATACTGTTGGTATTTAGCGAACTCCGTTTGCCATTCGTGTTCAGACCGCGGCAACTTCTCGCCGAGCAGCTTCCACGTTACCATCGACAGACCTGACTCTGTAAGCCTGGTCACGCCACCTGAAAGGCAGAAGAGAAGTTTGTTAGCAAGTACATTATTGTTTACTAAGTATGCATTATAGGATATACCTAATATGCGTAATATACAACACTAGTCTTAGACCGTGACTTTGTCCGCGTAGATACCATGTAAGTAACGTCCTCGTTAAATATTATTTTTATTATTTACGTGGGTGAATGAAAAATATTAAAGCAAAAAGCCGATTACGAGCGAAAAATGATTGTCACAAGTGGGATTCGAACCCATACCTATTGGAAATCCGTTTCAATCGTGCTGCCAATCGCTCGTAATCGGATTTTTATAAATAATCAAGCATATTAAATGCTAAATTTCAGTAATTTGAATAATAGGGTTGTGTCATCGTTTAATACAATTCTAACTGCAAAGTTAGAGTTTTAAGCCTGCACAAGGTGTAAACAATGTCGGGTAGATGGCACACGTCTCCTTAAAGACGAAAATATAATACGATGGGAGAATTGAGTGTCCTACAATAGTTCCCGGTGGCGTAATTGGCAGCACGATTGGAACGGATTTCCAATACGTGTGGGTTCGAATTCCACTTGTGACAATAATTTTTTGCTCGTAATCGGGTTTTTATAAATAATGCTAAATTTCAGTAATTAAAGCAAAAGTTATTCCCTATTTTACACCCTCAAGGAATAATATATATTCTGAGGGGTTGGTTTTCAGAATATTCCTTTTAAATGAGGTTTTCTACATCATAAAAGTAAGACTTATCCCATTTACTTGTGGTCGGACGGAATATGTGCTATTCCATCGTACAAATTGCATAAGTTGTTCTGTTATTGGCAATAGTTTTATAACCGGCCGCCTCTGACGTCAACCCTACTTGGGAATGTAATTGTTGACCAAACGGCATCAGGTGGAATACCCTCAGGTCGATATAAAGCGCTTAGTCGTCTTCCATGACATCCACAAGCAAATTAAGGGTTGGTAATATTTTTAGGCGCTACCACACAGCACGCCATCTAATTACTTATTCATGCTAATTTTTAATTTAATAAGAAATCAAGTAAAAGCATCATCACAAAAATTAATCCCCTTAGAGGATGAACATTATAATATCTTTTCATACAAATTTTGCTACTGCATATCACTCATTTTAGGTTTGAATTTCATTTTCATCATACCTTTTTAGTGACTCCGGGTCACAAAAAAATATTATAGTTAAAATTTCATAATGCCAGTTTCAGGAGCTTGGGCTCGGCGTTGATGAATCAGCCAACCAGCTTCTTTATATTGATTAGATCGGCGATTGGATAGTTAATGACGTTCATCTTTTTGCCGCACGCTTATATGTGAAGTGCTGAAGTAGTGATTTATTCTCGCCTTACCAAAATCAAGCAATGGCTCGAACTATAAATATCTCATATTCTATTCCTATTGCTTTTATTAAATAATATAAATATACGCAAGTCAGAATAACACTCTTTTAAATACTTTTTTAAAATAACCTTTCGTTATACGTTATAAGGGGTATATTTCGCAGTCAGACTACCAATAGAAGACCCTCAAACTTTGATAAGCCCCTTCTTTCCCATGGGTATCATAGAAATGTAATAAACAGTGTAAATAAATAACCAGTAGCGAACTAATACGGCAGCGGTTCACTCCGAGCGCCAGGTCAGGCCTTCACAACGTGATGGAAAGATTTAAGATACAAACAATATGTAAACTATTAGCTAACACAAGCAAAATATATTCTGATAATGTTTAAAGTACTAAAGACCCTATTCTTTACGAATACAATACATCACCCCCGAGCTTCAGGCCCAGTAGTAGGATAATACATACATACATATCATCACGCCATATCCCTTGCAGGGTAGGCAGAGAGAACAGAGTGACAGAGAACTCTATCTTTGCATACTTCACTCGTTTCCTCAACATTCATAATTCTCTTCATACACGCAGTGTTTCTACTTCATATACAATAGGATAATAATTGGAATTAAAGATAGAATATCTAATATCATTACCAGGTACTGTTCAAACTTTACATTACGTGATGACAAAATTGAATAAGTACAGATGCATAACCCAATATATAGACATCCTTTCCTAAAAATTATGATGGCAGCGTAATATAGGGGGGCTAGTGATTGATGTTTTAATTTTGTCCAAAACAGGAAAGATTCCTCTGGTGATCCTTTAGCCGGGCTTTCTTTCTCCAACATATTAAGAGGTTGGTAACACATTGAATTTTCAATCCATCACACGGATTAATAGGTCCCTAACTCAAATTACAACTAGAATTGAACTTGGTACCTCACTTTTAGTTAACTCAATATGTTACCAGAGAAAATTTCTTTATATCACACACGAAAAATATCAAATTCTATTGAAAACCAATCCAATGGATAGTACTCAACCTAATTTTATATACTATTAATAAAGCTAGTGTTAATTATATTTCATGTTTACGCGAGTATTACACATTTGAAATAAAACTATTTTTATTACGTATTCTACGGCAATTATATTTGATTTATAATTTCTCCACATTTCGAACACTTTACTTTATGGGGTCACACTTTATGGGGTCACAGGAGGAGTAACGTGACTTACATCCAACAGGTAATCGTTTCTACATCGTTACTGTTGGACGTGAGACAACTTAGTCCTTCCGTGATCATGAACGCTGTAAAGTGTTCGAAACATCGGGCAATTAAAAATCAAATACAAATGCGATATAAGCTGTAAAAATAGTTTATTTCAAAAACTAATGTTATCTTTTTGAATAAAAGTATATATTATCTTAGTTTATACACGTCCCACTGCTGCTCGAGCTTCTTCGACAATGAGAGGCAAACCTAATTAACATAAATAAAAGTATATATTATCTTAGTTTATACACGTCCCACTGCTGCTCGAGCTTCTTCGACAATGAGAGGCAAACCTAATTAACATAAATAAAAGTATATATTATCTTAGTTTATACACGTCCCACTGCTGCTCGAGCTTCTTCGACAATGAGAGGCAAACCTAATTAACATAAATAAAAGTATATATTATCTTAGTTTATACACGTCCCACTGCTGCTCGAGCTTCTTCGACAATGAGAGGCAAACCTAATTAACATAAATAAAAGTATATATTATCTTAGTTTATACACGTCCCACTGCTGCTCGAGCTTCTTCGACAATGAGAGGCAAACCTAATTAACATAAATAAAAGTATATATTATCTTAGTTTATACACGTCCCACTGCTGCTCGAGCTTCTTCGACAATGAGAGGCAAACCTAATTAACATAAATAAAAGTATATATTATCTTAGTTTATACACGTCCCACTGCTGCTCGAGCTTCTTCGACAATGAGAGGCAAACCTAATTAACCACGCTGGTCAGACGAGTTGGTTTAAAATTTTATTTCGAATTTTTCATCCGTTGCATAGATGTTATATGCGTATTATATCCCCTATTCGTATTTTACGACATCTACGGGTACAAAAAGGGAGTGATGAATTGTATTTTTATTCCATAACCATACGGCATGCAACTAAACTTACGATTGAGAAATGAAACAGGTGTATTTCATTTCAAAATGTTTTATTTATATTTCACATAACTTATGTTTCATAAAAATATGTTCGATTTGATTCGGTTAATAATATATTAAAATTAATACATTTGGTATGGAAATAGGTACATTATTTTAATACTATTTTTTATTATTTTTAATATTAGCTAAATCTTTAATTACTTGTCATTTTTGTAATATATTCTAATATTAAAAAAAGGTATACTAGTTAAGATATAATTTATATTAATTTCCCTTAATAAAATATTGTTTAATTTTAAGTAATACACTTTAAAATTGAATTTATACATGAAAAATATATGTGTGATTTAATTAATTCAAATTAATCCATATATTTATAAGTAAATTTAATTTATTCAATTTGATCCATATATTTATTCCAGTAAATTTAAATTAGGTACTGAAATTTATTTACATACATACATATCATCACGCCATATCCCTTGCAGGGTAGGCAGAGAGAACAGAGTGCCAGAGAACTCTATCTTTACATACTTCACTCGCTTCCTCAACATTCATAATTCTCTTCATACACGCTCGCCGGTTTCGGCGACTCTTGACTCCACCTTCCTTCAGTACATGACCGATCTGGTCTAGGTAGGTTAGTCTCGGTCTCCCTCGGTACCTACATCCTTCCACTTTCGCATTGTATATCTTCTTAACCAGGCGTTCGTTCGGCATTCTTTCCACATGTCCGAACCATCGGAGCATTCCCTTTCGCATCTTTACACCAATACTCTCTTTCATACCTACTCGCTCTCTTACGTCGTCGTTACGAATGCGGTCGGTCAGCCTAACTCCACAGATTTTCCGCAGAGATCGCATTTCGACCGCATTAATTTTACTATCATACTCTTTTTTGCATACCCAACTCTCGCTTCCATACAGTAATGTTGGGACAAGCACTGCGTTATGTATTGCTACACGTGCCTTCTGACTGAGGTGGTGGCTGCCGAGAAGTTGCCCCAACGCTCCGTTCACTCTATTTCCCGCATTCACTCTTCGCTCTATATCAGTTGTGTACCTTCCATCTCGGCTAAATCCACATCCAAGATATACAAATTCATCCACTTGCTCTAGTACATCATTACCTATTGTTACTCTTACATCTGTTCTGGTTTTATCTCTTTCAAAGACCATTATTTTGGTTTTGCTCACATTCACGCGTAGACCCCTTTTCTTACAATCTTGTCATTGTGTCGACTAGGGTCTGCAGGTCAGTCGCTGACTGTGCCAGCAGGACTGCATCATCTGCATAAAGCAGAGCAGTGACCGCTGAGTCGCCCATCTGGACTCCCACATTCATATCGTTCAACCTTTGGAGACATTTATCCAGATATATGATAAACAGCCTGGCTGACAGAACGCACCCCTGCTTAACGCCGATATTGACATCAAACCAAGGCGACATTCCATCATCCAGCCGCACACAGGCTCTACAGCCCATGTAACTGGACTGCACAGCCCGTAGCAGTTTACCGCTAATACCATACTCCGGTAAAATGTCCCAAAGTTCCTTTCGTACAACCGTGTCAAATGCTCTCTCCAGATCCACAAAACTGCAGAAAACCCTCTGACCTAGAGCCAGATGCTTCTCCACAATGTTGCGCAGAGAGAACACTTGATCCATGCATCCCCTTCCATTCCTGAAACCTCCCACACGTGTCTCACACAGTAAACCATCGGACACCATCCTCATTCTCCTTTCAATAATTTTACCATACACTTTTGCTGCTGCGCTATTCCAGTCCCTGGAAACCATTCCCGAGCTCCAACATAAATTGAGGAGCAACAGGAACGCCTCCCAGACACAAGAGCCACCAAGCTTGATCATCTCGGCAGACACCATATCAATGCCCGCTGCCTTACCATTTTTCAAACTTCTTATCGCCCATTCAACTTCATCCATACTGATGCCATCGGAGGACGCCGTTGTCGAATGTTGATCTACTAAACCACATCCAACACCGTAGCATCCGCATACATACAACCGTAGCATCCGCATACATATCGCCAAAATATTCACTCCATCGGCTTAACACGTCTTGTGTTTGTGTAAGAATGTCTCCACCTTTAGACCTTAATTTATTCATTCTGAAGGCTGACCAACCACCCCGAGACTTCTTCACCTCCCTCCAAAAGAGTTTGGTGTTACCCTCGAAGTTTTTAGTCAGCCTATCTTCTGCACTCATACTTGCTCTATCACGTTTCTCTTTCACTAAGACCTTGGTGTCATTCTTACATTGCCGATATATTTCTTTCTTCTGTTCAGTCATACTGTCATTCAGATTCAAAGAAGAGACATAGTCCAGCCACGCTTTCTTCTTTTGCTCTACGGAAGCTGCCACTTCCGCATCCCACCATGCTTCACCATTTGTTTTTCTATGCTTCTTTGAACTTCCACATACTTCTTTCGCTGTATCTACCATATTCTCTTTCAATACTCTCCAGCATTCTTCAATGTCCGATTTATTTAGGTTTTTATAAATAATTAAGCATATTAAATGCTAAATTTAGTGTGCTTAATTATTTATAAAAACCCGATAATGAAGCGAAAAATGATGTCACAAGCGGGGTTCGAACCCGCACCTATTGGGAGTCCGTCCCAATCGTGCTGCCACTTACACCACCGTGAACTATTGTAGGACATGCAAATCTCGCTTCGTATCATATTTACGTCTTTAAGGTGACGTGCGCCATCTACCCGACAATGTTTACAAAAGAGCAGCATAATGTTGATTTAGAATGGAATTTGTAATTAATTGTTATTTAAATATAAATAAAAAATTAAAGAGTACTTAATTATAACTATGTTAAATCATTATTAAGTTATTGTCATAATTCATTAAAATGTTATTAAAATTAATAATAATTAAATGTTACCACTACAAATAATACCGTTTACATATTATTATTGAGTATGTAGTACTACGAATTTTGAAAAATATCTTAAACTTTTAAAAGACTTATGTTAAGAGAAGGAAATGGTCCAAATACAATTTCATTGTCCCTATACCAACAAATCTGACCATTGCTGTATAGTAGGTCAATTACCTTACTATTGTAAAAACTCTAGCACCTAATATTGGCCTACATGAGGAGAGAAATATAATAATAACATGACAAAACAGAAAACAGCAATTTTTATTTCTTATTCATTTCATTCATTCATTCCATACGCTTGGCAGCGAGATGATAATCACAGTATGTGTTCTTTTCGCAGGAGAATTTTTGTTATAGAGAAACATTTTGATTATTCATCAATCGCTTTTGTATAGTATATATTGATTATAATTCATATGAAAGCTAAGAGTATATGACTCACTGTTTTCAAGTTCGCGAGAAAAAGAGCTCAAAGGACTGCTATATGGCGTCAAAGTGTGCGACAAATAGGCGTAACTACGCCTTATTACATTGCATCATTTATGCTTATTTTCTTGTAAAGCTCTTCCATAAAAAAATTCAATTGAAAAAAAAAATCAACAGATGTATTGTTAGAATTCATTTGCTCCCCGTGCCAGTTGTTTTCAATACCAAATTAATAATATAATATATACTATAAAGCAGTATAATATAACCAGCGACCATACCTAGCACCACAGCTGTGAACACCATACCCGAACAACCGAGTAGCCAATATCCCACCACTTTGGAAGACTTTGGTTTCGGTGCTGACGAACAATAACGTGCGAGGGTGCCATTTGATTTGATTATATCTTTTAACTGAAAAATTTATATAATGGATAAATTAGTTTATGTCACAATATATTATATAAACCACCCTGCTTTAAAAAAATAATCCTCGTATTGGGAGCACTTTATAAACATACTAGCTACTGCCCGCGGCTTCGCCCGCGTAAAAGGTTACTTTCCTAAAGTTTTTCATGCCCTATTTTTATTTTACCCCTTAAGGGTAAATTTTTATAACATGTTAATGTCATATTTATTTATATCTAATCAATAGCCTAAAAATAAGTTTCAAGCTTCTGGCTTTAAAAATGACGATACTTCCTTACAACTTTCCATTTCCCTTTACAACCCTTTTTTGCATTAAAAAGTAGCCAATGTCCTTTATCAGGCTCTAGATTATCTGTGTACCAAGTTTCATTTAGATCGGTTCAGTAGTTTTGGCGTGAAAGAGCGACGGACAGACAGACAGTACTTTTGCATTTATAATATTAGTAAGGATTTATAATATCGATATTTATTTATTTTTATTTATTTATTTATTTCTGAACAATATTTAATTGTGTTGAAAATGATAAATTAGTATATGTCACCACACGGATGAATTCTGATAAAAAATATAAAAATTGATTCTTGATAATAATGTGACAGTATTTTTTTTTATGGTGGAAATTCTAATAGAAATTTATGATGTTTGATAGGAAAATTAAATCTAGTTTGCGTCATTGCATGAATTAATAATGAATTCAACATTAAGTTAATGATGAATTCAACATTACAAATGTTAGAACCCATCAGTCGGGTCATTGATTGTAAAAATGGATAAACAAGTATCCATAAAATATGACTTACCGCTACTTCATTATAATGCACAGATGGCATAGTGATTAAGATACCGGTCTTCCGTGCCAGAGCCATGGGTATGATTCCTGCGCAGGACAATACATTGTGCAATCCAGAAACTATTGTTAGGAGTTTGGGTGTAATTTGTCCGCATTAAATATATGCTAGTCCCTCACAATACAAGGATTATTTCCTTAGTGCACAGTGGCGATTAAAAAAAAAAATTAAAAGTAAATAACTTTTTTACTATTTTGACATTTACATTTCCAAATCGTTTCCTATTCTTATTAAATTTTATATAATTTCTATTTATTACCATTATAAGATTGACACTACATCACAAAATTTTTAATCATTTTTATAAAATTAAGGGGGCATAGTCCGGAGCGTGCTCGTTCGCGTCCCCCGCCAGTCTAATTAGACTGCTAATCCGGCTCGATATGCTTACCGCAATGCGGATTAGGGCGTCCCCCTGAGGCGACGCGTACCGACCCGTCCCGTCGGTACGAACATCGGCAGTTGCGGCGATGGGGGCCGCCACCCATCACGCCTTGCCCAGTCAGGCGAGTCGAGGAGAGCAGAGTGCCGGGTGGGCACGTGGAATGTAAGAGGTTGTGTGGAAGGTAAGTTGCACGAGCTGATATCCGTCATGGCGGACAAACAGCTAGACGTGCTCTGTGTAACAGAGACCAAGCGAAGGGGCAGCGACGCCTGCGATCTTCCTGGTGGCGGGATGGCTCTGTGGTCTGGTGTACCACAGAGCGATCGAGCCAGCATGGGGTTAGGAGTGCTGTTGTCCTCTCGCTTGGCCTCAGGTGTGAAGGATTACGGAATGTATGACTCCAGACTTCTTTGGGTCCGTATAAAACTAGGTGTCACTAAGGTATTCATGGTTGTAGCATATGCTCCCGTAGGATCCTCGGTGGCATCAGACCTAGAGAAGTTTTGGGACAATGTTAGGGAAGTTCTGGATATGGCAGAAACCAGTGAACGCGTGATTGTATGCGGAGATTTGAACGGATGGGTGGGGACCAAGCGTCCCGACTATGAGGACGTATTTGGTCCATTTGGTGATAAGAGAGTGAACGATGCAGGTAGGCTCATAGCGGATGTATGCATGGAGAGAAACCTTATTGTGTCAAACACATTTTTCCAACATAAGGACATCCATATGTATACATGGAGAAGGAATGAACAGAAAAGTATAATAGATTTAATTTTGGTAGACAGTCGCCTCCGAAGCAAAATATTGGACGCAAGAGCCTACAGGGGCCCCACAGTCGATACGGACCACTATCTCGTTATTGCGAGATTTAGTGGTCTGTTCAGAAAGTGGGGGCACTGGCGAGAGCGTGTCCACTTCGGAGGGCTTGAAAGAATAAAGATTGAAAGGTTGCAAGAAGAGTGTGTAAGAGAAAAGTATGCAGAGGGTGTCCGAGAACGGCTGACGATGGCAAGCCAGCCGCAATCGGACATTGAAGAATGCTGGAGAGTATTGAAAGAGAGTATGGTAGATAAAGCGAAAGAAGTATGTGGCAGCTCAAAGAAGCATAGAAAAACAAATGGTGATGCATGGTGGAATACGGAAGTGGCAGCTTCCGTAGAGCAAAAGAAGAAAGCGTGGCTGGACTATGTCTCTTCTTTGAATCTGAATGACAGTATGACTGAACAGAAGAAAGAAATATATCGGCAATGTAAGAATGACACCAAAGCCTTAGTGAAAGAGAAACGTGATAGAGCAAGTATGAGTGCAGAAGATAGGCTGACTAAAAACTTCGAGAGTAACACCAAACTCTTTTGGAGGGAGGTGAAGAAGTCTCGGGGTGGTTGGTCAGCCTTTAGAATGAATAAAATAATGTCTAAAGGTGGAGACATTCTTACACAAACACAAGATGTGTTAAGCCGATGGAGTGAATATTTTGGCGATATGTATGCGGATGCTACGGTTGGCGCCGGTGTTGCATGTGGTTTAGTAGATCAACATTCGACAGCAGCGTCCTCCGATGGCATCAGTATGGATGAAGTTGAATGGGCGATAAGAAGTTTGAAAAATGGTAAGGCGGTCATTGATATGGTGTCTGCCGAGATGATCAAGCTTGGTGGCTCCTGTGTCTGGGAGGCGTTCCTGTTGCTCCTCAATTTATGTTGGAGCTCGAGAATGGTTCCCGGGGACTGGAATAGCGCAGTCATCGTGCCTTTGTTTAAAAACAAGGGTTCATGTTATGACTGCGCAAATTACAGAGCCATAAGCTTGACCAGTTTGGCAGCAAAAGTATATGGTAAAATTATTGAAAGGAGAATGAGGATGGTGTCCGATGGTTTACTGTGTGAGACACAAGGAGGTTTCAGGAGTGGAAGGGGATGCATGGATCAAGTGTTCTCTCTGCGCAACATTGCAGAGAGGCATCTGGCTCTAGGTCAGAGGGTTTTCTGCAGTTTTGTGGATCTGGAGGGAGCATTTGACACGGTCGTACGAAAGGAACTTTGGGACATTTTACCGGAGTATGGTATTAACGGTAAACTGCTACAGGCTGTGCAGTCCAGTTACATGGGCTGTAGAGCCTGTGTGCGGCTGGATGATGGAATGTCGCCTTGGTTTGACGTCAATATCAGCGTTAAGCAGGGGTGCGTTCTGTCAGCCAGGCTGTTTATCATATATCTGGATACATGTCTCCAAAGGTTGAACGATATGAATGTGGGAGTCCAGATGGGCGACTCAGTGGTCACTGCTCTGCTTTATGCAGATGATGCAGTCGTGCTGGCACAGTCAGCGACTGACCTGCAGACCCTAGTCGACACAATGACAGAAGATTGTAAGAAAAGGGGTCTACGCTTGAATGTGAGCAAAACCAAAATAATGGTCTTTGAAAGAGATGAAACCAGAACAGATGTAAGAGTAACAATAGGTAATGATGTACTAGAGCAAGTGGATGAATTTGTATATCTTGGATGTGGATTTAGCCGAGATGGAAGGTACACCACTGATATAGAGCGAAGAGTGAATGCGGCAAATAGAGTGAACAGAGCGTTGGGGCAACTTCTCGGCAGCCACCACCTCAGCCAGAAGGCACGTGTAGCAATACATAACGCAGTGCTTGTCCCAACATTACTGTATGGAAGCGAGAGTTGGGTATGCAGAAAAGAGTATGAAAGTAAAATTAATGCGGTCGAAATGCGATCTCTGCGGAAAATCTGTGGAGTTAGGCTGACCGACCGCATTCGTAACGACGACGTAAGAGAGCGAGTAGGAATGAAAGAGAGTATTGGTGTAAAGATGCGAAAGGGAATGCTCCGATGGTTCGGACATGTGGAAAGAATGCCGAACGAACGCCTGGTTAAGAAAATATACAATGCGAAAGTGGAAGGATGTAGGTACCGAGGGAGACCGAGACTAACCTACCTAGACCAGATCGGTCATGTACTGAAGGAAGGTGGAGTCAAGAGTCTCCGAAACCGGCGAGCGTGTATGAAGAGAATTATGAATGTTGAGGAAGCGAGTGAAGTATGCAAAGATAGAGTTCTCTGGCACTCTGTTCTCTCTGCCTACCCTGCAAGGGATATGGCGTGATGATATGTATGTATGTATAAAATTAAAACAAAACTTACTTTAAGTCCTTTCCAAGTGCTAACTTTGTTGTGTTTAGCTTGTGTTATCAGTTGCCTAGTCACAAGACCAGTTCTGTTGAAACCATTGTGTGTGATTAGTAGCTTGCTCTGTGCTGTCCGCAGTGTTTGGGTACATCGGCATAAATACGAAATATTCCACATTGCTAGAAAAAAATATATTATTACAATTGGCAAACTTGTATCTCTAATTAGGCTAAAAAGATTGTCATGGCATAATTATAATATTTATGGTTATAGATCACTAAAACAAAGCATTTGGATACAGTAAGCGACACTGCAGTTAATATGAAGGTATTCTATTTTTATTATTTTTATAATTGTAAAGAACAGTGGCAACTATTGTGCATATACATTTGTCTGTACAAACAAAGGATACTTTTTGACTCAACTTGATGGCAAAGGGGACTAAGTATTGATCTTCCATGCCGTTGGTTGTGGGTGTAATCCCCACATGGGACAGTTCTTTGTGGGATACACAAATGATTATTCCTAGTTTGAGTATTGAAAAATATATAAACTTGCAACAATAAAAGCACTACAGGATATGGTATTATAAATGTTATACATTAGGTTATATACTGAAAAACTAATTATAATAACTGTATCTATTATATATATGTATACTGAAAAACTAATTATAATATGCACTGGCATATAAGATGTCATTGTAAGCATAAGTTTTGAAGAGATATTTGAACAGTTTTGAGAAACATGCTAAGTGTTTCAGAACTATAGTTCATCTAATCTAAGAAGTGCATTTGACGTTTTGCATTTTTTAATACACAATAACCTCGGTCAAACGTATACACATGATTGTAAACACTAAATCTGAAATTTTAAACAACTATTAAGTTATTTACATAATTAACATTGCGGGTGACTTTCTTGTACAATAATCTAATGTTGAAACTCGTAAAACTAATTTAAAATAGAAATAACATGGTAAATAGTAATTGCTAGTGACGACATAACAATGTCACATCATCACGTTCTATACAGTAGTGCCTGACAACTTCCAATTCACGATTATCTAAATAATCGGTAAAAATATTAGAATAATACAATTAATCGAATAGAGATTTTGACAGAGATGTACATTTCGACACTTTGATTGATGAGGAAATAATTATTAATGTTTGCGACGCTGATAATTCAAGTAATAGTAGTAATTCTTAATAAATAGCCATTTTCAAATCCAGTTTTTGTTTTTAATTAACCTAATCCTACTAAATATGATGAATAGATTCTATGCTGAAATAATTAAATTTGTTTAGTACTAATTTAGCACTTAATTTATTCATCACCTTTTTGAAAAATAAAAAATAACCGATTATTAATTATAAAGATTCAATATCGATTTCTCAGTAAAATCGGATATTTTCGATAGCGATTATTTGGTTCACATACCTAGACAACTTACTCAGACAGCTGTCAAAGTGCACTTCTTAGAGTAGACAGACTATAATTAAGGACTTTTGACGGGAATTTGAAAACGTCATGTGGTGCTCTTGTATTATATTCGATATCTTAGTGTTTTAACGTGTTATATTCGATAATTTTGATGGCAGTTTATGTAATGTGATGTGCAGAAATACTGGGATGTAGTGAATATCATATAAAAGTGCTTTACAACGTTTTCGTTTTCCATCAAAATTTCCACAAGATACCATTAACAGTGTGGCCATTGCACTGTTAATGGTGACAATTTGACTTAGACAACGACTGACTTGAAAGACTAAAAACGTGAAAATATTTATAACTTGACACTGGCACCAATAGCTCGTATATGTAGCTGATTGCCAATACATAAGAAGAAGAAGACTATAATTAAATATATGCTACAAAGTTTAAATCATCATTTGGTATGGAATTAAGAATATAATGCATCAACTACACCTCATGGATATCCTAAACTTTAGTCAAGGCGTTGCCAGCAAAATTGCAGCAACATCCCCTTGAAAACTTTATAATACCATCTGTAATCGCCAACATGCCTACCAAGGAAGATTATCGTGTTAATCCCTTGAGGAAACCTATATCCAACGATGGATGTCGATAGGTTGGTTAATAGATAGATAATACTGATACTATGACAAAGTAGATGAGGGGTTTGCGTAATATTTTGCTATCTAGTATATCCAAGATAATGACTTCACGACAATGTACTAAATAATCACCGACAAAATAGGATAAATATAACCCTTGAATAAGCTACAAATACCTAACCACATATTTATAATTAATTGAAGTATACCTTGCACAAAAAAAAACAAATACTATAACTAGGTATCTTCTCTCGCAGATCTATAGCGACTAAAATAATTATGAACCGGTTGTGACAGTAAAACGGAAACTTACTTAATGATTTCTTCTTATGAATAGTTTTATCAGTTATAACTTATATTATCTTTATTTGCACAACATATATACACCAATCAATTATTATTATTAATAAAAATGCAATGGGCACTATAATTGATATGAGGATAAACCCATGCATCTACTTGATAGTTGACAGTTGACACAATAACAAAAATTTATGATACCATCATTTTTTTTTTTGGTTCTGTTCGTCCATTCGGACAGGCAAAGGGATCAAAGCCCATACAGACAAGTCTTATTTAATTATTTTTCATATATTGTTCATCATTTCTTCATGTTATGTAGCCTTAATAGTCATTGTCTGCCAGTAAGTCAAGTCGTTACCATTAATCGGGCGCTGATAACCTAATTAATGATTTTCTTTGGGAATTTTGGGCAAATATGAAAATACACATAAACCACTATTATACCATATTCACTACACTTCAGCACTTTAACTGTACCATATTGCATAAAATACCAGCAAAATTATTCAATATAACACCACAAAACACTAAAGAAATGAATATAATACAAGAGCGTGACTTGACATTTCCACATTCGCGCCAAAACTTCTTATGATACTATCATACTAATATGTCAAACTGACACATCGGATTAATATTATTTTTTTGCCCAGGAAATAACAAATTCAGCCTAGGTAGCTTGGCTTGCACTAGTTTTATAATGATACAGGATTATTTATGAAATATTATTACTTGTTTATTTAGAAAATAATATCTAATTTCCTCTAGCGGGAATGCGAAATCATCATCGGTTGATCTTGTATTAATATCAATATCTTATAAGTGTTTTAATGTATTATATTAAATAATTAGGATAGCATTTTAAGTAATGTGATGCATAGAAATTGTGGGGATGTAGTAAATATGATATAAAAGTGCTTTACAAATGTTTTCATTTCACTCCAAAATTCCTAAGACACTATTAACTGTGTGGCCATACTGCCATAGCATTGTTCAAGGCGACGATTTGAATTAGTGACGAACAATATTACTAATCTGAAGAAAACTAAAGATGACAAGAATCTATTAATTTGTGAATAAAATCATTACAACACGCAGCAATGACCTTGAATTAGTAACTGATTACCAATACAAGAAAAGCAATTAAGAAAATTTCGATTTTATCATATCATCTCATCTCAGCTCATATATGTCCTGTGTCCTGTTGGGCTCGAGCCTCCTCCATATTGGAAGGGGGATTGACCTACTATACTACGCTGGCCAGACTTGTTGGTATAGGGTTTTATTTCAAGTTATCCATTTTTTGTATAGATATTATATGCGTTTTATATCCCTTAGTCATCTCTTGGGGGGCATAGTCCGGAGCGTGCTCGTTCGCGTCCCCTGCCAGTCTAATTAGACTGCTAATCCGGCTCGATATGCGTACCGCAATGCGGGTTAGGGCGTCCCCCGGAGGCGACGCGTACCGCCCCCGTCGGTACGAACATCGGCAGTTGCGGCGATGGGGGCCGCCACCCATCACGCCTTGCCCAGTTAGGCGAGTCGAGGAGAACGGAGTGCCGGGTGGGCACGTGGAATGTAAGAGGTTGTGTGGAAGGTAAGTTGCACGAGCTGATATCCGTCATGGCGGACAAACAGCTAGACGTGCTCTGTGTAACAGAGACCAAGCGACGGGGCAGCGACGCCTGCGATCTTCCTGGTGGCGGGATGGCTCTGTGGTCTGGTGTACCACAGAGCGATCGAGCCAGCATGGGGGTAGGAGTGCTGTTGTCCTCTCGCTTGGCCTCAGGTGTGAAGGATTACGGAATGTATGATCCCAGACTTCTCTGGGTCCGTATAAACCTAGGTGTCACCAAGGTATTCATGGTTGTAGCATATGCTCCCGTAGGATCCTCGGTGGCATCAGACCTAGAGAAGTTTTGGGACAATGTTAGGGAAGTTCTGGATGTAGCAGAAACCAGTGAACGCGTGATTGTATGCGGAAATTTGAACGGATGGGTGGGGACCAAGCGTCCCGACTATGAGGACGTATTTGGTCCATTTGGTGATAAGAGAGTGAACGACGCAGGTAGGCTCATAGCGGATGTATGCATGGAGAGAAACCTTATTGTGTCAAACACATTTTTCCAACACAAGTACATCCATATGTATACATGGAGAAGGAATGAACAGAAAAGCATAATAGATTTAATTTTGGTAGACAGTCGCCTCCGAAGCAAAATATTGGACGCAAGAGCCTACAGGGGCCCCACAGTCGACATGGACCACTATCTCGTTATTGCGAGATTTAGTGGTCTGTTCAGAAAGTGGAGGCACTGGCGAGAGCGTGTCCACTTCGGAGGGCTTGAAAGAATAAAGGTTGAAAGGTTGCAAGAAGAGTGTGTAAGAGAAAAGTATGCAGAGGGTGTCCGAGAACGGCTGACGATGGCTAGCCAGCCGCAATCGGACATTGAAGAATGCTGGAGAGTATTGAAAGAGAGTATGGTAGATACAGCGAAAGAAGTATGTGGAAGTTCAAAGAAGCATAGAAAAACAAATGGTGATGCATGGTGGGATGCGGAAGTGGCAGCTTCCGTAGAGCAAAAGAAGAAAGCGTGGCTGGACTATGTCTCTTCTTTGAATCTGAATGACAGTATGAATGAACAGAAGAAAGAAATATATCGGCAATGTAAGAATGACACTAAGGCCTTAGTGAAAGAGAAACGTGATAGAGCAAGTATGAGTGCAGAAGATAGGCTGACTAAAAACTTCGAGGGTAACACCAAACTCTTTTGGAGGGAGGTGAAGAAGTCTCGGGGTGGTTGGTCAGCCTTCAGAATGAATAAAATAAGGTCTAAAGGTGGAGACATTCTTACACAAACACAAGACGTGTTAAGCCGATGGAGTGAATATTTTGGCGATATGTATGCGGATGCTACGGTTGGCGCCGGTGTTGGATGTGGTTTAGTAGATCAACATTCGACAACGGCGTCCTCCGATGGCATCAGTATGGATGAAGTTGAATGGGCGATAAGAAGTTTGAAAAATGGTAAGGCAGCGGGCATTGATATGGTGTCTGCCGAGATGATCAAGCTTGGTGGCTCTTGTGTCTGGGAGGCGTTCCTGTTGCTCCTCAATTTATGTTGGAGCTCGGGAATGGTTCCCAGGGACTGGAATAGCGCAGTCATCGTGCCTTTGTTTAAAAACAAGGGTTCACGTTGTGACTGCGCAAATTACGGAGCCATAAGCTTGACCAGTTTGGCAGCAAAAGTGTATGGAAAAATTATTGAAAGGAGAATGAGGATGGTGTCCGATGGTTTACTGTGTGAGACACAAGGAGGTTTCAGGAGTGGAAGGGGATGCATGGATCAAGTGTTCTCTCTGCGCAACATTGTGGAGAAGCATCTGGCTCTAGGTCAGAGGGTTTTCTGCAGTTTTGTGGATCTGGAGAGAGCATTTGACACGGTTGTACGAAAGGAAGTTTGGGACATTTAACCGGAGTATGGTATTAGCGGTAAACTGCTACAGGCTGTGCAGTCCAGTTACATGGGCTGTAGAGCCTGTGTGCGGCTGGATGATGGAATGTCGCCTTGGTTTGACGTCAATATCGGCGTTAAGTAGGGGTGCGTTCTGTCAGCCAGGCTGTTTATCATATATCTGGATAAATGTCTCCAAAGGTTGAACGATATGAATGTGGGACTCCAGATGGGCGACTCAGTGGTCACTGCTCTGCTTTATGCAGATGATGCAGTCCTGCTGGCACAGTCAGCGATTGACCTGCAGACCCTAGTCGACACAATGACAGAAGATTGTAAGAAAAGGGGTCTACGCGTGAATGTGAGCAAAACCAAAATAATGGTCTTTGAAAGAGATAAAACCAGAACAGATGTAAGAGTAACAATAGGTAATGATGTACTAGAGCAAGTGGATGAATTTGTATATCTTGGATGTGGATTTAGCCGAGATGGAAGGTACACCACTGATATAGAGCGAAGAGTGAATGCGGGAAATAGAGTGAACGGAGCAACTTTGGGGCAACTTCTCGGCAGCCACCACCTCAGCCAGAAGGCACGTGTAGCAATACATAACGCAGTGCTTGTCCCAACATTACTGTATGGAAGCGAGAGTTGGGTATGCAGAAAAGAGTATGATAGTAAAATTAATGCGGTCGAAATGCGATCTCTGCGTAAAATCTGTGGAGTTAGGCTGACCGACCGCATTCGTAACGACGACGTAAGAGAGCGAGTAGGTATGAAAGAGAGTATTGGTGTAAAGATGCGAAAGGGAATGCTCCGATGGTTCGGACATGTGGAAAGAATGCCGAACGAACGCCTGGTTAAGAAGATATACAATGCGAAAGTGGAAGGATGTAGGTACCGAGGGAGATCGAGACTAACCTACCTAGACCAGATCGGTCATGTACTGAAGGAAGGTTGAGTCAAGAGTCTCCGAAACCGACGAGCGTGTATGAAGAGAATTATGAATGTTGAGGAAGCGAGTGAAGTATGCAGAGATAGAGTTCTCTGGCACTCTGTTCTCTCTGCCTACCCTGCAAGGGATATGGCGTGATGATATGTATGTATGTAGTCATCTCTTACGATCACTAACGGGTCAAAGGCTTGAAGGACAATTCACCACCCGAATTGTATTCTTTTTCTTCTTTTTTTCGTATTGGCAATCAGTTACTTTAAAAGTTATTTCTGCTAGTGTCGAGTTACAACTTTCTTCACGTCTTTAATATGTTCATGTTAGTCACTGTCCGTCAACGGGTTGAGAGCCATCAGCGCTCACCCTCAGTCCGGGTAAAGTTGTCATAGCCATCTGAGGCTAACAACTAAGACACACAAAAAAAAAACTGTCCGTCAGTATGTCGTCGTCATCAACAGTGCTATGGCCACACTGTTAATGGTAAAGTTTGGGAATTTTGATGGAAAACGAAAACGTTGTAAAGCACTCTTATATCACATTCACTACATTCCAGTAGTTCCGTCGCATCACATTACATAAAATGCCATCAAAATTATCTAATATAACACGTTAAAAACTAAGATATCGAATATAATACAATACATAACGTTTTCAGATTCCCGACAAAAGTCTAATTGTATTCTTACTCCGTCACTACACGGATAATCGATTTTTATACATACCGTTAAACATTTTTGAAAAAAAAAATGATACTCATGTATATACAATATTTCTTGTATTTGAGACTTTTAAGAGATTTCATAATAAACATACTGCATCTTATACATAAATGTAATTTGTTTAACTTTCTATTTCCTTATAATCGTTTGATAAAGCTTTGACATTCTGGAGAGCATTTTTAAATTCACCTTCCTCCATACCTTCACCAACATAATGATGTACAAATGCACGTTTCGCATACATCAATGAAAACTTTTTACAAAGACGCTCCCAAGCCACTCGTACAGCTGAATTATTTGATACCATCACGACTGCTCTTTGTAAAGCAGCTAAATCTCCTCCAGGAACGGTAATAGGTGGCATGTAGTTTAGACCTATCTGCATCAAACAAACAACATTAATAAAAAACTTTTATTTCATCCATCAGTCTATCCACGTGCACTAATGGACGTAGGCCACCGTAAAGTAAGGATAATGCCCTAATCCCCACGCTTAGCAGGTGAGTTGGCGATGACAGTTGATTATAAATAATATGTTTGCCAGGATAGTGCTGCTACAGTTGCTGATCATTTTTTACGACCTTTACGAGGAAGTAAGGAGTGGTGATACGTTGTATCTTTAAACAGTCATCACACGGTAAAATCTCTTATATGACTAACTAAAAATGCATTTTTACATCTAATCATAGAATAAAACTAACGAAATCTCATCTTTAATGGTAGCAGAAGCTACAAATACTCTATAAGTAAAGAACTATCTGAAATAAATCTTTGGTTTCAACCAATATAATGAAAGTTAGGAATAATCATCAATAACTAGCATGTGGGTCGACCAATTCCAATAGTGGTAGGACTGCACTGTTGACAATTCTCTGTCTACAGCCACGGGCCGATCTGTCCGGAATAGTACTAGAGCGTTTTTCAATTACAGCACTAGAGCGCATTATGCGGCATAATGCTCAACTCAACTTGCAATCAATACCAACTCAGTGACAGAAAATTGACGAGTATCTTTTCTTTAAGTTGGCATTGATTTACGGTCGATTCTCGATCGATTGCACGTTGAGCATTATGCCGCATAATGCGCTCTAGTGCTGTAATTGGAAAACGCTCCTAGACTTTCGCAAAAAATTGACGTCTGAGCAGTGGCAATGTGCTGCTGCGTTTCGGGCGGTGAGCGAGAGAGCCGTTAGCCTAACTTTTTAGTTGAGTTTAGGGTTTTCATTGGCAGGCAACGATCTAGCTGTACCCCTTCTACCGCTTAAGGTCCATGGGCAGCAGTAACACTTAGCATCGGGTGTGCTGCTTGCTCCTTTGCCATCATAACCAGTAAAAAAAAAAGTTGTCTTAGTTACTTAGAACGCTGTCCTCAAAATTGACGATCATTAATGACTCTCATCAATGTGTTATTTAAAAAACATCTCGAAGTATAATTTACCTTGAATCCAGTAGGTGACCATGGTACGAAACGAATAGTTCTCATTCCTTTGATTTGTGCAATAGTCGAATTTATATCATTTGAATTAACATCACCTCTGAATAATAGACAACATGACATATAATGTCCTTGGCTGGGGTCACATTTTATCATTTGATGGGAAGGTTCAAAACATTGCATCATTAATTGTTGCGTTGTATTTGTCTCGTGCATAGCTCTACAAGCGGGTACGAAGGGAGCAAAGGTAATTAGAGGATAGTGTATTCGAGGATATGGGATGAGATTTGTTTTGAATTCTACCAAACCTACATTTAATGATCCTTCGAATCTCATCGAAGCTGTCATACAAGACACAACCTGAAATAATTATTCAATTTAAGCCTAATTTACTTTTCTCCTGCCTAGGTAGGTACCCAATGCATTCCCAAAACGTAATAAAAATTAAAAGTATATATTATGATGGTTTCGTATATAAAAAAAAAAACAAGAAAAATGTTCTTATACTATGGATTCCCAAATCTACGAATCAAATTAAACACTGCTCATGTCTATCTTAAAATACAGCCGACTGGAATTCATTCCAGGTGGTATCGACTGGTTAAATATTACGCTTCCGAGCAAAATTTAAGTTAGGCAAGTTTTTGCGTTTGCGTTTTAGAATGGTCGTTACGGTTTTATAAGCAAAGAGAGTGTTTTACTAATAGCGATTAAATACCTGAGCTATAAGTCGATTTAGATTAGTATATGTTGGACGTGGTACATTTAGTAAACGTGCCAATATATCATAAAGAGCTTCATTATCAAAAATAAAACAAACATCTTCTGTGTCCATACAAGCATGCGTAGTCAACAAAGCATTGTATGGTTCAACTATTACTGGGGATATTTGTGGTGATGGGTATACAGCAAACTCTATTTTAGTTAATTTTCCATATGCTTTTGTTAAGCCTTCGAGTAACAAAGCTGTGAATCCAGAGCCTGTGCCACCTCCGAATGCACGGAATATTATAAAACCTTGAAGTTGATTGCATTCTTCTGCTACAATTCTGATTCGATTTAGAGCGATATCAATCATCTCTCGACCAACACCATAATAACCTCGTGCAAAATTACTTGCCGAATCTTCTTTTCCAGTTAATAAAGTAGTAGGATTATATAGATGTTTATAAGCACCAGTTCTGATTTCATCTGTAAGTACTCGTATAATTAGCATGGACAAGTTTATTTTAAATCAGTAAAATGGCAATATTTAAATATGAAATACCTATTGGAGTTGGTTCCAAATCAATCATCACAACCCTTGGAACCACTTTCCCAGCACCAGTCTCATTGAAAAATGCACCGTAGCCAGAGTGCTCATCTGAGTATTCCAAAATGCCATCAGGCCTGATGCCATGTTCTAAACAATAAAGTTCCCAACATGCACTTGCTGCCTGTACTCCCGCTTGTCCTATATGTATATGGATGACTTCTTTCTGTAAATTTATCAGATTATTTTAAATATATTGTCTTTGATAATAACATTAATCGCGAACAAAGTAACATTTTCGGATATTTTACAGCTCCAGACTTACTATAGCCATTTAAGCAAACTATGAATTATATAGCTATATTTTACTATTAATTTTGAATATTTTTTATACTTAAAATTTTTATATTACATTTTTTATCAATATTTGTTAATAATAATAAATGTTTACTTACAAATAAAATAATAACACGTCAAGTTGTAGAGTTTGACGTTGCCATGATCCAATTAAAACTAAAATCTACATGGTCTAAAATTAAAAAAAGAATGTAATTATTTACATTTAATGGACTTTTTGCCAAACGAAAATCGTTGTTTTATTAATTATTTTAAAAATATTATCATCGTCATCATTCAAGCTTTTGTCATCTACTGCTTGACGTAGGTCTCCCTCATATTTCACCGCAAAGTGCGGTCTTGTATCACCCGCATCCAACGATTACTAACAACCTTCACCTAATCATCGGTTTACGTAGTGGTTTTCACGTATTACTATACCACGCTGGTCAGACGTGTTAGACGGCCGCGGAGGCTGTCACCGGCGGAGGAGTGCTGTTGGCGGTGTCGTTGGACATCGCGAACGCATTCAATAGTCTGCCATGCAGCTGCATCAGGGAGGCGCTCCGATTTCATGGGGTGCCCTTGTACCTGAGGCGGCTGGTGGCGGACTATGTGGAGGGGCGCAGTGTATACTGCTCGGGTCCCGCAGGGGACATTGTGCGGACGCCCATGGCGTGTGGTGTTCCGCAGGGGTCGGTTCTGGGGCTGACTCTGTGGGACATCGGGTACGACTGGGCACTGAGAGAGAGTCGCCCCCCCGGGCTGAGCTTGATATGCTATGCTGACGATACGCTCGTCACAGCCCGGAGCAGGACACTCGAAGAGGCGACGAGCCTGGCCACTCTCGGCACCGATGAGATGGTCGGGCGAATCGAGGCGCTGGGGCTCAGGGTGGCCCTAAATAAGACGGAGGCCCTTTTATTCCATGGGCCCCGCGTAAGGCTGGCTATCGGCGCCTCGTTAGTCGTCATCTCCATCCACATCAGTATCCAGGCCCATATGAAGTACTTGGGCCTGGTGCTTGACGGGCGATGGGCGTTCCGGAAGCATTTCCGCCGAATTGCTCAACGGCTGGTCGGTGTGGCGTCCGTCCTATCACGGCTTATGCCGAACGTGAGCGGACTCAGCTTCGAGGGCCGACGGCTGTATGCGGGGGTGATCCGCTCAATGGCCATGTACGGCGCACCCGTGTGGGTGAGGTCTCTGACCGCCCAGCTCAAGGCTTTTCTGTGGCGCCCACAGAGAGCCATGGCGGTCAGAGCCATCCGCGGATACCGCACGGTGTCGACAGAGGCGGCATGCGTGTTAGCCGGGACACCCCCGTAGGACCTAGAGGCGGAGATGCATTTCGACCTCTACCGGTGGGTTACCTCAGTGCGCGATGAGGGCGCGCTAAGCGATGGGGAGCCCCCATCGCTTAGCGAGATAGCCACCTGGCGCGAGGATGCCCGCCGAGACGCCCGTTGGGTTACGCGGCTGTTACTTTCCTAAAGTTTTTAAGATTTTAAAATTTTGAATTAATCAAATTGTTACAATTAACTAGGCGCTAACAATCAAATATGATTCCTCTGGGAATATTGCTAGAACATAAAACGCAAGTAAATCAGTATTATATGACATTCAGTACACTTATCTGTATTGCATTAGATAAAATACGAACAAAATTATTCATTTGCAGAGTACCCCTTTGGTGTGCAAGAAAATAAAAATAAATAAGAATACACTTTAAACATATATTCCGACCACATGTGGAATGCGACTGTGCGCATGGACATTACTTATATTAAAAGTTAGGCTACTAAAGTTTAGTAACTAAATGTCGTGGTGGCCGGCGATCTCTGCGGGAATGGCAAGCGGAGGAGAGGTAGCATCCCCGTGCGTAGGCATCGGGGTGCTATGAGGCTCCCTGGTGATAGCTTTGCGCGCTATACAATGTAACTTTGTAAAGCACTAAAGATATTTTCATGTTCCAGATTAAACTCAAGCTTTCAGAAAGAGCATTGAATTTGAATTTGCGCGCTTAAATTGCCATGTGACATATTCACTACCTATCTTGCCAAACTTCACTCTAGAATTTGCACGTCAGGTGTCAGAATGTGGAAAAATTAAAGAAGTAATTATTTTCATTTAGGTGTTAGGTATTTTGGAACAGAAAATAACGGTATTACTGTATTTATTATATTTATATAATATGGTGTCATTTTACTGATAAAAGTAGTTTTAAAGGTATCTTGACAGTTCACTTCATTTGCGATTAACCTTCAGATCTACACTGTATGTTCTCAAAGTTTTATAATATCACTAACGAAATTAAAATTTTAATATGTTCCAATGTTTAAGGCCGCTTTAGAAAATGGCATTACTGGGTGGCAGAATGTTACTGAAATAATACTTTTGTCTATTTAGGACATCCCAAATGGGGAAATTTTTGTAATTCAATGGTCACCCTACATCAAGGGCATTGACCTTTATGATAAAGAGATTAAAGAGTTTAATAACAAAGTTTACAATTTAGTTCGTTCTTGTTTTGTAACCTTTGCTAGGTAGTTAATATTGTTTCATATTCAAGTGCATTCTTCTTATTAATCGCATCGATCACACATTGTTGGCTCCAGCCAATAGTATATCAAACCAGCAGATAACAAATTCGAAATATAAATATAAATTTCCTATATTATTATAGGTACGTACTTGCCCGTTCAGTTTTTATTTCTCTTATATAACAAGTTGCCATATCTTCGTTAGTGATTAGTGATAAGAGAAACTTTTGCACCGAACATTTTGCTTCTACGTTTTATTAGTTCAACATGAATTTCGCCGGTAAAGTTGTAATAGTCACCGGAGCAAGCTCTGGCATTGGGGCTGCGACGGCCGTATTCTTATCAAGATTGGGAGCCAAGTTATCCTTGACCGGTAGAAACGTCGACAACCTGCTCAAAGTGAGTAAAGACTGCGAAACAAATACATCTACATTCTCCGTTCAAGCTGATTTGACAAAAGAGTCTGATATAGAAAGCATTGTAAAGAAAACCATAGACCATTATGGACAATTAGACGTACTCATTAACAATGCTGGAATAATCGAAACTGGCACAATAGAAACTACATCACTAGCGCAGTATGACCGTTTAATGAACACTAATGTCCGTTCCATCTATTATCTGACCATGTTGGCTGTGCCACACCTGTTGAAGACTAAAGGGAACATTGTTAATGTGTCCAGCGTAAATGGTATCAGATCTTTCCCTGGTGTGCTTGCTTACAATATATCTAAAGCTTCTGTAGATCAGCTTACAAGATGTGTCGCATTAGAATTAGCTTCTAAAGGTGTTAGAGTGAATTGTGTCAATCCTGGAGTTATTTTAACAGAGCTACAGAAGCGTGGAGGTTTGAACGATGAGCAGTATGCTGCTTTTCTGGAGAGAACAAAAGACACTCATGCTTTGGGTCGTCCAGGCAAACCCGATGAAGTAGCCGCTACTATTGCTTTCTTGGCCAGTGATTTGGCAAGTAATATCACTGGTGCAAGTGTGCCAGTCGATGGTGGCCGCCATGCCATGTGCCCACGATAAAAAAGAAATTGATGCCTTCACTTTTTAAACATCTTAAATTTTTTTGATATATATTTATAGAATTAAGCAAATTGTTTTTATAAATGGCTGCATTTACAAGACTTTATTTGTTTTAAAAAACTTTGGGTTAAGTTTTTAACTTTTGCAACTATTTCTTCTTTTTTTAATAAAATGTTATTTGTTATGAAATATACTATGATTCTATACTGAATTTGTATCATTATTAGAATAAAAGTATGTTTTGGGATTAGGAAATCCTAATTATTTTTCATATGACTCTTCAACAGATGGTGTCAATCTCAATTGCTGAGATACTAATAACAAAATATTCACTCTTTCCCATTTATTATCTTATTAAAAATAATATTTTACCTAACTCTACTTAAAATAACTATCACAATTATATTTTAGACAAATAATTTAACAAGCAATTGTTCATTTAACAAAAAATTTACATGAATCAACAAAGAAATGATCAAATACCTAGTTATTACATTAGTTAGAAAATATTTTAAAGCAATATCATTCTATTAAAAACTAAAACTACATCTGTTCGGAAAGTACCTATCAACTTTCTTGCTTTTTTTTTTTTAAAAACAAGACAACTTTTATAATAATATTAATATGCACATATATTTACATAATAATTAAAGTCCAGTTCACAAGATCACTAAACAATGTTGCCGCAGTTGAGGTTTAGCAACCACAAGAATTGGAGGATTTTTTTTCAATTCCTAATACTCTCCACTACAACACTGCATCACTGGGGTTGAAATAACATTTCTGTTTCCTGTGCCAATGACTTACACCAGTGTTGGCAATCATTTACTTTTTTTTTTTTATTTCGATAGTACAATGCTATTAAAGTGAAAATATATAATGAGATTAATGAATCTAAGAATTCATATCTATTTGTTAATAAATTAACATTTATGTTTTGAGCTTGTATATTTGATATTCCTTCATTGATTTTTAAAATATGTCATTTACAACATTATCTAATTATCAATCCCTTTACAATCTTTGATTATCATATATACACTGATGGTTATTCATTGCGTGAATTCTATTTTCTCCGGATGCAGTCATTCCTAGTGCTAAAAATCTGCTGAAATTACGTTGACTATCAGAAACTTGATTACTCTAAAGCAGGGATTCCCAACCAGTGGGCGTGCCTCACTTGGGGGGCGTAGAATGATCAAAGGGGGGCGCGTAGGAATTTGTTAAAATTCTCGTGGACTGTGGACTGCGACTGGAACAGCGACAAGTCACGACGCCAAGGATTCACCAATTGGCTAATAGAGTGCAGGCCCAATGTTCTCTAATTATGTGATATTTCAGTCATTTAATTACATACGTACTTGCTATTTAAATTAAAATAAAGTCTATTAAAATTTTCATCCCTTGTTTTTTTTTTTTTTTTTTTTTTCTGTAGTCGAGACAAAGGGGGCGTAATATTTTAGCATGAAATTGAGTGAGGCGCATAGGGTAAAAGGTTGGGAATCCCTGCTCTAAAGCCTATATTTTACAGATTTATTAGCACCGCTGCTTTTCTTTATATTCTTTACCATTCTAATCAAGGGGTACGATGCCAGAAACCTCCACGTGGTGTACCCTGGGTGCGAGCGACAGTCCCCCAGATCCTTCTGTCGAATTGTCGCTCGTAGCGAATCTCTGGCGCGAGGGGGGGTTCCCCAACAATGGGTTGAGCCCCAATTCGCTCCTGACCCTCTAGTTGTAGAGGGTACAGGAGGCGAAATTTCGGACGGGCCCGGTCACTCATTAATTTGAGGGCTGGGCAGGCTTATGCCACCGCCGACATATCGTAAACCTGATATCTCGCTTCAAGACAAGTTGTCGTGAGGCGTAGTTTCAGGAGCGAGGGTCTTGGCTTAACCGCCCGGACCGCGAGGAAGACAACCTCTATAAAGAATTCGAATTAACATTCGAATTCGGAAATCACCCAGAATCTTAAGTTCTGGCGTGCGGCGAGAAGATGCATGGCAGATGGGTTGTTCTGTTGTTAGCACGCTCCAGCCAGGGTACCGGCCGACCCCCTGGTTGGTAAATGTAGGCTTGCCCGGGTACAGGGATCTCTGCCCGGGTCGACGGTGTACTTCTCCCTTACTCGTGGGAACAAGATGGATCACACTTTACCAATTACAGACGGGGATCCTAGCGGTTCCCACATTACAGCCTCGCCATGCTACCATAAAACTGGCACAGAAGACGCCTCGTCCTCTAGACTAGAGGCGCTCAAACCCGCCGAGGGCCCGGCACCCATGGAGGCCCAATCGAAGCCGAAGAGGCGTGGAAGACCACCCAAGGCGACTCGTGGGAAGGCTTCCGTCGCGAAGGGGCGCCAAAAGGAGCGAGAGGAGCGGCGGGCTCTCAGGGAGGCTGCCGCCGCTCCAACCCATGAAGGAGACGACAGTTCTGCTGCAGAGCCGTCGAAGGACGAGGGCGACAGTTCTGTCGCAGAGCCGTCCAACGACGAGGGCGGCAGATCTGTCGTGGAGACAGAGGACGAGGGCGGCGATGCCGCAGGTCCGTCGGAGATGGAGGAGGGCAGCATGTCGGCTGCCGAGACTGCCGCTGCATCATCGTCGCGTTCTGCGGCAACCATGGCGGTGGCTTTGACGCTCAGGGAGGAGGCCCTCCCCTCGAAGGTGCGGAAGCGCCCCCTAAATAAGGGTGGCAGCTCAGGGTCCGACTACGAGGGGAGTGCAATTATTATGCCTCCTCCCAAGGTGGCAACCTCTCGCAGGGGGCGAGGGGCCGCGGTGGCGGCAAGATCGGCGGCTTCGTCCCCGGTCGGCCAATTGAGGGAGGCCGAGGCTCGCATGCGTGCCGAAAATGAAGCAGTCGCCGCGAGGATGGTGAGGGTGTTGTCCAACATCCCTCCCACTGGCGCGGCGGCAGCTGAGGGCGCTGTGAGCAGCGACCCCCCAGGCACTCAGATGGAGGCCCTGCAGGCCGAAAATGCCCGCCTTAGCGGCGAGGTATTAGGTCTGCGGGACCAAAACCACCGACTGGAGGCGGAGTTAGCGGCAGTGCGGAAAGAAAACCGCAAGCTGGCCAAAGATATGGCCGACTTGCGGAGCCAATTCGCGCTTTTGACGCCGACAACGCCGTCGACAAGGTCCGACTCTGTCGCCGCCTCAATTGCGCCGGCTCGAGCTGCGAGGCGCGCCCCGATAGCCCAGCCAGTAGCGGCAGTACCGCTGCCCGCGCTGCCTGTGGTGGACGGTGTGCCGGAGGCAACCATGCGCGCCATCATGGAGTCTGTTGGCGTCATGGTCAATGCGCGCATGGAGGTTCTTGAGGCAAGATTGCCTCCGGAGCCACGTCTCCGGCCGCCACTCGCTGCGGACGGAAGCAAGACCACGCGGCCGACTATAGCGTCGAGACCCACCCCGCTACCCTGCCAGGGTGGCCGCGTGAGCTTCGCCGCAGCTGTGACTGGGCCCAAGGCTGGGTCCAAGGGGCTCGCTTCGGCTAAGAAGCCGAGATCGGCGCCGGCTCCTGCTAAGGCCACGCCGCAACCGGTGCCCACACCTGCGTCGCTGGTACCGGCTAGCGCGCCCACGACTGCGCCTGCTGCGCTCAGTGCTGCTGCCATGCTCGAACAGGGCTGGCAGGTGGCTGAGCGAAGCAGGAAAAGTCCCGGCCAAAGACGGAGGGCGGCGGCCAAAAGCGCCGCTGAGGCCACCGCTCCCCAAGCAGGAGCCGAAAAGAGGGGGAAGAGGTCGCGCAGGAAGCTCCGGTCGCCAAAGTCAGCAGCAGTGGTTATCACTGTGCTGCCTGAGGCGGCTGAGAAGGGCCTCAACTATGAGGCCGTCTTACGTCGCGCCCGGCGGGAGCTAGACGTCTCTGACATCGGAGGCGTCGAAGCTAGGACCCGCAAGGCCCGGACAGGGGCTCGAATCCTCGAGTTTCCTGGGGCCGAGGGTGCTAAGGCGGCCGATAGTGTGGCCACGAAGCTGCGGGGGCTGTTTGGCCAGGAGGATGGCGTTCGAATTGCCAGACCCGTCAAGTGCGCAGAGATGCGCATTGCGGGTCTGGACGATTCCGTGACGGTGGAGGACATCAGGGAGGCTATTGTCTCGAAAACCGGATGCGCCTCGGACACTGTCCGGATTGGCGCCATTCGCCCTGGACCGGGCGGCGTCGGTGCTGCCTGGGTGTCCGGTAGAGTCGGTCAAGAAATTGGCTGACTCAGGCAGGATCCTCGTAGGCTGGAGTTCGGCGCGGGTAACCCTGCTGGAGTCCCGGCCTGCGAGGTGTTTTAGGTGCATGGCGGTCGGGCATACCCGGCCAACGTGTACCAACTGCTTTGACTGCAGCGGACTATGTTTCCGCTGCGGTCAAACCGGGCACATGGCGGCATCGTGTGCTGCCGCACCCCACTGTCCCGCGTGTGCGGCGGGCAATAAGCCCTCTAAACATCGCATGGGGGGTGGACAGTGCAGACCCCCGGCTTCGGCTCCAAAGGGGCGGAGCGGCCCGGCGACCCCGGCCGCTTCCGCTCCTTGCGCGACCCAATCGCCCGCCGGCGCGGAGGAGGTGATGGACACGGCCCACTAATGGCTACCGAGTCCATCCACCTCTTGCAAGCCAACCTCAACCACTCCGCCGGTGCGCAGGACCTTTTCCTGCAAGCTATGGCGGAGTGGTTGATAGGTGTAGCCGTAGCCGCGGAGCCGTATTGCGTGCCCGACCGATCTAATTGGTTGAGTAGCAGTGACGGCTCTGTGGCAATCGTCGCCTCAACGTCGTGGCCTTCCCCGCCTCTGTCTCTAAAGGACAGGGGTGATGGATACGTCGCGGCGGACTGGGGAGAGGTAACGCTTTACGGCGTGTACTTCTCCCCTAACAGGAGTGTGGCAGATTTCGGGGCCTCCCTCACCAACTTGGAGGCCACGATACGGCGACTGGCACCGCGCCAGCTCTTCGTAATGGGGGACTTCAACGCCAAGTCTATGGCGTGGGGGTCCCCCAGGACGAACGATCGCGGGCGGGCGGTTGAAGAGTGGGCGGCGTCACTGGGCCTCTGTTTGCTGAACAGGGGTTCAGTGCATACGTGCGTGCGGCAGCGGGGTGGGTCGATAGTGGACTTGTCGTTCGCTAGCCCCGATGTCGCACCACGTGTGAGGAGCTGGTATGTCCAGGAGGAGGTTGAGACCCTATCCGACCATAGATACATTCGGATAGAGGTCTCCCGGACCCTCCGCCAGCCCAGCAGGGGTCACACGGCAGACGGAGCTCCCGCTTTTCCGCGGTGGGCTGTGGGTCGACTTGATCGGGACCTACTGATGGAGGCAGCCATTGTGCATTCGTGGCTGCCGTCACCGCCCTCGGTGGACGGGGTGGACGCCGAGGCTGGCCGCATTCGCTGTGCGTTAACGCAGATTTGCGATGCGGCTATGCCCCGTGTACGGTGTCTTCCCCCGAAGAGGGCGGTTCCCTGGTGGTCCCGGGAGTTGGCAGAGCTCCGAGCTGCGTGCATACGTGCTCGGAGATCTTATACCCGCAGTCGGCGGCGTCACCGCGACGCTGAGCGGGAGGGCCAGCTGTACGAGGCTTACCGCAGTGCGCGGTCTGCCTTCAGGCTGGCCATCCGTCAAGCCAAGGACGTTAGTCGGCAGGAGATGCTGGACAGTCTCGAGCGTGACCCCTGGGGTCGCCCCTATCGTGCGTCGCTGAGTAAGCTCCGCGCGCGGGGCCCCCCCCTCACCGAGACTCTCCAGCCCAGCCTCCTCACCAGAGTTGTCGAGGAACTATTCCCACGTCGGACGGAACACACGCCCCCGGTCATGGCACTGCCGAATAGTGACCGGGTGGCCGACTACGAAAGTGTTCCGCCCGTTACGGAGACGGAAATGGGGGCGGCGGTGGTGCGAATGCGTGCCAAGACCACCGCTCCTGGGCCAGACGGGGTACCCGACCGGGTGCTGGCCCTGGTCCTCGAACATCTGGGTCCACGCCTCGGGGGACTGTACAACGCGTGTTTATCGTCTGGGCAGTTCCCTGGGTGTTGGAAGGAGGGGAGGCTGGTACTCCTGCCGAAGCCGGGACGGTCTCCGGACTCGGCCTCGGCCTATAGGCCGATCGTGCTGCTGGACGATGCGGGTAAGCTGTTGGAGAGGATCCTGGCTGCCCGTATCGGCCAGCACCTTAGCGAGGTTGGCCCCGATCTGTCGGACGCCCAATTTGGTTTCCGAAAGGGGCGTTCGACGATCGCAGCCTTGCTGCGCCTGAGGGCCGTAGTCGCGGAGGCTGTCACTGGCGGTGGGGTGCTGTTGGCGGTGTCTCTAGACATCGCCAACGCATTCAATAGTCTGCCATTCAGCTGCATCAGGGAGGCACTCCGGTATCACGGGGTGCCTGTATACCTGAGGCGGCTGGTGGCAGACTATTTGGAGGGGCGCAGCGTCCTCTATAAGAACCGAGTAGGGGATGTTGTGCGAACGCCCATGTCGTGCGGTGTTCCGCAGGGGTCGGTCTTGGGGCCGACTTTGTGGAGCATCGGCTACGACTGGGCGTTGAGAGGGAGCCTCCCGCCCGGGCTGGGCGTAATTTGTTACGCCGACGATACACTCGTCACAGCCCGGGGTGGGACGCTGGAGGAGGCGGCACGCCTGGCAACTCTTGGCACCGAGGAGATTGTCAGGCGGATCGAGGCGCTGGGGCTAAGGGTGGCCCTGGATAAGACGGAGGCCTTATTATTCCATGGGCCCCGCACCAGTCCACCCACCGACGCCTCGATCACCGTCAATTCGGTTCCCATCAGCATCCGGGCCCATATGAGGTACTTGGGCCTGGTGCTCGACGGGCGATGGTGGTTCCGGGAGCATTTCCGTCGGCTTGCTCCACGGCTTGTCGGCGCGGCGTCCGCCCTATCCTGGCTTATGCCGAATGTAGGCGGACCCAGCGCTACGTGCCGACTGCTGTACGCGGGGGTGGTCCGGTCGATGGCCCTGTACGGCGCACCCGTGTGGGCGGGGTCCCTGACCGTCCGACTTAGGGCTCTACTATGGCGACCACAGCGGGCCATGGCGGTCAGGGCCATACGCGGATACCGCACGGTGGCAACGGAGGCAGCATGCCTGTTGGCCGGAACACCTCCGTGGGACTTGGAGGCGGAGATGCTCGCCGGACTGTACCGGTGGGTGTCAGCGACGCGGGCAGGGGGCGGCACCGTCTCGCTTAGTGAGATGGCCGCTTGGCGGGGTGACGCCCGCCGTGACGTTATTGCTCGTTGGGCAATCCGGCTGGAAAGGCCTCGGTTCGGTGTTCGGACCATCGAGGCCTTCCGGCCAGTGCTGATGGAGTGGTTGGGTCGACAGCACGGGGTCCTTTCCTTCCGACTGGTGCAGGTCTTGACGGGGCATGGTTGCTTCGGCAAGTACCTGCACACGGTCGTGAGGAGAGAGAGTACACCGTCCTGCCACCACTGCGATTGCGACGAGGACACGGCGCAGCACACGCTCGAGGTCTGTGTGGCCTGGGCAGAGCAGCGCCGTGAACTCGTCGCGATCATCGGTGCCGACCTGGCGCTGCCGACCATCGCTAAGGCGATGCTCGACAGCGTCAGGAACTGGGACGCGGTCGCCGCCTTCTGCGAGACAGTTGTCTCGCGGAAGGAGGCGGCGGGGCGACTCCGAGAGGAAATCCTCTTCGGTGAGACGCTCCGTCGCCGGCGCCTGGGGCGGCGGAGGCGCGAGTATCTGCGCCTAATGCCGCCCTAGCCGAGGCCGCGGGTGACTGGACCGGGGAAAAGTCCTTCACCCGCAGAGAGGCTGACCGCGTGAGGGCGACGCCCCGGCAGTTAGCTGGGGCGTTGACGGGGGATGGTACCCGAAAGGGTAACCCGCCGGGCTGGCCACGGAAGGCAAGGAAGCGGTACCAGTGGCCGGCCCAATGGCGATGGGGAGGGAATACGGTGGGTTATGGGGCCACGCGCTGCCCTTCCGTCGCCCCGGACGGTACGGGCGACGTGTGACCGGGCCGTAGCCTACCAAAAAAAAAAAAAAAAAAAAAAAAAAAAAAAAAAAAAAAAAAAAAAACCATTCTAATCAATCTTAAAGAATTAACTGACCTATGTGGTACGCCTACTAGATGGAGGGATAAATAGTAGATAATGGCGGCACAGGGGCATTTCCTTGAAGTAGCCTATTTCCTGCTGTGGACGATGACATAGATTACGGATGTTAGAAATCAATGAAGGTAATTACTAAGTAAATATTTTTCATTATATTACTATATTGTAGTTCAAGATATTAGTAGCTCGCTGAGTGGTACAGCCGCGAATAGTTTCTTAGATTCGTTGACGCATGCTTTAATGATTTGTTCGAAGGCGACAGGCGCTAAATCTTTTATCACAGGCTCCCAATTTGTATTTATTACTGTGTGAATTGTGTCACCTGGAATGAAAAAAAAAGTAATATTAATATCTATAGGTAGTTGGTTTGGCTAACGACGTGAGCGTTATTAAAAGAAAAGGAAGCATGTTTTGTCTTAGAGAGCCCGCACACATACAATTGCAAGTTGGCCGACTATCGAACGACTAAATTGCGTACTTTTATAATTTAGTTGACCAACTTTATTTTATTGGTTACAAGCCGCAGACTTAATCGATTTAGTCGGTGCCAGTGTTGCTAGCGCGGTGCGTGTGCGTGAAAATGCGGAAACAAAACGCTTTAATTGCTCTATTAATAAAAAGAAGACGAAAACAAAAGAGAACATTTTGGGTGCATCCCATATTAAGTAACAGATTAGACTATGGGAAGCAATGTATGATACATTGCATTCTAAACTCAGATATTACCCTGATAAATTTTTCTCATATTACAGAATGAGTATTTCGTCTTTTGATGAGCTCGTATGTCTAATCGGGCCAGCGATAATCAAACAGGACACAACTTTACGACTCGCTGTTGCCGTTGAAGAGAGGGTTGGACTAACTCGCAGACTTCCTCCCATAATCTTTTCTTAACATTTATGTCAGAGTATTGTTTCAAGTCCTTTTTGTACAACGCTGGCTTTTTTTAAACTTCTTCTATGAGCTCTTCTACTTTTTCGTTGGCAACAAGTGATCGGGAAGCAGACGTTGTACCCGTCGACGAACATGCGAGCGTGGGAAAATCACGTGCACGCGTGTGGTCGTCTTGCATCTTGCCGTGCGACTGCCCAACAAAGTTGGATAGTGTGCGAACTTGCATAGAGTAACCATGCTAACAAGCAGTTGACCAATAGTTGGACAACTTTTTAATTGTGCGTAATCGGAAGGGAATCTTGGTTCTGATACGATCAATTTCCAATTAATTAGTTGGACGATTTAGTTGGAGAAGATGTGCGGGCTAGCATAAGTAACTACACCTATTACACCTATCTGCGATTTAATCGGCCAACTTGCAATTGCATGTCTGCGGGCTCTCTTAGAAAAGAATTAACCATAAACAATTTTGTATACTTATAAACTACAAATACACTAAATAAGAAAAAAATGTTTAATAATCTGTTAACAGTTTTAACCAATAATCAAATATTTTTAGATGAAATTGGTTTAACATCAATACAAGATCGTTATTGTACAAATTAATCGTTAAAATATATCGTTATAGTTTATTTTTTCTAGATACAGATTAAATAACAGCATGCGTTCTGCTCTAGATTGTATTAGCTAAGTTAAATGACCGGTCGCATGTCTGACATCAG
The DNA here is from genome assembly GCA_905163515.2 of Lymantria monacha. Classification (NCBI taxonomy): domain Eukaryota; kingdom Metazoa; phylum Arthropoda; class Insecta; order Lepidoptera; family Erebidae; genus Lymantria; species Lymantria monacha. The sequence goes on along the minus strand of LR991090.1, from coordinate 33,318,281 downwards.
CTAATAAGAACATGATAATGATTAATTAAGTAAAGGCAAATATTAATAAAGTAAATAGTAAAGTGATGAATGTGATGATTGATGAGTGAAAGTATTGATGATTTGAAAAATTAATTAAGTAAATAACGTGATGATCTGAATTATGCTTGAAGTCGTAAATGAAATATGAATGGAAACTGATACCAATATTCGTCTGCTCTTAATCAAATTATTTGTGATCGACGCGAAATGTACCCTTTTCTATCGTACATATTGAAAATAGTTATTGGCAATTGTTTTATGACCGGTTGCTTGCCTGATGTCAACCCTCTTTGGGAATGTAATTGTTGACCAAACGATATCAGGTGGAATTGGCCCAGGTTGATATAAAGCTCTTAGTCATCGTTTGCGACATCTACGAGCGAAGCAAGGGTTGGTAGTATTCCTAGCCGCTATCACAAAGAACAAGTATGTAAATGAAATATTTTAGGAATTTTAGAATTTATAAGCATTTTAGTATTTGTACAGCTGTATTATGCGATGGCGGCATAAAATGACGACATATTTTTTTAAATATCGCAGATAATGATAACTAGAAAGTGACATAGGTACCTAATATAATAAGCAACAAAATATATAGAAATAATTTTTCTTTGATTTTTATAAGTAGTTAAATTGATTATATATGCTCAAAAGAAATAGATTGAATAATGGCATTTATTAGAGAGAATTCTTTAAAAAAAAATGCCCGTAGAATCGATCATATTGTTTTTCTAAACGGACTTGAGCAGCATGCTGGTTTGGTTTTTTTTAATCTGTTAGAAATGAACATGGTATTAGTCAAGAAATTCTGATAAATTGTATAGTTTCAAACCGTTCAAGAGTGTAATAGTTCAGGAACAGGTATGGCGCCGAAGAATTTGTTGACGACGTCAACGCATTTCTGTATTATCTGCTTGATGGCCGACGGTGCGATCTCGCTCATAATTATTGCCCAATTCTCGTTAGTAAATTTTTCTGTTGTTTGCGCTGTAATTAAATATTCTGTTATGTTATGCACGTTTAAAGTTTGTGTTCATTTTATGTTCAGAACTTTTAAATGTATAGAGAGCGAAATAATTGAATTAACAATCGTCCTTTAGTCGTAATAGGACTCCGTCGTTGTAAGATTAGCGAGTAATGTAGAGGTGCTTGATAATTACATTTATTATACATAATAATATTTCATTACTGAACTTTAGTATTTAGTATGCTCGATTATTTATAAAAACTTGATTACGAGCTAAAATGAATTTTTCGCTTGTAATCAAGTTTTTATAAATAATAATATCTGATTATTATATTAATAATCTCAGTTCTCATTTTGCATTATCATCATCATCTCAGCTCATATATGTCCCACTGTTGGGCTCGAGTCTCCTCCTAATGGGAGGGACATTGACCTACTATATTATACTGGTCAGACGTGTTGGTATACGGTTTTGTTAAGAGTTTTCCTTCTGTTGCATATATGTTATGTGCGTTTTATATATCTCAGTCGTCTTTTACAACCACTCACGAGTAAGAGGGGGGGTGGTGAATTGTATTCCTACGCCGTCTCCATACGGACTGCACTAAAAAGCAAATCCTTGTAATGCGAAGGACTTAAATCGCACAAAGTATTTTTCTTGCGTCTGAATCGAACTCGTGACATTCGGCACGGTAGATCGTGACCACAACGCTATCTGTGCAGTAATATTACCATCAAAATTGTGATTCGCATATATTCTTCCTAATTTTACATCTTACAATGTAAGGTACTAACTTTTGTTCTACTTAACTGACCTGTGATGAGTCACTCTATAAGGACGAGTTATATACAAGGTTAAAATGTTTTAGCGATGGTATCGCTGTGAACATGCCTTTAAGGTTGACCACGTAGAAGACGAGGCCAAGGTGAAGACGCACAAACCAATTTCCTGTCACTACTACTTTTATGCTTTCTGTTTAATTTTTTGATAAGCCTATGCGTAAGTTAAACAGTTTTTTGATGATTATTTACAGATTTAATAGCTTTTTGAAGCACATTTTACTGGGTCACAGCCTGGGGGGGCACACTTAATACATTACTTATTTTTATTGACCGTCGCGCCGCCTACAGATTGGTTGTACAAACTTAACTGCTGCCATTTTGTCCTGCCTGTCAAACGTTTGACAACTGAGAATTGTTATTTTTTGTTCCTAGCGTAGGTACTTAATGTCATCGATCTATTTTCGGTTATTGATATTCTTTCTGAAAATTATCTCAAGTTTCATTGTTAAGCTGATATTATTATTGTTTAGTTATCAGCTGATATGTTTTTTTTTATATTTCAGGGTAGCTTTCATAGTAAAAGAAAATTCTATATAATTACACATACACATGTGGATATGTATATATATATCACTTCAACTTTAGTTCACCGCCTAAACTCTGGGTAGCAGCACTTTCCATACATGCATATTTTATCATCGAGTTGCCACTCTTTTTCAGTTAAAATAACTTTACTCTTTGATCACAGCTTACTGACTTTCAATAAAATAAAAATATCTGGATGACCGAGCTTTCACTCGGTATTTTCTTTTTAGTGTGTTTTGAAGATATATTTAAATATAATAAAAATGATTAATTAAATATTAATAAAAAAATTAAAAAGTCAAAAAGTAATAAAAAAGAGAAACAGGATCCGAACCCGCCTCGATTATACTGCTCGATTATCCTATTGAGGTGTCTTAATGACAGCGTCAAAATTTGCTTTTATATTTTAATAGTTGTCAGCCAACGCAAAATTATAGTTCTTCTTCTTCTTATGTATTGGCAATCAGCTACTTATGGTATACGAGCTATTGGTGCCAGTGTCAAGCTATAAATATCTTCACGTTTTTAGTCTTTCAGGTTAGTCATTGTCTAAGTCAAATTATCACCATCAACAGTGCTATGGCCTCACTGTTAATGGTATCTTGTGGGAATTTTGATGGAAAACGAAAACATTGTAAAGCACTTTTATATGATATTCACTACATCCCAGCAGTTCCGCCGCTTCATATTACATAAAATGCCATCAAAATTATCTAATATAACACGTTAAAACACTAAGATATCGAATATAATACAAGAGCACCACATGACGTTTTCAAATTCCCGTCAAAAGTCCAAAATTATAGTTTTTCATTGCCTGAAAATATTGACAAAACAATATTTTCTACAAATGAAACTTAGCTAGATCGATTAGTCGTCCCCGGAACCCCCTGCATGCTAAATTGCAAGAAAAGTATACAAAAATTGCTCGTTTAAAGATATTAGAAGATGAAAAAAAAAATATACCTAATATTCGCCTGTGCTATAAGAATAAGACTCAAGAGTGAAGCTACAGCTGCTGCAGTTATCCTATTATTCTTCTGCTTGAGGAAATCTCTAAATTCTTTTTTTAGGAATTACATCAATATACCTTTAACAATTTTTGATTGCACGGATGACTGTCCTTTCGTGGCAGTGCTATGGGTTCGATTCCCACACTGGATAATAATTTGTGCGATTCACAAAGTATTGTACTGATTCTGGGTGTAATTTGTCTGCGTTAATTATATGTTTGTAAAGTCTCCCGCAATACAAGGATTATTTCCTTAGTGCAGGGTGGTGTTTAAAAAAAAGGAAGTAATTTTACTAATTAAGTTTAAATATGGCATATGTAGACAAAATCTATGCAAGAGAAGGAAAATTCGAAGCAAAACCTGTACCAACCTATAACACGCCTGACCCTCCTACTATGGAGGAGGTTAGAGCCCAGAGGCGTGACGTAACTATATGCTGTATGCGAACCTTTAAGCAGATTCTAGTAGGTAGTTGTTATATCGAGCAATTATTGTCTCGGGTTCGATTCTCAAGATGTACAACATGACTTTTTGTTAATTATCCGTAATTTTAACGGTAAAATATTCTGAAGGTACTTGCATATTGTAAATCCCAAAAAAAAAATCCTTAAGACGATGAAATCAGTTGCAGGGATTATTAGATTATTAGTCCGCCACATTACCTAGATGTCCACAAGAGGTAGTAGACGAAAGAGTAACCTGTCGAGTGAGCCATCGCTGTCATATAATAATCTGTTCCAATGGCCAACCCAAATGGCGATATAGAGCTAACACGGTTATGAGGTTTCACGCCGACCTGCCGAAATCGATGCCTAGGGAAGTACGTTAATCGGTCGGTTTTGGCTCTCATGAAGATAGAACGTAAGATAATCAATATGAGGCGTCATTGTCCCCAAATATCACACCCGGACTAATCTTAGATAATAATAGAATATCATTACTCTTTTGTACTGTTTTCCGTGTGGTGCCGGAGTAAGAATACAATTCACTACCCTCTATCTTACCCGTGGGTGATCATAAGAGACGACTAAGGGATATAAAAAACACAACATCTATGCAAGAAAAGGAAAACTCGAAGCAAAGCCCTGTACCATCATGTCTGACCAGCGTGGTATAGTAGGTCTATGTCCATGCCATTATGGAGGAGGCTCGAGCCCAACAGTGGGACATATATGAGCTGAGATGATGATGATGATTTGCACTGTGGTAGTCAGACGGCAGGTTTTTTCGTGGGAAAATAACATATCCAAACCGATTGGACGGTAATAAAGTTACTTGTAATAAAGTTGTGAATAATAAAGGCTTGAAGGATATCAGATTTACAAAAGTCATATAGTTTACCTAGTTCCTTGTTGCCGTTGAAAAGGTTGTTGAACTTGAATTGGGCCCGGTCCATTTTATAGTGATCCTTGTAATTTGTAATCACCCAATGTCCATTCACCTCGTTAAAGTCGTATTTTACTACGATGTTCAGGTTCGCTGCAAAGGAAAATAGTATACCATTATTTTTTTTCTGTAGCAAGCTGAGAATTATCTAGAAAATATTATTTGAAATGTAAATGATGATTTCTGATGTTTATGCGAGTATTACACATCATTCTCCTGCTCGTATCCCAATTACTTGTGGTCGACGCAATATGTACTCCTCTGCCTACATATTGCAAAAGTTATTGGCAATAATTTTAGAACCGGCCGCCTGCCTGACGTCAACCCTCCTTGGGAATGTAATTGTTTATCAAACGGCATCAGATGGTGTTGGCCCAGGTCGAAATAAGGCTCGTCGACATCCACGAACAAAGTACGGGTCGGTAGTATTCGTAGCCGCTACTATTACAGCTTAATGCAAATTATGCGAGTATTCGGATTCTATCGCGTTCGTATTTGATTTTTAATTACCCGACGTTTCGAACACTTTACAGCGTTTATTATCACAGGAGGATTAAGGTCTCTTATACAGAAGTCATCGTTATAACAGATCTCTAAAGTATTCGAAATATCGGGCAATTAAAAATCAGATACAAACGTGATAAAATGCGTAAAATAGTTTTATTTTAGATATATAAATGCCTGCAATGATATTGAAGTGGTTAAATTATCGGTCTTTCGTACCGAATTTTGTGTGTCCGATTACCAAGCAAAAATGCTTTGTTCAATCCACAAGTTGTGATTTCTGACTGTTAATTATTTTCGTAAAGTCCTTCGCGGTAGAATAATTTATTAGATCTTTTCGGGGTGTTGTCTTATAAAAAAAACTGATTCTGCAATTGAATGTGGCTTAGTAAATCTTTACCTTGTGTAAACACATACATTCAGTTATTTTTATAACGACTATTATACTGCGAGATACAGCCACTGCTCGCATACCCGCCAGCAGTGGCTTGTTCATTCTTTGGTGGGATTATTGCATTCTTCAATCCCATTCTTCTAGTAATCTCTCAATCAATATATCATTGCCAGATGGGGAGGTCAGAACAGAATTAGATTTCATTTACATGTAACCTATCTTTCTTTCATCATCATCATCATCATCACAGCCCATAAATGTCCCACTGTTGGGCTCGGGCCTCCTCCGTAATGGAAGGGAAATTAACGTACTATAACGCGCTGGTCAGACGTGTTGGTATAGGGTTTTTTTTTCGAGTTTTCCTTCTCACGCATAGATGTTATATGCGTTTTATATCCCTTAGTCGTCTCATACCCCACCCACGAGTAAGATATGGGGTGGTGAATAGTATTCTTACTCCGTCACCACACGGAAAATCTTTCTTTAGTACAGTACTACTAATAATTATTGCACTTTGGTCCTTAGAGAGAGACAATCGGTTAATTTAGACTGCTATCTCTGTTGCACATTAACTGTTTGATGCGATGCCTGACTGTCATTGTTTCGTACGTCACACACATAGTGCGTGACAGGGACAATGCTCTACGACTAATGTAGCCATCTGTCTCTTTCCAAGCATCGATGTGCAACATTATCGATCGATGCCAACTGTTGGGTTGGGTTTGAGGTTTTTATTGGTAGGCAGCGCTAGCTATACCCCTGGTATTGCAAAGATCCATAACCGGCAGTAACACTTACCATCAGGTGTGCTGTATGCTTGTTTGCTATCATAAGTAACGAAAATAAAAGGAAATATCGTTACTCTAGCGTAATGTGTAATTTTCTGAAGATTATGTAACTCGCTAGCGTTTAAGAATCGATGTAAGACTAGTTTGTAAACTTTGTTCATCGTTATCGCGAGATTGCATTGTTTTCTATTGCAATTTTTTTTCGTCATTCAATTTAGGTAATATGCGAGTATGTAATATTATGGAACTAACAAAACTAATTACCTTTTTGATGTAATGTTTCATTTGAACGAAAATATATTATGTTTGTGGAAATGACGTCTTATAAAGAAATATCATTTTGTGTGGTGACGGAGTAAGAATACAATTCACCATTCATGCTTGTGGGTGTCGTCAAGGGGACTCATCATCATCTCTTTCTCATGTATTCTTCTTCTATCGTATATATTGCTAGAGTTTAGGCAATAGTTTTATGACCGGCCACCTGTCTGTCATCAACATCTCTAGCGAACGTAATTGTTGATCAGACGGCATCAGGTGTAATTGGCACAGGTCGATGTAAAGTTATTTAGTAAGCTTAGTCTTTTACGACATTCATGAGCAAAGTAAGGGTTGGTAGTATTCGTAGCCCCACAATTTATTCTATGTTATACTTATTTTATTTTATTTTTAAACCAATGCCAAATGAAGGTACAGCCTAATTAATATTATAAATGCGAATGTGAGTTTGTTTGCTAGTTTTGTTACGCTTACATGCCTAAATAATTAAACCAATTTAAAAAAAAATATTCCTTAATGGATAGCTACACTACCAGCGAGTAACATATGCTATATTTTATCCCTGTATACCCACGGGAACGAGAAATACGTGGGTGAAACAGTGGTAATTTGCTAATTGTTAGATAAACAATATGATTTTCCTCATCTCGCATTGAATATTCTAAGCTCATACACATGTAGGTCATTTTACTTAGTGTCTATTTTATAAAGAGATATCTTACTGATTTTGATCTTGGACTGTCCGTTGCCCTTGATTGCGAGGATAAGGATTTGGCCGTTCATGTCGTAGTGCGCCTTCAAGGTAACGTTGGCTGTGAAATCCAAAGTAGCCTTTCCTTCCTCCAGATTTATTCTGAAAATAAATATAAATAATAAATCAACGGGCAACAATTTTTTTTCAAGTTATACTTAATACAATTGTACAAGGAACTGGAAAGGAATCGGAGCTATCTAGCATGGAAAGTGGTTTACTGAGACATAGTGGTCCTGTTCTGATGTGGTGTTATAATACATTTTATTCTTAATAGTTCAGACTCTTAAACATCCCTTGTGCCTTTTTTATATTTTATTTTTGTCCCCATCATATATTCACTCTGTCACTACACGTCAAATGTAGGTGTAAGAATACAATTCACCACTCGATTTTGCCCTCGTGGTTGTCGTAAAAGTCTACTGAGGGATATAATATATATTATATTTTTGCAAGAAATGGAAATTTTTACCATCTGATTAGTGTGGTATTACCATCGTCTCAAATCAAATCATCACCCCTGAAAATCAGGGGTGGAGAACTATATTCGTCCTCCCCATGGTAAAAAATATGTTAATTAAATTCTGTTCTTTATTAGCTGTTGACTGTTCAATGTTAATTTTTTTTAGTATTATTTCATCAATAATTGTTCGTCTAGTCTGTGAAATATTGAAACAAAAATAAACTATTGAACTTGTTCCACTTTCGTAGAAGTTCGAGGACAATTTCAGTGAGTAAGTTAATGAAAAAATTCAATGTAATAGAGCTGAATAAAAGATTTAGTGGTAGATTAAGTTTTCTCACTGTATTAAATGATTAATAGTGTGATGATGCATATCAGCAGAAGAAGGTATAATTATCTTAGCTAAAGAAGAAATAAAGTAAGAAAAGAAAGATCTGTATTTTATTTTATGAAAATAAAAAACATTTAAAAACAAAAATAAAGGAAAACAAAATGTCGTTGGACTTAACCTGTGGCCAGAAATGCAAACTAGACACATAATTATCTGTCCTTCATAATTATTATTCTCCTACTCTTATCCCAATTACTTGGGGTGATACAATACGTACTATTCTTTCATAGTACATATTGTAAAAGTTATTGGCAATAGTTTTATGACCGGCCGCCTGCGTGACGTCAACCCTTCTTGGAAATGTAATTGTTGACCAAACGGCATCAGGTGGAGTTGGCCCAGGTCGTTATAAGGCTCTTCGTCGTCTTTTATGACAACCACGAGCAAAGTAAGGGTAAGTAGGATTCGTATTCGCCACCACACAGCAATATAATTATCTGCCCTTATAAATACAAAATAGTACAAGTTTTTATTTATTCTAAGTGAAGGAAATTAGAAATAATAATTTAATCAGGAATGGTAACCAAATTTTCTCCCATTATGAAGGAGATTCACGCCTAAGAATGGTACGATAATTTGTTGAGATATTTTTTTTTTAAAGACAGCACCCGGGCTTAGGAATTATTTATTTTGTTTGCAGGAGAATTTATATACTGTATGTATATAAATTCTATATTAATTTAACGGACTCAAATTACACCCGAACACAAAAATAATTGAATTTTCTATCCCCTGTATAGATGTTATCTGCGTATTATATCCTTTAGCCATTTTTTTATTGGCGTTTATGGTTTGGTTACTAAGACCTTTAAGCCAAATCTTTGTTTATAAATTAACTTCATTTAAAGTCATTGTCAGTAAGTCAAATCCTCGCCTTCAACAGTACCACGGCCGCACTGTTAAAGGTCTCTTTTGGACTACACCTCAGTACTTATTGCGCATCAAATTATATAAAATGCCATCAAAATTACTAAATATAACACATTAAAAGAAATTGAATATAATTTATGGACACCACATGACATTTTTCCTTTCCCGCTAAAACTCTTACTTTAGCCATCTTTTATGATATCCACAGGTAAAAAATATGGCGGCGAATGAAATATACTTACTTATAACTGTTGACTCGGAATCCCTTCAATCCGGTTACCACTGTATCAGTAAATTTCAGCTTGAGTGATGGATTATCTACAAATACAGTGCCCAGCTGTACTGGGTCCAAAGGAGCTATACCCAGCGCTGGTATACCCTCTGTGAACTTCTCACCACCTATAGATATCACCTTCTCTATGCACTCGCTTAGTTTGGGATCCGATTTGGAACATGCTGTGAAGAACGGAGCTGTAACAAAGAAAATAGATATTACAGGAAAACCCCGCTGAGTTATTGTATAAAAGTGAGCATAAATATTAAAAAATTAAACGGAAAATAGTTTAAATATGTAATTTCCAGATTTTATTGCATTTCTATTTGATTCTAACTTGCCTGATGTTTTGAACACCACAATATTTCATGGTCACGGTAGGACTAAGATTTATTTCATACCAAGTCATCGTTATTACAGAGTGTTTATATCTCGGGTGACTGGACCGGGGAATAGTCCGTCACCCGCAGAGAGGCTGACCGCGTGAGATCGACGCCCCGGCAGTTAGCTGGGGCGTTGACGGGGAATTGTGCCCGAAAGGGTAACCCGCCGGGCTGGTCACGGATAGCAAGGAAGCGGTACCAGTGGCCGGCCCAATGGCGATGGGGAGGGTTATGGGGCCACGCGCTGCCCTCCCGTCACCCCGGACGGAATGGGCGACGTGTGTCCGGGCCATAGCCTACCCAAAAAAAAGATTGTTTACATCCTGCATTTTTGATTCAAAATGATTCATTGCCAGTACAAAAGAAAATGATTTTAAATAAAAAAAAAAGATTTTATGTCATTTATTATCATCATCTCAGCTCAATTATGTTCCATTGTTGGGCTCGAGCCTCATCTGTAATGGGAGGGAAATTAACCTATACGACGCTGGTCAGACGTGTTACCAACATATAGATGTTATATGCATTTTATATCCCTTAGTCGTCTCTTACGATCACCCACGGGTAAGATAGGGAGTGGTGAAATGTATACTCCGTCACCACACAGAAAATTTATTCTTAAAGATTAAACTTATATTAATTATTATATTAAGAAACGTAATTAAAAACGCTATAAAATCCGAAAAATATATGTTATTAAATATGTGTTAACATCATAAATAATTACAATTAAATTTTATTGTGTACATTCAATTATGTTCATTCAATTATGTTCATGCAATGTAATTAATATGGCGGTTTATAATTTCAAACGTAACAGTTTTTTACTAAATACATATTTATAATAAATATATCAATCTATTTAACAATCTATGACGGTGAATTGTTAGACTCAGGATTTCTAAAGGGAGTTTTCACAATCGCCACGCTTAGTGGAGTGATGATTTATCGCAGTTAGTGATGTAAGTTTCCTAAGACAGTGTTGCAGTCCTTCTTCCCTGGTGATCGCTCAGCTTATTTTTACGATGCCCGTAGGAAAGCCATGGGCAAATGAGCGATAAAATTGAATTACAATATTTAATTAGCAGTCATATGGTTACGAAGTAAGAATACAACTCAACTGCAAAGATGTTGTAAAGGTTAACACACCAGCCTATAGTGCCAGATGTCGTGGAATCGATTCCTATACTACTAATACTTTGTGCCATAATGGGTGCAATTTGCGTTCGTTAATTGTTTATTTATAAAGTGCCACGAAATATAAAGATTATTTCCTTAGTACTCGTGTTATATTATCTATTAAAATTGGATATCCGTTAAAAAAATAAGTAGACCACACGACTGAAATAAAACTTCTTCTTCTCTAAATATGTATTTTAATAATTAAAATAATTATTATTAAACGTATATAAGCTATGAGGGAAAGAAAAAAAATGTGCGCTCGCAACTTTCTCTCTCTTGCCACCACAGTAATGCAGTAATATACGAAACATAACTCTTTCTCTTTCTATCTTCACTAACTTATATCTCCCTCTCAACTGCCGTTCGCCACGCCCGATCACACTTTTCATAACTCTTCAAAAATGGCACCATCTCTTTCTTCACCACATTCACCACTCTTTCCATCAACCATCCATTTCCATTTTTAATATTAGTATCGTATATATCGCTTCAATTAATATTTCCTTATATTCCATAAGGAAATATTAAAAATATAAATTACTGTTGAAGAAGGAAATTTAGAAATAAAATCCTATGCATATAAACCCGTCTAAACCAACGTTGTACAGTAGGCTAATTACCCACATCTGGAATAAGGCTATAACCAATATATAAACTAGAAATATAGTATAAGAATCTCATTATCTGGGCATTTCTTCAATATTGAGTTATTTAGTTGATCGTTAAAACTTATTCAGGCATCTCTTTTGAATAAAAAATATATGAATGTCATCAAATATCAATATTTGAAAAGTCCAGAGCGATCAACTAAATAACTCAATATTAAATAAATGCCCATATCTGCTCTACTTGCTACTTGAGGTCGTGTAATATATACTCTGCTAAACTCGTTGTAATAGTTTTATGAGCGGTCATCTGTCTGACGTCGACTCTTCTTGGAAATATAATTGTTGACCAGATAGCACCATATAGAGTTACTCCAGATTGACGTAAAGCTCATTTAGTCGTTTTTTACGACACTGACAGTTAATTGAAATGTTAATATATCCGTAGCCACTACCACACAGTGAAAAAAATATTAGTTAAGAAGATGTGTAAGTTAATTTCGTAGAGATTTGAAGGTCATTGTAGTAATAAGACGTCTGCTGCAGAGTGTTGGTTCGATGTAGCGGGTCAATGTCGCACGGTTACCCGTTCGAGTACTGCAACAGGCCGGTTTGATCACGTGTACGAATATATTAATAATAGGTAATACAAAAAGGTTTTAAAAAAAATGGTGTGGTTCTCAGATCTCGAGTAAAAAGGTAAGTTAGTTTATGCTTATTTTTACCAGTCTCCTAGATTTTAAGTAACACCTAATTCAATATAAATGACATAGAATAGGTATTAGAAGTAAGATTTTTTTATATTAATTGATTCGGTGGTAGCTTATTAGATATTCTAGAATTAAATTAATAAATTGTCTTAATATAATAATTATCATATTTTTTTTGTTTAAAAATAACTAACTAAAAACAATATAATTTTTCATATAGAATGATTTTCTTTTTGTTTAATACATTTGTATCAAAAAAATTGGGTCAAAACTTAATAACAAATACTGTAGCGGGTAGGAATAAATTTCTGTAATAATGATGACTTGTTGGACGTGACACACCTTAGTCCTCCCGTGATTATGAACGCTGTATAGTGTTCGAAGCTTCGGCAAAATTAAAACAAAAAAAAAATATAAACGCGATTAAAAGCCATAAAAGTAGTTTTATTTTAAATGTGTAACACCCGCGTAAACTTCAGATATCATTATGTTAATTGATACTAAATAAAATTTTAATTTGATATAACATTTAAGGCGATATAAATCACATATGACAACCACGTTATCTGTGATTTATATTAATTTAGGTGTTACATAAACGACATCTAACCTAATTTAGTGAAATCGGACAAATAAAATGATATACTCCATTAATGAATGACGCAGATGGTTGACTGAGCAGAAGGCGTATTGGTTAACGATTTATTGTACCAAATTTTAAATAAAACGAGTGTCGCGGGTTTGATGATAAAATTGAAATACAATCGCGATATAATATATAAAAATAGTTTTATTTGACATATTAAATTAAACTTAAAGCCTGAACAGATGGCGGCGAGTAGTTAAGATACCGATCTGCCAGTGTAGTGGGTACAATACCCACGCAGTACAATACTTTATGCAATCCATAAATTGTTGTTCCGAGTCTGGCTGTAATTTGTGTCCGTTAATTGTATGTTTTTAAAGTTCCCCGCAATATAATAATTATTTCCTTAGGTTTCTTATAGGTTAAGATTCTTATAGTGACATGCTACAGTGGTCTATGAGCCTTCATGCATGCATTTCAGCGAGCGTGTTTAAGGGCAACCCTATCAGTTAGTAGAGTAACAAGTTGCCATGTAGTAATTAAGGTACACTAACTTGTCATTTGTTTGAAGGACTTTTAAGGGCTTTTGCTAGTTTTGTACACCTAGCTAATATACTGGGTGTCGCCTTGACTAACTTTGAAATAAAACTACTTTTACGGATTCTATCGCGTTTGTATTTGATTCTTGATTTCCCGACGTTTCGAACACTTTATATCGTCTATGGTCACGGGAGGACTATCTACTCGTGATCAACTTTATATAAAATTAGCATTTTTCCTTTGACTACATCCGTTTAGAAATCATATGTGAAATCCTTGACAAGTACACAAAATGCGCCCCTTAATTTACATTTTTAGAGAGAAATATAGATATATGTTGACCAGTTTTTTCATATTCTTTATAAAAAAAATATTAAACAAAAATATTTTGAATATGATAAAAATTTAAATGTAAAATCCGTGTGGTAACGGAGTAAGAATACATGTCACCATCTTACCCGTGGGTGATCGTACGAGATAAGTAAGGGATATAAAACGCATATAACATCTATGCGACAGAAGGAAAACTCGACATAAAACCCTATACCAACACATCTGACCAGCGTGGTATAGTAGGTCAATTGCCCTCCCATAATGGAGGAGGCTCGAGCCCAACAGTGAAACATATATGAGCGGAGATGATACAATTTTTTTTTGCCATTTATGAAAACCAAATCCAAAACATATTGTAAAAGAAATTGTAATTAGTATTACAAAGCCATGTCATGAATATTATCATAAGCAACTGAAGCTATGCAATTTATTGCACACAGATTTGTTGCAAGACATAGATACATTAACGGTCCGTTTTGTAATACGCAGGAAATTATTGTACAAACTATACTCATATTTCAGTTAACACTTAAAATACAAAATCGTTGATTATTTACACATTCGATCAAATATAAACAAAAAACATATGAAAATATTGAAAAAATTCTGTTTAATGTCGAATTGAGAATACAATTTAACCCCCTATTTTGTCCGTGAGTGTCTTAAAACACGATTAAAGAGTATAATATGCAGAATTATAATGATATGTAGTGTATGAAGAGAATTATGAATGTTGAGGAAGCGAGTGAAGTATGCAAGGATAGAGTTCTCTGGCACTCTGTTCTCTCTGCCTTCCCTGCCCTAGGGCCAAACGGTTAACAATTTTCTGTCTACACTGTACAGGCTCTACAGCCGTGGGTATGCACGTCGGAAGTAGTACCACACTTGCAGAAAATCGACGTCTAAGCAGTGGCAATATGTCTTTGTACTTCGCTCGGTGAGTGAGAGAGCTGGTAGCCTACCTTTTTGAGTTAATTTCGGTTGATAGGCAACTGTTGAATTGTACCATTTGCATTGCAAAGGTCCGTGAGCGGCAGTAACACTTACCATCAGGTATGCTGTTTGCTCGTTTTCCATCATAAACAACAAAAAAAATATATAACATCTATGCAATAAATAAGAAAATTCTAAATAAAACTATATACCAATCAGTATAACCAACATGGTTAAAATAAATGAAAACACATAAATATTTCACTTTACATTTTATCGTAATAATTAAAAAAAAAGCCGCCCATAGACATTAAATAAATAATTATTTCACAACAGAACAATATTAAGAAAATAACGTAGATATATTTCTCAACATCTGTTGAGTTCGACCATGACTTTAGTACGGGACAACTATCACATCGAACTGTTGGAGAGTTCTTGGTCATTTCAAGTTCTATTACCCAATCATTATTATATATGCATGATAAATTGATGGTCTATCAAAATACGTCGATGTACGAAATAGATAATATAACATAGAAAAAGTAATTAATGTAAAAATATGCCGCTGAGTTTCTTGTCGGATCTTCTCAGTAGCGTATAGAAGTTTATTGTCATTATCATCATCATTGTCCATCATGTGTCCTTTGCTGATGACACTGCTTTGGTCTTTCATGGAGATACTTGGGATGATACTTATGCCTTTGCTCAAAAGGGTTTTAATATTGTATGCTCATGGCTAAAAGATAATGGACTAACGCTTAATGCCACTAAAACTAAATTTATGCCTTTCGCTATTAAATCTATTCCGTCTGACTTATTTAACAGCTACCGTATTATAGCTCACTCTTGTTTACCAAATCAACCTCATAACCTTTGTACCTGTGATCCTATAGAAAGTACCTCCCATATTAAATATTTAGGTATTGTGATCGACAGCACTTTAAGCTTCAATCACCATATAGAACTTTTATCATCAAGAATACGTAAGTTGTTATATATTTTTAAAAATTTAAGCCACGTTGCGGATAGACAAATTATCAGAATGGTTTACATGTCTTTATGCCAACCCATCTTATCATACTGCATATCGGCATGGGGTGGCGCTTGTAAAACTAGTTTAATAAAAATAGAAAGAGCTCAAAGGGCAATTCTTAAGGTAAGTCTTTCTTTGCCTTATTTATACCCTACAAGAGATTTATACCAACTCGCGAATGTACTGACCGTAAGGCAAATATATGTCCTAAGTACTATATTAAAGCAACACTCCTTACTCCCGTATGACATTCTGCGTACAAAAAAGCGAAAGAAATACAAGGTTTTCTCTTTAATTGGAAATCGGTATTCTACAGCTTTCTCTGGTAAATTCTTTAAGTTCCTGGGAAAGTACTTATATAATAGGGTTAATGAAAAAATACACATTTACTCTCTCAATAAACGTCATTGTAAAAAGACCTTAACATGTTGGCTGAAAACTCTTAATTATGAGGAAACTGAAGACTTGATACACGTCCTAACATAGTTATAGAATATATTATATATATACACACACACACACACACACACAATAGTGCGCGCACGCACACGCGCACACACACACACACACACATACACACACACACACATACATACACACCCACAAGATACACACTGCATTCAAACATATACACCTACACACCCACACCACAAATACAAAAGTACACAAATTAATTTAAGTAAAATAGAATATATTGTATAAAAAAAAAAAAAAAAAATTGAAATTAACTAAACACCAACTCATCTGGAGTTAGGAGAGGCTGGTAATCTGTCATACAGGTCATCCTAGTACAGATGCCAGTCTCTCACATAGATACTAACAATTCTTATGTTAATTATCTTAGATTAAGATCCATTTGTTACTTTTCTGTGTGAGAGAGAAATAAAAAGCTATTATTATTATTATTATTATTATTGTCCTACTCTTATCCTAATTACTTGGGGTCGATACAATATGTACTCTTTTTCATAGTACATATTGTAAAAGTTATTGGCAATAGTTTTATGACCGGCCGCCTGCCAGACGTCAACCCTCCTTGGGAATGTAATTGTTGACCAAATGGCAACAGATGGAGTTGATCCAGATCGTTAAGGGGGTAGGTTGTAGTTTATTCCCGCCGAGAGGCCGACCGCGTGAGGAAAGACCGACATCCTACCCGAGGGGGGGACGTCGGTCGAGGAGAGGGTACTCCTCAGGGGTATTCCGTCAGGCCGACCACTGACGTCAAGTCACTCTGCTCCGGTGGTCGGCCCAACGACGAAGGCGACGTCACGGGTGCGTTACGGGTGTGCGTGCTTACGCCCCTCTGTCACCCCGGACGGAGTGGTACGAGGAGTGCGCCGACCGTAGCCCACCCCAACAAAAAAAAAAGGTTGTAGTTTATTATATTATATTAAAATGTTAAAACTGACAATATGTAAGTGCCCTCGTAGGGTTTATGCATGCCAGGCTGGCAACGGATGGCAAGAAAGCGGTACCAGTGGCTGGCCCAATTTTGAAGGCAAGGAAATATGGTGGGTTATGGGGCCAAGCGCTGCTCTTCCGTCGCCCGGACGTTACGGGCGGCGTGTGTCCGGACCATAGCCTACCCAAAAATAACAAAAGGTTTATGCCTGATAAATTAATTTGAATTATTGAATTTGAATAAAGTGAATATCGCTGTGGTCACGGAATAAAAATACAATTCTTTATCCCTTATAAAAAAATATATTGTCTACGATTAATTATTTCCAAACATTTAATTTATAATAATTATTATATTATAACAATTTACTCTAGTTTAAAAAACTAACAAATCTATTTAGGTTACCACCGGATCGGAACGCGGCATAGAAAGTACTGGCAACCTTTCTACCAAATTCTACCTATTATTTTTTTATTTTTATTACTATTTGCACTTAGCTATTGTAAAAGGCGACTAAGATATAAATAACCTATCGTAATAACTATTGTAATGTCATTTAATAGCCAATAATTCTAGCAGAAGACATAAAATGTCACAACTAGGTGTTGCATCTAAATAAGTTATTTATTCACAATTCCAAGTCTTATTTAATATTACCTTGAGAATGTAATATAGTATTTGCTTTAAATATTTTTATGATTATTGTTCACTGTGCTCGTAAAAATAAATATGGTGACGGTACCCACTTATATCTATAGGCAATAAAATTGAAATGCCTTTTTGTAATTTTAAAATAATAGTTGTTTTTTATATTTTTACTAAATGCAATTATAATTTAACCACATAATATAACCACTTAATGGTAAAAGTATTACTGCCGTCCATAAAACTAAGAGTACAACTACACTGCTGCCTATACCAAACCCAACCAGAAAGTCGAGTACCCCACAGCCGGCTCTCTCGCTCACCAAACGAAGTGCAAGCGCACATTGCAACTTCTTTTTTTGTGACTTAGTTGTTAGCCTCAGATGACTATGACAACCTTACCAGGACTGTGGGTGAGCGCTGAGGGGTCTCAAGTCCTCAACTAGACGCACATTGCTGCTACTCAGACATCGAACTTCTGCTCAGTGTGGTACTAGGTACCTCGGACGGACCGACCCGCGACTGTAGACAGAGAACTGTCAACAGCGTGGTCCTGTCACTATAGAGTATATTGGTATGTTAATTTTTTTATTGTAATATAGATGTTAACATGTAATTGTTATGTGATTAGCAAATATTTGTTCTTTGTTCTGTCTGTTAATGTAGATGTAATACAAATTTTAATTATTACTAATCTGTAAGACAAGGTCGATATTGTTAGATTTAATATAACGTAATCAAATTACCCGCGACTATCTTTATATAATTCTTATGTACTCGTACGTGTGTATGTCACTGAATTCCTCCTAAACGACTGGACGGATATTGTTGAAATTTTTTCTGTGTGTTCAAGTGAATTCGAGAATGGTTTAGATTTGCAATTGGACCCGGTAGGTGGCACTTCGATCGAGTTATGGGATTTTTACTTTACGTACATTGTTTTTTAAGAAACAAAAGAAACAAAAAAGATATTGTAGTACGGTGAAAATATCTCTGAGGTTCACGGGTGGATGGAGCGCGAATTAGTCCGCCATCCGCTTAGAGGCCGATCGCGCGAAAGCGACGCTCTGGCAGCACTTGTTTGTTGAATGATACACGAAAGAGTAACTCGTTGAGTAGCCACGGATGTCAAGGAACCGGTACCAGTGGTAGGCCCAATTATTATGAGGAGGGAATACGGTGGTTTATGGGGCTACAGGCAACACTTTCGTCGATCCGGATGCAGCGGATACGGTGTATCCAGACATACATAGTCTGTGAAAAAATTTGCCTCATTTTTCACCTCTGGGGAGCTATATTTTTTGGCATATTTCTTTTTAGTAAGTCTCTAAATTATAATACTGAGACATAGTCTTGTACTTATTTATGTTAATTTTTAATTAAATACAAACTCATGTAAAAGTATCATTGCAAAGAAGATTACTGTATAGATGGCGTATGGTTAAGATATCGACCTTCCGTGCCCAGTGCTGTAAGGTTCAATTCCCACGCAAGACAACACTTTGTGCGATCCACAAACTATTGCTCAGAGACTAGATGCAATTTGTCTGCGTTAATTAGATGTTTGTAAAGTTCCACGCAATACAAGAACCATTTCCTTAGTGCAGGTCTTTTAAAATATAATTCAAAAATACAAATTTTAATTCTATATTTTACACTCTTCGAAGATGAAATCCAATAGATTCTGAAATACTTAATTATTTATTTAAACTGAAGAGTATTTGTTCTTAATTTAAAGACTACGGATACAGAGGTTTTTTCAATACAAAATTTACCACTGCATTTCACCCACTTTAGGGTTGAATTATGTAAAATCCTGTTTTTAATTAGTCTCTACGTTATAAAAAATAAATACGGTCAGAATTTTATCTATCTGTTATACATAAACAGCTGTCCAGCATCGCGTGGGATGTTGTGTAGTATTAATGAAATAATAATTGAGAAAAATACTTCTCTTGATACAATCGCTGTCCATCTAGGCCAGGGGTCGGCAACCTTTTGAGTCGGAAGAGCCAAAAATTACAATTTACAAAAGTTTAAAGTTTTTAAAGAGCCACAATTTTTTCCAATAATCAATGGTGACTAATCGTCGTTAATCAATTCTGAACCATTTTTAAATGTTTTCTTTATAAAATATTTTTCTGCGTATAGAACTGAAGACCTGCAATTTTAACTCATAACTCATTTATTCATAAGGGTTTCTTACACGTCATTGTTACATTTCATAATATATAATTAAATATTATTTAGGTACATCAAATTAAAAATGTCATTTATATTAAAAAAATTAAATAAAAAAGCAATGTCAAATAGTAACAATAATGTCAAATAGTACCAATAATAATAAAACGTTACATCCAAAGAGCCGCATGTGGCTCGCGAGCCGCAGGGTGCCGACTTCTGACCTAGGCTAATCTAAAAAATTCCTAAAAACTTCATCAAATCCCGTCGGGTTGAGATAGCCGTACCACCCACCCATAGACCGGTTAAGCTGTCAAAGCCACCTCAGCTAACAGCTCGCAGTTTGGTTTTTTAGTGGGTATTCAGACCCCCTTTTGGGGCTGCGAGTCCCACACTCCCCGCCCGGGCGGGAGTGCGGAAAAGCATTTTTAGCCACTGCGTTACCAAAAAAAAAAACCATCAAATCCAGACATTTTCGAATTACATCGGTTATTTATATTGTGTCATTATTACCTCGTTAAGATATTGATTTACCGTACTAGGTGTGGCCTTTGGTAAGTACTATGTGTCGCCTTAATGCTACGGTGCTGCCTATTTTAAGGAGTTGTTTGAACCTCCAGCCCTCTCGCTTACCTAATTAAGCGCAATAGCTAATTCTTACTATTCAGAAGTCGTATTTCTGAGAGAATAGGATATTACTTCAGACGTTACGTATGGTTGTAGAAAGAAAACTGACAATAGCATGGCCCTAACTACTATTAAAAAAAACTCCCATTAATTATTAGCAAAATAAAGCTATTTTTTTGCAGGCTATGATGATATCTTGATGGAAGGGAAACGAGCGGTCATATAACCCTACGTACTTCCTCTCCATCATCATAAGGCTACTCTTTCGGACATCGTCCCCCGTCAACGCCTTGACAACAAACAATAATGTTGGCAGAGCATCGGCCTCATGCGGTCAGTCACTCTGCGGGTGATGAACTGATCTCAGGTCTGATCACTCGAGAAAAAAAAGCTTAGAGATAAATTGAGTGAATTGACTGAAGACAAGTACTTCGTACAGGTGGTTCGCCCTAATATTAGAAGATGCACCACGGGTTATATGCCGTCCTTTCTGGCGGTTTGGACGGGACGTCACTAAGCCATAGGACGATCTTTGTTTGAAACGTGTATGAAATTAATAATATACAATCTTTGTTTATGAAATTACTGTTAATGAAGTTGAAGTTAAAGTTTTCTGTTTATGAAATAAAAAAATGGATTTTTTAAAAATCTAAATTGATAAAATCCAATCTTTGAAATTAATAATATCAAACTTTGATTTATTTGCTTATTTTCCCCTCCCGTTACCGATGGGATTTGTGGTCAACAATAAAATGATTATAAATTCAGAAATAAAATAAATTATTGTGAAGGAATAATAAATTCCTCTTCCCTGCTTCTAACTTTCTTCGAAATTTTTGGTAAAATAGCCTCTTACCTTTGATATAATATATGTATACTAAATAATTTATATTATGCTTAATATAATTTACGATTATTGTAAATAATTATAAATATATAATGGCCATATGGATTAAGTAAAATATTATAATTCATTATCATCATCTCAGGCCATATAAGTCCTACTGCTGGGCTCAAGCCTATTCCATTAACCTGAGGGCAATAGATTTATTATACCGCGAAGTCAGGTGGGTCGACTTAGGATTTCATTTTATGTTTTTTTTTCTTTTATAAGTATATATATATATATATATATATATATATATATATATATATATATATATATATATATATATATATATATATATATATATATATATATATATATATATATATATGAATATATATGACTAAAGAATATTATATGTAGATACCATGAATGGTATCTACATATAATATTCTTTAGTCGCCTTTTACGAGATCCACGGTCAAGATATGGGGTGGTGAATCGCATTCTCTCTGCGTCACCATGCGAAAAAAATAATATAATATTATTATATACATATACATATCTTGAAAAATTTATATTGATAAAAAAATACAAAGATTTATTATTTTCAAGTTATTAATTATGTCAGAAAATATTTAAAACTATCACATAAATGAAATCGAAAATTTCTTAATGAAATTTATAATTAAATTATTATTTTTTTTAAATTTTAATTTAACATAAATATTATTATTTTAATTTAAAATGACAGTAAAAAATTAAACTTACGCAAACCCCCTGCGAAAGCGCACGCAAAACCACTCAATAATACAAAACACAGCACTTTCATTTTGTAATAAATTAATATAATATTTATAATTATTAAATAAATAAAATTATATTAATAATAATTAATAATAAAACGTGCGTTCTGTTTAAGATGTGAAGTTTGACTGTGCTATAGTTTAACTGTTGAAGCCTTATATATGTAGGTTACGCAAAGCGCGTACGTGCGATTTCGACGGTCATACAATAATTAACTAAATTGTTTTACATAGTATTATTAATGTAGATTTTATGATATATCTGTGTGATACGAACACCTTTAATTATTCGTAGGTGTCGTGAAGAACTACTAAGAGTTTACCATCGACCTGGACCAACTCCATCTGAAGCCGTTTGGTCAACAACTACATTCACAAATTGGATTAACGTCAAGCAGTCGGCCGATTATAAAACTATTGAAAAAGCTTTTGCAATTTATGCGATGGAAGAAAAGTTTATTTGTAATTTATTGGCCTCGATTAATTGGGATTAGAGCAGGATAATGATGAAATGATACCTCATAAATGTAATATTTTTTATCTGTTTGAAATAAGGTTGTTCAAAAATAAGGCCACTCAGCCTTTCGCCGTTCATTGAACGTCTTCCCGACAGGTCTAGTGCTGCAATAGGCCATAATAGACGGAATGGTGATCATAATGAGGTGTATTAATAGTGCACCTCATTATGTGTATAGTGCAGCGCTATACATTTACCATGACAGTTGCTGCACACATCAGTTGATTTTTTTGATACCTACAAGCAAGTAACGGATGGCGGCAATTGTATTATTTTCCCACCCATCATTCTCCTACTCTTATCCTAATTACTTACTACTATTTACTTACTACAATTACTTACTACTATTTACAATTACCTACTCCTCTTTCATAGTACATATTGTAAAAGTTATTGGCAATAGTTTTATGATCGGCCGCCTGCCAGACGTCAAACCTCCTTGGGAATGTAAAATTGTTGACCAATTATTATTTTCCCACCCATAGGGGTCAAAATAAATGGGTTTCTTCAATCGATTTATGCGTATATTGTGCTAGAAAAGGAGTAGTTTAAATTAAAAAAACTCTAATTTTTCGCGTCGTAATCGGGTTTTTATAAATAATTAAGCATATTAAATGCTAAATGAGGATAATGAGGATGGTGTCCGATGGTTTACTGTGTGAGACACAAGGAGGTTTCAGGAGTGGAAGGGGATGCATGGATCAAGTGTTCTCTCTGCGCAACATTGTGGAGAAGCATCTGGCTCTAGGTCAGAGGGTTTTCTGCAGTTTTGTGGATCTGGAGAGAGCATTTGACACGGTTGTACGAAAGGAACTTTGGGACATTTTACCGGAGTATGGTATTAGCGGTAAACTGCTACGGGCTGTGCAGTCTAGTTACATGGGCTGTAGAGCCTGTGTGCGGCTGGATGATGGAATGTCGCCTTGGTTTGACGTCAATATCGGCGTTAAGCAGGGGTGCGTTCTGTCAGCCAGGCTGTTTATCATATATCTGGATAAATGTCTCTAAAGGTTGAACGATATGAATGTGGGAGTCCAGATGGGCGACTCAGTGGTCACTGCTCTACTTTATGCAGATGATGCACTCCTGCTAGCACAGTCAGCGACTGACCTGCAGACCCTAGTCGACACAATGACAGAAGATTGTAAGAAAAGGGGTCTACGCGTGAATGTGAGCAAAACCAAAATAATGGTCTTTGAAAGAGATAAAAACAGAACAGATGTAAGAGTAACAATAGGTAATGATGTACTAGAGCAAGTGGATGAATTTGTATATCTTGGATGTGGATTTAGCCGAGATGAAAGGTACACCATTGATATAGAGCGAAGAGTGAATGCGGGAAATATAGTGAACGGAGCGTTGGGGCAACTTCTCGGCAGCCACCACCTCAGCCAGAAGGCACGTGTAGCAATACATAAAGCAGTGCTTGTCCCAACATTACTGTATGGAAGCGAGAGTTGGGTATGCAGAAAAGAGTATGAAAGTAAAATTAATGCAGTCGAAATGCGATCTCTGCGGAAAATCTGTGGAGTTAGGCTGACCGACCGCATTCGTAACGACGACGTAAGAGAGCGTGTAGGTATGAAAGAGAATATTGGTGTAAAGATGCGAAAGGGAATGCTCCGATGGTTCGGACATGTGGAAAGAATGCCGAACGAACGTCTGGTTAAGAAGATATACAATGCGAAAGTGGAAGGATGTAGGTACCGAGGGAGACCGAGACTAACCTACCTAGACCAGATCGGTCATGTACTGAAGGAAGGTGGAGTCAAGAGTCAGCGAAACAGGCGAGCGTGCATGAAGAGAATTATGAATGTTGAGGAAACGAGTGAAGTATGCAGAGATAGAGAGTTCTCTGGCATTCTGTTCTCTCTGCCTACCCTGCAAGGGATATGGCGTGATGATATGTATGTATGTGTATGTTAAATGCTAAAAACTTCAGTAATTTGATTAAAAAACTCTATTGCGTAAAAAGTAAACTTTAATTTTGTTTTTCCTTATACGGCGTCTGATTGGCGCCATATTGAACCTTGTTATTTTGATATTGTTACTGATTATGTAGTTTTAGAATATTCGTGTGGTGACGGAGTAAGAATACAATTCACCACCCCCTACCCGACTAGAAAAAAAGGAAGGACCCGATCAGGATAGAATGAGCCATGCCGGATCCGGCAAACCCTATCAGGACCAGGTCTGGTCCTGATCAGGATAGCCTGATGTGAAATAACATCAAGTATGGTAAGGAATACCGAATCAGGACCAAATAAGGATAGCCTGATGTGAAATATCATTAAGTATGGTAAGGCATACCGGATCAGGACCAGATCAGTACCAAATAAGGATAGCCTGATGTGAAATATCATTAAGTATGGTAAGGCATACCGGATCATGACCAGATCAGGACCCGATCAGGATAGAATGAAGCATGCCGGATCCGGCAAACCCTATCAGGACCAGGTCTGGTCCTGATCAGGATAGCCTGATGTGAAATAACATCAAGTATGGTAAGGCATACCGGATCAGGACCAGATCAGGACCAAATAAGGATAGCCTGATGTGAAATATCATCAAGTATAGTAGTAGGCATTCCGGATCAGGACCAGGTCTATACCAAATAAGGACAGCCTGATGTAAAATATAATCAAGTATATGGTAAGCCATGTAGTATATCAGGACCAGAAATAGTTTTCGTAACACAAAAAAAATATCAATCAAAATTCAAAAAACTATTATATCATGATTGTCATATTTATGCCACGGTGTAAATTGTATTTGCATCAGAGGAGATTGATCTCCAGTGGCCGGCCCAATGGCGATGGGGAGGGAATACGGTGGGTTATGGGGTCACGCGCTGCCCTTCCGTCGCCCCGGACGGTACGGGCGACGTGTGACCGGGCCATAGCCTCACAAAAAAAAAAAAAAAAAAAAGAGGAGATTGATCTGAAATCTTTAAGTAATCATATGTATTTAATAATAATAATAATGTTTAATTAATAATATAAAAATAATTTTATTTAAAGTAAAAACAAAAATAAATAATAGGTACATTTGAAAACATAGATAGAAATAAATATAATAATATTGTAACAACCATTCAAACATTTAATGTTTTGGGTCATAATAAATTGATGGCGTTAGTAAAATGACGTCATTATCTGAATCGCGGTGTTAAGATTCTCCGAAGCGTAATGACATCGCCTAATATTAAATTAGTTGTTATCGAATCAGATCAAAACAGATCGATCAGGTCATGAATGAGAAATTTAGGCGACAGTTGAAGTCGGAGTGCTCTCCTTCCGGTTGGTGCAGGTCGGGCCACGGTTGCTTCGGCAAGTACCTGCACACGGTCGTGCGGAGGGAGTGGACTCCGTCCTGCCACCATTGCAGTAGCGACGAGGACACGGCGCAACATACGCTTGAGGTATGTTCGGGCTGGGACGGGCAGCACCGTGACCGGCTGTCGTGAAAGCGATGGTCGACAGCGTCAGGCATTGGGACGCGGTCGCCGCCTTCTGCGAGGCTGTCATCTCGCAGAAGGAGGCGGCGGAACGAGTCCGGGAGGATTCCCGTGACCCGGGCCGCCGCCCGCGGCCAGGGCGGCGCATGCACGAGTATCTGCGCCTAATGCCGCCCTAACCGAGGGTTCGGGTGATCGGACCGGGGAATTGTCCGGTCACCCGACGTGAGGCCACCGAGTGAGGGCGACGCCTCGACGGCGAAAGCTGTCGGGGCGTCGACGAGAGAGGAACCCGAGAGGGTATATCGCCGGGCGGGCCACCGAAGACAAAGATCGGGTACCGGTGGTCCGCTCGCACGGCGAAGAGAGGTGTTTGCAGGGTGGGTCCATGGGGTTGCGCGCCGCCTCTTCCGTCGCCCCGGGCCGATTTGCCGGGGCGCGACCACATATATGGTCCCACCTTGCGAAAAAAAAAAAATGGTGATCGTAAGAGACGACTATGGAATATAAAACGCATATAATATCTATGCAATCAAGCAAGCCCCGCAGCGGGACGTATAGCAATAGAAATAATGTTAATGGTATAACCATTCGCGAGGGCCTATTAATTAGCAGACGCTGCATTGGTAACATTTCATCCAGCCGTTCGGAGAGATCAAATGGTAGCGTGGGACCCTATGATCCACCGTGTTTCCTCTCTTTTATTAAGCTACAGACAATATGAAGATTAAACTTCGGTGGCTCGCTTGGCGCCTTATTCTCTCGAGTGCTTATGTTTTAATGACGTGACAGGGCATTGAAGCGGTAGGCGTCACTAGCGTCATATATGTAGAATATCACAATCCATGGATTCCGCTAGGATGACGAATCCATTAAGAATGGATGCTATGTTTTTTAATCTACTTCAACTTCGAAGATGTGGCGGAGTAAACAATTTTTATTTTTATTAAGATTTAGGACAGATCTTTTTTTAATAATTTTATATCAAGTGTTGGACAAACTGTAAATACGTTTTATTCATAAAAAAGGTTTCTTGTAAAGAAGAAGCGTGAAAGAAAAATAGATTAGGTAAATTTTAGACTTAAAATTATTCAGATTTGGCTTCTATCCATCCATCCATCCATCAGCCCGTAAACGTCCACTGTTGGACATAGGCCTCCCCATGAGAATGCCATCTGTAACGGTCCTGTGCCACCTGCATCCAACGGTTTCCTGCAACCTTGATGAGGTCATCAGTCCACCGAGTGGGGGGTCGTCCTACGCTGCGTCGTCCGATTCGTGGTCGCCACTCGAGAACCTTTTTTCCCCAACGGTTGTCGGTTCGTCGAGCGATGTGGCCTGCCCATTGCCACTTCAGCGTGCTAATTCTTCGGGCTATGTCGGTTACACCCGTTCTTCTACGGATTTCCGTATTCCGGATTTTATCACGTAGAGAAATACCGAACCTTTCCATAGCACACTGAGCGACTTTGAGCATTTTTATGAGGTCTACATTTAGAGACCACGTTTCAGTGCCGTAAGTCATCGCTGGTAACACACACTGGTTATAAACCTTTGTTTTCAGACACTGCAGAATATTAGACGAGAAGAGCCTCCTAAGTTTCCCGAACGCTGCCCAGCCGAGTTGGATTCGTCAGCTGACCTCTTTTTCGAAATTGGATCTACCTAATTGGACTGTTTGTCCTAGGTAAACATAGTGATCGACAACTTCGAGAATCGCATTCCCAACCAGGACCGGTACAGAAATGACATGGGCCTTAGACATGATTTTCGTCTTGTCCATGTTCATTTGCAGCCCTACTAGTTGGGAGACCTTGCTTAGGTCAATGAGCATGGTGCCAAGGTGCTCCAGGGATTCTGCCATAACTACGATATCATCTGCGAATCGAAGGTGAGTGATGTATTCGCCACTGATGTTGATGCCGAGTCCGGTCCAGTCTAAGAGCTTGAAGACATCTTCCAGCGCAGTGGTGAACAGTTTCGGAGAGATAACGTCTCCCTGCCTCACACCTTTCTGCAACTGAATCAGTTTCTTACTCTTATCCCGGATGCGGACCGACATAGTAACGTTTTTATACAAACACTTCAGCACTTCGATATATCGATAGTCAATTTGGCACCTCTGAAGGGACTGCAGCACTGCCCAAGTTTCGACAGAATCAAAGGCTTTCTCATAGTCCACAAACGCTAGACACAGAGGCCGATTATACTCCTCGGTCTTCTGTATAATCTGGCGTAGTGTGTGGATGTGGTCTATGGTACTATAACCTTTTCGGAAACCGGCTTGTTTGGGCGGCTGGAAGTCATCTAGCTTGCGCACGAGTCGGTTCGTAATGACTCTTGAAAACAATTTGTACACGTGGCTCAGGTGTGAGATGGGTCTGTAATTCTTTAAGAGCGTTTTATCGCCCTTCTTGAAAAACAGCACCACCACACTCCTGGTCCACGACTCTGGAACGTCGCCCCCGAGAATGACAGAAGTAAACAGCTTCTGTAGGTCTTTTAAGACTGGCTAGCTGCCTGCCCTCAGGAGTTCTGTGGTAATCATCTCCCGGTGCCTTTCCGTTCTTTAATTGTTTTAGAGCCATTCTGATCTCGTACAAGCTGACGTCCGAGATTTATGCGGTATAGTGCCGAGTTAGCTTGGATCTGGTGTCTTGGACCAAGCCGACAACAGGATTCAGGGATGATTTGTACAACTGCCCATAGAACCTTTCGACCTCTCCCAAGATCTCACTCTGGGATGAAATGACAGTACCGTTATCGGTCTTCAGCTTAGTCATTTGGCTCTGCCCAATAGACAAATCTCGTGCAAACACTTTGGAGCCTCGATTTCGCTCTATCGCCTCTTCAATACGCAGTGTATTGAATCGGCGAATATCGCTTCGCATAGATTTAGAGATTTGTCTATTAAGCTGCCTCAGTTCGGACCAATCGGCTGAAGACTGTACCGTCATTTCCTTTCTCCTCTCCATGAGTTGAAGAGTCTGGTCAGAAAGCTTTTTTGTTCTAGTAGCGCGACGGGCCTTAAAGAATTGTGACCCGACCGCGTGGACAGTTTCCACGAACCTGTTGTTCATATCGTTCGAAGATTCGCACTCTTCCAGGCATTGGAAGCGATTATGTAATTCGAGTTGAAAGCTATCGGGGTTCTGGTATTGGACAGGTGTAGGTTGGAGTGTAGACTTCATCAAGCGGGACCGCTCGATTTTTGTACGAAGATTCAATGTGCCTCGAATCATTCGGTAATCACTCCTAGTTTTAATCCTGCTGATCACAGAGACATCATTGAATATTTGTCGTTTGTCCGTCAAGATGAAGTCTAGTTAGTGGATCCATCAGGGCTAATCCAGGTCCACTTCCTTTGTGGCCGCTTCTTGAAGAAGGAATTCATCATGAAGAGGCCTTCCTTCTCCAAAAAGTCGGCCAGTTTTTGGCCCCTATGGTTTCTCTGTCCAAATCCATATTGCCCCACTCTCAACTCATCGTTTGTCCTTTTGCCTAGTTTTGCGTTGAAGTCTCCCATAACTACCGTGAAGTGGGTTTTGGACGTGTGGATGGCTCTCAAGATATCCTCTTATAAGGCCTCCACTACATCGTCGGAGTATGTCGAAGTCGGTGCGTAAACCTGTATGACCTTCAACGAATACCGTTTGGTAATTCTGAGTATAAGGTACGCTACCCTTGTCGACACACTCTCAATCCTCTCCACGTTCTCTACGAGAGACTTACGAACGATAAACCCTACACCGCCTTGGGATGGGTGATCTCCCTTCCGGTAGAAGAGCAAATTTCCAGACTGGAGGATTATCGTGCCCTCCCCTTCTCTTCGTACTTCTGATAATCCTACAATGTCTCATCAGATTTTTCTCAATTCCTCTTCCAGCTCGATGACCCTCTCGTCGGTCCTAAGCGTCCGAACGTTGTGTGTTACCAGGGCCAAGGGTCAATTTTTTTGGTAGCCGGATCGCGGCCGGAGATTCCTAGCCCCGCCACCAACAGGCCCGCTACCAAAATGAGCTCGTAGAACAGCGGAACTGCCGTGACTGGGGGCCGTGACTATTTTTACATTCATATTTATTTTGGGGGGGTAATAATGTCATAATCGCCACGCTTGACGAGCGGATTGGCGATCGCGGTAGATGTTATTAAGTTTCCCGGGAGATAGCCGCTGCCCAATCTCCCGGTGAGACCCTTAGCCGATTTTTACGACTCCCACGGGCAAGTACGGGGTGATGACCTTTGTATTCTATTCCCATCGCCACACGGGGATTTCAGATTTAGCTTAGCTGATTATAATCTTCTCCGTGAATCTAATCTAAAATCTCAATCTATCTCTAAATGAAAAAAATCTTTTTCTTGTAGTGACGGCGTAAGAATACAACTCACCACCCCATATCTTACCCGTGGGTGATCGTAACAGAAGACTGAGGGATATAAAACGCATATAGCATCCATGCAAGAGAAGGAAAACTCGAAACAAAACCCTATACCAACACGTCTGACCAGCTCGTATAATAGGTTACTTTCCCTCCAACTATGGAGGAGGCTCGAGCCCAACAGTGGGACATATATGAGCTGAGATGATGATGATGATGATTACAATCTAAGAGGAATAAAACATTTCTAGGTTTAGTTAACAGTGATATTTAAAAGAAATATACTGGCAACAATGTACTAACATTGTGTACATACATATCATCACGCCATATCCCTTACAGGGTAGGCAGAGAGAACAGAGTGCCAGAGAACTCTATCCTTGCATACTTCACTCGCTTCTTCAACATTCATAATTCTCTTCATACACGCTTGCCGGTTTCAGAGACTCTGGACTCCACCTTTCTTCAGTACGTGACCAATCTGGTCTAGGTAGGTGAGTCTCGGCCATCGAAGACAAAGATCGGTTACCGGTGGTCCGCTCGCACGGCGAAGAGAGGTGTTTGCAGGGTGGGTCCATGGGGTTTCGCGCCGCCTCTTCCGTCGCCCCGGGCCGATTTGCCGTGGCGCGACCATATCTATGGTCCCACCTTTTGAAGACAAAAAAAAAAAAGAGGTAGGTGAGTCTCGGTCTCCCCCGGTATTAATTAAGTACGTGTAAATAATTGTGTACATAAATAAGAATAAAGTCAGATAATTAATTAAAAGGCATATAAAATCACTTAAATATTGACAATAAATAAGTAACCTATCGGTTTCCATTAGAGAATTATGCATTTAAAACAGATATCAAGTTATAAGTACATAATTAAGTTTGTTGATTTCAAAAACTTTTGTTTACAGACATAACAATATCCAATTCTGAATTAAAGAGTTAATTAAATTAAAAAAAAATAGTAGTTTTGAAGAAGCCTTACGCTATCATAACTTCTACAGTCCAATGTGTAGGACACTACGATCTCATAGAAAAGCAGTCGGCGTAGCAGTTATTTGCTATTGCACTTTGTAACAGAGGAGTAACAAACTCAGCTACAGGGTGGCAATCTCGATGTGCCCATGATAATGCATACTATTATGAGTTATTTTATATAAGTACCAGATGCTCATTTTGTTTGTTTACCACAAAAGCCTTTTTTTTTTTTTTTTTTTTTTATTGGTGGGCTATGGGTGCGTCTCGCCCCGCCAAATCGGTCCGGGGTGACGGAGAAGGCGGCGCGTGACCCCATAGACCTATCGTAAAATCCTCTCTCTTCGCCGTGCGAGCGGACCACCGGTACCCGATCTTTGTCTTCGGTGGTCTTACCACAAAAGCCTAGAAGATTGATAGACAGCGGCCTAGGTATTGTAAAGATCCACGGGACGGCAGTGACACTTACCATCAGGTGTACTGCTTGCTCGTTTGCCACCATAAGCAATAAAAAGCCAATAATATAATAATAGTCGAGTATTATGTATAAATGACGCTGCTAGAACCAGAGCAGCCTAACTACAAAAACTATGTTTTACAATATGGAGGGAATTAAAATTAAATTAAATTTAATTTAATCGATTTTAACTTAAGCCGAAAATGTACTTGTACTGCCATCTATTGTTAAGCTTGTAAACAATTTTAGGTCGCTGTGGTTTTGTAGATTAACTTTTTATATTCATCTCATCTCAGCTCATATATGTCCCACTGTTGTGCTCGAGCCTCCTCCATAATGGGAGGTAGACCTACTATACCACGCTGGTCAGACGTATTCGTATAGGGTTTTGTTTCGAGTTTTCCTTCTCTCACATAGATATTATATGCATTTTATATCCCTTAGTCGTCTCGTACGATCACCTACGGGTAAGATAGGGGGTGGTGAATTGTATTCTTATTCCGTCACCACACGGAAAACTTTTTATATTATGAAATTGCAATTAGGTTAAAAGTTGTAAAAATGCAATTAGGCGACTCTGGTTCTAGTAGCCGGCCACCGGTACCGGATTTTTGTCTTCGGTGGCACAGTAAAAAAAAGCCTGTTAAGGAAAAAGCTTCGTGTTCATAAAATATTACAACATTTTATTTTTTATCTTATTTATTAAACATGTAAATCCCTACAATAAAGATTGTTATATTTAATTTTCAATAAAGATTGTTATATCAGAGAGGTCGGCCTTGACATCACAGTTGTTTGTTGCCTTGGCGTCGATGGTGATGATACCCGAAACTGTAATCCCCTGGGCAGGCCACGGATGTCAAGGAAGCGGTACCAGTAGTCGGCCTAATGTCGATGGAGAACACGGTGGGTTATAGAGCCTCACACCTACCTCTCGGTCGGAATGGGCGGGGCGTGTTCAAATCTGCTAAGAAAAAAAGCTTCGTATTAATAAATTATAACAAATTTTCACTTTATTACTACATTTAAATCACTACATTATAATACAGATTGTTATATTTTATAAGAATGCAAACATCATAATTCTCCTTTTTTTTTTTTTTGTTTTTTACGC
The DNA here is from genome assembly GCA_905163515.2 of Lymantria monacha. Taxonomy (NCBI): domain Eukaryota; kingdom Metazoa; phylum Arthropoda; class Insecta; order Lepidoptera; family Erebidae; genus Lymantria; species Lymantria monacha. Next base: position 33,285,125 of record LR991090.1, on the reverse strand, counting down.
TGTGGAAACGCATTTACGCGCTAACCCCTTCCCGCCGATGTCATGACGAGAGGGAGTGTGGGAATCGCCGGCCAACCGGAATACCCACTAAAACCACAGCGGCCCCCTTCCGCGCTTTTACGCCGGAGACGCGGAGGACGCCGGAGAGATCGTCTACTGACATTCGATCCCCGACGCCCCAACGCTTGGCCTTCTGGCCACGCCCAGTCGGTCCTCAAGGCGGTTGGAGGAGATGCGTATAACGGCGCCTCCCCCTACCCAGCCGCCGGCACCGGAGCGATTCAGCGGGCGCAAACCTCTCGCGTTTCCGCTCCGCAGCCTCCTTTCTCTCCATGACGGCCTCACAGAAGGAGGCCATCGACTCCCAGCACCTGTCGCTGTCGAGCATCTTTGAGATGATGGTCGACAGCGACAGGTCTCCTCCAACGACCGACGTCAGGACGTGGCGCTGGGGCCCCCAGGCGGGGCATACCTCCAGAGTGTGACGCGCATCATCTACTAGCGCGCCACACTCGTGACATCCTGAGGCCCTTCTCTTCCAATTTTATGCAGGTACTTACCGAAGACCCCGTGTCCGGTAAGCACCTGCACCACCCTGAAGGTTAGGCTGTCGTGCCTCCTACTAATCCAGCGGTGGAGATGCGGCGCAACCGCCTCCACAGTCCCCCGCCCTGCTACGAGGGACTCCAGATCCTCCCGCCACCGCCGGATAACTCCCCTTCGGGCCACTTCCAAAGCTCTGCCCAGTCTGCTTGCGGAGACTTGCTCGCCGCCGGCGCGCGCCACAACGCGCAGCCGGTAGGCCTCCGCCAAGGCCTTAGCCATATACGGCCAAGGCGGGTCGCCCGCCAACAGTGTCACTGCAGTCCAAGACACCGTACGGTAGCCCCTAATGCCCTTCACCGCCATGACCCTCTGCGGACGTCGCAGGAGGGCTCTATTGCGGGCAGTGAGAGACTCCGACCAAATAGGGGCACCATAGAGTGCCATAGACCGCACAATTCCGGCGTACAATCGCCGGCAGGACATCATAATTCTCCTACTCTTATCCCAATTACTTGGGGTAGATACAATATGTACTCTTTTTTCATAGTACATATTGTAAAAGTTATTGGCAATAGTTTTATGACCGGCCGACTGTCAGACGTCAACCCTCTTTGGGAATGTAATTGTTGACCAAACGGCATCAGATGGAGTTGGCTTAGGTCGTTATAAGGCTCTTAGTCGTCCTTTATTGCAACCACGCGCAAAGTGAGGGTTGGTAGTATTCGTAGCCGCATACTACCACACAGCATAAACATGAAAATCCTATTAGAACTATTTTCGACTTCTACGACAACGAAATCGTTCGCATTTGCCCACGACTTCGTCATACATATAGAATTAAATATATATTTATAAAAAATATATCGTATTCTCTTTTCTTTGTTGTCTCCATGGTCTCGGGATGAATGACCTGCTACGATGTTTGTAATAAAAAAAATATTTGAAATATTTTAATGACTGCATTTTTGAGGCGTGCACTGACCTTTTGGCATATGCAAATAGTCACGCATATACGGCAGTACTAGAAATATTATCTTTAAATAATTAGTCATTCATAACGACAGCCCATAACTTGTCTCTGTCAAGGTCATACGATAAGGTCACTTAATACTACACTTTTAATACGAAAATATATGCTTTATGAAGAGTACCATTAAATTAATGTTCATTAATACCTATCGTTTGTTTTCCGTGTGGTGACGGAGTAAGAATACAATTCACCATCCCCTATCTTACCCGTGGGTGATCGTAAGAGACGACAAAGGGATATAAAACATCTATAACATGATAAACGAAGGAAAATACGAAACAAAACTTGTACCAACACGTCTGACAAGTTGGTACAGTGAGTAAGTCAATTTCTCTCTTATTATGAAGGAGGCTCGAGCCCAACAGTGGGACATATATGTGCTGAGATGATGATGATGATGAAGTATGGTTTATTCCGGCAGTGTTCTATCGACATTAATAACGATCGTCGATCGATATATATTATTATTAGGGGTGTGCGAATAATTCGAACTTACGAATTATTCGTTCCGAATCGAATATTAATATTCGATTCGAAACTCGAATCGAATAATTCAATATTTCGAATTATTCGAAAGTTGCCGAATAATTCGAAAAATTTCGAATTATTCGAATAATTTCGATTTATTCGAAAAATTTCGAATTATTCGAATAATTTCGATTTTTTCCGAATTATAATATTCGCAAATTTTTATTGTATTTTAAATTCGGCGTTTGTTATGTTCGATATTCAAATATGACATTCAAATTGTGGGAACAATAGAAAATCCAATGATATTTCGATAATTCGCAAATTGTTCAAATTATTCGAAATTTTTAGAAATTTTTCGAATTATTCGAAATTTTTCGAATTATTCGATTTTTTTCGAATTATTCGTCGAATTTCGAATAATTCGAAAATTCGAATTATTCGATTCGAATTTCGAATCGAATATTAATATTCGATTCGATTCGATTCGAACGATATTCGCACACCCCTAATTATTATCCGATAGTTATATTTAAAAGTGAAGTGCTGTGTGGTAGCGGCTACGAATATTACCAAACCTTACTTTGCTCGTGGAAGTCGTAAAAGACTACTTCAAGCTGTATATCGATATACAGTGTAATTGTTGATATAACGACATCACATGGAGTTCCATGTGATGTCATTTTAGAACCGAGTAGGGGATGTTGTGCGAACGCCCATGTCGTGCGGTGTTGCGCAGGGGTCGGTCTTGGGGCCGACTTTGTGGAGCAGCGGCTACGACTAGGCGTTGAGAGGGAGCCTCCCTCCCGGGCTGGGCGTAATCTGTTAGGCCGACGATACACTCGTCACAGCCCGGGGTGGGACGCTGGAAGAGGCGGCACGCCTGGCAACTCTTGGCACCGAGGAGATTGTCAGGCGGATCGAGGCGCTGGGGCTAAGGGTGGCCTTGGATAAGACGGAGGCCTTATTATTTCATGGGCCCCGCACCAGTCCACCCACCGACGCCTCGATCACCGTCAATTCGGTTCCCATCAGCATCTGGGCCCATATGAGGTACTTGGGCCTGGTGCTCGACGGGCGATGGTGGTTCCGGGAGCATTTCCGTCGGCTGGCTCCACGGCTTGTCGGTGCGGCGTCCGCCCTATCCTGGCTTATGCCGAATGTGGGCGGACCCAGCGCTACGTGCCGACTGCTGTACGTGGGGGTGGTCCAGTCGATGGCCCTGTACGGCGCACCCGTATAGGCGGGTTCCCTGACCGTCCGACTTAGGGCTCTGCTGTGGCGACCACAGCGGGCCATGGTGGTCAGGGCCATACGCGGATACCGCACGGTGGCGACGGAGGCAGCATGCTTGTTGGCCGGAACACCCCCATGGGACTTGGAGGCGGAGATGCTCGCCGGACTGTACCGGCGGATGTCAGCGACGTGGGTAGGGGGCGGCACCGTCTCGCTTAGTGAGATGGCCGCCTGGCGGGGCGACGCCCGCCGTGACGTTATTGCCCGTTGGGCAATCCAGCTGGAAAGGCCTCGGTTCGGTGTTCAGACCATCGAGGCCTTCCGGCTGGTGCTGATGGAGTGATTGGGTCGACAGCACGGGGTCCTTTCCTTCCGACTGGTGCAGGTCTTGACGGGGCATGGTTGCTTCGGCAAGTACCTGCACACGGTCGTAAGGAGGGAGAGGACACAGTCCTGCCACCACTGCGATTGCGACGAGGACACGGCGCAGCACACGCTCGAGGTCTGTGTGGCCTGGGCAGAGCAGCGCCGTGAACTCGTCGCGATCATCGGTGCCGACCTGGCGCTGCCGATCATCGCTAAGGCGATGCTCGACAGCATCAGGAACTAGGACGCGATCGCCGCCTTCTGTGAGACAGTTGTCTCGCGGAAGGAGGCGGCGGAGCGACTCCGAGAGGAAATCCTATTCGGTAGGTCGCTCCGCTGCCGGCGCCTGGGGCGGCGTAGGCGCGAGTATCTGCGCCTAATGTCGCCCTAGCCGAGGCCGCGGGTGACTGGACCGGGGAATAGTCCTTCACCCGCAGAGAGGCTGACCGCGTGAGGGCGACGCCCCGGCAGTTAGCTGGGGCGTCAACGGGGGATGGTACCCGAAAGGGTAACCCGCCGGGCTGGCCACGGAAGGCAAGGAAGCGGTACCAGTGGCTGGCCCAATGGCGATGGGGAGGGAATATAGTGGGTTATGGGGCCACGCGCTGCCCTTCCGTCGCCCCGGACGGTGCAGGCGACGTGTCACCGGGCCATAGCCTACCAAAAAAAAAATGTGATGTCGTTTTGTCAACATTTACACTCCAAAGGAGAGTTGACGTCAGGCAGACGGCCGGCAACACAGAAAGCATACACGAATGAAAAAAATAACGATTTTCTTTGAAAGGTTCAGAAGAGATATAGCATTGGGATATTTTGTCATACAGACCTTTCTTCTTCTTTCCTTTGCATTAGCAATCAGCTACTAATACGAGAAATTATCCATAGTGTTGAGCTACAATTTTCTACATAAATTATAAGTTTCATCATGTCTTTAGTCTCTTCATATTTGTCATTTGTCCGTCAGTACTTAAGTCAAATCGTCGCCTTCAGCAGTGACAAATATGGCTACACTATTGATGATATCTTCTTCGATCATTTTTATATCATATTCACATCAGCATCTACATCCCAGCAGTTCTTTCACATAACATTACATAAAACGCCATTAAAATCATTTAATATAACACGTTAAAACACTAAGATATCGAATATAATACATTACAAGACCACCACATGACGTTTTCAGATTCCCGCCAAAAGTCGACCAGCAAGGAATCAGCCTAATTTCCTTTAGTCGAAACATTTTCATTTTTTGGAAAGTATTATCCTTTTTTTTTTTTTTTTTTTTTTTTTGTGGACTATGGATTAGTCTCGCCCCGCCAAATCGGTCCGGGGTGACGGAAAAGGCGGCGCGTGACCCCATAGACCCACCGTAAAACTCCTCTCTCTTCGCCGTGCGAGCGGGTCACCGGGACCCGATTTTTAACTTCGGTGGCCCGCCCGGCGGTTCACCCTCGCGGGTTCCTCTCGTCGACGCCCCAACAGATTTCGCCGTCGGGGCGTCGCCCTCACGCGGTGGCCTCACGTCGGGTGACCGGACAATTCCCCGGTCCGATCACCCGAAGCCTCGGTTAGGGCGGCATCAGGCGCAGGTATTCGCGCCTGCGCCGCCCCGGCCGCTGGCGGCGGCCCGGGGCGCGGGAATCCTCCCTTGCCCGTTCCGCCGCTTCCTTCTGCGAGATGACAGCCTCGCAGAAGGCGGCGACCGCGTCCCAGTTCCTGATGCTGTCGACCATCGCTCTCGCGACGGCCGGCAGCGTCAGGTCGGCACCGATGACAGCGACGAGGTCACGGCGCTGCCGCTCCCATCCCGGACACACCTCCAGCGTGTGTTGCGCCGTGTCCTCGTCACTCCTGCAGTGGTGGCAGGCCGGAGTCCACTCCCTATACACGACCCTGTGCAGGTACAACCCGAAACACCCGTGCCCCGTCAATACCTGCACCAGCCGAAAGGTGAGGACTCCGTGCCGCCGCTCCATCCACTCTATCAATACGGGCCGGAGGGCCTCAACGGTCTCCACACCGTGCCTAGGCCTCTCCAGCCGCGTAGCCCAACGGGCGATGACGTCTCGGCGGGCATCCACGCGCCAGGTGGCTATCTCGCTCAACGATGGGGAGCCACCTTCCTCGCGCGCTGTGATAACCCGCCGGTAGAGGTCGGAGAGCATCTCCGCCTCTAGGTCCCACGGGGGTGTCCCGGCCAACAGGCACGCCGCCTCTGTCGACACCGTGCGGTACCCGCGAATGGCTCTGACCGCCATGGCTCTCTGTGGCCTCCACAGAACCGCCCTGAGCTGGGCGTTCAGAGCCCTCGCCCACACGGGTGCGCCGTACATGGCCATCGAGCGGATGACCCCCGCATACAGCCGTCGGGCCTCAAAACTGGGTCCGCCCACATTCGGCATGAGTCGAGAAAGGGCGGACGCCGCGCCGACAAGCCGGGGAGCAATCTGTCGGAAATGCTCCCGGAACCACCATCGCCCGTCGAGCACCAGACCCAAGTACCTCATATGGGCCTGGATGCTGATGTGGATGGAGTTTACCACTATCGAGGCGCCGATGGGCAGCCTCACACGGGGCCCATGGAAAAGTAGGGCCTCCGTCTTGTTTAGGGCCACCCTGAGCCCCAGCGCCTCGATCCGCCTGACCATCTCCTCGGTGCCGAGAGTGGCCAGGCTCGCCGCCTCTTCGAGTGTCCTGCCCCGGGCTGTGACGAGCGTGTCGTCAGCATAGCACACCAAGCTCAGCCCGGGGGGGAGACTCCCTCTCAACGCCCAGTCGTACCCGATGTCCCACAGAGTCGGCCCCAGAACCGACCCCTGTGGAACGCCGCACGACATGGGCGTCCGCACAATGTCCCCTGCGGGACCCGCGCAGAGGATACTGCGGCCCTCCAAATAGTCTGCCACCAGCCGCCTGAGGTACAGGGGCACTCCATGGAACCGGAGCGCCTCCCTGATGCAGCCGAATGGCAGACTATTGAATGCGTTGGCGATGTCCAACGACACCGCCAACAGCACTCCCTTCCCGGCGACGGCCTCCGCGGCCGCCTGCCTCAGGCGTAATAGGGCCCCGATGGTCGAACGCCCCCTCCGAAACCCATACTGAGCGTCCGACAGATCGGGCCCCACCTCCTCCAGGTGTCGGACGATGCGGGCAGCGAGCACACGCTCCAGCAGCTTACCCACATCGTCGAGGAGCACGATGGGCCTGTAGGCCGACGGCAAATCCGGGGACCGTCCCGGCTTTGGCAGGAGAACCAACCTCCCTTCCTTCCAGCACTCAGGGAACCGTCCAGACGTCAGACAGGCGTTGAACAGCTGCCTGAGGCGAGGCTCGAAGTGCTCGAGGAGCGACGTCAGCACCCGGACTGGAATTCCGTCCGGGCCGGGGGCCGTGGTGGCGGAACGAATCTTCGCCACGGCCGCCCCCACTTCCGACTCCGTCACGGGCGGAACACTCTCGTCGTCGTCGTCCTCCCGGTCCTGATCTGGCGGAGCCATGACCGGGGGCGTGTGTTCCGACTGCCGTGGAAACAGCTCCTCGACCACCCTACGAAGGAAGTCGGGCTGGAGGGTCTCGGTGAGGGGGGGGGCCCGCGCGCGAAGCTTGTTCAGCGCCGCGCGATATGGGCGACCCCAGGGGTCACGGTCGAGACCGTCCAGCATCTCCTGCCAACTCGCGCCCTTGGCGGCACGGATGGCCAGCCGAAAGGCAGTCCGCGCACTGCGGTACGCCTCGTACAGCTGGCCCTCCCGCTCGACGTCGCGGTGACGCCGCCGGCTGCGGGTGTAGGACCTTCGGGCACTGATACACGCCGCACGAAGGTCCGCCAGTCTTGGGGACCACCAGTAGACCCCCTGCCTCGGAGGTGGACGCCGCCGCACTCTGGGCATGGCCGCATCGCAGATCTGCGTTAACGCACTGCGAATGCGGGCAGCCTCAGCGTCCACTCCGTCCGCTGGGGGTGGTGAGGACAGCCACGTGCTGACAATGGCCGCCTCCGCCAGTAGATCCCTGTCAAGACGACCCACAGCCCACCGCGGAAACGCGGGAGCTCCGTCCGCCCTGTGACCCCTACCGGGTTCCCGGGGGGAGACCTCCATCCGGATGTACCGGTGGTCCGACAGGGTCTCCGCCTCCTCCAGGACACTCCAGTTCCTCACCCGTGGCGCGACAGCGGGGCTAGCGAACGACAAGTCCACTATCGACCCGCCCTGCCGCCGCACACACGTGTTCACCGAGCCTCTGTTCAGAACACAGAGGCCCAGTGAAGCCGCCCACTCGTTGACCGCCCGCCCGCGGTCGTCCGTCGTAGGGGACCCCCACGCCGTGGATTTGGCGTTAAAGTCCCCCAGAACCAGGACGAGGCCCGGTGCCAGTCGCCGTATCGAGGCCTCCAAGGTGGTGAGTGAGGCCCCGAAATCGTCCATCCTCCTAGTGGGGGAGAGGTATACGCTGTAGAGCGTGACCCCTCCCCACTCCGCCGCGACAAATTCCTCGCCCCTATCCAAAAGGGACAAGGACGGGAAGTGCCGCTGCGTTGAGACGACGATTGCCGCGGTACCGTTTCGACTGACCACCCAATTGGGGCGATCAGGCACGGCGTACGGTTCCGCGACTACGGCTGCACCAATCGACCACTCCGCCATGGATTGCAGGAGGAGATCCTGCGCTCCAGCGGAGTGGTTGGTGTTGGCCTGCAGGAGGAGGTGCATGGCTGGTGTACCCATTATCGGGTTATGTCCATGACCTCCTCGCCAGCGGGCGATCGGACCGCGCTAGGAGCGGGAGCGGCCGTGGTCGTAGGGCCGCCCCGCGCCCTTGGGGCCGAAGCTGGAGGTTTGCACGCCCCAGAGCCCATGCGGTGCTTGGCGGGCTTATTGCCCGCCGCACACGCGGGGCAGTGGGGCGGGGCGGCGCAAGATGCCGCCACGTGCCCGGTCTGACCGCAGCGGAAACACAATCCGCCGCAGTCGAAGCAATTAGTGCACGTCGGTCGAGTGTGTCCGACCGCCATGCACTTGTAGCACCTCGCAGGCCGGTGCTCAAGCACGGTTACCCGCGCCGAGCTCCAGCCCACGAGGAGCCTGCCTGAGCCGGCCAGTTGCCTGACCGACTCCACCGGGCACTGCGCCCAGGCAGCACCTACGCCACCCGGACCGGGACGAATGGCACCGACCCGGACGGTGTCTATGGGACACCCGGTTTTCGAGGCAATAGCCTCCCGGATGTCTTCCACCGTCACTGAATCGTCCAAACCCGAAATGCGCATTTCGGCGCACTTGACGGGCCTGGCGATCTTGATGCCACCCTCCTCGGCGAACAAACCTCTCAGCTTCTCGGCCACGCTGTCGGCCGTCTTGGCGCCCTCGGCCCCTGGGAACTCGAGAATTCGAGCCCCCGTCCGGGCCTTGCGGGTCCTGGCTTCGACGCCTCCAATATCGGAGACGTCTAGCTCCCGCCGGGCCTTCCTCAAGACGGCCTCGTAGCTGAGGCCCTTCTCGGCCGCCTCGGGCAGCACAGTGATCACCACTGCGGCCGTCTTCGGCGACTTGAGCCCCTTGCGCGGTCTCTTCTTCTGTCCGGCTCCTGCCTGAGGAGCGGGGACCTCAGCGGCGCGCTTGGCCTCCGCTCTCCTCCTTTGGCCGCGACTCCTTCTGTCGCGTTCGGCTACCTGCCAACCCTGTTCGGGTACGGCAGTCGTGCCAGACGCGGAAGGTCTCGTCGCGGCCTCGCTGGTCGTCGCCGGCGGTGTTGTTGCGGGCGACTTCAGCGGTCCGGCAGGGGCCGGAGCCATCTTCCTCCTCAGGGCGGGTCCCTTCGGAGCTGGGCCGGGGCCTTTGGGCTTAGGCCCGGCCGCGGCCGCGGCGTAGCTCCCCACGCGGCCACCCTGACAAGGCAGCGGGGCGGGGGCTGGTGCCACATGCGGCCGCTTGTCCGCGGCGAGAGGTGGTCGGACACGTGGTTCTGGAGGCAACCTCGCCTCCAGAACGGCGAAGCGCGCATCGACGAGCTTGCCCACTGCGCCGATGATTTTGGCGAGGGCCTCGTCCGATATGCCTCCCACCTCAAACGGGGTCGGCTGAGCCTCCTTAGGGGCCCGTTCTACGGCGCCTAGCGGGTTTGGCGCCGCAGGGGCGCTAGCCGGCGGCAAGCGGTCCGCGGGGAGAGGCGTCAGCCTCACCACGGGAACAGGGAGTTTCACCGCGGTGACCGCGCCAGCGTCAGCCGGCGGCGCGCGCTTCGCGGCGGCAGGCGTCTTCCTCGCCGCGGGGACGGGTGTGACGCTGACGCCATCACCCAACGTCGTCGGCGCCGCAGCGCGAGGCGGCTTTGGCGCCGCAGCGGCCGCCGAGTATCCGGCCCTGGCCGATAGCGCGGCTGGCGCGGGTGACACGAACAGCGCCACCCGCGCCTTGAGGTCGGCCACGTCTATCAACAGCTGGCGGTTTGCGCGACGCATTTCCGCCAGCATGTCGCCCAGGTTCCGGTTTCGGGTCCGCAGGCCTGACATCTCGCCTCTAAGGCGGACATTTTCGGCCTGCAGATCCGTGGCCTCGCCGGCGCGGACAGCGACCGCCGCCGCCCTTTCCATGACCGAGGTCCCTCGCCCTCTTCGGGAGGCCTGGATCTTGGGTGGAGGCATGTTGGCCACGCTCCCCTCGGTTTCGGCGCTCGAGCTGCCTCCCTTGCTCAGGGGGGCGCTTTCGCACCTGCGAGGGGAGGGCCTCCTCCTTCTTAGTCGCGGTCGCCGGCGGCGTCTTTGCTGCTAGACGCGCCGACGACCTAGTGGGGCCTTCACCAGCCGACCCACTGTCCTTTTTGGACGGCCCTGCGGGAATATCACCGCCCTCGTCCATTCTGACGGTAGATCCGCCGCCCTCGTCTTCGGACGGCTCTGCGACATCGCTGTCGCCCTCGTCCGTCGACGGCTCTGCTGCGAGTCTACCGTCCTTCTTCTCTTCAGCGGCGGCAGCCTCCCTGCGCGCTCGCCGCTCCTCCAGCCGCCTTTTATGGCTCAGGCCGTTGCCCCGAGACTTTCGAGGCGACCTCCTCTTCTTCTTCTGGGCCTCCACGATTTGTGCCGGGCCCTCGGCGGACGCCTCAAGTCCTGAGGACGAGGCGTCGTCTTGGTCAGTTTTGCGTTGGCATGACTGGGCCTTGGGGTGAGAATCGCTAGGATTCCCGTCGGTTTTTTTTAAATTTGCAGTATCCATTAGATTCCCACGAGAATGGGAGATACATTTCGTCGACCCGGGCAGAGATCCCTATACCCGGGCAAGCCTACATTTACCAACCAGGGGGTCAGCCGGTGCCCTGGCTGGAGCGTGCTAACGACAGAACAACCCATCTGCCATGCATCTTCTCGCCGCACGCCAGAACTTAAGATTCTGGGTGATTTCTGAGTCCGAATGTTACTTCGAACTCTTTATAGAGGTTGTCTTCCTCGCGGTCCGGGCGGTTAAGCCAAGACCCTCGCTCCTGATACTACGCCTCAAGACAACGTGTCTTGAAGCAAGATACCAGGTTTACGATGTGTGGGCGGTGGCATGTGCCTGCCCAGCCCTCAAATGAATGAGTGACTGAGCCCGTCCCAATATTTCGCGTCCTATACCCTCTACTACGACTGTAGTAGAGTAAGGAGCGAAATCGCGCAGATATTCGCTACGGACGACAGTACAACAGAAGAACTGGGGACCGCCGCCCGCACCCAGGGTACACCGCGTGGAGGTTTCTGGGATAGTACCCCTTGGAAAGTATTATCCTTAATGCGTTAATAAATAGCTAAGGAAATATAATTTAAGTATAACAGTCATTCTATTCTCAGCAGAGGTGACAACTTTGTTTTTTAATTTGTGTGTTGAATGAAAATTGGCTCATAAGGAACGACGACCGTCAATATTGACGTCATAACCGGTGTACGTACGCAAATTTTGTACGTGATTAATCTATATAAGTTGAAACATTATCATTTAAGTTCATATGCGTACGTCCCACAGTGCCACTGATGGGATCGAACCTGTTCTCTTCTTTATTAAAAAAAACATCTTGCACCAAGATATTAATTAATACTTGTATTTATTTTTTTACTAGCAAACCTAGCCCGTTGGTATGTTTGTAGAAGTCTGTTTATCGCAGCGCCGCCTGGTAGCGAGTTACATCAATGGGGGTAGCATATAAAACTTCTCCGTGAAAAAATACATATACATACCAATTTTCATAATTATTGGTTAAATAGTTTGCGAGTTATCATAGTCATATATACAAACATCTTCTATAATAGATATAAATTGCTTATAGTAGCAAACGAGCAAGCAGTAGATACACCTGATGGTAAATGTTACTGCTACTCATAGCTTTGCAATACCAGATGTACAACACACAATAACAACAATATGTACTCTTTTTTCATAGTACATATTGTAAAAGTTATTGGCAATAGTTTTATGACCGGCCGACTGTCAGACGTCAACCCTCTTTGGGAATGTAATTGTTGACCAAACGGCATCAGATGGAGTTGGCTTAGGTCGTTATAAGGCTCTTAGTCGTCCTTTATTGCAACCACGCGCAAAGTGAGGGTTGGTAGTATTCGTAGCCGCATACTACCACACAGCATAAACATGAAAATCCTATTAGAACTATTTTCGACTTCTACGACAACGAAATCGTTCGCATTTGCCCACGACTTCGTCATACATATAGAATTAAATATATATTTATAAAAAATATATCGTATTCTCTTTTCTTTGTTGTCTCCATGGTCTCGGGATGAATGACCTGCTACGATGTTTGTAATAAAAAAAATATTTGAAATATTTTAATGACTGCATTTTTGAGGCGTGCACTGACCTTTTGGCATATGCAAATAGTCACGCATATACGGCAGTACTAGAAATATTATCTTTAAATAATTAGTCATTCATAACGACAGCCCATAACTTGTCTCTGTCAAGGTCATACGATAAGGTCACTTAATACTACACTTTTAATACGAAAATATATGCTTTATGAAGAGTACCATTAAATTAATGTTCATTAATACCTATCGTTTGTTTTCCGTGTGGTGACGGAGTAAGAATACAATTCACCATCCCCTATCTTACCCGTGGGTGATCGTAAGAGACGACAAAGGGATATAAAACATCTATAACATGATAAACGAAGGAAAATACGAAACAAAACTTGTACCAACACGTCTGACAAGTTGGTACAGTGAGTAAGTCAATTTCTCTCTTATTATGAAGGAGGCTCGAGCCCAACAGTGGGACATATATGTGCTGAGATGATGATGATGATGAAGTATGGTTTATTCCGGCAGTGTTCTATCGACATTAATAACGATCGTCGATCGATATATATTATTATTAGGGGTGTGCGAATAATTCGAACTTACGAATTATTCGTTCCGAATCGAATATTAATATTCGATTCGAAACTCGAATCGAATAATTCAATATTTCGAATTATTCGAAAGTTGCCGAATAATTCGAAAAATTTCGAATTATTCGAATAATTTCGATTTATTCGAAAAATTTCGAATTATTCGAATAATTTCGATTTTTTCCGAATTATAATATTCGCAAATTTTTATTGTATTTTAAATTCGGCGTTTGTTATGTTCGATATTCAAATATGACATTCAAATTGTGGGAACAATAGAAAATCCAATGATATTTCGATAATTCGCAAATTGTTCAAATTATTCGAAATTTTTAGAAATTTTTCGAATTATTCGAAATTTTTCGAATTATTCGATTTTTTTCGAATTATTCGTCGAATTTCGAATAATTCGAAAATTCGAATTATTCGATTCGAATTTCGAATCGAATATTAATATTCGATTCGATTCGATTCGAACGATATTCGCACACCCCTAATTATTATCCGATAGTTATATTTAAAAGTGAAGTGCTGTGTGGTAGCGGCTACGAATATTACCAAACCTTACTTTGCTCGTGGAAGTCGTAAAAGACTACTTCAAGCTGTATATCGATATACAGTGTAATTGTTGATATAACGACATCACATGGAGTTCCATGTGATGTCATTTTAGAACCGAGTAGGGGATGTTGTGCGAACGCCCATGTCGTGCGGTGTTGCGCAGGGGTCGGTCTTGGGGCCGACTTTGTGGAGCAGCGGCTACGACTAGGCGTTGAGAGGGAGCCTCCCTCCCGGGCTGGGCGTAATCTGTTACGCCGACGATACACTCGTCACAGCCCGGGGTGGGACGCTGGAAGAGGCGGCACGCCTGGCAACTCTTGGCACCGAGGAGATTGTCAGGCGGATCGAGGCGCTGGGGCTAAGGGTGGCCTTGGATAAGACGGAGGCCTTATTATTTCATGGGCCCCGCACCAGTCCACCCACCGACGCCTCGATCACCGTCAATTCGGTTCCCATCAGCATCTGGGCCCATATGAGGTACTTGGGCCTGGTGCTCGACGGGCGATGGTGGTTCCGGGAGCATTTCCGTCGGCTGGCTCCACGGCTTGTCGGTGCGGCGTCCGCCCTATCCTGGCTTATGCCGAATGTGGGCGGACCCAGCGCTACGTGCCGACTGCTGTACGTGGGGGTGGTCCAGTCGATGGCCCTGTACGGCGCACCCGTATAGGCGGGTTCCCTGACCGTCCGACTTAGGGCTCTGCTGTGGCGACCACAGCGGGCCATGGTGGTCAGGGCCATACGCGGATACCGCACGGTGGCGACGGAGGCAGCATGCTTGTTGGCCGGAACACCCCCATGGGACTTGGAGGCGGAGATGCTCGCCGGACTGTACCGGCGGATGTCAGCGACGTGGGTAGGGGGCGGCACCGTCTCGCTTAGTGAGATGGCCGCCTGGCGGGGCGACGCCCGCCGTGACGTTATTGCCCGTTGGGCAATCCAGCTGGAAAGGCCTCGGTTCGGTGTTTAGACCATCGAGGCCTTCCGGCTGGTGCTGATGGAGTGATTGGGTCGACAGCACGGGGTCCTTTCCTTCCGACTGGTGCAGGTCTTGACGGGGCATGGTTGCTTCGGCAAGTACCTGCACACGGTCGTAAGGAGGGAGAGGACACAGTCCTGCCACCACTGCGATTGCGACGAGGACACGGCGCAGCACACGCTCGAGGTCTGTGTGGCCTGGGCAGAGCAGCGCCGTGAACTCGTCGCGATCATCGGTGCCGACCTGGCGCTGCCGATCATCGCTAAGGCGATGCTCGACAGCATCAGGAACTAGGACGCGATCGCCGCCTTCTGTGAGACAGTTGTCTCGCGGAAGGAGGCGGCGGAGCGACTCCGAGAGGAAATCCTATTCGGTAGGTCGCTCCGCTGCCGGCGCCTGGGGCGGCGTAGGCGCGAGTATCTGCGCCTAATGTCGCCCTAGCCGAGGCCGCGGGTGACTGGACCGGGGAATAGTCCTTCACCCGCAGAGAGGCTGACCGCGTGAGGGCGACGCCCCGGCAGTTAGCTGGGGCGTCAACGGGGGATGGTACCCGAAAGGGTAACCCGCCGGGCTGGCCACGGAAGGCAAGGAAGCGGTACCAGTGGCTGGCCCAATGGCGATGGGGAGGGAATATAGTGGGTTATGGGGCCACGCGCTGCCCTTCCGTCGCCCCGGACGGTGCAGGCGACGTGTCACCGGGCCATAGCCTACCAAAAAAAAAATGTGATGTCGTTTTGTCAACATTTACACTCCAAAGGAGAGTTGACGTCAGGCAGACGGCCGGCAACACAGAAAGCATACACGAATGAAAAAAATAACGATTTTCTTTGAAAGGTTCAGAAGAGATATAGCATTGGGATATTTTGTCATACAGACCTTTCTTCTTCTTTCCTTTGCATTAGCAATCAGCTACTAATACGAGAAATTATCCATAGTGTTGAGCTACAATTTTCTACATAAATTATAAGTTTCATCATGTCTTTAGTCTCTTCATATTTGTCATTTGTCCGTCAGTACTTAAGTCAAATCGTCGCCTTCAGCAGTGACAAATATGGCTACACTATTGATGATATCTTCTTCGATCATTTTTATATCATATTCACATCAGCATCTACATCCCAGCAGTTCTTTCACATAACATTACATAAAACGCCATTAAAATCATTTAATATAACACGTTAAAACACTAAGATATCGAATATAATACATTACAAGACCACCACATGACGTTTTCAGATTCCCGCCAAAAGTCGACCAGCAAGGAATCAGCCTAATTTCCTTTAGTCGAAACATTTTCATTTTTTGGAAAGTATTATCCTTTTTTTTTTTTTTTTTTTTTTTTTGGTGGACTATGGATTAGTCTCGCCCCGCCAAATCGGTCCGGGGTGACGGAAAAGGCGGCGCGTGACCCCATAGACCCACCGTAAAACTCCTCTCTCTTCGCCGTGCGAGCGGGTCACCGGGACCCGATTTTTAACTTCGGTGGCCCGCCCGGCGGTTCACCCTCGCGGGTTCCTCTCGTCGACGCCCCAACAGATTTCGCCGTCGGGGCGTCGCCCTCACGCGGTGGCCTCACGTCGGGTGACCGGACAATTCCCCGGTCCGATCACCCGAAGCCTCGGTTAGGGCGGCATCAGGCGCAGGTATTCGCGCCTGCGCCGCCCCGGCCGCTGGCGGCGGCCCGGGGCGCGGGAATCCTCCCTTGCCCGTTCCGCCGCTTCCTTCTGCGAGATGACAGCCTCGCAGAAGGCGGCGACCGCGTCCCAGTTCCTGATGCTGTCGACCATCGCTCTCGCGACGGCCGGCAGCGTCAGGTCGGCACCGATGACAGCGACGAGGTCACGGCGCTGCCGCTCCCATCCCGGACACACCTCCAGCGTGTGTTGCGCCGTGTCCTCGTCACTCCTGCAGTGGTGGCAGGCCGGAGTCCACTCCCTATACACGACCCTGTGCAGGTACAACCCGAAACACCCGTGCCCCGTCAATACCTGCACCAGCCGAAAGGTGAGGACTCCGTGCCGCCGCTCCATCCACTCTATCAATACGGGCCGGAGGGCCTCAACGGTCTTCACACCGTGCCTAGGCCTCTCCAGCCGCGTAGCCCAACGGGCGATGACGTCTCGGCGGGCATCCACGCGCCAGGTGGCTATCTCGCTCAACGATGGGGAGCCACCTTCCTCGCGCGCTGTGATAACCCGCCGGTAGAGGTCGGAGAGCATCTCCGCCTCTAGGTCCCACGGGGGTGTCCCGGCCAACAGGCACGCCGCCTCTGTCGACACCGTGCGGTACCCGCGAATGGCTCTGACCGCCATGGCTCTCTGTGGCCTCCACAGAACCGCCCTGAGCTGGGCGTTCAGAGCCCTCGCCCACACGGGTGCGCCGTACATGGCCATCGAGCGGATGACCCCCGCATACAGCCGTCGGGCCTCAAAACTGGGTCCGCCCACATTCGGCATGAGTCGAGAAAGGGCGGACGCCGCGCCGACAAGCCGGGGAGCAATCTGTCGGAAATGCTCCCGGAACCACCATCGCCCGTCGAGCACCAGACCCAAGTACCTCATATGGGCCTGGATGCTGATGTGGATGGAGTTTACCACTATCGAGGCGCCGATGGGCAGCCTCACACGGGGCCCATGGAAAAGTAGGGCCTCCGTCTTGTTTAGGGCCACCCTGAGCCCCAGCGCCTCGATCCGCCTGACCATCTCCTCGGTGCCGAGAGTGGCCAGGCTCGCCGCCTCTTCGAGTGTCCTGCCCCGGGCTGTGACGAGCGTGTCGTCAGCATAGCACACCAAGCTCAGCCCGGGGGGGAGACTCCCTCTCAACGCCCAGTCGTACCCGCACAATGTCCCCTGCGGGAACCGCGCAGAGGATACTGCGGCCCTCCAAATAGTCTGCCACCAGCCGCCTGAGGTACAGGGGCACTCCATGGAACCGGAGCGCCTCCCTGATGCAGCCGAATGGCAGACTATTGAATGCGTTGGCGATGTCCAACGACACCGCCAACAGCACTCCCTTCCCGGCGACGGCCTCCGCGGCCGCCTGCCTCAGGCGTAATAGGGCCCCGATGGTCGAACGCCCCCTCCGAAACCCATACTGAGCGTCCGACAGATCGGGCCCCACCTCCTCCAGGTGTCGGACGATGCGGGCAGCGAGCACACGCTCCAGCAGCTTACCCACATCGTCGAGGAGCACGATGGGCCTGTAGGCCGACGGCAAATCCGGGGACCGTCCCGGCTTTGGCAGGAGAACCAACCTCCCTTCCTTCCAGCACTCAGGGAACCGTCCAGACGTCAGACAGGCGTTGAACAGCTGCCTGAGGCGAGGCTCGAAGTGCTCGAGGAGCGACGTCAGCACCCGGACTGGAATTCCGTCCGGGCCGGGGGCCGTGGTGGCGGAACGAATCTTCGCCACGGCCGCCCCCACTTCCGACTCCGTCACGGGCGGAACACTCTCGTCGTCGTCGTCCTCCCGGTCCTGATCTGGCGGAGCCATGACCGGGGGCGTGTGTTCCGACTGCCGTGGAAACAGCTCCTCGACCACCCTACGAAGGAAGTCGGGCTGGAGGGTCTCGGTGAGGGGGGGGGCCCGCGCGCGAAGCTTGTTCAGCGCCGCGCGATATGGGCGACCCCAGGGGTCACGGTCGAGACCGTCCAGCATCTCCTGCCAACTCGCGCCCTTGGCGGCACGGATGGCCAGCCGAAAGGCAGTCCGCGCACTGCGGTACGCCTCGTACAGCTGGCCCTCCCGCTCGACGTCGCGGTGACGCCGCCGGCTGCGGGTGTAGGACCTTCGGGCACTGATACACGCCGCACGAAGGTCCGCCAGTCTTGGGGACCACCAGTAGACCCCCTGCCTCGGAGGTGGACGCCGCCGCACTCTGGGCATGGCCGCATCGCAGATCTGCGTTAACGCACTGCGAATGCGGGCAGCCTCAGCGTCCACTCCGTCCGCTGGGGGTGGTGAGGACAGCCACGTGCTGACAATGGCCGCCTCCGCCAGTAGATCCCTGTCAAGACGACCCACAGCCCACCGCGGAAACGCGGGAGCTCCGTCCGCCCTGTGACCCCTACCGGGTTCCCGGGGGGAGACCTCCATCCGGATGTACCGGTGGTCCGACAGGGTCTCCGCCTCCTCCAGGACACTCCAGTTCCTCACCCGTGGCGCGACAGCGGGGCTAGCGAACGACAAGTCCACTATCGACCCGCCCTGCCGCCGCACACACGTGTTCACCGAGCCTCTGTTCAGAACACAGAGGCCCAGTGAAGCCGCCCACTCGTTGACCGCCCGCCCGCGGTCGTCCGTCGTAGGGGACCCCCACGCCGTGGATTTGGCGTTAAAGTCCCCCAGAACCAGGACGAGGCCCGGTGCCAGTCGCCGTATCGAGGCCTCCAAGGTGGTGAGTGAGGCCCCGAAATCGTCCATCCTCCTAGTGGGGGAGAGGTATACGCTGTAGAGCGTGACCCCTCCCCACTCCGCCGCGACAAATTCCTCGCCCCTATCCAAAAGGGACAAGGACGGGAAGTGCCGCTGCGTTGAGACGACGATTGCCGCGGTACCGTTTCGACTGACCACCCAATTGGGGCGATCAGGCACGGCGTACGGTTCCGCGACTACGGCTGCACCAATCGACCACTCCGCCATGGATTGCAGGAGGAGATCCTGCGCTCCAGCGGAGTGGTTGGTGTTGGCCTGCAGGAGGAGGTGCATGGCTGGTGTACCCATTATCGGGTTATGTCCATGACCTCCTCGCCAGCGGGCGATCGGACCGCGCTAGGAGCGGGAGCGGCCGTGGTCGTAGGGCCGCCCCGCGCCCTTGGGGCCGAAGCTGGAGGTTTGCACGCCCCAGAGCCCATGCGGTGCTTGGCGGGCTTATTGCCCGCCGCACACGCGGGGCAGTGGGGCGGGGCGGCGCAAGATGCCGCCACGTGCCCGGTCTGACCGCAGCGGAAACACAATCCGCCGCAGTCGAAGCAATTAGTGCACGTCGGTCGAGTGTGTCCGACCGCCATGCACTTGTAGCACCTCGCAGGCCGGTGCTCAAGCACGGTTACCCGCGCCGAGCTCCAGCCCACGAGGAGCCTGCCTGAGCCGGCCAGTTGCCTGACCGACTCCACCGGGCACTGCGCCCAGGCAGCACCTACGCCACCCGGACCGGGACGAATGGCACCGACCCGGACGGTGTCTATGGGACACCCGGTTTTCGAGGCAATAGCCTCCCGGATGTCTTCCACCGTCACTGAATCGTCCAAACCCGAAATGCGCATTTCGGCGCACTTGACGGGCCTGGCGATCTTGATGCCACCCTCCTCGGCGAACAAACCTCTCAGCTTCTCGGCCACGCTGTCGGCCGTCTTGGCGCCCTCGGCCCCTGGGAACTCGAGAATTCGAGCCCCCGTCCGGGCCTTGCGGGTCCTGGCTTCGACGCCTCCAATATCGGAGACGTCTAGCTCCCGCCGGGCCTTCCTCAAGACGGCCTCGTAGCTGAGGCCCTTCTCGGCCGCCTCGGGCAGCACAGTGATCACCACTGCGGCCGTCTTCGGCGACTTGAGCCCCTTGCGCGGTCTCTTCTTCTGTCCGGCTCCTGCCTGAGGAGCGGGGACCTCAGCGGCGCGCTTGGCCTCCGCTCTCCTCCTTTGGCCGCGACTCCTTCTGTCGCGTTCGGCTACCTGCCAACCCTGTTCGGGTACGGCAGTCGTGCCAGACGCGGAAGGTCTCGTCGCGGCCTCGCTGGTCGTCGCCGGCGGTGTTGTTGCGGGCGACTTCAGCGGTCCGGCAGGGGCCGGAGCCATCTTCCTCCTCAGGGCGGGTCCCTTCGGAGCTGGGCCGGGGCCTTTGGGCTTAGGCCCGGCCGCGGCCGCGGCGTAGCTCCCCACGCGGCCACCCTGACAAGGCAGCGGGGCGGGGGCTGGTGCCACATGCGGCCGCTTGTCCGCAGCGAGAGGTGGTCGGACACGTGGTTCTGGAGGCAACCTCGCCTCCAGAACGGCGAAGCGCGCATCGACGAGCTTGCCCACTGCGCCGATGATTTTGGCGAGGGCCTCGTCCGATATGCCTCCCACCTCAAACGGGGTCGGCTGAGCCTCCTTAGGGGCCCGTTCTACGGCGCCTAGCGGGTTTGGCGCCGCAGGGGCGCTAGCCGGCGGCAAGCGGTCCGCGGGGAGAGGCGTCAGCCTCACCACGGGAACAGGGAGTTTCACCGCGGTGACCGCGCCAGCGTCAGCCGGCGGCGCGCGCTTCGCGGCGGCAGGCGTCTTCCTCGCCGCGGGGACGGGTGTGACGCTGACGCCATCACCCAACGTCGTCGGCGCCGCAGCGCGAGGCGGCTTTGGCGCCGCAGCGGCCGCCGAGTATCCGGCCCTGGCCGATAGCGCGGCTGGCGCGGGTGACACGAACAGCGCCACCCGCGCCTTGAGGTCGGCCACGTCTATCAACAGCTGGCGGTTTGCGCGACGCATTTCCGCCAGCATGTCGCCCAGGTTCCGGTTTCGGGTCCGCAGGCCTGACATCTCGCCTCTAAGGCGGACATTTTCGGCCTGCAGATCCGTGGCCTCGCCGGCGCGGACAGCGACCGCCGCCGCCCTTTCCATGACCGAGGTCCCTCGCCCTCTTCGGGAGGCCTGGATCTTGGGTGGAGGCATGTTGGCCACGCTCCCCTCGGTTTCGGCGCTCGAGCTGCCTCCCTTGCTCAGGGGGCGCTTTCGCACCTGCGAGGGGAGGGCCTCCTCCTTCTTAGTCGCGGTCGCCGGCGGCGTCTTTGCTGCTAGACGCGCCGACGACCTAGTGGGGCCTTCACCAGCCGACCCACTGTCCTTTTTGGACGGCCCTGCGGGAATATCACCGCCCTCGTCCATTCTGACGGTAGATCCGCCGCCCTCGTCTTCGGACGGCTCTGCGACATCGCTGTCGCCCTCGTCCGTCGACGGCTCTGCTGCGAGTCTACCGTCCTTCTTCTCTTCAGCGGCGGCAGCCTCCCTGCGCGCTCGCCGCTCCTCCAGCCGCCTTTTATGGCTCAGGCCGTTGCCCCGAGACTTTCGAGGCGACCTCCTCTTCTTCTTCTGGGCCTCCACGATTTGTGCCGGGCCCTCGGCGGACGCCTCAAGTCCTGAGGACGAGGCGTCGTCTTGGTCAGTTTTGCGTTGGCATGACTGGGCCTTGGGGTGAGAATCGCTAGGATTCCCGTCGGTTTTTTTTAAATTTGCAGTATCCATTAGATTCCCACGAGAATGGGAGATACATTTCGTCGACCCGGGCAGAGATCCCTATACCCGGGCAAGCCTACATTTACCAACCAGGGGGTCAGCCGGTGCCCTGGCTGGAGCGTGCTAACGACAGAACAACCCATCTGCCATGCATCTTCTCGCCGCACGCCAGAACTTAAGATTCTGGGTGATTTCTGAGTCCGAATGTTACTTCGAACTCTTTATAGAGGTTGTCTTCCTCGCGGTCCGGGCGGTTAAGCCAAGACCCTCGCTCCTGATACTACGCCTCAAGACAACGTGTCTTGAAGCAAGATACCAGGTTTACGATGTGTGGGCGGTGGCATGTGCCTGCCCAGCCCTCAAATGAATGAGTGACTGAGCCCGTCCCAATATTTCGCGTCCTATACCCTCTACTACGACTGTAGTAGAGTAAGGAGCGAAATCGCGCAGATATTCGCTACGGACGACAGTACAACAGAAGAACTGGGGACCGCCGCCCGCACCCAGGGTACACCGCGTGGAGGTTTCTGGGATAGTACCCCTTGGAAAGTATTATCCTTAATGCGTTAATAAATAGCTAAGGAAATATAATTTAAGTATAACAGTCATTCTATTCTCAGCAGAGGTGACAACTTTGTTTTTTAATTTGTGTGTTGAATGAAAATTGGCTCATAAGGAACGACGACCGTCAATATTGACGTCATAACCGGTGTACGTACGCAAATTTTGTACGTGATTAATCTATATAAGTTGAAACATTATCATTTAAGTTCATATGCGTACGTCCCACAGTGCCACTGATGGGATCGAACCTGTTCTCTTCTTTATTAAAAAAAACATCTTGCACCAAGATATTAATTAATACTTGTATTTATTTTTTTACTAGCAAACCTAGCCCGTTGGTATGTTTGTAGAAGTCTGTTTATCGCAGCGCCGCCTGGTAGCGAGTTACATCAATGGGGGTAGCATATAAAACTTCTCCGTGAAAAAATACATATACATACCAATTTTCATAATTATTGGTTAAATAGTTTGCGAGTTATCATAGTCATATATACAAACATCTTCTATAATAGATATAAATTGCTTATAGTAGCAAACGAGCAAGCAGTAGATACACCTGATGGTAAATGTTACTGCTACTCATAGCTTTGCAATACCAGAGGTTCAGCTAGGGTGCTGCAGGGCGGGGTACGATGCCAGAAACCTCCGCGTGGTGTACCCTGGGTGCGGGCGACAGTCCCCCAGATCCTTCTGTCGAATTGTCGCCCGTAGCGAATCTCTGGCGCGAGGGGGGGTTCCCCAGCAATGGGTTGAGCCCCAATTCGCTCCTGACCCTCTAGCTGTAGAGGGTACAGGAGGCGAAATTTCGGACGGGCCCGGTCACTCATTAATTTGAGGGCTGGGCAGGCTTATGCCACCGCCGACATATCGTAAACCTGATATCTTGCTTCAAGACAAGTTGTCGTGAGGCGTAGTATCAGGAACGAGGGTCTTGGCTTAACCGCCCGGACCGAGGAAGACAACCTCTATAAAGAATTCGACCTTCGAATTCGGAAATTACCCAGAATCCTAAGTTCTGGCGTGCGGCGAGAGGATGCATGGCAGATGGGCTGTTCTGTTCCTAGCACGCTCCAGCCAGGGTACCGGCTGACCCCCTGGTTGGTAAATGTAGGCTTGCCCGGGTACAGGGATCTCTGCCCGGGTCGACGGTTTTTCTCCCATACTCGTGGGAATCAACATGGATTTTTCTTTACCTACACCAACACAAGACGGGAATCCAGAGGATTCCCACATCACGGCCTTGTCAAGCCAACGTAAAACTGACAACGACGCCTCGTCCTCAGGACTTGAGGCGTCCGCCGAGGGCCCGGCACAGACGAAAGAGGCCCACAAAAAGAAGACGAAGAAGCGGCGGAAGGCGCATAACTGGTCAGGCAAGGGTGCCTCACGGGACCGGCAGCGTTTGGCGGAGCGGAAGGCGAAGGAGGAGGCCGCTACCGCCAAACTGGAGGAAAACGGCGGCAGATCCACTGCAGAGCCGTCAATGGACGAGGGCGACAGTAGTGTCGCAGAGCCGTCCAGAGACGAGGGCAATGGATCTGCCGATATAATGGACGAGGGCGGTAGTTCCGCAGAGCCGTCCAAGGAGGCTAGCGGGTCGGCGGAGAAAACCGCCGCCGCCAGGTCGTCGCCGCGTCTTGCGGCCCCGACGACAAGGGAGGAGGCCCTCCCCTCGGAGGTGCGGAAGCGCCCCCTGAACAGGGATGGCAGCTCGGGCGCTGACTCCGAGGGGAGTGCTATCATCATGCCTCCTCCCAAAGTTCCGGCCTCTCGCAGAGGGCGAGGGGCCGCGGCGTCAGGTCGGAGGACCCATTCCCCAGCCGGCGGAGTATGCAGAGGGGCGGAGACTCGCAAGCGGACCGACGACGAGGCGGCCGCCGCGAGGGTGCTGGAGGTGTTGTCCGGCATCCCTCCCACCGAAGTGGCGGCCGCTGGTGCCCGCGCGAGCGGTAGCGCCCCGGACGCGAAGGCCCTGCAGGCCGAAAACACCCGCCTTGGTGGCGAGGTGTCAGGCCTGCGGGCCCAGAACCGCCGCCTAGAGTCGGAGCTGGCCGAGGTGAGGAGGGAAAACCGCCTCCTCGCCAAGGACATGGCCGAGTTAAAGGCGCAGATGGCGCGACTTATGCCGACTGCGCCACCCGCGTTACCGGCCAGCGCTGGCCGCCGAGGAGCTGGCCGCCCAACGGTTGCCGCTGCGCCGAAGACGGCTCCGACTGCGGAGCGCGCGCCGCCGACATTCGCCAGCCCACCAAACGTCGTGGAGCAGGCCCCGATAGCGGCCCAGCCGTTAACACCGACCCCGCTGTCCGCGGTGGGAGGCGTGCCGGACGAGGCCTTGCGCGCCATCATCGACTCGGTGGTCAAACTGGTCGATGCGCGCTTGGCCGTTCTGGAGGCAAGGCTGCCTCCGGAACCACGAGTCCGGCCGCCTCTGGCCGCGGACAAACGCCCATATGCGGCACCAGCCCCCGCTCCGCTGCCTTGTCAGGGTGGCCGCGTGGGGGGTAGCTACGCCGCGGCCGCGGCTGGGCCCAAGTCCAAGGGGCCCGCTCCCGCGACGAAGAAGAAGAAGGTGGCACCGGCTCCTGCCGGACTGCAGTCGTCGTTGGCATCAACACCGCCAGCGACGACCAGCGCGCCCGCGACTGCGCCTTCCGCGCCTGGCACGCCCGCTGCGCCCGAACAGGGTTGGCAGGTGGCCGAGCGCGGCAGGAAAAGTCGCGGTCAGAGGAGGAGAGCGGCGACTAAGCGCGCCGCTGAGGTCGCCGCTCCCCAGGCAGGAGTCGGAGGAGGCGGCACAACGAAGAAGAGGAAAAGGCCGCGCAAGGGGCTCCGGCCGCCGAAGACAGCCGCAGTGGTGATCACTGTGCTGCCTGAGGCGGCAGAAAGGGGCCTCAGCTATGAGGCCGTTCTGCGGAAAGCCCGGCGGGAGCTCGACGTCTCCGACATAGGAGGCGTCGAAGCCAGGACCCGCAAGGCCCGGACAGGGGCTCGGATTCTAGAGTTCCCTGGGGCCGAGGGCACCAGGACGGCCGATAGCGTGGCGTCGAAGTTGAGAGGTCTGTTCGCCGAGGAGGGTGGCGTTAAAATCGCCAGACCCGTGAAGTGCGCCGAAATGCGCATTGCGGGTCTGGACGACTCCGTGACGGTGGAAGACATCCGGGAGGCCATTGCCTCGAAAACCGGGTGTCCCATGGACACCGTCCGGGTTGGTGCCATCCGGCCCGGTCCGGGCGGCGTAGGTGCTGCCTGGGTGCAGTGCCCAGTGGAGTCGGTCAGGCAACTGGCCGACTCAGGCAGGCTCCTCGTGGGCTGGAGCTCAGCGCGAGTCACCGTGCTGGAGCACCGGCCTGCGAGGTGTTTCAAGTGCATGGCGGTCGGGCACACCCGGCCAACATGCACTAATTGCTTTGACTGCGGCGGACTCTGTTTCCGCTGCGGTCAGACTGGGCATATGGCGGCATCTTGCGCCGCCCCGCCCCACTGCCCCGCGTGTGCGGCGGGCAATAAGCCCGCCAAGCACCGCATGGGCTCTGGGGCGTGCAGACCTCCGGCTTCGGCTCCAAAGGGGCGGAGCGGCCCTTCGACTCCGGCCGCTTCCGCTCCTAGCGCGGCCCGATCGCCCGCAGCAAGCCAGGAGGTGATGATGGACACGGCCCATTAATGGCTGCCCAGTCCACTCACCTCCTGCAGGCCAACATCAACCACTCCGCCGGTGCGCAGGATCTCCTCCTGCAATCCATGGCGGAGTGGTCGATCGGTGCAGCCGTAGTCGCGGAACCGTACGTCGTGCCTGATCGCCCCAATTGGGTGGTCAGCCGAAACGGAACCGCGGCAATCGTCACCTCCACGCAGCGGCACTTCCCGTCCTTATCCCTCTTGGATAGGGGCGAGGAATTTGTCGCGGCGGATTGGGGAGGGGTCACGCTCTACAGTGTATACCTCTCCCCTAACAGGAGAATGGACGATTTCGGGGCCTCCCTCACCACCTTGGAGGCTTCGATACGGCGACTGGCACCGGGCCTCGTCCTGGTCCTGGGGGACTTCAACGCCAAATCCACGGCGTGGGGGTCCCCGATGACGGACGATCGTGGGCGGGCGATCGTGGAGTGGGCGGCGTCACTGGGCCTCTGTGTCCTAAACAGAGGCTCAGTGAACACGTGTGTGCGACAGCAGGGTGGGTCGATAGTGGACTTGTCGTTCGCTAGCCCCGCTGTCGCACCACGAGTGAGGAACTGGCGTGTCCTGGAGGAGGCGGAGACCCTGTCGGATCACCGATACATCCGGATGGAGGTCTCCCCTCTCCGGGACCCCAGCAGGGGTCACAGGGCGGACCGGGCTCCCGCATTTCCGCGGTGGGCTGTGGGGCGTCTAGATAGGGACCTACTGGCGGAGGCGGCCATCGTGAACACGTGGCTGTCCTCACCACCCCCAGCGGACGGAGTGGACGTTGAGGCTGTCCGCATCCGCAGTGCGTTAACGCAGGTCTGCGATGCGGCCATGCCCAGGGTGCGGCGTCTACCTCCGAGGCAGGGGGTCTACTGGTGGTCCCCAAGACTGGCGGACCTTCGTGCGGCGTGCATTAGTGCCCGAAGGTCCTACACCCGCAGTCGGCGGCGTCGCCGCGATGTTGAGCGGGAGGGCCAGCTGTACGAGGCGTACCGCAGTGCGCGTACCGCCTTTCGGCTGGCCATCCGGTCCGCCAAGGACGCAAGTTGGCAGGAGATGCTGGACGGTCTCGACCGTGACCTCTGGGGTCGCCCGTATCGCGCGTCGCTGAATAAGCTTCGCGCGCAGGGCCCCCCCCTCACCGAGACCCTCCAGCCCGACCTCCTTCGTAGAGTGGTCGAGGAGCTGTTCCCGCGGCAGTCGGAGCACACGCCCCCGGTCATGGCTTCGCCAGATCACGACCGGGAGGCCGTCGAGAGTGTTCCGCCCGTGACGGAGTCGGAAGTGGGGGCAGCCGTGGCGAAGATTCGATCCGCCACCACGGCCCCCGGCCCGGACGGAGTCCCAGTCCGGGTGTTGACGTTGCTCCTCGAGCATCTCGAACCTCGCCTCAGGCGACTGTTCAACGCCTGTCTGACGTCTGGACAGTTCCCTGAGTGCTGGAAGGAAGGGAGGTTGGTTCTCCTGCCAAAGCCGGGACGGCCCCCGGATTCGCCGTCGGCCTACAGGCCCATTGTGCTTCTGGATGATGTGGGTAAGCTGCTGGAGCGTGTCCTCGCTGCCCGCATCGTCCAGCACCTGGAGGAGGTGGGGCCCGATCTGTCGGACGCTCAATTTGGGTTTCGGAAGGGGCGTTCGACCATCGGGGCCCTACTACGCCTGAGGCAGACGGCCGCGGAGGCTGTCGCCGGCAAAGGAGTGTTGTTGGCGGTGTCGTTGGACATCGCCAACGCCTTCAATAGTCTGCCATTCAGCTGCATCAGGGAGGCGCTCCGGTTCCATGGAGTGCCCCTGTACCTCAGGCGGCTGGTGGCAGACTATCTGGAGGGGCGCAGTGTTCTCTACGCGAGCCCCGCAGGGGACATTGTGCGGACGCCCATGTCGTGCGGCGTTCCGCAGGGGTCGGTTCTGGGGCCGACTCTGTGGGACATCGGGTACGACTGGGCGTTGAGAGGGAGTCTCCCCCCCGGGCTGAGCGTTATTTGCTATGCTGACGACACGCTCGTCACAGCCCGAGGCAGGACACTCGAAGAGGCGGCGAGCCTGGCCACTCTCGGCACCGAGGAGATGGTCAGGCGAATCGAGGCGCTGGGGCTCAGGGTGGCCCTAAACAAGACGGAGGCCCTACTATTCCATGGGCCCCGTGTGAGGCTGCCTATCGGCGCCTCGTTAGTCGTCAACTCCATCCACATCAGTATCCAGGCCCATATGAGGTACTTGGGTCTGGTGCTCGACGGGCGATGGTGGTTCCGGGAGCATTTTCGCCAAATTGCTCCCCGGCTGGTCGGCGCGGCGTCCGCCCTTTCTCGGCTCATGCCGAATGTGGGCGGACCCAGTTTCGAGGGCCGACGGCTGTATGCGGGGGTGATCCGCTCAATGGCCATGTACGGCGCACCCGTGTGGGCGAGGGCTCTGAACGCCCAGCTCAGGGCGGTGCTGTGGAGGCCACAGCGAGCCATGGCGGTCAGAGCCATTCGCGGGTACCGCACGGTGTCGACAGAGGCGGCGTGCCTATTGGCCGGGACACCCCCGTGGGACCTAGAGGCGGAGATGCTCTCCGACCTCTACCGGCGGGTTACCTCAATGCGCGAAGAGGGTGGCTCCCCATCGTTTAACGAGATAGCCACCTGGCGCGAGGACGCCCGCCGAGAAGTCATCGCCCGTTGGGCTACGCGGTTGGAGAGGCCTAGACACGGTGTCATTACCGTTGAGGCCCTCCGGCCCGTACTGATGGAATGGATGGAGCGGCGGCACGGGGTCCTCACCTTCCGACTGGTGCAGGTGTTAACGGGGCACGGGTGTTTCGGGAAATACCTGCACACGGTCGTGCACAGGGAATGGACTCCGGGCTGCCATCATTGCAGTAGTGACGAGGACACGGCGCAACATACGCTCGAGGAATGCTCGGGCTGGGACGGGCAGCGCTGCGACCTCGTCGCTATTATCGGTGCCGACCTGACGCTGCCGGCTGTCGCGAGGGCGATGGTCGACAGCGTCAGGAATTGGGACGCGGTCGCCGCCTTCTGCGAGGCTGTCATCTCGCAGAAGGAGGCGGCGGAACGGGACCGGGAGGATTCCCGTGACCCGGGCCGCCGCCCGCGGCCGGGGCGGCGCAGGCGCGAATACCTGCGCCTGATGCCGCCCTAACCGAGGCTTCGGGTGATCGGACCGGGGAATTGTCCGGTCACCCGACGCGAGGCCACCGCGTGAGGACGACGCCTCGACGGCGAAATCTGTCGGGGCGTCAACAGGAGAGGAGCCCGAGAGGGCATACCGCCGAGCGGGCCACCGAAGACAAAGATCGGGTACCGGTGGCCCGCTCGCATGGCGAAGAAGAGGTGCTTGCAGGGTGGGTCAATGGGGTTGCGCGCCGCCTCTTCCGTCACCCCGGACCGATTTGGCGGGGTGCGACGTCCATGGCCCACCACAAAAAAAAAAAAAAAAAAAAAGGGTGCTGCAGGGCCGGCTTTACCTACAGTGCAGAGGGTGCGGTGCACCCGGGCGCCGGGTGTTAGGGGGCGCCGAGAGCCGCTTGTAACCATCAACCTATTCCATTTTGTTCACCCACTTTGGCACAAGAGGGCGCCAGGTTATTGATTGCACCCGGGCGCTACATGTGCTTGAGCCGCGCCTGGGGTGCTGCCTACCAAAACCTACCCAGAAAGTTGGGCTTGAGGCTTTCTCGTTCACCGAACAAAGCAAGAAGTGTACTATGAAAGAAGAAGGAATAATACTTATTGGATACCACAAGTGATTGGGATTAGAACAGCATAATGATGACGATGGTATTAGTACGTATGATATGAATGATGTATGTGGTGTATTATGTCAATTTTCTCTACACAGATGGCGTAGTGGTGTGTGAAAGCGGCTACGAATACTACCAACCCTTACTTTGCTCGTGGATGTTGTAAAAGACGACTACCATAAGAGCCTTATAACGCTCTGGGCCAACTCCACCTAATGCCGTTTGGTCAACAATTACATTCCCAAGGAGGGTTGACGTCTGGCAGACGGCCGGTCATAAAACTATTGCCAATACATACATACATACATATCATCACGCCATAATCCCTAGCAGGGTAGGCAGTGAGAACAGAGTACCAGAGAATTTTCTCCTTGCATACTTCGCTCGCTTCCTCAGCATTCATAATTCTCTTCATACACGCTCGCCGGTTTCGGAAACTCTTGACTCCACCTTCCTTCAGTACGTGACCAATCTGGTCTAGGTAGGTTAGTCTCGGTCTCCCCCGGTACCTACATTCTTCCATTTTCGCATTGTATATCTTCCTTAACCAGACGTTCATTCGTTACCTGATGTCGTCTAATCAACAATTACATTCCCAAGGAAAGATACCGTGGCCGGTCATAAAACTATTGTCAATATTTTTTTACAATATGTACGAGTACCTGTGATGAAAGTGGAGTACATTTGCATCGACCACAAGTAATTGTGATAAGAGCAAGAGAATGATATTATAATACGTATCAGCATGACATATTATGTCAATTTCTTTACAATTATGGAGGAGGTTCGAGTTTATAAAGACGTAGACTAACTGAACTGACTGGTGTAAAGATGCGAAAGGGAATGCTCCGATGGTTCGGACATGTGGAAAGAATGCCGAACGAACGTCTGGTTAAGAAGATACACAATGCAAAAGTGGAAGGATGTAGGTACCGGGGGAGACCGAGACTCACCTACCTAGACCAGATTGGTCACGTACTGAAGGAAGGTGGAGTCAAGAGTCTCCGAAACCGGCGAGCGTATATGAAGAGAATTATTAATGTTGAGGAAGCGAGTGAAGTATGCTAGGATAGAGTTCTCTGGCACTCTGTTCTCTCTGCCTACCCTGCAAGGGATATGGTGTGATGATATGTATGTAGACTAACTGAGCTGAGATGAATATTAATCTCAAACTTTTTTAAAAACGACACTCTGCATTAAGGAAATAATCCTTGTATTGCGGGGGACTTTGCAAACATATAATTACACCTCAATTCGGAACAACCTTTTGTGTATCGCACTAAGTACCTATTGTTCTGCGTAGGAACGACACGATACTGGCAAGGAAGGTCGGTATGCCACCGAAGACATAAATCGGGTACCGGTGGCCCGCTCGCACGGCGAAGAGAGGAATTTGCAGGGTGGTTCTATGAGGACACGCGCCGCCTCTTCCGTGACCCCGAACCGATTTAGCGGGGCGAGACGCATCCATATACAACTGCAAAAAAAAAAGTGTGTGTGTCAGCTCTGACACACGACTGGAGTTTACTCCTTAAGTACGATTATCAAAACAGGCGCAAAAAAGCTCATTTGACTAAAAATAATAAACTCATTTGCAAAAAAAACGGGCGGTTTTGATTTTCATTCATATTTAAAAAGATACAATACCAAAAAGGTTTCAATCGTTTGTACACGTTACTGGCCGGTTTTAAAAATGCTGTGGTATTTAAAAAAGTACGTTCTAAATTCAATTTTTCATTTGATGTTCATTTTTACAGAAAACCCCTTTTTATCCTACATTTTTGGCGCGAAGTTCCAGAAGTTAACATCGACTTTCATAACTTTTATTCAATTTTTATCGATTAATTTCATATCCTTGACTGTCAAAGCTTTATTTAATGCTGTTTGGCTGTATCAAAAATGGTAGATAAAGTGGTAAAAGCTACCAAAATTATCGCGCTGCTTGAAGAGGGTTGCAGCCAATGTTTCGTGGCTAGGAGGCTAAATGTTAGTCGCTCGACAGTCCAAAGGACCTGGCAGCGATATCAGGAGACTGGTTCCGTCGAGAGAAGGCCTGGTTCTGGAAGAAAACCATGTACCCAACCACGGGATGATCGTTTTCTTGTGAGTCGCGCATTGAGAAATCGCAAATCTTCGTATGTGGATCTTAAGAACAACCTCCAAGAAGTAAGAAATGTGCATATTAGTCTATGGACGGTCAGGAGGAGGCTTCTCGCTGCCAATATACGCAGTCAGCGCCCGGCCCGCGGCCCCAAATTATTCCGTGAGCACAGAGTTCACAGGCTTAGGTTCGCTAGAAATTGTGAATCATGGACTCAAGACGATTGGAATAGGGTTTTGTTCTCTGATGAAGCCAGGATATCTCTGTTCGGTGAAGATCGACGTCGGCGAGTGCTAAGAAGACAAGGAGAACGCTTTGCAGAGGCATGTTTCGAAGAAATCACACCTTATGGTGGGGGCTCTGTTATGTTTTGGGCAGGAATAAATTCAATGGATCGTACAGAGTTAGTCTTCATTGAAAACGGCTCACTGACTGGGCATCGATACATAACGGAAGTTCTAATTTCTCATGCACAACCCGCATTGGCCGCTCTAGGTGAAGACTCGATTTTTATGGACGACAATGCTCGCGCCCACCGATCCCGCGATGTTAATGCGTATGTGCAAGAGGTCGGCATTCGTCGTTTGGATTGGCCAGCTCGAAGTCCCGACCTAAATCCCATAGAGCATGTCTGGGACGTTCTGAAACGGCGTGTGAGATCAGTACACCCGGCTCCGCAGACCATCAGAGAGCTGAAGAATGTGATTACTGCGGAGTGGGAACGTATTCCGCAAGCAAGTATCCGGGATATACTCGCTAGCATGCCCAGACGAATTCAAGCTGTGATTTTAGCTTGAGGGGGTCACACTCGATACTAAACATTTATCTGCTTTTACTTTATTAAAGAAAAACAAACAAAAAAACTTTTTTATTTTTACTTCATGAGCATATGCACTACTAGCGAATATACACTACTAGCGATGTTTAGCATTATTTCCCATAAATTGTATCTAAATTTTATGAAATACTGATGAAAACGATTATTTTCTTATTAATTTACCAAATTGTGTGGATAAAACTACCTATAATTATCAAACAAAGAAATATTAACATTTGAAATGGTTCATTGCTTAGGTGCCCGTTTTTTTTGCAAATGAGTGTATATATATATATATATATATATATATATATATACATATATATAGATATATACACATATATATATATATATATATATATATATATATATATATATATATATATATATATATATATATATATATCACTAGATTTTACTCCTCAATTTTTTCTCATACCGGGCGCCTTATATGAAAATCGATTCTTAAGGAATAAACTCCAAAAGTTTCCTATCTTAACCGCTACACCAATTGTGCAATCAGACACAAATAAAATCTGTAAAAGTATTATTATCACATTAATTTAACATGTTATTGTATTCAAATAACGCTAAAGAATGTCTGCTACGTGACATTACGTCCATACTAACACACTTGTTACTATAACAATGCTAAGCATATTAATAGTTGTTTAACAACATATTAACATAATGTCAACTTGAATGGAATCATATCGATCAAAGCGATTGCATTTGTATGCAAGTTTAAGATTACACTTAAATTGGATGAGTTATTATGGTGTTCTCATAAAATATGCACATAATGGCTGTTTTTTTGATGTGATAAGATCTTTATATCTTTTTTTTTTTATAAAAACTCGATTCATCATCATCATCATCATCATCACAGCCTATAAATGTCCTTCTGTTGGGCTCGTGCCTCCTCCGTAATGGGAGGGAAATTAGCCTACTATACCACGCTGGTCAGACGTGTTGGTATAGGGTTTTGTTTCGAGTTTGCCTTCTCTCGCATAGATGTTATATGCGTTTTATATCCTTTAGTCGTCTCGTACGATCACCCACGGGTAAGGTATGGGGTGGTGAATAGTATTCTTACTCCGTCACCACACGGAAACCCGTGTTACGAAACTCGATTACGAGCGAAAAATGATTGTCACAAGTGGCAAAGACGAAAATATAATACGATTATGGTAAGGCCACACTTTTAATAGTTTTCTTTCTACAGTTTCGGGCCGGTCCGTCCGCGGTAGTACCACACTCTCGCTGAAAATTAACGTAGAACAATGGCAATATGTTGTAGTGCTTCGTTCGGTGAGCAAGAGAGCCGGCGGGCCAACTTTCTGGCTGGGTTTATGTTTTTATTGGTTAACATGGTATTGCAAAGGTCCATGGGCGGCAGTGACACTTACCATCAAGTGTGCTGCTTGCTCGTTTGCCACCATCAGCAATAAAAAAAAGCGATGCTAGAATTGAATGTCCAACAATCACGATGGTGTAAGTGGCAGCACGATTGGAACGGATTTCCAATAGGTGTGGGTTCGAATTCCACTTGTGACAATCATTTTTCGCTCGTAATCGGGTTTTTATAAATAATCAAGCATATTAAATTTTAGTAATTTGATAAGATCTTATAAATAGATGAACACCGGCTGCACGTACAAAAAAGTGTCACGTTCCGCTTGAGCCGAGCGTGCAAGCGGGAGCGCGGAACAAGCGATAGAGAGCAACGGTTAATATGAGCGTTCTTATATTTTAAGAATTTGACGTTTATAAACTATTTATAAAGTGAAGTGAAAACTTAATGTGGTTTCTATTGTTTATGTTTGTTCGATTCATAAAAATATTAAATTTTTCATCAATGTTTTCTTATGACGTAAACTTATCGTCCATTAACCGACTTTACAGACAAGGACAACCATTTGTGTATTTTTTTTTAATCATTTGAATTTTTTCACGAAATAACAACCAACTTCTATTTAAACCGTGGTTGTTAAATGATATCTAGTGATATGAATAAAATGCTAAATCTATGCAAGTGAAGGAAAACTAGTAAATAAAATCCTATATTAACAGTTTGACTAACGTGGTATAATAGATCTAGTTCCTTCACATTATGGAGGAAGCTCGAGCCCAGGAGTGGGACATATATGAGCTGATATTATGATAAGATTTTTCTGATAAACTTATAGCACGAATGGCGTTTGCCTACTTGCCAGTATGGCTATTATAGTGTTATCATGTGTTTGACAGGCCTATATCCACGAGTGTATTAATGGATATATAATCATCATCATCATCATCACAGCCCATATATGTCCCACTGTTGGGCTCGGACCTCCTCCGTAATGGGAGAGAAATAACCTACTATACCACGCTGGTCAGATGTGTGAGTATAGTTTTATTTCGAGTTATCCTTCTCGTGTATAGATGTTATATGCGTTTTATATCCCCTAGTCGTCTCTTACGATCACTCACGGGTAAGATAGGATACGGCTAGGATAGTAAGGTAGGTGGTGAATTGTATTCTTAGTCCGTCAGCACACGGATAGATAGATAATTATTTCACCCCGTCCCTCATCACTATACTGCCTTGCAGGGCCGGCTTTACCTATAGTGCAGAGGGTGTGGTGCACCCGGGCGCCGTGTGTTAGGGGGCGCCGAAAGCCGCTCGAGACACATAGAGCCTCCACTGTAACGCTCCACACGGAGCGGGCACACCGTACGCAGCCTGTGCCTCACCATCTATAAACGTAGTGGGTGCGTTATTTGACAGGTTTGGGTAGGTTGCTTTGTCGCCATGCTCACTGTAACTTCATAATCCGATCGCGTTTACCTGATTTTGTGTCAAAACAACGAGACTAAGCATGCGACAACGCATTCCAGCGAGGTTCGGAGTTTAGTCGAACGTGTTGTAACTATCAACTTATTCCATTTTGTTCCCCATTTTGATACAAGAGGGCGCCAGGTTATTGATTGCACCCGGGCGCTACATGTGCTAGAGCCGCTCCTGCTACCTTGGATAATTTTATTTAGCGACGGGGACTTTACGAATATAAAATTAACGAATACAAATTACACTCAGACTCAGAATAATAATTAGGTGGATTGCGCAAAATGTTCTCTGTACCTATGATAAGGATATATAATTTTAAGATTGTATAAGGAAAACAGAATAAAAAAATATTTGTTCTTCAGTATTCAGTATGTGTTCTTCAGTTTTTAACTATATAAAATCGATTTCCAATTTTCGCTATTTCCGTACGTTTTGACGCCTCTAGTTGACTTTTTTTTGGCGGCGGGCTACAGTGTGGTCACGTCCCGCTAATTCATCCGAGGCGACGGCAGAAGCGGTGCACGACCCCATAGACCCGCCCAACAACGTACCTCTCGACACCGTGCGAGTGGGTCACAGGAATCAGGTCTTTGTCTTCGGTGGCCAAAATTTGTTGCCCTAAGCTTAAATCCCTCCTTGCCATTTATACGATTAAATTAGTATAAAGTATTGCAAACAAGTTTTTATCTTGCAGAGAATTCCTCTACTTGATATCTTTGACAATAGGAATTACGAGAACCGTGAGATAAAATTTGTACCAATACAATTGTTTTAATTACCATATAGGCATCTTATATCCTTACTAATATTATAAATGCGAAAGTAACTCTGTCTGTCTGTCGCACTTTCACGCCAAAACTACTGAACCGATCTAAACGAAATTTGGTACACAGATAGTCTAGAGAGCCTGACAAAGGACATAGGCTACTTTTTAATGTAAAAAAGGGTTGTAAAGGGGGATG
Organism: Lymantria monacha; assembly: GCA_905163515.2. NCBI lineage: Eukaryota > Metazoa > Arthropoda > Insecta > Lepidoptera > Erebidae > Lymantria > Lymantria monacha. The sequence continues at coordinate 33,248,665 of LR991090.1, read as the reverse complement.
AAAAGTTGTAAGGAAGTATTGTGATTTTTAAAGCCAAAGCTTGAAACTTATTTTTAGGCTATTGATTAGATATAAATAAATATGACATTAACATATTGTAAAAATTTACCCTTAGGGGGTAAAATAAAAATAGAGGATAAAAAACTTTAGGAAAGTAACCTTTTACGCGGGCGAAGCCGCGAGCAGAAGCTAGTATGTTATAAATACATACAGTTGCCAAGTACCTCTTAATAATTTTAATTAATTTATAACTAATTATAATTCTTTAAAATGTTTATATCGTTTTTAAATGATGTGAACGCTGAACAAGAATTGCATAATTAAAGTTACGAGTTATTGAGTTTATATATGTCTGTATGGTAACATTTGATTTTCCAGACAGGTTAAGGCAGAGCTGGATCTAACATATGACTTTTAAGGCTTCAGCCTAGGGCTCCGTGGATTCAAGGGGCCCCCATCTAAATCAAAAATAGACGATAATAATTTAAAGAATTTGCCAAAGTACAGAAAAGTTGTTTTATAATTTGTCAAATTAAGGCGTATAATATAAATCAAATATTTTACTGTCTTATTTTTTCTATACTTTGAGTAATTAGGTGGGCCCTTAAGTATGTATTAGCCTAAGCCTCCTAAACTCATAGTCCGGCCCAGGGTTAAGCCATTACTTTATACTTAGTTAATGAAGAAACATGCATCGTACAGATTATCATCATATTAGTTTGTATATGTCCTACGGTTGGCCCTCGAGCCTCTCTACGTAGGAGAGAAATTGATACTATACCACACTGGTTAGTTGTATTAGAATTAATGAATGTGGTTCGATGGTCAGGTCAGCATTCCGATGCTTATAGGTTGAAGTGCGGTGTGAGACAGGGGGATTTAAGTTCTCGCATTTTCAACTTGTATATTAATGGGCTTGTCGAGGAGCTAAGTAGCGCCGGCGTCGGATGTTCCATCGATGGTACTTTTGTAAATAATATAAGTTACGCGGACGACACGGTGTTGCTTGGACCCTCGATAGGTGCAATCAGGAACCTCCTCGGTATATGTGAGAAATATGCCGTGGCACATGGGCTCAGATACAACGTCAAGAAGAGTGAGATTCTGGTCTTTTAGTCAAAGGGCGTTAAGACGAATACCGTAATTGGATATGTGAGGACCTCACAGATGCCGAGGACATTGAGAGGGAACGCAGGGCGTTGGCTGTTAGAAGCAATATGCTGGCTCGCAGATTTGCACGTTGCACGGTTGAAGTGAAGATCTCTCTTTGCAAAGCATACTGCCAATCTTTTTACACGTGCAGTCTGTGGGTCCGCTATTCACAGAAGACAATAAGCGCCCTCCGTGTGCAGTACAATAACGCATTCAGGATGCTGCTGCGGCTGCCGTGGCGCTGCAGTGCGTCGGGCATATTTGCTGACGCCCGGATGGATGGCTTCCATGCTATCATGCGCAAGCGGGCCGCCTCGATGCTAAGCCGTGTCCGGGGCAGCACTAACAGTATCCTGAAGGTCGTAGCGGGCCGATTTGACTGTCCCATTATGAGACATGCGATTGGCCTACATGTCAATTATAATTAATTTCGGACGTTTTCAAAGATTATTTATTTATTTATTTTTAATTTTATTTATCTTATAATATTGACATTCCAAATTTGACATTGATATTAATATTTAACATTATGCAATTTTATTAACTTTTATTCCTTTTATACTTTGACATTTTATTATACCTACTTAATCTCGTTAATATTTGTAACTGACATGTAATAATCTGTTTTATTAATTAACCTGATAAGTAAGTAGAAACAGCAAAGAAACCTGTAATAGTTAAGTTTTTATATGGACATAATAGTAAGTCTGAAATAAATGAATTATTATTTTTATTTTTAATATTCTCATCTCTTGGCTGGTTTTAACCACATTTACGGGTCGACACCAAGTAAATGCGGTGAATGTTTTTAATTGGTATTATGGTTTTGTGTGATACTATCGGTTTCGTCTATTGCCATGAATTTACGTACTAAACTGCATGTGTTTAAAATTGCTGCTTTTTGGAGACTAATGTATGTGTTTTCTTTCAGGCCTAATAACTTCAGGCTGTGTCGTAGGTGTTTGGCGATGATAACTGTGGTAGATACAACTATCGGTACTATATAAACCTTATCCTGTTTCCATATTCTTATAATCTCTTCTTTGAGTTCAGTATATTTATTAATTTTCTCAGTTATTATTTTTTGTATATTATGAGTATTAGGTACGGCAATATCAATCAACTAAGTTGTTTTGTTATTTTTGTCTTGTAATATAATGTCTGGTCTATTACAGTGTATTGTCCTGTCCGTGAGAACTGCACGGTCATAGTATACCTAATTTGTGTGTAATATTTTCCAGTATCGTTTCGGGTTTATATTTATAGTACGGGGTATTTGTATTTTTTATGAGATTATGTTTGGTAGCTAATTGCTGATGATTAATATTTGAAATTGGGTTATGTCTATGTGTGTAATCTGTTTGAGTAAGGGTAGTGCATACTCCGGTTATATGTTGTATGGTTTCCGATTGAGTGTGAAATTTACGACATCTAGCAGACGGATCCTTAATTATGTACTTTCTATAGTTTTTTGTGTTTATTACTTGGTCTTGGGTATTGCTATTACAAAACCCTCTGTTTCTGGGAGTAAGGAACCTGCCTGCAACCATTTATTAGAAGTTACTGAATCTATGTGGGCCTGTTGCAAATAATTTGGGTGCCGTCCATGAAGTGATTTCTTTTTCCAGTTTTCAATCTTCTGTATTTGCGGGTCATTATAAGTGTTTAAATAGTGTTGAGAATTTAAATAGTGTCCTTTTAGATTGAGTGGTGTGAAGTTATAATCATTAATGGTTACAGTTTTCTGAATGTTAGTTGTACTAGCTTTATTGTAAAAGAAGGTTCTGAGGGCTTGGATCTGTTTTTGCCAAAGATTGCATATATCGATTAATCTTCTCCCTCCATTCTGTCTTCTAATGGTTAATCTTTCTATTACTGATTTTGGGTGTAAGTAGTTATGTTTTGTTAGTGTGGTGCGTGTAGTTCGTTCCAGTTGTTCTATATCTGTTTTAGACCATTTTATTATACCAAAAGAGTAAGTAAGTAAGTATCGGGATAGCATAAGTATTTAGTGCTTTTACGTGGTTTTTGCCAGCTAATTGAGTTTTGCATAGTGTGTTTAGTCTTCTTTTATATTCTGTGGTCAGTGTGAGTTTGATTGCTGTGTGATCGATTCCTTTTAATTGTTTATATCCTAGGTATTTATATAGCTCATTGTCTTCCATTGCCGTTATAATATTGCTATTATCTACCATATAGTCACCGGGTCGAACTTTTCCTTTTACTATGTGTAATGTTTTGCATTTATCCAGGCCGAATTCCATATTAATATCTTTACTAAATTGTGTTGTTATTTGTATTAGTTTCTGCATGTCTTTGTCTGTTTGTGCGTATAATTTTATGTCATGCATATATAGTAAGTGTGAGATCACTGTATCATCTGTGGAGTGTTTGAAATTATATCCGGCCCGGCACTGATGTAACATGTGTGATAGAGGATTCAAGGCGAGGCAGAATCATAAGGGGCTTAAGGAATCGCCCTGATAGATGCCTTTCCTAATAGAAATCTGTCGGGTGGTAATTATTTTATCGTTACTATGTAGTTGCAGTGTTGTGTTCCAAAGAGGCATAATGTTATGCATAAATTGAATTATTTTAGGATTTATGTTATAAATTTGCAAAATTTTTAATAACCAAGAATGTGGGACGCTATCAAAAGCTTTTCTTTAATCTATATAGGTACAATGAAGTTTTCTATGTTTTGTAGTTGCATGTTTATGAATCTATATTTAATTGTTTCTTGCACCCCATATGGCCCCGCCTGGATCCTTTTGGTTCTTCAGCTATTATGTGATTATGTTCAACATGTGTATTTATCTTATCTGCTAAAACTGATGTAAGTATCTTGTATATTGTGGGTAGACATGTGATTGGTCTATATTGAGATGTTTGTGATGAGTGTGTTTCAGTTTTTAGAATCATGTAGGTTATCCCTGTTTCAATGAATTGTGGTATATTTTGTCTTCCTGAAACTATTTCTGTGAAGTTTTTGGCTATGGATTCATGTAATGATGTTAGTTGTTTATATCAATAGTTATAGATTATATCTATGCCTGATGATTTCCAATTATGTAACTTCCTTGTAATATTAGTTATATCGGATTTGGTGATATCATTGAAGTCCATTTCTTTTAATTCACTCCATTTACATTCTTCTTCTACAACCCACTCTGCTTCGTCATTGTGCTGAATTTTTTCTTCCCATATACCAGCCCAAAATGTTTCAAGCTGTATTTTTGTAGGTATTTATGTGGAATCTTTTGAGTGTTGTGTTAATAGCTTTCTGTAAAATATTTTCTCATTTGATTGAAATAATGCGTTATCGTTCTTCCGTTGTTGTGCTTTTTTATATCGTTTTAATCTATGTACTAATAGTAGTGCTAATTTTTGTTTAAGAGTATCTAAAAATTCTTCCGGTTTTGTATTATCATCCTCATACTTTGTGTGTATTTTTTTACTATTCAATATAGTTTCAACTTTTTTCACTAATTTTCTAGATCTATTATTTTTAATGTATTGAGTTACTCTACCACAGTCTGCCCGAAGCATTTATATATCCCTTTTTAGCCTGATTTGCCAGGGAGTTTATTTATGTTTTTTACATTCTTTTGGCATGTCGGTTCTATTTTTTTGTAATTGAGTTCTTGAGATACTACCACGGCGGTGCAATATATGAGAGTGTGTACGTCTTTTAGCTGTGTATCATTAAAAATAAACCGATTCAGTATGTTATGATTGAATAAATGAATTAACTGTGATAGTTTAGAGGAGTATTTTAACCTAGGCAATTTAGGTCTAGCTGCTGGGTCCATACCAGAGTATTGTATAAGTGCTGTTTTGAATTTATGATATATTTCTTGTATAGGTATATCTTTCGAAGAATGATCTGTTATTATCCCTACATCGTTTTCTAGTACAAACGATTCAATTTCTGTTTGGGTGGATGTATGTGATGTTTGTATTTATGGTTGTGTCTGTGTTTCAGGGATTGATTGTGTGTGAGGATAACCTTGTGTTTGAGTATTTGGTTGAAAATCTACTTGCTCTATCAGTGGATTTTGAGTAGAAGCATTAAAGTCACTCCCTGTGCTATTATCTGTGTAATTCTGTAAATGTGTTCGTACCTCTTCTTTTATTTGATTAATTGTGTCTGCAGATAGCAATTTATTTCTAATGATAGTCCTTCTTTGGTCAGCAATTCGCTGTTCAGTAACTTTAATGTGCGGGTATTTTAGTGAGAATAGTTGGTATAATTGTTTTCTATATGTGGTTAAGTCGGTTTCTAATTTAGTTATACGAAAATAGGTACGCATGATAAAAATGTTAACTTCTTTATTCCACTTCATGCGTACTCTTGGTTTACCAGCCTTTGTGGACGCAGGTAAAAAGGTATTCACCTCCTGCGCAACACTTAAAGCTGGGCTAGGGGTTCCGCGTGAGTTTTGGTCTTGGAAGAGGCTGATGAAGGTGCATAAGATGCTGTTGATGGGCTAAATAGTTCAGGTATTGATTGTTCAGAGTTCAAACTAATGGTGTCTTCTAATTGTGTGGCTGTAGTATTTTCGGGAGACCCGGAGGGAGCCCGCCTATTCAACTCCCGTCCACTGACGGTTCGCATGCTGTCACATCCAGCGTCAGCTCTAGATGTGCCCCGGTGATCGCCCCCGGGTAGCGACATTATACGTTTACTTCTAAATATCATATCTCCATAAAGTGGGTTCCCAGAGCCATGTTAGCCGCGCCAGTAACAGTATTATCGCGTGTCCGTCCCCCACGTGAGTCAGGTGTTCGACTCGGACGTTTGGTTGGATTATGGGGGGCTTATTATTATTATTATTTGTATCTTCTTTTAATTCACGGGATCTTCCGTAGGGAAGATGCCCGGTCCTTTAGGAGGCTTACATGGGGATATGGATCCAACACGCAGAGGCCTTTGGAGAAATTTAATCTAAATATTGGGATGGGACATCTATCGATGACATTCCACGTCTGCACATAACATACGTGGAATGCCAGCAGTAAGTGTAAAACTATTGTATGATGATGGTATCTAATATATGAATATGGAAGTGGGTGCTTAGTGGACTGGTTCATCTTAAATCTATGAATTTATAAACTGTCGTCTGCCTTCAAACCCATATTAAGAGATGAACGGTGGCATACGGTGACTCACCAACTCACTGAATGGGCCCCCTAAATAGTCGCCACAGACACACAAGTCATACGGTCAACAGAGGGCAACCTTGGTGTAAGTGGATAGGAGTGTCGAGCGGTGCGACGCCGGTTTCACTATTGAGTCTGCGATAAACAAACTCATGGTTTCCCCGTAATTATGCCCTTGAAAATGACACTTCCACCCCCGAGCATATAGCTCTGGCGACCCCTCTCTGACCAGCTGTTTAAGGCAAGCCAGAGCTGAGAGTCCTTCGGGCACTCTTCGGTTTCCACTCTAGCCAGCCAATGAAGGCCAGCTGGAGACGAGTCCCTGATCGACTCTCTGGAGTATTCAGGACCGCAGTGGCGCCACACATTCAGCTCGCCGGTTCTTATATTTTTTGTTCTTGTGGGTTATTACTATTGGTGTTTAGTGACTATTGGTGTTTAGTGTATCTGTTTGATCATTTAGGTTTAGTGGAGTGTAGTTGTTGTCGTTTAGAACTATTGCATGTATTTTACTAGAATGTGATTTTGTGTGAAAAAATGATTTTAGTCTTATGATTTGTTTTCGCTGTGAAAAAATGATTTTAGTCTTGTGAAAAAATGATTTTAGATAATTATTATTTATCATTTATTTATTCATTTCTTATTTATACATTTTTAAATAGATTAAGGGGGTAAACAAACACGCACACATACATATACAGTAAAAAACAAAACAAAAAAAAACTACAAACACACAATCTATTTAAAGAAGTAAAAATAGTGTAGCACCGGCAGCGGGTCTAGGGACCAAATTACCGCGCCTCCGGTCATGGCTTCGCCAGATCAAGACCGGGAGGTCGACGAGAGTGTTCCGCCCGTGACGGAGTCGGAAGTGGGGGCGGCTGTGGCGCGGATTCGTTCCGCCACCACGGCCCCCGGTCCGGACGGAATACCAGTCCGGGTGTTGACGTCGCTCCTCGAGCACTTCGAGCCTCGCCTCAGGCAACTGTTCAACGCCTGTCTGACGTCTGGACGGTTCCCTGAGTGCTGGAAGGAGGGGAGGTTGGTTCTCCTGCCAAAGCCGGCCCCCGGATTTGCCGTCGGCCTACAGGCCCATCGTGCTTCTGGACGATGTGGGTAAGCTGCTGGAGCGTGTCCTCGCTGCCCGCATCATCCGGCACCTGGAGGAGGTGGGGCCCGATCTGTCAGACGCTCAATATGGGTTTCGGAGGGGGTGTTCGACCATCGGGGCCCTACTACGCCTGAGACAGACGGCCGCGGAGGTTGTCGTCGGCAAAGGAGTGCTGTTGGCGGTGTCGTTGGACATCGCCAACGCATTCAATAGTCTGCCATTCAGCTGCATCAGGGAGGCGCTCCGGTTCCATGGAGTGCCCCTGTACCTCAGACGGCTGGTGGCAGACTATTTGGAGGGGCGCAGTGTTCTCTGCGCAGGTCCCGCAGGGGACATTGTGCGGACGCCCATGTCGTGCGGTGTTCCACAGGGGTCGGTTCTGGGCCCGACTCTGTGGGACATCGGGTACGACTGGGCGTTGAGAGGGAGTCTCCCCCTCGGGCTGAGCTTGGTGTGCTATGCTGACGACACGCTCGTCACAGCCCGGGGCACACTCGAAGAGGCGGCGAGCCTGGCCACTTTCGGCACCGAGGAGATGGTCAGGCGAATCGAGGCGCTGGGGCTCAGAGTGCCCTTAAATAAGACGGAGGCCCTATTATTCCATGGGCCATGCGTAAGGCTGCCAACCGGCGCCTCGTTAGTTGTCAACTCCATCCAGATTAGTATCCAGGCCCATATGAAGTATGGTACTCGATGGGCGATGGTGGATGGGATGGATGGTTCCGGGAGCATTGCCGACAAATTGCTCCCCGGCTGGTCGGCGCGGCGTCCGCCCTTTCTCGGCTCATGCCGAACGTGGGCGGACCCAGTTTCGAGGGCCGACGGCTGTATGCGGGGGTGATCCACTCGATGGCCATATACGGCGCACCCGTGTGGGCGAGGGCTCTGAACACCCAGCTCAGGGCAGTTCTGTGGAGGCCACAGAGAGCCATGGCGGTCAGAGCCATTCGCGAGTACCGCACGGTATCGACAGAGGCGGCGTGCCTATTGGCCGGGACACCCCCGTGGGACCTAGAGGCGGAGATGCTCTCCGACCTCTACCGGCGGGTTACCTCAGTGCGCGACGAAGGTGGCTCCCCATCGTTGAGCGAGATAGCCACCTGGCGCGAGGACGCCCGCCGAGACGTCATCGCCCGTCGGGTTACGCGGCTGGAGAGGCCTAGACACGGTGGGTGTCGTTACCGTTGAGGCCCTCCGGCCCGTACTGATGGAATCGATGGAGCGGCGGCACGGGGTCCTCACCTTCCGACTGGTGCAGATGTTGACGGGGCACGGGTGATTCGGGAAATACCTGCACACGGTCGTGTACAGGGAATGGACTCCGGCCTGCCATCATTGCAGTAGTGACGAGGACACGTCGCAACATACGCTCGAGGAATGTTTGAGCTGGGACGGGCAGCGCCGCGACCTCGTCGCTATTATCGGTGCCGACCTGACGCGAGGGCAATGGTCGACAGCGTCAGGAATTGGGACGCGGTCGCCGCCTTCTGCGAGGCTGTCATCTCGCGGAAGGAGGCGGGGGAACGAGTCAGGGAGGACTCCCGCGACCCGGGCCGCCGCCAGCTGCCGGGGCGGCGCAGGCGCGAATACCTGCGCCTGATGCCGCCCTAACCCAGGCCTCGGGTGATCGGACCGGGAAATTGTCCGGTCGCCCGACGCGAGGCCACCACGTGAGGGCGACGCCCCGACGGCGAAATCTGTCGGGGCGTCGACTAGAGGAACCCGCGAGGGTAAACCGCCGGGCGGACCACTGAAGACAAAGATCGGGTACCGGTGGTCCGCTCGCACGGCGAAGAGAGAGGAGTTTTAAGGTGGGTCTATGGGGTCACGCGCCGCCTTTCCGTCACCCCGGACCGATATGGCGGGGCGAGACGCATCCATAGTCCACCGATAAAAAAAAAAAAAAGGGACCAAATTACCGGTGGTTAGGGATCCAGAGAGAGAAACCTCCTCACAATTCGTGCCGTGTCGAGGAGAACTGCCTTCTGCATCTGACCCTTGACCCAACCACCTAACGCGAGCCTCGAGAGATGTTGGTCGAGGCTCTTGGCCATTAAGCCATTGACCGAAACAACTATCGGTACAATGATCGCCGAGTCCACATCCCACATGTCGACAATCTCGTGAGCCAAGTCCAGATATTTAACTTGTTTATCTTTCTCAGTCTTCACGAGATTTTCGTCATGTGGAACAGTAACGTCGACTATCATTGCACGACGCTCTAGACGATCTATCACCACGATATCAGGCTTGTTGGCTACAACAGTCGACCTATCAGTGATGATAGATCGATCCCAGTACAATGTGACGTGACTATTTTTGAGAACTACTTCTGGTACATACCTATAGTACGGCACTTCTACGTTGACAAGTTTGTACCGCAAAGCAAGTTGCTGGTGGATTATCCTGGCTACTTGATTATGTCTGTGCAAGTACTCGCCGTTAGAAAGACTAGAACAGCCGGAAACGATATGCCTGAGGTACTCACCTGGTCGGTGGCATGCACGACAGATGTCGGCTGTGCCATCCCTGAAGATATATTTCCGGTAGTTCTTGGTCATTATAACTTCGTCCGCAATTGCACAGACAAAACCCTCAGTCTCTCCGAAAAGATTGCCGAAACGTAGCCAGGCTACCGAGGCTAAACTGTCTACTTCGGGACCATTTAGAGCCCTGTAGAATCTGCCATGCAGCACCTTGCTCTGCCATACATCTTTGCGGTCGTTGGTACTTAGTACTATAGGACTGCACCAATTCTCCTTAGCCAACCGCAGCGGGGTGAGTCCACTATCTACTGCGACCACATCACGATGTCATCCGTAAAAAATAATTTCTAAGATTGCACACCTCGCGATTATGGAGGGACTTAGCATTTAGAAAGCCTCGTCCCCCACACTTTCGCGGGATGTACAACCTCATCACAGATGAACGCGGGTGATGCATTCTGCATGTTGTCATTAGTGCGCGGACTCTTCTATCTATGGTGTCCAGCTCAGTTTGAGTCCACTTGAGTATGCCAAAGGAGTACATTAGGATTGGCATAGCCAAAGCGTTGCAGGCACGCACCTTATTGCCTATTTTTTATTATATTATGAATGTTGTTGTTTTATTATTTATTATATTATGAATGTTGAGGAAGCGAGTGAAGTATGCAGAGATAGAGTTCTCTGGCACTCTGTTCTCTCTGCCTACCCTGCAAGGGATATGGCGTGATGATATGTATGTGTGTGTATTATTTATTATTATTATTATTATTAGTACCTATATGTTAATATTTCGTGTTATCTTTTCTCGCATACCTACATGTTATATGCATATTATATTCTTTATTCGTCTTTCACGTTAAAGATGAAAAGGGGGTGATGAAATATCTTTCCATTACACGAACATTTTCGTTATTTCAACTTATAATTTACTCGAGCAGCACTGTTTGATGTACGTTCTTTTTCTTCTTGTAACGATGTAATTCGAAAATACTTTAAAATATAACTATTATAACTGAAAATGTTATTTACACATTAGATTATTTTAAATTATTTAAAATAGTTATGTAGTGTACACAAAAGTAGAACTTAATACATAGTTTTATAACATGAAAAGTTAAGCCCGTGTTAGGCAAAGACAATAATTGTGCAACTTATGTTTTGACTATTTTTCGTAACAAGTTCAATAATGTAGGTAATCTTTGCGGCATCTCTTAAATTAAATTGGATATAAATTATTAGATATATGTATATAAATCCTGCATGTTGTCAATTTTACATTTTACTTTAAATTAATCAATAATCTACCATCCGCTCGCAGCGATTGTCACTAAGAAGCTCCGCCTGGGGGGCACACTTAAAACATTACTTATTTTTACTGACCGTCGCGCCGTCTACAGATTGGTTGTACAAACTTAACTGCTGCCATAATGTCCTGCCTGTCCTGATATTATTATTGTTTAATTATCAGCTGATATGTTTTTTTTTTTATATTTCAGGGTAGCTTTCATAGTAAAAGAAAATTCTATGTAATTACACATACACATGTAGATATGTATATATATTACTTCAACTTTAGTTCACCGCCTAAACTCTGGGTGGCAGCACTTTCCATACATGCATATTTTATCATCGAGTTGCCACTCTTTTTCAATTTAATAACTTTACTCTTTGAGCTCCGCTAAGTAAATGAGCGGGCTTTTTTTTATTTTTCAATAACAATAAAATTTCTCTAGTGAAAATACTTTTACAAATATTAGCTCCAATGTGACGTACATCGAAAAATAATGTAATTTTTATAGTGTAATATAAAAATGGTTGTGTGTATATTAATATAGTTATAGAATGACCAGTCCCCTTACCCTATCGGAGCCAACTGTCAAATAGCTTATGAATTGAAACCTGTCAAATGATATTATTAACATAAATAGGGCCTATATTTTTATAATATTAATATTTATATTTTTGACATAAAATGGTATAATTTAACTAATTAAAGTTCATGGGTATATTGACAGTTCACTCTAAAGTTCATCGTTTACACGCTAAGCTCCCTAATCCTACAAGCGGTACGCAATCAAGAGTTAAAAAATAATAAATAACAATGTGACAATTAATTTCATCTGGCCTACGTGCCCTTGTTACGTGCGCAACAACATGTTTCCATAAACTAATAAAGTATTAGCACAAAACTTGTTTAATTAGAGGTAAACTGGAATTCTTATCTGTTATTATTTATAATTTAGGTATATGAATCATGATGATTGTCACGTACACTAAAATGTTCTTCTTTCGTCGAGCAAATGTTTGGATAATATTTTTTCATTTGCCTGCCTGCTTGACGTCAGCCCTACTTGGGAATGTAATAGGTATATTGATCTATGAATGTAATGTTAACATAGTCTGTGAATGTTAATGAGATGATATTAGATAGAGTTGTATGGTGTAAAACTTCTTCGTAATGAGCAAACAGTAAACCTGATTTTAAAAGATACTGCCGCTCGTGGACCTTACGATTTCATCGAGCAATGTAAATGAAGGTAAAAAAAGGAGTGGTTTTCCATAGATTCGTGTTCTGTATTAGTTGTAAGATATGTTGAGATAGGTTTTATTTCAACCGGCCAAGTGTGCAATTGAAATCGAAGTCTTATCGAAGAAGTATGGTACTATAATCACCACGCATAGTATTTTCCTTTCAAATGCCCTAAAAATTCAATAACCGTAACTGGAACTATCTGAAACTGTTGAAATTTTGTATTTACAACATGTAGTTTATTTGCATTGTATACAATGTAATGCAAAAATAGTGTTAAAATGTAGTCAAACAGATATGATGCAACAGATGAGTGTTTCATATAGGTTTTCATTTTATGTAAAAATTTTTATAATTTCGAAATTGGATAGTCAGCGCTTGATTAAAGAAACGGCTTGATTTCTTTTTTTTTGTGATAGATTTGGGGGCGTTGGTGTTACTCGCCGGCCACATGACCGACCGGAATACCCGCGCTTTTACGGGGTGTCGGAGAGATCGTCTACTGACATTCGATCCCCGAAACCCCAACAAACGACTTCATTTACTGATGGACAGGAATTATGAGGAAGTTACTCAATATGAAAAAAGTGAAATATCTACTGACGGAGGGTGACCTTAGCAAGCATAATAATGTTTCCAAATTATTTCTCTCTACAGTCGATTGGTCCGAATAACGTTGAGGAAGGTAACCGTTGGGACAGAAAGGTTTTCGAGTGACGACCGCGTATCGGACGCCGCAGTGCTTGTCGCTCCCGCAGGTGGACTGACGAACTGATGAAGGTTTCTGAGCGTCGTTGGATGCGGGCGGCATGAGATCGCACTTAATGGCGAAATTTGAGGGAGGCCTACGTCCAGCAGTGGATGAAATGATGATGATGAATTTATTAATAAAATTATATAAGACAGATGGAAAACACAATGTTTTCCGATTATTATTCTTCTTCTCCTATCATCACATAATAATTTCACTATATGCATTTACAAAGCGTATTTTACCTGTAATTAAGGTTCAAGGGCGGTTCCTCGGGGAAGGCGTCATGTGATCATGACCTCATCCCCGAGGTGAATGCTATGTCAATCAATAATTTTTAGAGTTGTAATTTTGTTATTTAACTATTCTCCGTGGTCGTGGCGAGTTTTAGCGAGAGGAATGTGTATTGTGGTGGCCTTGGCTATTTAATATTTCAGTGTTTTAAGATTTTATATTAAATATAATTTTCATGACATTTAATCGTAATCTATCTATATATATATAAGAGATTTCCACCTATGTATTGACTCATCACGATATCTCTGGAACCATGAGGCCTACAAACCTCAAATTTGGTAGGAATATTTCTTTTGCCGAGTAGAGGTCAGCTAAGAACAGATTTTACGAAATTATATACCTAAGGGGGTGAAAAAGCAGGGCAAAGTTTTTATGGGACAACGTGATTCCTTGGTCCAATCTATTTCAAATTTTGCATAAACATTTTTTAACAGAATTGATGAAAGATGTGATTCATATTTTATTGAGATTTATCTCCTAACTGGGTTAAAAAGGGGTGGAAAGTTATTTTAGGGGTGATTTGCTTTAAAGTTGATATCAATACTTCTTAGTAATTTTGATTTAAAAGACATTTTATTTTGACACATGTTTGTAAACTCAATTCGATTATATTCAAAAAACCGGCTAAGAGTGACTCGGAGTCGCGCACGAAGGGTTCCGTACCATTATCTATAAATGGCAAAATAATCATGTTTGTTGTATGGGGGCTTAAATTCTCTATTTGTTTTATTTTAATTTAATTATTTATTTCTAAAGTGAATATATTACTAAATATTCTGTGAATATTTCAAACGACTACCTATTTTTGTTATCAATATCGAGCAAAAACCTTACCTTTGTTGTGTGGGAGCCCCCTTAAATATTTATTTTATTGTTTTTTAGTATTTGTCGTTGTAGCGGCAAAAGAAATTCATCATTTGTGAAAATTTCAACTGTCCAACTATCACGGTTCATGAGAGCAACCTGGTGACAGACAGGCTAAGCAACGGATGGACAGCAGAGTCTTAGTAATAGGGTCCTGTTTTATCTTTTGGGTATGGAACTCTAAAGAGATTGATGTCACATAAACGTTCTTCTTCTCTTTGTGTATTGGCAATCAGCTACTTATACGAGCTATTGGTGCCAGTGTCAAGTTATAATTATTTTTACGTTTGTAGTCTTTCAGGTTAGTCATTGTCTAAGTCAAAATGTCACCATCAACAGTGCTGTGGCTACATTGTTAATGGTATCTTGTGGAAATTTTGATGGAAAACGAAATCGTTGTAACTTTTATATACACTTTTATATGATATTCACTACATCCCAGTAGTTCCGCCGCATCATCATCACAGCCCATATATCATCCATGCACTCTTAAAGTACTTAACCGATTTTAATCAAATTTGCATAATATGTGTAGTTTGATCCAACTTAAAAGATAGGATAGCTTCCATCTCAATTTATAGTCACAATATTATTTTATTGCAAATTATTTGTCTATTATTTGACAGTCACAATTGTCTGTTATCTGCAAACGATTCTAACAGATGGTGATATCGGTTGACTGGATTGAGTAAGTACTTAATAGATGGCGCTATGTTAAACGTAGAAACGTTTCAAATAAGCTACAATTTATTAGTACAACCACCACGTGTTACTGAGACTACCTTACCCACAGCAACGCGTGGCCGGGTCTGCTAGTAATATTATAAATGTGAAAGTGTATGAAGATGTGTGTTATTCATTCACACATAAGCCGTTGAACATTGGATGAAAATTTGACACATAGATAACCTATTTTTCTGGATTAACACATAGGATACTTTTAATCCCGGTGATGTGTTCCTTTGGGATAATAATACAATTTTGGGAAAGATACTTTTCACGCGAGCGAAGCCGCGGGTGAAGGCCAGTGCAGTATAATGCAGAGGATGTGCAAAAATGTAATGAATATTATATAACAGTGCTTTACATATGCTTTCGAGCTCCATACAAAATTTTAGAAAATACCATGATTTCTGTAGTCATGGCAGTGGCACTGAGGGACACAAGAACAAAATAATAATTAAGTGTAGTTGATAAATGAAGTTTTGGTGTAGCCATGGCATTGAAGGACACAAGAACAAAACAATAATTAAGCGTAGTTGATAAATAAAGTTTTGGCGCGAATATGGAAATGTCATGTTACGCTCTTGTATTATATTTATTTCTTTAGAGTTTTGTAGTGTTATATTGAATGATTTTGTTGATATTTTATGGAATATGATACAGTTAAAGTGCTGAAGTGTAGTGAATATGGTATAATAGTGGTTTACGTGTATTTTCATATTTGCCCAAAATTCCCAAAGAAAATCATTGATTAGGTTATCAGCGCCCGATTAATGGTAACGACTTGACTTACTGATAGACAATGACTATTAAGGCTACATAATATGAAGAAATAATGAACAATATATGAAAAATAATTAAATAAGACTTGGCTGTATGGGCTTTGATCCCTTTGCCTGTCCGAATGGACGAAAAGAACCAAAAAAAAAATGGGCACTGGGCATCATAATTTCACTATAATGGCATAAATTCATAATATCGGCAGATAGCGTAAAATGTTTATTAAATTTATTTTTAACGTATTGAGCAATTTGAGTACTGTATAGTAAGTGATTCTTTGACTTGCATCCTAGTGTAGATCATAGATTATTGTAGATTGAAAAATGTGTATATGCAAGTTAGCTGCTAGTGAAGCGATAGCATGTTGTAGGTAATCACCTAGAGAAAATAAAGGCAACAACTCGTAAGGTAGCCTCTGTGATGATTCCATATCAAGTTGCTTGCTCATTTGCCACTATCAGCAATAAATAAAATCACCAATTCTATCTTATATTATTAAACTAGCAATTTTTGTATACTTAAATATTTTCAGAATCTCAGCAATGGCATCAGCGATTTCTATGAAATTTAATATGTAAAAGGCTTCAGGTGGTGGCAAATCTATCTAGCTAGGTTTAACTTATAAAAAATATAGTTTTGCATTTTCATTCAATAAAAAAAAATGGTTACTGAAAATTATTTGAATGTGAACACAAACTTGCCTGCTATCATTAAGAATAGACATAGTTCAGTTGGTAAAACAAGAAGTCTGATCGATACAGCTCAGGTTTGATCCGCAGTTTTCTCTTTTTTAATTTTATATCTTTTTTACATTATTTTAACAATAATTTTTTTAATACCTAAATATATTTGCCAAAACAAATTTGAAACAAAACATTGAGTCAAAGTCAGCCATCCACATATGTTAAATATTAAGCAACAAAACTTTTAATTACATGAAATAGTCAATGAGTATCTTGGAATAAACTGAGGTGCTATAGTCTAAAGCTGAGCAGTATATACTTGCAGCATAAAATTTCCAGAGAAAATCCTTGAAACTTGAAAAAAACTGCAGAAAGCTCTACATAATAATAAATTTTGTCAGATCAAGCAAAAATAAAACTTCCAGGGCATAATTATACTTAAGTTTTTCTGCAGTACAGTTTTCATTATTTTTTGTTTTCATACAGAGTTAATAATCTTTTCACTAAGTTGTATTACATCTAAATGAATGTTTTTTATTGCCATTGTCATGAACAAATCTTTGTAGGTTTTTTTTTTTTTCTATTTGACATGAAACAATTTTTATATTAAGGTCAACATCTATTAATTTTATTTCTAAGTGACTATCTGAGAATAAAGAATTTCTCAGAGAATCTGATTCTTAGCTGTAGAACTGTTCTAATATTAGTTGTTGGTTGATTTTTCTTCTTTAGCAAAATATATTTTATCATGTTCATCATGTTTGCCATCATTTGAGATAGCGGTATCCGTCGCTTTGCTCTTAAGAAATTCTTCCTTTGTCTTGAAATGTCCTGTAAATATCGATCTTTACATTAATGATGGCAAAATATATTTCAATTATCAGAGGTATAACTAATCTTCTTAATATTTGTTGTGTTGTTATATTTGGTAGTTGTGTTATTCAACAATTCTTTAATTTGAAATCTATTTATAAGGAATTGCAATTCACACCTGCTTTGTCATTTACTCAAATTACACAGAGATAAATCTTCATCACTAACAAGCCCAGCTGGATCTTTTAAGCCCGCATACTAACAGGCCATGGTTGTGCATAACCTAAAAGACCTATGAAATTTATCAGTTTCAGATATAGATGTCGGCAAACAACTTGAACGCAAATAAAAGTGGTTTTTTTTTTTTTTTTTGGTAGGCTATGGCCTGGTCACACGTCGTCCGCACCGTCCGGGGCGACGGAAGGGGAGCGCGTGGCCCCATAACCCACCTTATTCCCTCCCCATCGCCATTGGGCCGGCCACTGGTACCGCTTCCTTGCCTTCCGTGGCCAGCCCGGCGGGTTACCCTTTCGGGTACCATCCTCCGTCGATGCCCCAGCTAACTGCCGGAGCGTCGCCCTCACGCGGTTGGCCTCTCTGCGGGTGAAGGACTATTCCCCGGTCCAGTCACCCGCGGCCTCGGCTAGGGCGGCATTAGGCGCAGATACTCGCGCCTACGCCGCCCCAGGCGCCGGCGGCGGAGCGTCTCACCGAAGAGGATTTCCTCTCGGAGTCGCCCCGCCGCCTCCTTCCGCAAGACAACTGTCTCACAGAAGGCGGCGACCGCGTCCCAGTTCCTGACCATCGCTAAGGCGATGCTCGACAGCGCCAGGTCGGCACCGATGATCGCGACGAGTTCACGGCGCTGCTCTGCCCAGGCCACACAGACCTCGAGCGTGTGCTGCGCCGTGTCCTCGTCGCAATCGCAGTGGTGGCAGGACGGTGTCCTCTCCCTCCTCACGACCGTGTGCAGGTACTTGCCGAAGCAACCATGCCCCGTCAAGACCTGCACCAGTCGGAAGGAAAGGACCCCGTGCTGTCGACCCAACCACTCCATCAGCACTGGCCGGAAGGCCTCGATGGTCCGAACACCGAACCGAGGCCTTTCCAGCCGGATTGCCCAACGGGCAATAACGTCACGGCGGGCGTCGCCCCGCCAGGCGGCCATCTCACTAAGCGAGACGGTGCCGCCCCCTGCCCGCGTCACTGACACCCGCCGGTACAGTCCGGCGAGCATCTCCGCCTCGCAAGTCCCACGGGGGTGTTCCGGCCAACAGGCATGCTACTTCCGTCGCCACCGTGCGGTACCCGCGTATGGCCCTGACCGCCATGGCCCGCTGTGGCCGCCACAGTAGAGCCCTAAGTCGGACGGTCAGAGACCCCGCCCACACGGGTGCGCCGTACAGGGCCATCGACCGGACACCCCCGCGTACAGCAGTCGGCACGTAGCGCTGGGTCCGCCCACATTCGGCATAAGCCAGGATAGGGCGGACGCCGCGCCGACAAGCCGTGGAGCAAGCCGACGGAAATGCTCCCGGAACCACCATCGCCCGTCGAGCACCAGGCCCAAGTACCTCATATGGGCCCGGATGCTGATGGGAACCGAATTGACGGTGATCGAGGTGTCGGTGGGTGGACTAGTGCGGGGCCCATGAAATAATAAGGCCTCCGTCTTATCCAGGGCCACCCTTAGCCCCAGCGCCTCGATCCGCCTGACAATCTCCTCGGTGCCAAGAGTTGCCAGGCGTGCCGCCTCCTCCAGCGTCCCACCCCGGGCTGTGACGAGTGTATCGTCGGCGTAACAGATTACGCTCAGCCCGGGCGGGAGGCTCCCTCTCAACGCCCAGTCGTAGCCGATGCTCCACAAAGTCGGCCCCAAGATCGACCCCTGCGGAACACCGCACGACATGGGCGTTCGCACAACATCCCCTACTCGGTTCTTATAGAGGACGCTGCGCCCCTCCAAATAGTCTGCCACCAGCCGCCTCAGGTATACAGGCACTCCGTGATACCGGAGTGCCTCCCTGATGCAGCTGAATGGCAGACTATTGAATGCCTTGGCGATGTCTAGAGACACCGCCAACAGCACCCCACCGCCAGTGACAGCCTCCGCGACTACGGCCCTCAGGCGCAGTAAGGCCGCGATCGTCGAACGCCCATTTCGGAAACCGAATTGGGCGTCCGACAGATCGGGGCCAACCTCGCTAAGGTGCTGGCCGATACGGGCAGCCAGGATCCTCTCCAACAAATCAAAGTGGTGGGAAAAGTATTGCGCATGTACAGTTACATGCAAAATATTGGTAATTCATAAAGTATATTATTCATTTTTAATGACGTGTCGTATCGTGTTTTTTAGTGTTTGTTTTTAGTAATAAGTTATATTATTGTGCTTTTAATAATTTTAAAGAATTAAAAAACAAATAATAAAATAAAAAAATAGTAATTAAAAAAATCAAACGAAGTTTACATTTAGTCAGTATTACTATCAGTATAAGGTAGAAACGATATTCCACACATTATAGTCTGTCTAATCTAAGAAGTGCACTTTGACAGTTGTCTGAGTAAGTTGTCTAGGTATGTGAACCAAATAATCGCTATCGAAAATAACCGATTTTACTGAGAAATCAATATTGATTCTTTAAATTAATAATCAGTTTATTTTTTATTTTTCAAAAAGGTGATAAATAAATTGAGTGCTAAATTAGTACTAAACAAATTTAATTATTTCAGCATAGAATCTATTCATCATATTTAGTAGGATTAGGTTAATTAAAATAAAAAAAACAAAAAAAGAAAAGACTGGATTTGATTATGGTTATATATTAAGAATTACTATTATTACTTGAATTATCAGCGTCGCGAACATTAATAATTATTTTCTCATCAATCAAAGTGTCGAAATGTACATCTCTGTCAAAATCTCTATTCGATTAATTGTATTATTCTAATATTTTTACCGATTATTTGGATAATCCTGAATTGGAAGTTGTCAAGCACTACTGTATAGAACGTGATGACGTGACATTGTTAGTTCGTTACTAACAATTACTATTTACCATGTTATTTCTATTTTAAATTAGTTTTACGAGTTTCAACATTAGATTATTGTACAAGAAAATCACCCGCAATGTTAATTATGTAAATAACTTAATAGTTGTTTAAAATTTCAGATTTAGTGTTTACCATCATGTGTATACGTTTGACCGAGGTCATTGTGTATTAAAAAATGCAAAACGTCAAAATGCACTTCTTAGATTAGATGAACTATAAGGTCACTACTAGTCGAAGCGTAGCTAATGGAGGGGGTCGGCTCATCATAATCATTGTCATTGTCGCTACTTGAGGTACTATTATCACTCGCATAAATTATAAATTGATCTGTAATGGAATCCACTACATGGTCATTTTTTATATATTCCGATTCAATATAGTGGACTTTTTGACACAGTTTAGACCATTCTTCAGCCCCCGTTGCTGCCACCTTTTCCTTAACCAAGTCAATCACGCGGTTGGCGTTCCATGTGACATTCTTACTGCTTACGTATCCTTTGAAAGACGCCCATACCATTTATATAGGATTTAAGTCAGGATGATATGGGGGTAACCGAAGCACTGTATGGTTGTGTTCAGCTAATATTTTATCAATACTGAATTTTTTGTGCTTATCTTTATTTAATTTTATTAATTTATTTAGCTGCGGTTTTAACATTTTATCAGTATATTGTATACCATGTTTAGACAACCATTTCTGCATCACGATTTTCTTAGCATTAGGAATTGGAGCACGATCATATTGTTTATTGTGATACGATGCATTATCTACAACTAATACGGAATTTGGTGGCAGATTTGGTATTAATTGACAACGTAACCATTTTTCATAATTGTCAAAATTCATGTTATCATGATAGTCGCCTGATTTTGTGCCTGCTTTAAATAAAAGAAGAGCATTGGGAACAAATCAGTCTTCAGACCCCGCATGTACAATAACTATTCGTTGACCTTTCGATATTGGTGTTTTAAGCCCTTTAGTTGATCCATTGGACCATGCCTTAGAACAAGAATAAGAAGAATCAACATATGACTCTTCTGTGTATATGATTGGTCTTCCTTCCTTTCGAAATTGTAGTAATTTTTCAAGATATTCAATTCTGAGCAATCGAATATTGCTCTTTTCAATGAAAATCTTCCTGTTATTTTCAACTTTTCTCCACCGGAAGCCCAATGATTTTAAAACTCTACTCAAGCCATGTGCCGACCCTTCAAAATTTATATCTTCCTTGAGTTTTTTTCTAAGCTTTTCTACAGTTGGAAGCTCTTTATTTGTTATGTGAAAATTATGTACACATGTTTTTATAACAGATTGATCGAAACTATCGATCCCAGTGATCGGTTTCTTACTTGATATTTTTTTACCCGGTGTCCTATATATGGTAAGAAATTCTGAATTTTTACCTTCCTTAACTATTCTTCTGACTGTTCTTTCAGAAGTTTTTGTTGCCTCTACAGTTCGTTTTACTGCTTCCATTTCACCTTTTAACTCTTGCTTCATATAGCAGTAAACATCAAACACCATTTTTCTGGTTTGTCTTTTTAAAACCGTATTGTTTTTTCGCGGCATTGCATTGGTGTGTTATTAGACACTACCACGATAACAGCAAATAAAAACAACAACAAAAAACTATAACAAAATTATTAATTACAACTATTTAACAAAGCGTACTACATTAATATGCACGCAAGTGTATTTGGGAGCAATCGAGAAGTAGACACGGAGCGGGAGGCAGGGGTCGACTGATCAACCAATAACGCAATCGATACGACTACTATACCCGTCGCGCGTCCCACTCCCCGCTTAGAGGACTTGAAAATCGATCACTGCGCAGGTTTTGACATTTGTCAAGTTGTTTGCCGGCATCTATACTAATTAATTGATAATAACTTTTATAGTATATAAATACATAATTGTTATATTATGAAACAATTTTTGGAATATTGAAAAACTAAAACAAAAAATACTAAATTGTATATCCAAATAACAAATTAAATTTTTCTTTGGATTGGAAAGTAATTTGTCAATGCAATCTTCTCATAAACCTGTAACTTCATATAGCTTGTAAAATATAATCGCATATCGGCTGTTGCAGTATTGGTCGCTCCCCAGGTCGACCAACGATCACCGAAGACAAAAATCGGGTACCGGTGGTCCGCTCGCACGGCGAAGAGAGAGGAGTTTTACGGTAGGTCTATGGGTCACGCGCCGCCTTTCCGTCACCCCGGACCGATTTGGCGGGGCGAGACGCATCCATAGACCAGCAAAAAAAAAAGGTCGACCAACGATCTAGTGAAGGTTGCTGGGAGTTGTTGGATGCAGGCATATGACCGCACTTTGTGGTGATATATGAGGGAGGCAGTAGTGAAATATGAGGGTGGCCTTCATCCAGTAGTGGATGACAAAAGACTGAATGGTGATGAAAATATAATCAAAATAACAAAATCAGCGAGATCAAATAATTAAAATCATAATATTTATAATCACACCAAGTCGTCTTATTTGCCTTCAAGTTTCATTGTGATGAGTACATTAATTATAAACGAATTTGGTATTTGTCCTTCAAATATGTCTATGGCATGAGTCTTGATTGCATCCTTTTTTTTTGATGGGGATAATTTGCAGCTATGCCTACATGCGCTGTAACTACTGTTTGGTTAATTATTACTTTAATGCTCGTATTCAAATGATCTTTTATTTTAAGCCTCCATAACTTTGTCTCCCAAATCTACGCCGCCCATATTCTTATTATAATTCAGGATAACATTTAGATGACAAAAGGGTTTTATTGCCATAATTTTTTTCCAAGATGAATTTTCTTTCCACAATATAATATTGATTAATTTATATTTCTTGTTCACATACACACAAAATTTTTAAACTTTTCTGACAAATTGTTTGTGATTGGATAAATTTTGTTTTTATTGGATGTGTTAACTTAACCTTTTATGGCGCTTAATCATAATTTATATTAATTATACGGACATTTCGTGACAAATGTGTTTTTATTTATAGGAAAAATAATATAAAAATCTTGTTACAAAAAAAAAAAATTATTGTTTAAAAAAAAATACTATATGTTGCAGGAATACAACATTGCTTTAAAACTCGTTAAAAAAAATATGTTAAATATACCTATATTTTGTTTATTGTAGCACAAGCCAATGCCACATTTTTCGTAAAGTGTTTTGCGTATACCCTGTGCAGCCTGGAAATTTGCACCTCATTCTTTTATCCACCCAAGCAGGCCAGTGCCCGTATTGGTCTAACCTCACATCTCTTTGGAGTGACATGTTGAGCTCTACCTTTCTTCTTTTTATTTTGAAAGAGACATTTAACATCACTTTTACACTTTATGCGGTTAATTGTTTTGTATTTTCATAACGTCTCTACTATATCTAGTCTCAATTCAGCGGGGTTGAGAGTTTTATTGGTAAGATTTTTGACAGCATGTATTTTTCGGTATAAAATCCATTAATTATACATAGCCATGTCTAGGAAATGACAAAAAAATCCTATATAGGGGAGTGTCCCATAGTGCCGAACACCTAAGCTTAGATGGCAGTTAAAAAAAACGGATCGCATATTAAACATTTAATGGAAATTATTAAGTACAAAACAATCATAGACACCTATATAAATGAACAAAACAAACAAAAATAAACGAATTATATGTTTTAACAAGTGATTCTTTTTGGCATTAATTTTTGGATAATAATTCTGTGGCACCTAGTACCGAACATAGATATAAAATGGCACTTACGGCCGAACAGTCTTAAAAAAGATGACATCGGTCACAAATATATAATTCAGAACACTCTGGTATATCAGCACAAGCCTCGTGCGCCCATTCTTTGCACGAATTGCACTGGATCCAGTCCTCATCGTGGTCTTCGAGGCAAACAACACACGAAGTCTCTTGGTGTGCCTGCGAAGATACGTTGCTTTGTTGTTCTTTCTCTTTTAATGGCAAAACTTTGGTTTTCTTAATTTTATCTGCTTTATCTGTCTTCTTAAATTTACGTTGTAGTTTCTTTTGTTCTTTAAGCAGTTTTTCGTTTTCTTTATTTGCCAGAGACAATTTGTAAGGAGAGGCAGTTAGGATTTGACTTTTCTCAGACTTTCGTTTTCTTGTTTGAGCTCTTTTCTTTGCAGCGTCTGGTAATGGTGAAATATTTAAAATGGCCTGTCGTACACAATCTGGACCTTTGCTGGTAGAAGGCTGTGGTGAAAGACTGCGGTAATATTATGTCAGAATGTATTTGCTCTGGTATTGTTGACTGAACAACAGGCGGAGAACGATCGACGTTAATTTGTTCTTCGACAGATTCTTCTATTGGAATGTTTGTAATGTCACTGGGCAAATAATCCAGATCGCTGAAGATATTTTCATTAAATGGATATATACCTACCGGTACACCTGAATCCTGCTGCTGCTATTTCATAACGAGCTACTTTCATACTCTGTATTTCTTGCACCTGCATTAGCTCTTATCCACATTCCGCATTGATCATTATAGGCATCCTTGAAAGGTTTCATAAATGATCTATCTAACGGCTGAAGTTTATGTGTAGTGTGTGGTGGTGAACTAATAAGGTGAATGTTGTTATCTCTGCACCAGTTTATTACCGCCAAAGTCTTGTGGCTGCTATGCCCATCAAGTAAAAGCAGAATCGGAGACTCCTTTGAAGGTCGAGCAAACTTAGTAAAATGATGCAACCATTTCAAAAAAAACTCATTGTTCGTCCAACCTTACGGTTGGGCAACACCTTCACTGTCAGGAGGTGAATTTATCATTAGCCGTTCATGCATTCTTTGGCGTGGAAAAACGAAAAAAGGAGGTATAAAATTGCCTGTAGCGCTCATGCAAAATAAAATTGTAACGTTTTTCCCCCTTTCAGCTGAAGTAAGCTTTCCTATTTGACGGGTGTTTTTTATTTGCCATAACCTTTGCATGCTTTTGTACTGTTGTGACTCCAGTTTCGTCACAATTGTACACATTTGATGGTGGAAAATTGTATTTGTCCAAAAGGCTTTTTAAATTATTAAAATATAAATTCACCTGGGCCCTGTTGAATCCAACCGCACGCATCAAGCTGGTAGACTCTGCTGTTCTCAGTGACAAATCTGGATGACGTTTCATGAATTCATATCATAGAAATGTTTACCAGCAGCTTCTTTTTGAACGTTAAAACGATGTTGTATCTTGAGATGCACAGCTAAATCGAAGGCGACTTTCAAAAATTCTTTTTTTGTCAATGGCATACATCTGTCAGCTAAGTCCTTAACGTGGCTTACTAAAACATTCTCATACTCCGATGAAAAGGTCTTTGTGAACCTCCCTAGTACTGGTTTCAATTCTACTTCTTTATCTTCTCTTATCAGTTTCAATTTGTCATACAAAGTAGTAGTAGGAATGCCATATCTTGAAGCCGCTTCTCGTAGAGACATTTTTTTCTTGATTACTTTTTCAATTGCTATCTTTAGGTTTTCAGAATCCCAACGACCCTTCTTGATTTTGTCCATAGTATAAGGTAAACTTGTTCCTGAAATAATGAAATACATATACAACTTGCAACACTTAAAATAATAGAGTAATCGTCAAAACATTTTTGTTCGGTCATAGGGGAAAAAATACTGTTCGGTACTAGGGACTCACTGAAGAGAATTGATAATCATATGACATAAAAAATAGTAACTTATTTTATGTTTTGCATACTGGAACGTCCAAATTACTTACCAATGTCAATTAAGATTGGTACCAAATCGATCTTACACTTATATTTCGGTCACAATCAATAGGTTAAGTTTGTAGGCGACGCCAATTGCCCGCGTAAAATACAATGCGACTGTTCTCGTCCACACTTCGAGCGTCACTGCGAACCCCTGCGCCACCCGCGGCCACGCTAGCTTTACCTCTTTCTATTGCATGACAACGCATCGTCCTTGTCCGTTTATAAGTACCGATTACAACAATCGTTCGATACTACCTGCCGTTCGGCGCTAGGGGACTACCCATTACGCAATCTAATAGGTCGACACCACCCATAAGTCGATTATATTCTGCTACGACAAAAGGTCTTTCAACAAAAATGTATTGCTTTCGTGACTTATCCCACCTTCTTACCACAGATGTTGGGTGTTTGCCTGCAAAATTCGATGCTAGAGTGACAATTTTGTTATCTCTCTAAGCCACTACAGCCACCTCAACGCTATTGAAGTTGGCGACCTGTTCTATAGATGTACCGCGTGGTTCCCTTTTAAAAACTTTTTCATCTAGCAATTTGCAATTGATAATTCTATTTATTCTAATAGTTCCTAAAGTCAAAATGCCGCGACTGGACAATTGTTCGATAAGCGGGATCGATGTATAATAATTATCGAAAAACAGTCGGTAGTTCTGATTGGTAGGCACGCCGCGGACAAGGCGAACTACCACATTAGATGATGCTCCTAACTGGGGCTCGCCGCCGGGTGGTTCACTATAAACTTCAAATTTATACGCATATCCCGATACACCACTTATAACAAAAAGTTTATAAACCCCATTTATGGGGTTTCTCAGGAATATATTGTTTCAGTACACTTCGAGCCTTTGTTGAACATATTTGTTCATCCACAGATAAATACGCTTCGTATGGATCTTTTTTTAAATTTATTGTTCAGTGCTTCTATCAATGGCCGGATTTTATACAATCGATCAGGATCAACGTGGTTATAAGGTAACATTTTACTATTGCCACTGAAGTGTAACATCTGCCTGAGTAATTCAAATCGCTTAGTTGGCATTGTGTTTTGTATTGAGGCAAAGCTATTTTTTTCAGACCAATACATTTTTACATTTAGCATACGAACTATTGACATATAATAAACAATACCAATAAATTGGCGTATTTCTTGACCAGTCACATTTACCGGTTCACTAGCGTCTTTCTTTACTGAGTATAAATTAGTCTGGTCTCTTATACAGTCGACAATATCTGCAGTGAACAAATATGAAAATACCTCAAATGGAGTATCTACCTGAAGTATTTTTGGGGGTAACATTTCAGGTCCATGAAAACGTAGTTGATCATCAGTCAAGTTCAAATTTTTCGTTTTCCATATGGTATTTCTCACGATTTAGGCACACGATTGGATGTTCTTGAGACCGCTCTAAAACTAGCACTAGGAGAATTGATGGGTAGACTTTGATCCGTTAAAGCACTACTGGCAGTACTAATGACCTGAGTATTTATTGACGTAGTTTATAGGGTGGTGGCACACTGATCTTCATTTTCCGAGTCAGATGATGACTCTGGTTCCTCATCAAAACTTTCAGGCTCATTTAGCTGGAAGCTAAGTGTTGGATCAGCCACATCGTCGTCATCAGAAAAATCTAGGCCATCTTCACTGTCGTCCCATTCGCCTAATATACATTCCAGGTCCTTAGTAGACAAATAACGCAGATTACGACTCATTTTGATCCCGAAAGAAAATATCGAAAATCTAAATAAACGGCAAAAAAAGCTATTATTACGCAATGTTGTATTTGTGCAACAAAACAAAATCAGTCCAAAAAGAACAAAAATAATAAATTTTCAAAAAAAATAAAATTTTAGTATTGATATTCATCAACTTACCCTTCATTCGCGTCAATTTCAATAGCTAAATATCAGTTTTTCTAAATAAATACTTTTCAAAAACAAATTCAAAGAGCGCAAAACCAGTTTGAACCACCAATTTGTTACTAAATCGTTAGAATGTTTTGTTGCCGAAGAAGAACACCGCGTGAATTCTATCTATCGGGTTTTGTTATAATTTTACTTCTATTGGAATAGTTTGTTGCAGGAGTGCAACAAGGCTCCATAAAGGATTAAATTGTCTGCAAAATGATAAATTCACATAATAATCTAAACTAGCTTTCGTTCATAGTTTCATAAAGAAATGAAATTTCTTTATAAATACCCGATACGAAACGAAAAATGATGTCACAAGCGGGGTTCGAACCCGCACCTATTGGGAATCCGGCCCAACCGTGCTGCCACTTACACCATTGTGAACTATTTTAGGACATGCAAATTTCAAATCATATTATATCTTACGTCTTCAAGGTGACGTATGCCATCTATCGGACAATGTTTACACATTGTATAGACTTAATACTTCAAACTTTACAGTTAGAATTGTATTAAACGATGACACAACCTTGTTATTCAAATTACTGAAATTTTTAGCATTTAATATGCTTAATTATTTATAAATACCCGATACGAAACGAAAAATGATGTCACAAGCGGGGTTCGAACCCGCACCTATTGGGAATCCGGCCCAACCGTGCTGCCACTTACACCATTGTGAACTATTTTAGGACATGCAAATTTCGAATCATATTATATCTTACGTCTTCAAGGTGACGTATGCCATCTATCGGACAATGTTTACACATTGTATAGACTTAATACTTCAAACTTTACAGTTAGAATTGTATTAAACGATGACACAATCTTGTTATTCAAATTACTGAAATTTTTAGCATTTAATATGCTTAATTATTTATAAATACCCGATACGAAACGAAAAATAATGTCACAAGCGGGGTTCGAACCCGCACCTATTGGGAATCCGGCCCAACCGTGCTGCCACTTACACCATTGTGAACTATTTTAGGACATGCAAATTTCGAATCATATTATATCTTACGTCTTCAAGGTGACGTATGCCATATATTTATAAATAATTAAGCATATTAAATGCTAAAAATTTCAGTAATTTGAATAACAAGGTTGTGTCATCGTTTAATACAATTCTAACTGTAAAGTTTGAAGTATTAAGTCTATACAATGTGTAAACATTGTCCGATAGATGGCATACGTCACCTTGAAGACGTAAGATATAATATGATTCGAAATTTGCATGTCCTAAAATAGTTCACAATGGTGTAAGTGGCAGCACGGTTGGGCCGGATTCCCAATAGGTGCGGGTTCGAACCCCGCTTGTGACATCATTTTTCGTTTCGTATCGGGTATTTATAAATAATTAAGCATATTAAATGCTAAAAATTTCAGTAATTTGAATAACAAGGTTGTGTCATCGTTTAATACAATTCTAACTGTAAAGTTTGAAGTATTAAGTCTATACAATGTGTAAACATTGTCCGATAGATGGCATACGTCACCTTGAAGACGTAAGATATAATATGATTCGAAATTTGCATGTCCTAAAATAGTTCACAATGGTGTAAGTGGCAGCACGGTTGGGCCGGATTCCCAATAGGTACGGGTTCGAACCCCGCTTGTGACATCATTTTTCGTTTCGTATCGGGTATTTATAAATAATTAAGCATATTAAATGCTAAAAATTTCAGTAATTTGAATAACAAGGTTGTGTCATCGTTTAATACAATTCTAACTGTAAAGTTTGAAGTATTAAGTCTATACAATGTGTAAACATTGTCCGATAGATGGCATACGTCACCTTGAAGACGTAAGATATAATATGATTCGAAATTTGCATGTCCTAAAATAGTTCACAATGGTGTAAGTGGCAGCACGGTTGGGCCGGATTCCCAATAGGTGCGGGTTCGAACCCCGCTTGTGACATCATTTTTCGTTTGGTATCGGGTATTTATAAATAATTAAGCATATTAAATGCTAAAAATTTCAGTAATTTGAATGAAATTTCTTATTGAAAATTAAAGTGTCAAAGGTGGTTTTCAATTATTTTTGGTAAATTCAGGACCTCGTAACAAAATTTTCATTTGTATCCGTCCATTTTCGAATTCTCGAACGTGGCTTCAATTCAGGATTGTTATCAAAAAATTGGTAGGCGTACAATTTTGTTTTCTTCGTAATTAATTTGATTTTCTTATCTAAAAACTTCTCCAGATAAAACAAAGGTAGTTTTTTGGCGGAGTATCGAAAGTTTTCCAGGATGTGCAGTAAAGGAAAATGGTGGTCTGCATTTTGAGGTAGCCATTCCTTATGAACAATGCTATTTCTAGGACTAATTTGATCAACTTCTTCACCACATTTA
This sequence comes from Lymantria monacha, assembly GCA_905163515.2. Classification (NCBI taxonomy): domain Eukaryota; kingdom Metazoa; phylum Arthropoda; class Insecta; order Lepidoptera; family Erebidae; genus Lymantria; species Lymantria monacha. The sequence continues at coordinate 33,218,245 of LR991090.1, read as the reverse complement.
TTTTCAGTATCGCTAAATTATGTGTTGCAGTTAAAATTACAGTCAGATGACTCCAATGTCAAACTCATAAATACGTCTCCTTTTTATATCTGCTGGTATTTGATTTCGTCATCGCTGAATATCACTTTAATTCATTTTGATGGATACTTATGAAATGTATTCTAAATTTAAAATATTGGAAATAAAGAAAATATAAACAATAATGTAAAAATAAAAAACAAATAAAATGTAATACGAAAATAGATAGCCAAGTGTAAATACGTACTCGTCACTGCTCGTCGACCACTCTCAATAACAAAATGACACTGATTTTCTCCGTGTCTTAAATTCATGTTTCGACATATGGACCGTTTATTTTGAAAGTGGTGTAAGTCCATTTTCTTTTGTTTCGAGAAAATTAAAGGTTAATATTTGTTGATTTAAAAATACAGGCAAATCATTTGAGGTCTGGCATTGTTTCTATTGTTTTATCAATATTTAATTTGTTTATATAAATTTGTTTTTGGCTAATTAGACTACGATAACACATATTTATGTGCTGTAAATGGACTTACACCACTTTCAAAATTAGACAATTGTAAAAATCGTATAATTTCAATTTTGAAAAATCAAATATCGCTTAAAATATACTTCATTTTAATATAATTTTGTTTACAAATACGCATAACAACACATAAAATTTTATTTTAGACGGCAATTACATTGTCATTACAAGATACTGATTACAAGAATTTACTTATTCTCTGCATGTGGTAGTGTTTCAAAATATGCACCGGAGGTATATAAGGTAGTAGCTGCTTCATGTCTTTATATTTTTCGTACGTAATAGGTCTGGCATTTTGGTACAAAGGCTCCAGGGCGAATTTTTCAAATTTTAACGGTCTTCCAGGACGTATAAATATTATAAGTCTGAAAGTTATTAAGTTTTTTTTTTGGGTAAAGTTATCGCCAAAAGTACGTAATAGATTGGTTTCAAATTTAATACACAGCTAGAGTATGAATTGGAATAGTACATAGGCTACATTTTATTTAAAAATTCAACTCCTAAATAATATAAAATTAGAAAAATCGTAATAAGATTGCGGATTTTTCTGCAAGAAGATGGCGCTACTGTTGTTTTTGTTGTTTTTTTAATTAGCCAAAATACGGTCAAATATACGGAGTCATACAGCCTTGTCGTATTTATTTTCTTCTCACAGGTTATGCGCTGTACATTTTCTAATACATTTCTCTAATTTTTTAATATCTATCTTTTAACTTACGAGTAGTGGAAACACGAAGGGGAAACAATGCAAATCGTCCGCGGGTGAAACCGCGGGACACAGCTAGTATAAAATAAATGAAAAATAATAAAACACTGATCGGCATCCATCTGCTATGCCACCTACCTCTGTCAATTGGACTTACACCACTTTCATAATCGATGATTATGCAATTTCATTTACCGATCGATTTTAAGTTGTATAAAACATGGGTTTTTTTGAGAAATTAAACACGGACTAGTTATATATATAAAAATTACATTAAATTAAGCATGAATTACGTGATAGCTCATTTTTCTCAAAAATGGACTTACACCACTTTCAAAATTAACGGTCCATATATCGATGACTAATATTTGTTTTACGAAACTATACACCCCACCCGTACCAGGGCACAACATATATTTCAAGGACGTATTGATATGTCCTTGAAATACACGTACATGCAATTGTTTACGTTTGACGTATTTATACATCCCGTTGGTTAACAGGCTAAGAAATGGGTAGAAAGTGAATAATTTTCCAGTAAGAGGTTTTTGTTAGTGGGGGTGGTTCAGGAGTATCAACTAAATGTACCTTCCCTGTACAACAAAGTCCTTGAGACCTTGTACTCCTCCTTCCTCTTCTTCGTTTTACATTTAATGCAAACTTTGTCCATTTTACCAATTTGGATATCTCTATGTTCAATTTAGTTGCTGTTCTTTTGTTTGTAAAGGGAAGAAAGAAACCTTTTTTTACGTAGATAATTGACATATTTCTAGAAAGTTGAACTTTTCTTTTAGTCATAGTAAATTTTCTGACAATGAAGATACGAAGTAGATTTCTTTTTACTAAATTTTAAATTATTGGTCTGGCTTTTGATCATCTAAACTAAAAAGGAAAAAAATAGTAACTTATTGTAAAGTTACATAAAACGATTATGTACAACAACGAAACAAGATAGTTCCACGATGTATTTTATACAGACATCTAAAAAGTAATAAATATATAATATAATAAATAAATATCGTCGCTTAAGTTCTAACACCGCGTAAGTAAAAAATGCCAAATTTTCAGGAGCGCAAAAAAACTGTCCCTTTTTATACATCGCGATCATAATACATTTATATATTAATATGAAAATAAATTAAAGTAGATAGATTTCAAGATTTTTGTATCAGTTGTAATAAAATAATGTTATTTATATTATTTTTCTGACATACGCGGTGTTACCACATTATAATATTAAATATGGGGAGACTTACGCGGAGTTATAAATAAATACACTGTTAATATTTTCAAATTATTTTATTTTTTATTTAAAATGAAATAAAAATAACGGGTCTCTTACAAAACAATAAAAAAACAAAATATTTACTCTTAGAACTTTTAGTAATAACTAATTAACAATTTAACTTTATTGCACGGTTTGTTAACCTTGACAATTATTTGGTACAAAATCACATGAAAAAGGAATATATTAGTCAGTATTATACTTAAATGCTAAATCAGTCCTACTTTATGAACATAATACGAGTATTACAAAAAATACAATATAAATCAGTCATTATAAAACCTTAATGAGGTAAAGTCTCGTAAAAACTGTGACAGTCAGCAGGTATTACTGACTTTAGTTCTTGAAGATGTTTCCATTTAGATTCATTTATTTTTTGTAGAGTATTATAAAGGTTAGACCTTGGGCACGGTGTTATTATATTGTTTTTGGCTCTTCTGGGCAATGTTTTATAGTCATCATAAAAGCTTAACTTACAGTTAATAATGCCATTAGGGTTATACTCCAAAGCTCTCAAATCTGTGACTGTAGGATCATTTGCGACTCGGCCAGGGCGGATTGACTCATAGAAAAAAATCATTTTTGTTTGAGTAGCCATAAAAAAGTCATAAGATAAGAATTGAACGATAAAAGGTTGTTTTGGTCGAGCTTCCTTAGAAATCGAGGCATACTGGGAAGGTAAGTATATCTCCTTATTTTTAAGCATACATTCAATTGCGCTGTGGCTGGAGTCACATTCCATTTGGGTATGACCTTTTTCAAGGAATTTTTGCGTTATTACAACGTTATATTCAATGGCTAAATGTAATAAAGCATTAGATAAAATGACGTTTCTGTTTTGTGATGTACATCCATCAGAAAATAGGACTATTGGCAGAGGTTTCGCTGAAAGAGTTTTTCTTAGGCAATCTATGATGCATGATACAAAGACAGACGCTACTAAACCTGCATTATGCTCGTCAAACCAGTAACAATGTACATCTCTTGTGTGTAGGTTATACATAGTGAAATTGTGTACACAGAGTTTTGTTTTATAATACAAAGCACTAGCTTGCGACATCGGACACAATTTTACAGATTGGAGATCATGCGTAAATACGTGTACTTCTCCTGTAAGATGATTGTGATAGATGTCTTCAGTAATATTACTTGCTTTGAACGCACAACATGTGTCACATAGATCTTTTTTTGGTTGGAATAAGCTCAAATTACTTTCATTAAAAATTTCATCGGCTGACGGGTTCTTTTTTAACTGAATTACACTTAACACAATAAATTTTGCAAAGATGATTTTTATTTTCGACGATAGGCTCTAAATATTTTCTGGAAGAGGTAGTTCTACAGTAATGAGAATGCATCTATGACAGACTGTTTAGAAAGTCTTTTAGAAAAGCTGTCTCATCTTTCTTTGAATGTCCTTCTAAAACCTTATGTGTAAGTTCGGGTTTCTTTGCCATTCCAACCTCAGACGTCGATAACCAATAGCGTACCGTCCATTCTTTTATACCGAACGTATTCAAAAAAGTATGCTTGCAGACTTGAACACGTCCATTTGAAGTTTCTAAAAAATACTCTCGAGTCTCACAACGCCTAGATGATGACGTTTTAGACTTGACCTGCTTTTTTGTGCATACCTGAACATTTGACACGACGTATTGTTTTCGCTGGTCCCAAGTCATGTTATTCCAGTAAATGGAGAATAAAGTATTTCGTTCCTTATCTTGTATTATTGTATCACAAGCACGAAGTTTTCATTTTTTACAAAACTCGGAAGTACATGGAGGGCCAATCATTCGGGCTGGTCTAATAGTATCATGTAATACACTAAACTTTGGTCCCTTGCCATTTCGTCGATAACCTATATATTCTTTTCCTTCCATCCCAAGTTTTTTACTATTATTTTTAGTCCAGTTTTTATTCTTTGAACATCCTTTAGAAAATCATTTTCGACCAGACCTAAGATCACCATGTTCGAACTCGTGATTCACTAGCAAGGGACTCGCATTGGATAACGGGAGGTCGTTTGTTTCTTCTATTATTATAGGATCTATCACACTTGTCTTATTTGTCCATGATAAATATCAGCTGGTTCGATATTCGCTGGTAACATAGGCGAGTGAACTGTGGCTTCTACCATCATCACGTGGCATTCGGAAATGTCCTATCTATTTACCTCGCCGCTTACATTAGCATGGTCTGGGACTATAACAACAGGCAAGTTGTTAATGTCGAAGTTTTCTTTATTAGTGACTTTTTCGATTTTCTTTGTCGGTGGTATTTTTATTACGAGTAATTTACATAGGTCAGTAACATCTTCATCATCATTGCTGTCGTAGTCCATGATGCGTGTAAACCTGCAAATTTAAAAACTTGTATTAAATATCGTTATATAAAACACCGCGTAAGTCAATTCTGACTTAAGTAAAACACCGCGTAAGTAAAATAACATTTTCATCTAATTTTTTAAAACAATATACATTATATTTTGACTTAACTTTGTTTAAAAACTAAAATACAAGACTTTATCCCTTAAATGAACACATACAATTATGAATATGAATGATATTTACCTTGATTTACGATGTATTTCTCCGGAGCACAAGTCGCTACCTGTTACAATACGAAAGTAAACCGACTTACGCGCTGTTTGCATGACGATTCTGCAGCAAGGAGATACGCTGTGTATTTGTTTTCAGAATAAAACGCTCTTATTGGTTGAAATCTTCGTTTCTGATTGGTCAAGAAGGCGAGTCTTTCGATTCTCTATCGAATGACATTCAAAACTCGTAACGTCATTTTTTTGACTTACGCGGTGTTAGAACTTAAGCGACGATATGTAGGAACACCAAATGAAAATCAATTACTAAATATTTTATACCGTTAACCTAAAAATAATAAATATATAGGAACAAATTAAAACCAATAACCAAATATATTATACCTAGGGTTGCCAGATCCAGGCTAATCATTTCCTGGACATTTCTATGGCCACGAACGGAATCAGAGTTGTGGTCTCTGGTCCGAGACTAAACTAAGTAAGAATTACCTAGAACTATAGGTTCATGAAAAATAATACTTTTTTTTGTAAAAATCTTTTAATGACTTTCTTAAACTTTTAAATTAAAAAAATGTAATGTAACTTTCGTAAGTAACATTTTAAGGCTTCATTAAATATTAACCTTTGAACATTAACATGACATATTATTTAAAAAAAGAATTTAACAGAGAAACTGTGATCCTCTTTCAGACTTATCAATGAAACTGATAGAAAATCAACATTAGGTATTTTGTAACTTAAAAAAATATAGAACAAATATTGAGCACTTTATAACGATTAATTAAACATTGGTAGATGTATTATCTAATATTAAAAAACTAAACAAACGAAAAGTGAGCATATCTTTCAGACTTATTAATTAAACTTTGGCAGACAATCAACATTATTATAATTAACTTAAAACAATTTAACGACTCTCTTTGGCTAATAAATCATCTTAAAATCGAAACATATATAATTTTTTTTTTTTTAATACTTTTCGGTAGATTTTGCCATTTTCAATAATTTTTGGCAGTCATTGCTTTGCAAAACAGATATCATTTCTGAGCAAGTCTCAGTAAAATTTATACGAGTTTGCAGTTCAGCTTTTATTAGATCCATGGACATTCTGTTTCTATCTTTTGTCCATAAATTATTTAATAAGCTGAAAATTCTTTCACAAAATGCGTTGCTCGTTGGAATTGACAAAACAAAACCAACAATTCTCTTTAGATTTACAAGGTCATTAGAAATATTTGTTCTAAAGAAATGAGCCCAAATTTTATCGTTTGGCAAGTCTTTTGGAAGGATCTCAAAAACGGCTTTTAAACAAACGAACTCTGTAAAAAGAGAATCAATATCAACTGCATCTTCAATTTTTAATATCACAGGAAATTCAGAGAGCTTTTCCCAGGTCAATTTCAATTCCTGTGATTTAAGAGACAAAAGCTCAAACTTTTTATAAATACCATCAGGCCCAAAATCATATCTCTCTTCTAAGTAATCGATTGCTCTCTGCAAGAAAATATGTGCCTGTGACTTGAATCTATTCCTTTGGTCTTCGGTGAGGGTTTTAAAAATGACTCTAACTTTACTTCCAAAAAAGTTATCAGCAATCCGGGTTTTTAATTGATCAAAAAGACCTCGTATTGCATGATCCATCTCCAGAATGGTGAAGCTGTCACTTTCTAATAGCAATATCACTTTTGTGAATTCAGGCAATAAGTTATTCAAGAAGAAAAGGTAACAGTCATTCAGACTTTCTCTATTACACTCTTCTTCATTATTGAGATCATTAACGTCGCAACCTTCTGAAATAAAATCCCAAAGTACTTTATGACTGTGATTTGCTCCTTTAACCAAAAAATAATATTTTACAGCAGGCCAACTATATACTAATCGCTCTATAGCGGGCAAAAGTGACAACCATCTTGTAGGAACATGTCTCAGCAGTTCTTTGTACTCGATTTGAGCAAATTCGCAGCACTCCTTCAATTTTTTCGTTTTCAAAGCTGACAAACTAAATTCGCTATAAATTTTCATTATGATGCTTTCTACGTCAACATGAAGACCTTTCAATGCATACTTTACGCAATTATTTATAATGTGGCAATAACAATTGGCTTTGAAAACGTGCGCGTTTACCGTTTTTAACTTTTGATACACAGAATTATGTATACCGTAATTTACAGAAGCATTATCTGCACTGTATGCACTTATTTGATCAATGCTGAGGCCGGATTCAGCCGTGATTTTTGTCAGGCATTGATATATATCAAGCGATGCTTCGTCAGTGTCTTCATAAAAATCTAATAATTTTTGACATATACCCGTTTTGCTATCAAAATACTGAACAGCATACGGAAATGTTTTTCTAATTCCCACGTTCGATGCATCTGAGCCTATTGAAAAAAAAATAAGATTCTTTTAAATCTGAGATTAACTTTTCTTGTGAATAAGGTCCTAAAACACCGCGTGTGATTGCTGAGGCCTTAGTACGTCCACATGTCATTTTTGCACTTATTTGACTAGCTGGAATAATTTTGTGTATATTTTTTCCCAGGCAGTCCAAACTGTTGTAACTCAAACCATGTTTAACATTATGGTAAATTAACGCCACTTCTGCATTTACGACCGAAATTTCTTCCTTTGTATCTTTTTTGATGAAAAAGTTATCCATGCATCTTGACATTTTTTTGGCTGACATCATATTTTTATGCTTGGTACTATTGACGTGAACCTACGACAAGACAATACAATTTATAAAACTTACGAAAATAACTATCATAAATAAATTTATAACACAAGATGTATTTTACAATACCTACACATACCCACTAAATTATTTAATCTATCTACGACTAAGTGCTTATATGTCTATCTACTAACTCGTATTTAATAAAATATAATAATTTAATTAGTAGTAACAGCAACTTACTGTCAATGCGCGGCGACCTTCATACTGAATTGCGATTTCTGTGTTACATATTCTGCAAACTGCTGTAAACTCATTTTTTTTTGCAATCCAGTCTTTAAAATCGGAATCATTTAACCATCTGTCATTAAAAGCCGTGAATCTCTTTTTGCTCGTTGATGGTAAAGACATCCATGTTGATAAATATTTTACATCCACTCCGAAGCAAAAACAAAACATAAATGAATCGCGTGCGGGCGATACTAGTGTACTACGGTGCATGGGCGGGGAGGGGAGCGCGGGTGGCGACTCGGCGGCGAGCGATGTGAAGTGAGCTGCTCACCCCTACCCTCGCTCACCTCAAACAGCGCGAACACGCTATGTTTGTTTGATTTAGTTTGTGAAAAAAACTAGTATTTTTTCATTCCGGGACAGCAAAGTAAAATTACTGGACACGGGGCAACACGCAAAATTCCGGGACAATCCCGGAAATCCCGGCCATCTGGCAATCCTAGATTAGGGATATAATTTATATCCCTAATCTAAAAAAATGAGCAGACGTAAAGAAATCTGTATTATACTAATTAGAGCTACTGTCAAAAATAAATAAACCTATAACTACATATTTTAACTGCATTCATCTAATGGAACATATAAACATTGGCGGGATATCTCCCCCTGCAGCACTCATGATGCAGAGAAAAGTGATATTTTCCCTCTTTCCCAACTTTTAACAAGTTTTAGCAGGCCCTACTCTTTTTCTCCCTTTGCAGTTAATACTTTGCCAGGATCTTGGACGGTAGAAATTCTGGTTTCGTAACAATTGTAAATGTTTTTCGGTAAAAAAAAATATTTCTCGATCAGTTCTTCTAGCAGTTTCAAGAATCATATCGTCGAACTTAACCCTTCTTTGCATGATTTTTTTCTATTTTTTTAAAATAAATCAGGGTGATGTAATTAATGCTCTAGATTAAAGGAAAAATATGTAAATAAAAATATGTATTATGTAAAATACAATATGATGGCAATTTACATCATCATGCATTGTCACATTTTTAGCTCAGTACTAAATAAATAAAAAAATATTGTTTACTCAATCTTCTTTATTCTTTATGATAATTTAAAAATCAATTATTATACGAAATTGTGGAATAGCCTTTACATTTGGGAAATTTGCACCGGAGTGACCCACCTACTTTTGGCCAATGTTCAGCACCATCTTTTCTTATGTCTTTTGGAGGTGGTGGAGCTGGAGAACCTTTTCTTTTTTTTTATTGTAATTCTTCTTCTAGTACACTGGTACTAGGACGCCCTCTTTTAGCTTCTTTGGTGGTTCCTCTGTTGCATAGCACAAAGGCCAATTAATTTCTGAATTGGCCCATTGTAAGCAGACTCTTTTTAGGTTCAACTCTTTCTTGAGCATTTTTTTTATAAACAATCCAAGAGTTTATAATAGCTAGATCAAATAGATGAACAAAAATACGCAAATACCACTTTTTAGACCTCATTTTTATATGATTTCTGCCCAAAAAGCTATCCATGAGATCTACTCCTCCCATATGTTTATTGTACTCTTAGACAATAAACGGGCAAGTAATATCAATTTTTCCTTTTGTTATCCTGTCAAATCTATTGACTTTAGTTACAGGCAATGCTACAGAATAAGAAGATAACAGGGTTACTATCTTATTATCTTTCCAAGCCACACAACTCAAATCTATACCATCATGCACAAACACTCTTTCCTCAAAACTACCTCTGGGCACAGATTTTTTCATGAAATCTTTCTTCTCTGGAAGTTTATTATTTGGTATCCTGTTTTGTTGCACAGTTCCCACTGTGTGAATTCCTGATTTAGCTAAAAAACTACCAATGGCAAAGAGGTATAAAAATTATCAAAGTATATGATGTGGTTTTGCTTTCTTGGCATTCCTGGAAGCAAACGAACTACAACATTTCCTGTTGCACCAAGATCTGGTTCATCTGGGAGTTTCTCTGTAATCTCTTGTCCAGAATATAACTCAAACTTGTGGGCATATCCCATCAAATCACAGAGAACATATAATTTGAAGCCCCATTTAGGGGCTTCTTAGGCAGATACTGTTTTAAAAAATGCCCTATTTTGGTAGAACACATCTGTTCATCCACAGAAAAGTCTTTGATTCATTGGCACTGTGGCAAACCTCTCATTGAGATGCTTGATAACAGGGCGGATTTTATAAAGCCTGTCATGTTCTGGATGACCTATAGGTTTGTAAAGATCATTGTTATTAAAATGTAATGATAACTTTATTTTCTCAAACTTGTTCAGTGGCATTGTTGAAGAAATGGGCTCATATCCAAACTTTGGCGACCAGTATGATCTTGTGCTAGGAAATTTGATTACATGTATAATAATATACCAAAGAACTTATACAAATCATATTCTGTAAATGTTATAGATGAACTGGGATTACTCTGTATTATATATAAATTTGTCTCCTCTACTAATGTTTTGATAAAATCTTCAGTGATAAAATGGTTAAAACATTGATATGGAGTTTCTAGGTGTGATAGACCACCTGAAGCAGTAGAACTCCCCAAGAAAGTAATTTTATCTGTGTCATACACCAGATTCCTTTTTTTCCAAATCAAGCTTCTTTTGTTTAATGGTAAACTGGATGTAGACTGCAAATTGGATGAAGTTGATGGGTGAGAGGGTTCTTGATCTTCTGGTTCTACAAGAGGAGGATCAATGTCAGCAGTTTCATCCACATCATCATCATCATCGTTCTCCTCCTGCAACACTCTTATAACTTCATCAGCATCGCGGTTTTCATCATCGGAATCTTGGTCATCAAGGCTATCTTCTGAGAGCCAACCGCCTTGTAACTTACTAAGATAATCTTCAATATCTCTTTCATTCAAGTTTGCCTAAAAAACAACATAAAATAAACATTTACAAAAAAATGTTTGCCATACATTACAAGTAAAGTTACTGCATAGTGATGTAAATTTCCATCACATAGTTTTGAGAAATTTATTCACAGTGTTTTGATATAAATTGTACATAAAATAACAAAAACATGAAAACAAACCTTTTTTCCACTCATTTTCACTTTTATTGTATTTTATATCTCCGTTTATTTCCATAAAACAATTTAAAATCTCGCTCCTTTCTTCCAGTCACAACAAACAGTGGAATGACAAGTTCTAGGCCTGGTAATTCACAGTGACGTTTGCTATTTTTTGACAACTGCGTTTTGTTGTACGCAATAGTCGCTTAAAAAGTTGCCAGCAACAACAAATTTACAGTACAAGGGTTTTGAGTACCTTTTTTTGTTGACTAATTATTATGATTGAAATTTCCATCATCATGCAAAGAAAGGTTAAGTTTTGTTGAAAGCTGTAACTCTGTTGAGGCTAGTAACTTCGGGCTTCCGCATAGGAAATATTATTTTTGATAATAAAACCATCAAACCAAACTCGACCAGCCAATCTTGTACTAGTATTAAAATGGTGTTTCAGCTTTAGGACATCAGCATATTCAAATGCCGCTTTATTTATTTGGTTTGGGGTGCACCCGTAGAATCTTGGCCATTTTCTTTATTGTGTCCGCTAATTCTTTTTCCATCTCAGGAGTGAAAGCAGTATTACATCCGAGACGAGTTAGGTGTCATAATAGTATTTTCTCTTTGTAAGAGGTACAAAAACGAAGACTGCGGCTTTTCTTATTGACAGGCAAGTTTTCCACCTCGGCAATTTTGGCTTAAAAGTTTGTAATTACCGCAGCTATAATGGATATCAGATAGTAATTTAGTTAAACATGATTCTATACGTAACGAGAATTGCATCACGTCTTCAGAAGACAATTGTTTACAGTTTTGTAAATCCACTATTAAATAAGCGGAGTATCTTTTCTCTCCAAATGTGTCTTTTAATTTATAAAAAAATAATTATGAGCGAAAAATGATTGTCACACATGGGATCTCATGTGTGACAATCATTTTTCGTTCGTAATCAAGTTTTTATAAATAATCATGCGTATTAAAGCTAAATTTCAGTAGCATCCCTTAATTTTTTTTTAAACTTTTGTGTTTTAAACAGCAAGCCGATTGGATTGTCTTCTAATAACGAGATATACATTACGAGTAGACATTCCATTCCGAGATCCATTGAAGGGCTGGATTAATAATATTTTTTTACATCATCCAAGAGAATCCATCATAACATTCAATAGAAGGAAAACTTGAAACAAACCCTATACCAACACTTCCGACAAGCATGGTATAGTAAGTCAATTTCCCTCGCATTATGGAGGCTCGAGCCTAACAGTGCTGCATATATGAGCTGAGATGATGATGATTTTTTAACAACATTGAGAAATGTAAACTTGGAAACTGTATATTTGATCAACAAAAACGAAATGAACAAATATAAAATTGAAATGCAGATTTTAAAATTAAGATTGTACAAATTATAAAAACATAAATAATTTTAATTTGAAAAATGTATATTTATCAACATAGTCCTCACAGAAAAGTTTTAATTTATTTTAAGGCCTACAGATTGTGCTATAAAATTATCGTCAACGTGTAATTTGTGTTATATTATGTAAAACTGCACAGGCCACAATGACAGGTGGTAAATTGTGCAGTTTGTGTCTAATCCCGTTTTGGAAGGCACGGAAATCTATTCTTAAGACCCTTTCTACTAACAATAATATCTCTGATGCAAAGGTTTGCATCACACACCTTTTGAACATTTATTGAGAAATATCCTTTCCTTTTGCGATATAATTTAGATTCAGCACCTCCCGAAAATAATTAAGTTACTTTACTGTTTATATGCAGGAATATCAAAAAAGTACTAGTGTAAATAAAAGTGTACATTAAAGATTCATAAGATAAAGCATCCTTTGCCCATAAGAAACCTTTAAGCTTAACCACTTAAGTGACCTTCTTGTATATTACATTTAATACTGACAAAGTCAATTTGATAAGTTAGTACCCAAAAACATTCACATGTTAAATATTACATATTTAATGATAAATACTTATCATTAAATATAAAATTTAAGGTTCAATACCTGGTGAATTAATTTTGATATGAGTGCAATCCATAGCCCCAATAACTCTTGGAAATTCTGCTATGCTGTAAAATCCATTAGCTATATCTAGAAATTCGTTAGCAATCGGCATATTTATATAGATTTGATTTCTAACTAGCTATCTTGTCTGTTATATTGTATACAATTCTGTGAACTGTTGGCGGCTCGGTTAGATTTAATATACATTACAACCACTCTCAGATTTAAGGGCTACTCAAATCGATTTGACATTTATTTTCACAGGTGAATATATTTCAGTAGCCTTTTAGTATACAGTTTTTTCACTTGAGTGGCATCTGAGGCCCATTTAATTTAGGATGTGCTTAAATTAATAAAGGCTTGTAATTGGCGTTTGAGAATACGAATTTTGAGTTTAGGAGCTGCTCAATTATTTAAAAGCCGTAAATATTATGCATTTCAGTATTCGGCCATGAATGGGGTAAAATCAAAATGTTGATTATTGAAAACAATAATCAACATAATTATATTTTAATCAGTCATAGACTTTGTATGTAAGGAACTTGATATCACAATCAGTTTATAATCTAAAAATTACAATCATTATAATTATTAATTATTGCCAGGACTTAGACTATTATGGTAATGTTGGAAACATGATGAGCACAATGGAGGTTTATCCGAGCATCTTTTACAACGATAGCTAGTTTCCTTTCGAATATTTTTTCAGTACAAACTTGGTATTGCAGGAAGGCAAACTATTTGGCTGAATTTATTTTTTTGGCGGGAGGCTATGGTGTGGTCACACCCCGCTAAATCCGTCCGGGGCGACAGAAGAAGCGGCGCGCGACTCCGTAGACCCGCCCTACATGTACCTCTCTACACCAAGCGAGCGGGCCAACGGTACCCGGTCTTTGGCCCGCCCGGCGGTATATCCTCGCGGGTAAATATGGTCTTTGAAAGAGATGAAGCCAGAACACATGTAAGAGTAACAATAGGTAATGATGTACTGGAGCAAGTGGATGAATTTGTATATATTGGATGTGGATTTAGCCGTAAAATATTTTTTTAAATAATATCTTTTTAAAACAGTGATAAATGTTGCTGTTGGTGTGGATTTAGGCAAGATGGAAGGTACACCACTGATATAGAGCGAAGAGTGAATTCGGGAAATAGAGTGAACGGAGCGCTGGGGCAACTTCTCGGTAGCCACCACCTCAGCCAGAAGGCACGTGTAGCAATACATAATGCAGTGCTTGTCCCAACATTACTGTCTGGAAGCGAGAGTTGGGTATGCAGAAAAGAGTATGAAAGTAAAATTAATGCGGTCGAAATGCGATCTCTACGGAAAATCTGTGGAGTTAGGCTGATCGATCGAATTCGTAACGACGACGTAAGAGAGTGAGTAGGTATGAAAGAGAGTATTGGTCTAAAGATGCGAAAGGGAATGCTCCGATGGTTCGGACATGTGGAAAGGATGCCGAACGAACGTCTGGTTAAGAAGATCTACAATGCGAAAGTGAAAGGATGTAGGTACCGGGGGAGACCGAGACTAACCTACCTAGACCAGATCGGTCATGTACTGAAGGAAGGTGGAGTCAAGAGTCTCCGAAACCGGCGAGCGTGTATGAAGAGAATTATGAATGTTGAGGAAGCGAGTGAAGTATGCAAGAATAGAGTTCTCTGGCACTCTGTTCTCTCTGCCTACCCTGCAATGGACATGGCGTGATGGTATGTATGTATGTATGTATACTCGAGTCGATGCCCTGGTAGCTTTTGTCGTCGGAAATCGCTGCACTGGGACAAGATAACATTTGTTCTGGCCAGTGACCAGTCGTGATATTTTTATTAATAGAAACATTAATCGACTAAGGGGCAGACGATGTACTTGGCCGAAATCATCGGTTATCATAAATGCTGTTTTGATTGATCATCTATTTTCCTTTGATATTTAGATCATTGATCCTATTATCACCCTAATCAATTCATCTCGGTAGTTTATATAATGATATGTGGAGGCATTGGTCTTCTTATTTTTTTGAAAAGGAAGTAAGCGTTTCATACCACAAAATCCAGTAAGTGAAACAACACCTTTTTGTACTATCTTATAGTTTTACGGGGCCACAAGTAGTAAGCTATCATTTGATCGGACCTATCAATTGCGGACATGTACTTGTTATAAAATTCCACTTTAGCAGGTTTGAGTCTTGTTTCCCAAATCTGTTCTTCACTTCCACATTCGAAGTATATTGGCTAATAATGGTAATCATTATAACAGGGTGTTTATCCTTCTAGTTTGATACATAAACCTTATTCTCGAGTGCCCATACGTGCTCACCTCTCTTCAGATATTTCTTTAAAATGTTAAAAGGATTTTATTTACGATTTACACGCAAGGTTCCAGTACAATGGGTTTTCAAACCAATTAATTTCTGTGATAAATTCTCAGGATTATAGAAATTGTCCATAAAAAGATGATGACCACGAAGTAGATATGGACGCATTAATCGCTATACTAGTTTTTCAGTCTTAGAACTATTTAGACCCATATTTTGCTCAATTGTTTCCTTGCCTGAATACATTTTTATATTTAGCTCATAACCATCAGAAGTAGAGAGTTCATAATTTGATACCATAGCGAGCCTTTTTCCACTTGATGTATTGGCGTGGCAAAAGTGAAAACGATTCCTAAATAGAAGAAGCGACTCACCTAATGAGAGTTCTTCTCCAGCATTGTATATTTGACGAAAGTTTAATGTCATGTCAATTAATTTGACAATTTTGTTTTCTGCTTTACCTTTAATTCCGACGCATAGCGACAGCGTAGAATTTGCTCATATTTTCGTCCTGACATTATGAAGATAGATATGGGTTGATAATATAATGGATTAGATAATTAAAATCATTCATTCATTGTTTTAAATCTTAACTTTCTTAAGGTTTTTTATTGGTTTTCACGTGTACAGTATCGACAGTTTTTTGTTGGTTTTCACGTGTACCGCTCGATGCCACGTGTTTTAGTGTTTTTACCTCGATAAGTACGGCCGTGCAGGTAACTGGCCAGATCATGATAAGATCTAAAATTACTTGCTTCGATAGATGCACCTATATTACTATCACCTATACTCCCGACAATTAAACATATGATATCCTGTTCAGTAAAATTTAAAGATAATCTATCTATTTTACACTTTATATCAAAATAGAATTCGTACAAAGATTGATTCTCTACTGGTCTTTTGTTAATAATTTCTTTTAAGAGTTCAAACATATTACGTCGTATTTGAAAACTATTAGCCAAGCGTTGGTGCCAATCATTCCATTTCCATGTAGGCCATTGTCTATCGGTACGTAACAACGAATCATACCAAATTTTACCAGAACCTTTCAACTTATTGAGAGCTTGGTAACGTATCCTTTCATCGGACCACTCAAATGTTGCGGCGTAGAATTTTATAATACTAAGCCATGCATTAATATCGTCGTTCAAAGGGTCAAACTCCGGTATAATATTATTCAAGGTACTTACAGCGTTTGTGTCTTTTCTATGCGATACTTTTGACTTCCTTTTGCGTGGCGGTGACGCAGATGGCGTCTTGTTCCTTGAACTTGTCTCGACAGCAATCGCGTTCGCTTGTGGGAACGTCTGCGCTTACCCATGACACGTGGATGTACACTTCTGATGTTAATTAAATTAAACTATACTTGATAATTATATCACGGTTTTATTCTTACTAATTTAAATACCTTAATCAACCGACACAAAATAGGATCTTTTTATAATTAATAATGAAACGCTACTTGTAAATGCCGAAACTTAACAAGGAGTTTAAATGCAACCTATTCGAACTACCGTTGTCAGCTTAATGCATATACCCTGAGTATAGCTTCAACAGGTAAACATTAATTAAACATGGCGCTCGCTCCACAACGTTACTAGCGCCACGATGATGCCAACACAATGGCGCCCGCTCCACAATGTTGCTAGCACTACGATGTTGCCAACAGTTCTAATGCTAAAGTGTAAATATAAATAATTAAATACCAATATAAATCGTTTTACATAGTGTTGTTTTTTGGAAAATGAAGTGTTTGATGTTGTTGTTAGTTTACCGGGCTACTTCAAAGTAACTAATTGCTAATAAATTAAATTTCAGCTTCAAAATGACATGCAAAATTGTGTAGAATATACTAGAATGGGTGCAGTATCTCTAATAAGGATGAGACCTGGTTGTTTGCCTAGAAAATTCACTTGTTAACCAACGAGAGCCAGTACTTCTACTGATGTCTGTCAAACAGCTGCTGCAAAAAACTCGCATTGATAAGTGAATGCGAAGAAAAGATAAAAGCAGCTGCATTTCAGCAAAACTTGTAAGTATTGAACTCCAAGTCATGATGAATGTTGTTACTCATTGACATCTATAAGATAGTATAAATTTAATGTAAAAGTTAAAATAAAAGAATATTTATAAAAGAATTATATTTATTTATTATGTTTTACTCTCTACTTTTCAGTTGTTTTATACAATAATGGGTAAATATTTCCTTTACAAAACAATAATAAAACATTTAATGAAGAGTTTACATATTCTTCATTAAACTCCACTAATATAATATTAACTCTATTATTATTTTTAAAGCAAAAGTGGATCTTTTTATATTCACTAACATACATTTGGCTTTGCATTTGGTTGTAATACTTGTTTGAGGGTCTCTCAGTCTGAATATATGTAGTAGTTCTTTGGCTGTTCTCATTAAAGGGGCATTTATTTAACTGATAAAGTTCGCTCCTATTGATTATAAGAAATTCTCACCTATACAATAGTGAGCCAGCAATCATGGGGAAGTATTTGCTAATAAAAAGACCATTTTTTTGCTTACTATGGTTTTTTCTGTCTATAGTACTTTACATTTCAAAACCCTACCGTGTTTCATTGCTCGAGTATCAGGTATTTTGCCACGCAGAATCAAAGACACTAAGGCACCATTACTTGTTTTACATTATTCAATTTCATAAGCTTTGGAGCTTTTTAATGTTGTCCCGACCTTAGATAGTTCAGACTTTTCCCAGTAGCATTCTACCTGAGTACAAGACGGCTCTTCTCTTCTTCGACGCAGCCACATAAAAAAGTCACTGCATGTTACATCCATCCACAGACGCAGCACAATCGTGGCATTGAGAACTAATAACACTATTTTTTTCATCCACAATGATAGTGACTCTATATAGTTTAGCACCAACATTATAATCAGAGCACACACGGCATTTCAAGGTACAAATAATTGATTCTCGTATTCAATTCATACGCGTACGAATGTGCCCCCTGTTTGGCTGTCCGAATACACCCCTTGCCTTGTACAAAATTAAAATACAATTTTATACAAATTCTAATTTAGTTTAAGAAACAATAACAATTAAAACTCAAAATAAACAATATGAACATTAATGAATCATCACTATTTTGTCAAAAACGTAACAATTCTGCTTACAATTACGAATTAAACTTAGGTAAAGAAATTTACTCACCATGCGAGAAAACACGTAATGTCCTGTCAACTCCTAAACTGTAATGCGACTGGCGCGACACTCCATTAACAACATGGCGGTCAGTATACCGTATAGTCAACAGTACTCAAGGGTTTCATACTCTGAACAGCATAATTAATGATATTTTTATCAAGTTTCTTCTGACATTAAGTTTTATTTTGCAATGTAAAATCTAGTTTAGTTTGTTTCTTTTTTAATATTTTAATGGCAGTTTTCTTTTATCAGAAACACGTTGATTTATTTTGCTGTTTTCATATTCACTCAAATGGCCTCCTGTACCTCGATATACTTACGACCCCAGGCTCTCAAGAGAGAAATATGTAAGATATAGTACGTATAGGTAGGGGTATAATATAGTAGCTTTGCTTTGTATATTGTATATAATAATATAATATAAAAGCAGTTATTTCATAACTTACTTTCAAATGCAAACTGAAGTTGCTTGTAGCTTTTAAATTACCTTTCGATGGTAGTTTTACATTTAACACAAGTTGCCTGGACATTATCGTGGGCACTAATACTACTGATCACTGTGAAATACTTTCCAGATAAAATTAGTGAACACATCTCAGCATCAATTTGGTTCACTCCATCGCCACCGTTGTCGGGCATCGTAGAAGACGTACATGCAGAGATATACAAACTTTAATAATACAATTTGTATTCCACACAGAAGCTTTATTTATTACGTTAAAAAATAAAACGGTTCAACCGTTATGACTTGACATGTTAGCTTCACATTGACAATTCGATGTACATTTTTTTTGCGTTTTGTTGGGCAATTTCGACGTACAGTCATAACGTACAGTGTACATAACAGGTGCAGTGTTGCCAACTCTAATAGCTGCTTTACCATCATTGCGCTCTCGCCTTGCACTCACACTCACGATCGCTAAATGAAGGTTAAATGTATTTTAATGTTCAAATGTATTTTGAAGCCCAGTGTTGCCGCCAAAGGTTTAAAAATTGCACAACAGATCTAATCGGATCATTTCTGAACGGTAGCGATAAGTACTTGCTACGCGCCCCCCTGCCCCTTCCCGCCACACATGTCAAAAAAGTATCAGTATAAGTATGTGGTAAAAGAAGAAAAAAATCAATTTTAACCCCATTAAAATGAAGATTTACCACTTTCTTATTATAAAGACTATGTTAAAAATTTAATTAATAAAAATATTTTTGTTGCAACATAACTATGATCAAGATTACTTTTCAAAATTTATATGTCTTAGTTAGTCAAACCTATTAATCTTTCAATGTGAACCCTTTTGCTTGCTAGTTCCCTATCATGCAGTACAGTCAATCCAGGTAATTGACTTTTACCTTTAAGAAAAACTGGTGTATTTACCTTAACATTTTTAGAAACAAAAATGTCTTGGACATTGAAACCTCTGTCAGCTAAAATTGTGTCCCCCGATTCACATTTGACTAATAAGTTACTGCGTTCTATTGTCTGTCTATCACTAGTGAGCCTCCATAAGCCGGAGAGCAATAAGATAGTAAAGCCCCTGGAGTAGCTCCTATTCATACCTTTAGAGTATTTGAGTGTTTATATGTACTCCATGACATAGATTTAAATCGTTAGATGTGCCCCGATACCAAAAATTGTGGCTTTATCTTTGAATATGTGTGTTAACAAAGTACCAACGCACTCACTAATGAGTAATGATATTATTATCATATTAATGGTATATTACCCGTGTGGCGACGGGAAGAGAATACAGATGTCGTCACCCCTTGCTTGCCCGTGGGAGTCGTAAAAATCGGCTAAGGGTCACACCGGGAGAGTGGGCAGCGGCTATCTCCCAGAAAACATAATATCATCTACCGCGATCGCCAATCCGCCTGCCAAGCGTGGCGATTATGGCATTATTCCCCCCCAAAAAAATAAATGTATGCACCAAAAGTGACGGCCCCCAGTCACGGCAGTTCCGCTGTGCCACGGGCTCATCTTGGTAGCGGGCTCGATGGTGGCGGGACAGGGGGTGCGAAGAATCTCCGGTCGCGATCTGGCTACCAAAAACATCGACCATTGGCCCTGGTAACACACAACATTCGGACACTTAGGACCGACGAGAGGGTCATCGAGCTGGAAGAGGAATTGAGCAAAATCCGATGGGACATTGTAGGATTATCAGAAGTGCGAAGAGAAGGAGAGGGCACGATAATCCTCCGGTCTGGCAACCTGCTCTTCTACCGGGAGGGAGATCACCCATCCCAAGGCGGTGTAGGGTTTATCGTTCGTAAGTCTCTCGTAGACAACGTGGAGAGGATTGAGAGTGTGTCGTTGTACAAGGGTAGCGTACCTTATACTTAGAATTACCAAACGGTATTCGTTGAAGGTCATACAGGTTTACGCACCGACCTCGACATACTCCGACGACGTAGTAGAGGCCTTATACGAGGACATCTCGAAAGCCATCCACACGTCCAAAACCCACTTCTCGGTAGTTATGGGAGATTTCAACGCAAAACTAGGCAAAAGGACAGACGATGAGTGGAGAGTGGGGCAATATGGATTTGGACAGAGAAACCAAAGGGGCCAAAAACTGGCACATTTTTTGGAGAAGGAAGGCCTCTTTATGATGAATTCCTTCTTCAAGAAGCGGCCACAAAGGAAGTGGACCTGGATTAGCCCTGATGGATCCACTAAAAATGAGATAGACTTCATCTTGACGGACAAACGGCAAATATTCAATGATGTCTGTGTGATCAGCAGGATTAAAACTGGGAGTGATCACCGGATGGTTCGAGGCACATTGAATCTTCGTGCGAAAGTCGAGCGGTCTCGCTTGATGAAGTCTATACTCCGACCTACACCTAGAATAATCCAATACAAGAACCCCGATAGCTTTCAACTTGAATTACATAATCGCTTCCAATGCCTGGAAGAGTGCGAATCGACGAACGATATGAACAACACGTTCGTGGAAACTGTCCACGCGGTCGGGTCACAATTCTTTAAGGCCCGTCGCGCAACTAGAACAAAAAAGCTTTCTGACCAGACTCTCAAACTCATGGAGAGGAGAAAGGAAATGACGGTACAGTCTCCAGCCGATTGGTCCGAACTTAGGCAGCTTAATAGACAAATCTCCAAATCTATGCGACGCGATATTCGCCGATTTAATACACTGCGTATTGAAGAGGCGATAGAGCGAAATCGAGGCTCCAAAGTGGTCGCACGAGATTTGTCTATCGGGCAGAGCCAAATGACCAAGCTGAAGACCGATAACGGTACTGTCATTTCATCCCAGAGTGCGATCTTGGGAGAGGTCGAAAGGTTCTATGGGCAGTTGTACAAATCATCCTTGAATCCTGTTGTCGGCTTGGTCGAAGACCCAAGATCCAAGCTAACTCGGCACTACACTGAAGAAATCCCGGACGTCAGCTTGTACGAGATCAGAATGGCTCTGAAACAGTTAAAGAACGGAAAGGCACCGGGAGATGACGGAATTACCACAGAGCTCCTGAGGGCAGGCGGCAAGCCGGTTTTAAAAGCCCTACAGAAGCTGTTTAATTCTGTCATTCTCGGGGGCGACGGTCCAGAGTCGTGGACCAGGAGCGTGGTGGTGCTGTTTTTCAAGAAGGGCGATAAAACGCTCTTAAAGAATTACAGACCCATCTCACTCCTGAGCCACGTATACAAACTGTTTTCAAGAGTCATTACGAACCGACTCGCGCGCAAGCTAAACGACTTCCAGCCGCCCGAGCAAGCCGGTTTCCGAAAAGGTTATAGTACCATAGACCACATACACACGCTACGCCAGATTATACAGAAGACCGAGGAGTATAATCGGCCTCTGTGTCTAGCGTTTGTGCACTATGAGAAAGCCTTTGATTCCGTCGAAACTAGGGCAGTGCTGCAGTCTCTTCAGAGGTGCCGAATTGACTATCGATATATCGAAGTGTTGAAGTGTTTGTATAAAAACGCTACTATGTCGGTCCGCATCCAGCATAAGAGTACGAAACCGATCCAGCTGCAAAAAGGCGTGAGACAGGGAGACGTTATATCTCCGAAACTGTTCACCACTGCGCTGGAAGATGTCTTCAAGCTCTTAGACTGGACCGGACTCGGCATCAACATCAATGGCGAATACATCACTCACCTTCGATTCGCAGATGATATCGTAGTCATGGCAGAATCCCTGGAGGACCTTGGCACCATGCTCAATGACCTCAGCAAGGCATCCCAACTAGTAGGGCTGCAAATGAACATGGACAAGACGAAAGTCATGTCTAATGCCCATGTCATTTCTGTACCGGTCCTGGTTGGGAATGCGATTCTCGATGTTGTCGATTACTATGTTTACCTAGGACAAACAGTCCAATTAGGTAGATCCAATTTCGAGAAAGAGGTCAGCCGACGAATCCAACTCGGCTGGGCAGCGTTCGGGAAACTTAGGAGGATCTTCTCGTCTAATATTCCGCAGTGTCTGAAAACAAAGGTTTATAACCAGTGTGTGTTACCAGCGATGACTTACGGTACTGAAACGTGGTCTCTAAATGTTGGCCTCATCAAAAGGCTCAAAGTTGCTCAGCGTGCTATGGAGAGGGCTATGCTCGGTATTTCTCTACGTGATAGAATCGGAAATACGGAAATCCGTAGAAGAACGGGTGTAACTGATATAGCCCGAAGAATTAGGGCGTTGAAGTGGAAATGGGCAGGCCACATCGCTCGACGAACCGATAACCGTTGGGGAAGAAAGGTTCTCGAGTGGAGACCACGACTCGGACGGCGCCGCGCAGGACGACCCCCCACTAGGTGGACTGACGACATTATCAAGGTCGCAGGAAACCACTGGATGCAGGTGGCGCGGGACCGTGTTGAATGGCATTCTCGTGGGGAGACCTATGTCCAACAGTGGACGTTTACGGGCTGATAGATGGATGGATGGATTAATGGTTTTATGGGCAATAAATCTAACTGTTATTTTAACCACTTATTGTGCGACTATGTTGCACGAACTTTCATGAAAACTTTTAAAAATAAACGTCCAATTATGCTTTTAAATCTAAAATTTAGCCATTGTCTAAAAAGTGTGCAATTTTTTCATGCAATTTCTTCGTGCAATCTATTTAGTAAGTACAGTCAGCAAACTCATCAAATTACAAAGTAGTTAAGTTGAACTGGAGAGCTAGGCGTGGATAAGTAAACCGGATCCCCCGGTCATGGCTTCGCCAGATCACGACCGGGAGGCCGACGAGAGTGTTCCGCCCGTGACGGAGTCGGAAGTGGGGGCGGCTGTGGCGAAGATTCGTTCCGCCACCACGGCCCCCGGCCCGGACGGAATACCAGTCCGGGTATTGACGTCGCTCCTCGAGCACTTCGAGCCTCGCCTCAGGCAACTGTTCAACGCCTGTCTGACGTCTGGACAGTTCCCTGAGTGCTGGAAGGAAGGGAGGTTGGTTCTCCTGCTGGTAGTTCATTCCAGATCTTGCACGTGCGTGGGAGAAATGATCGCTGAAAACGTACAGCCAAGGACCGTATCGTTTCCAGGTGAAATGGATGAACCCTGTTACGGTGTCGAGTGGTACGGTGATAAAACGGCGACGGTGGTACCAAGTCAAACAGTTCCTCAGAGCACTCTCCGTGAAAGAGCCGGTAGAGTACGCAGAGAGACCCAAAGACTCTCCGCCGCTCCAGCGACTCCAGTCTATCCGTGAGATTGGGATCACCGACGATTCGAATAGCACGCCTTTGTAGGGAGTCAAGTGGGTCTAGCTGATATTTAGGCGCGCCTGCCCAGAGATGAGAGCAGTACTCCACGTGAGGACGAACTTGTGCTTTGTATAGCACAAGACGTTGTCTCGGCGTGAAGTACCGCTTAGCCCTACTCAGCACTCCTAATTTTTTGCTTGCCAATTTGGCTTTGTCCTCTAAATGAACCTCAAACTGGACTTTGTTCGACAGTTCGACGCCGAGGATCCTAATACTCTCGGAAATTTGGAGAGTTACTCCTTGGAACTGAGGCGCCATGATAAATGGATCCTTCTTCGCAGTGAACGCGCAAACTTGTGTCTTAGTGGGGTTAAACTGGACTAAGTTACGTTCACCCTATTCCGAGGCCCGCCCCAGAGAGCGCTCTACTTCAGACACAAGTTGAACCCGTCTTTCCTGTAACATACTCCGAGGGACATTCTAATGCTCGGTGTAACGCTCGTCACCCGTGCTGTCATCCGCATAGCAACGTATACTCTCTATAGAGAGCAAGTCGTTGATATGCAGGATAAACAACGTCGGGGAGAGCACCGAGCCCTCTGGTACACCAGCATTGATGGGCATGGTCTCGGAGCAGGAGCCGTCGACGACTACTTTTATGCTCCGACCATCCAAAAAGCTGGTGATCCAATTACAGAATCCCCCGGGTATTCCATATGATGGTAGCTTCGGTAGAAGGGCCCCTGTCGAACGCCTTTGCGATATCTAGGCTGAACGCTAGCGCCTCACCCTTGCCCTCCAAGGGCTCTGCCCAACGGTGAGTTAGGTACACAAGAAGATCACCAGCCGACCGGCCATGACGAAAGCCATATTGGCGGTCACTGATCAGCTGATGATCCTCAAGGTACTGCAGAAGCTGATGGTTAATTATTTTCTCCATTATCTTTGAGAGCAAGGATGTTATCGCAATCGGCCTGTAATTCGACGGGTCCGACCGCTCTCCTCTTTTCGGGATCGGGTGGACGTGGGCTACCTTCCACGAAGATGGAACCCTATTGGTGTCATAGGAAAGTTGGTAAAGGCGCGTAAGGACGGGGGTCAACTCGGGCCTTCCTACTAGCTCTAGAAGCGGCATTAAAATTTCGTTTCTCCTCTTTCTCGTTCGGGTTCCAACGGTTATTGGCTCTATTCCAGGCCTGGTATGCGGATTGCTTTTGGCGTGCAGCCATCCTGCAGGTTTTATTAAACCAAGGGCGACTGCGGCCACCGACGGGTATTTTAGTATTGGGGATGAATAATTCCATCCCTGTGATAACCGTGTCGGTAACGCAGTCCGCACAAACGTCAGGGTCCCCAGAGGCGAAGCAAAGCCGCTTCCATAGGTAGGACGCGTAGAACTCGCGAAGCCCATCCCAATCTGCTGACTTATATTGCCAGACTCTGCGAGTCCCAGTCGCTTTAGAGCGATTAGGTCTCACAACAGGGGCACTGCTACAGATCAAGCAATGGTCAGATGACCCAAGAGGGGCTTCGACCACTTCATGGTATCCGTGCTGGCGTGTGGTCAGCAGAAGATCCAGTAAAGAAGGCTCATGACATTCAAAGTCTGGAACACGGGTGGGTTGTGTTACCAGTTGTGAGAGACCATAGGCCGAGACCATATTGAAGAGACAACCCAAGAGGGCAGTGGTTCGGGACCCCCAACCACTCTTTATGACGAGCATTGAAGTCTCCAAGTACCACCACCTCCGCTGATGGACACTACTCCATTATTTTGTCATTCCCCCATTGAACGTTCTCGAATAACTAAGTTGACCCCGAATCACTGCCATGAGACCTGTAGAGGCACGCGTAGATGCGGGTATTCCCTCCATAGTCTACACGTAACCATAGAATTGACAGGTCACCATGCTCGAGGACCCGAACCGACCCGCGACGGAGTAAGAATACAATTCGCCACCCTATCTTACCCATGGGTGATCGTAAGAGACGACTAAGGGATATAAAAGACATATAACATCTTTGTAAGAGAAGGAAAACTTGAAACAAAACCCTATACCAACACGTTTGACCAGCGTGGTATAGTAGGTCAATTTCCCTCCCATTATGGTGGAGGCATAAGCCCAATACTGGGACATATATGAGCTGAGATTATAAACGCACGAAGGTAAAAATTTTTGAGGGATTAGAGAGGGAGGCAGGGAGAGAGGGAAAACGAGAGGGAGGGAGAGTGAAGAAGGAGTGGTAGAGTGGAGGAGAGGGGGGTGAGGAAGAAAGAGGGGAAGGGTGAGAGAGGAGGAAGAGAGAGAGGGGGGTAGAGAGAGAGGGAGGTGGAGAGAGAGAGATCATAAAAACGTATCAATAAAAAAACCTAAAAAGAAACGATAATATTTTAAATAAACATCAATAAGTTTTAAATAAATATTTTAATTAAACACTCTTCAGATTAATGGTGATGAAATGAAAATGAAAAAAAAAATCTTTTAAAATTTCGTGCCATTCTCAACGTAAATATAGCTGTTAGCTGAGTAAACTCATGGCTGTATGGGATTTGTTTCCTTCATTTATGGCATTGACTAATAATAGTAAATGATAAATAATATAATATTATGAAGCGTGCCCTTTTGGATTTTCCATATTATTTAGTATTGTTGTTACACATACATACATACATACATATCATCACGCCATATCCCTTGCAGGGTAGGCAGAGAGAACAGAGTGCCAGAGAACTCTATCTCTGCATACTTCACTCGCTTCCTCAACATTCATAATTCTCTTCATACACGCTCGCCGGTTTCGGAGACTCTTGACTCCACCTTCCTTCAGTACCTGACCGATCTGGTCTAGGTAGGTTAGTCTCGGTCTCCCTCGGTACCTACATCCTTCCACTTTCGCATTGTATATCTTCTTAACCAGACGTTCGTTCGGTATTCTTTCCACATGTCCGAACCATCGGAGCATTCCCTTTCGCATCTTTACACCAATACTCTCTTTCATACCTACTCGCTCTCTTACGTCGTCGTTACGAATGCGGTCGGTCAGCCTAACTCCACAGATTTTCCGAAGAGATCGCATTTCGACCGCATTAATTTTACTTTCATACTCTTTTCTGCATACCCAACTTTCGCTTCCATACAGTAATGTTGGGACAAGCACTGCGTTATGTATTGCTACACGTGCCTTCTGGCTGAGGTGGTGGCTGCCGAGAAGTTGCCCCAACGCTCCGTTCACTCTGTTTCCCGCATTCACTCTTCGCTCTATATCAGTGGTGTACCGTCCATCTCGGCTAAATCCACATCCAAGATATACAAATTCATCCACTTGCTCTAGTACATCATTACCTATTGTTCTCTTACATCTGTTCTGGCTTCATCTCTTTCAAAGACCATTATTTTGGTTTTGCTCACATTCACGCGTAGACCCCTTTTCTTACAATCTTCTGTCATTGTGTCGACTAGGGTCTGCAGGTCAGTCGCTGACTGTGCCAGCAGAACTGCATCATCTGCATAAAGCAGAGCAGAGACCACTGAGTCACCCATCTGGACTCCCACATTCATATCGTTCAACCTTTGGAGACATTTATCCAGATATATGATAAACAGCCTGGCTGATAGAACGCAGCCCTGCTTAACGCCGATATTGACGTCAAACCAAGACGACATTCCATCATCCAGCCGCACACAGGCTCTACAGTCCATGTAACTGTATTGCACAGCCTGCAGCAGTTTACCGTTAATACCATACTCCGGTAAAATGTCCCAAAGTTCCTTTCGTACAACCGTGTCAAATGCTCTTTCCAGATCCACAAAACTGCAGAAAACCCTCTGACCTAGGGCCAGATGCTTCTCCACAATGTTGCGCAGAGAGAACACTTGATCCATGCATCCCCTTCCACTCCTGAAACCTCCTTGTGTCTCACACAGTAAACCATCGGACACCATCCTCATTCTCCTTTCAATAATTTTACCATACACTTTTGCTGCCAAACTGGTCAAGCTTATGGCTCTGTAATTTGCGCAGTCATAACGTGAACCCTTGTTTTTAAACAAAGGCACGATGACTGCGCTATTCCAGTCCCTTTTTTTTTTTTTTTTTTTTGGGGGGTGGGCTACGGTCGGCGCACTCCTCGCACCACTCCATCCGGGGTGACAGAGGGGCGTAAGCGCGCACACCCGTAACCCACCCGTGACGTCGCCTTCGTCGTTGGGCCGACCACCGGAGCAGAGTGACTTGACGTCAGTGGTCGGCCCGACGGAATACCCCTGAGGAGTACCCTCTCCTCGACCGACATCCCCCCCTCGGGTAGGATGTCGGTCTTTCCTCACGCGGTCGGCCTCTCGGCGGGTGACGGACTAATTCCCCGATCCAGTCACCCGCGGCCTCGGCTAGGGCGGCATCAGGCGCAGGTAATCGCGCCTGCGCCGCCCCAGTCGCCGGCGGCGGCTCGCGCCGTCGAGGAGACGCTCCTCGCGCACGCGCTCCGCCGCCTCCTTCCGCGAGACTACTGCCTCGCAGAAGGTTGCGACCGCGTCCCAGTTCCTGACGCTGTCGAGCATCGCCCTGGCGATGGTCGGCAGCGTCAGGTCGGCACCGATGATTGCGACGAGTTCACGACGCTGCTCTGCCCAAGCGGCACAAACCTCGAGCGTATGCTGCGCCGTGTCTTCGTCGCAATCGCAGTGGTGGCAGGACGGTGTACTCTCCCTCCTGACGACCTTGTGCAGGTATTTGGCGAAGCATCCATGCCCCGTCAAAACCTGCACCAGTCGGAAGGAGAGCACCCCGTGCCGCCGTTCCAACCACTGCATCAGCACCGGCCGGAAGGCCTCTACGGTCCGCACACCGAACCGAGGCCTCTCCAGCCGGACTGCCCAACGGGCAATGACATCTAGGCGGGCGTCAACGCGCCAGGCGGTGAGTTCCCTCAAAGAGACCACACCGCCCTCCGCGCGCACCCCCGACACCCGCCGATACAAATCGGCGAGCATTTCCGCCTCCAGGTCCCACGGGGGACTCCCGGCCAACAGGCACGCTGCCTCCGTCGCCACCGTGCGGTACCCGCGTACAGCCCTGACCGCCATGGCCCTCTGTGGTCGCCACAGAAGAGCCCTGAGTCGGACGTTCAGGGACCCCGCCCACACCGGTGCGCCGTACAGGGCCATCGACCGGACGACCCCCGTGTACAGCTGTCGGCACGTAGCGCTCGGTCCGCCCACATTCGGCATTAGCCATGAAAGGGCGGACGCCGCGCCGACGAGCCGCGGAGCGAGCCTGCGGAAATGCTCCCGAAACCACCAATGCCCGTCGAGCACCAGGCCCAAATACCTCATATGGGCCCGGATGCTGATGTCAACCGAATTGACGGTGATCGAAACGCCGATGGGAGGGCCCATGCGGGGCCCATGGAACAAGAGGGCCTCCGTCTTGTCCAGGGCCACCCTCAACCCCAGCGCCTCGATCCGCCTGATGATCTCTTCGGTGCCGAGAGTCGCCAGGCCTGCCGCCTCCTCCAGCGTCCCACCGCGGGCTGTGACGAGCGTGTCGTCGGCGTAACAGATCACGCCCAGCCCGGGTGGGAGGCTCCCTCTCAACGCCCAGTCGTAGCCGATGTTCCACAGGGTGGGTCCAAGGACCGACCCCTGTGGGACACCGCACGTCATGGGCGTTCGCACAACGTCCCCTACTCGGTTGGTGTAGAGGACGCTGCGCCCCTCCAGATAGTCTGCCACTAGCCGCCTCAGGTAAACTGGCACTCCGTGGTATCGGAGCGCCTCCCTGATGCAGCTAAATGGCAGACTATTGAATGCGTTGGCGATGTCCAGGGACACCACCAACAGCACTCCTCCGCCGGCGACGGCCTCAGTCGCCACGGCCCTCAGGCGCAGCAGAGCCGCGATCGTCGAACGACCCCTCCTGAACCCAAACTGGGCGTCCGACAGATCGGGCCCCGTGCCAACGAGGTGCCGCTCGATGCGGGCAGCCAGCACCCTCTCCAATAGCTTGCCCGCATCGTCAAGCAGCACGATAGGCCTGTAGGCCGAGGCCAACTCTGGAGACCGTCCCGGCTTCGGCAGGAGCACCAGCCTCCCCTCCTTCCAGCACCCAGGGAACCGCCCGGACGCTAAACACGCGTCGAACAGCCCCCTGAGGCGGGGACACAGGTGGTCGAGGACCAGGGCCAGCACGCGGTTGGGAACACCGTCGGGCCCGGGGGCAGTGGATTTGCTGCGCATGCGCGCCACCGCCACCCCCATCTCGGTTGCCGTGATGGGCGGAACACTGTCATCGTCGGCCTCCCGGTCAGTGTCTGGCGAAGCCATGACCGGGGGCGTGTGCTCCGCCCGTCGCGGGAACAGGTCCTCGATGACCCTGGTGAGGAGGCCGGGCTGGAGGGTCTCGGTGAGGGGGGGGCCCCGCGCGCGGAGCTTACTCAGCGCCGCGCGATAGGGGCGACCCCAGGGGTCTCGATCGAGACCGTCCAGCATCTCCTGCCGACTGACGTCCTTGGCGGTACGGACGGCCAGCCTGAAGGCCGACCGCGCATTGCGGTAGCCCTCATAAAGCCGGCCCTCCCGCTCCTCATCACGATGGTGCCGCCGGCTGCGGGTGTAAGCCCTCCGGGCGCATATACATGCGGCCCGAAGATCCGCCAGCTCCCGGGACCACCAGTGGACAGCCCTTTTCGGGGGCAGACACCGTACACGGGGCATGGCCGCATCGCAAATCTGCGTCAACGCATTGCGGATGCGGCCAGCCTCGGCGTCCACCCCGTCCAACTGGTGGGCAGAGGACAGCCACGAGTGAACGATGGCTGCCTCCGCCAGCAGGTCCCGGTCCAAACGACCCACAGCCCATCGCGGGAACGCGGGACGTCCGTCCGCCTGATGACCCCTGCCGGGCGTCGGGAGGGTCCGGGAGACCTCCATCCGGATATACCGGTGGTCCGATAGGGTCTCAACCTCCTCCGCGACGCACCAGCTCCTCACGCGTGCGGCGACAATGGGGCTAGCGAACGACAAGTCCACTATCGACCCGCCCCGCTGCCGCACGCACGTATGCACCGAGCCCCTGTTCAACAAACAGAGGCCCAGTGCCGCCGCCCACTCCTCGACCGCCCGTCCTCGGTCGTCCGTCCTGGGGGACCCCCACGCCATGGACTTGGCGTTGAAGTCCCCCAGAACGAAGACTTGGCGCGGTGCCAGTCGCCGTAACGAGGCCCCTAAGATGGTCAGGGAGGCCCCAAAATCAGTCACGCTCCTGTTAGGGGAGAGATAGACTCCGAAAAGCGTAATCTCTCCCCAGTCCGCCGCGACGTATCCGACGCCCCTGTCCCTAAGGGTCAGGGACGACGAAGGCCACGACGTGGAGGCGACGATTGCCACAGTGCCGTCGGTGCTACCCAGCCAGTTAGGTCGGTCGGGCACCACGTACGGCTCTGCGGCTACGGCTACTGCTATCAACCACTCCGCTATGGCTTGCAGGAAAACGTCCTGCGCACCGGCGGAGTGGTTGAGATTGGCTTGGAGGAGACGGATGGCTTCGTGGTCCATTAACGGGCCGTATCCATCGTCTCCTCCTCCGCGCTAACGGGCGATCGGGTCGCGATCGGAGCGGGAGCGGGCCCGGTCGATGAGCCGCCCCGCCCCTTTGGGGCCGATGCCGGGGGTCTGCAGTCCCCAGAGCCCATGCGGTGCTTGGCAGGCCTATTGCCCGCCGCACACGCGGGGCAGTGGGGCACCGCAGAGCACGATGCTGCCTGGTGCCCAGCCTGACCGCAGCGGAAGCATAGCCCGCTGCAGTCAAAGCAGTTGCGACACGTCGGTCGGGTATGCCCGACCGCCATGCATTTGTAACACCTCGCGGGCCGGGGCTCCAGCACAGTTACCCGCGCCGAACTCCAGCCCACGAGGAGCCTGCCTGAGTCGGCCAATTTCTTGACCGACTCCACCGGGCACTGCACCCAGACAGCACCGACGCCGCCCGGACCAGGACGGATGGTGCCAATCCGGACGGTGTCCGAGGCACATCCGGTACGCACCATAATGGCCTCCCGGACGTCCTCCACCGTCACGGAATCGTCCAGACCCGTGAGGCGCATCTCTGCGCACTTGACGGGCCTGGCGATTCGGACTCCATCCTCCGGCCCGAACAGCCCCCTCAGCTTCGAGGCCACACTATCAGCCGCCTTGGCGCCCTCGGCCCCAGGGAACTCGAGAATTCGAGCCCCTGTCCGGGCCTTGCGGGTCCTCGCCTCGACGCCCCCGATGTCGGAGACGTCCAGCTCCCGCCGGGCGCGTCTTAGGACAGCCTCATAGTTGAGGCCCCTCTCGGCCGCCTCAGGCAGCACGGTGATAATGACCGCAGCTGTCTTCGGCGATATTCCAGTCCCTGGGAACCATTCCCGAGCTCCAACATAAATTGAGGAGCAACAGGAACGCCTCCCAGACACAAGAGCCACCAAGCTTGATCATCTCGGCAGACACCATATCAATGCCCGCTGCCTTACCATTTTTCAAACTTCTTATCGCCCATTCAACTTTATCCATACTGATGCCATCGGAGGACGCCGTCGCCGAATGTTGATCTACTAGACCGCATGCGACACCTCTCATGCGTCTCGCATGACATCTGTAGAAATTTGGCTTTCTTTCCTTCCAATTTTTGTTTTTTTTAAAGATCTCGTATATGTTATTATCAAAATAAAGGATTTTTTTGAGTGGGCCCATTGAGTTGGAAAATAAATCTATATTGGAAAGTTTTTATTGTTGTTATTTATGTTTTTTTATAGAGGTATAAAACTTTGAAATGGAATAAAATAGAGATGAATTTCTAAAATTGACATGAAATTTACTTTATTTGAAAGATAATCTTCTGGCATTATAATTTAAATATGATTTCTGGCATATGACTGCCACGGCTGGCTCGGACGTAGTCTAATCTAAAATATAAATAAAAATTGGATCTCCAGTCCAATTTTCGATCACTTTTTCTAGCATCTTTGGGCGTATATCGGCAATAACGCGGCGAATGTTGTCCTCCAAGTGGTCAATCGTTTCAGGCTTATCAGCGTAGACTAGCGACTTCACATATCCCTACAGAAAATAGTCTAATGGCGTTAAATCGCACGATCTTGGGGCCAGTTCACGGGTCCGTAACGTGAAATTATGCGCTTACCAAACGTTTCCTTCAATAAATCAATTGTGGCACGAGCTATGTGACATGTTGCGCCGTCTTGTTGAAACCACAGCTTCTGCACATCATAGTTGTTCAATTGATGAACCAAAAAGTTAGTAATCATGGCTCTATAGCGGTGACCATTGACTGTAATGTTCTGACCAACATCGTTTTTAAAGAAGTACGGACCAATAATTCCCCCAGCCCATAAAGCACACCAAACAGTTAGTTTTTCTGTATTTAGCGGTGTCTGAACATACACTTGAGGATTATCATTACTCCAAATACGGCCGTTTTGTTTATTGACGTATCCATTCAAACAAAAGTGAGCTTCATCGCTAAACAAAATTTGCTTATGAAAATCAGGATCAACGGCAATCTGGTTTTGGGCCCAATCAGCGAATCTACGCCTTGCTAGGTGATCGTGTGGCTTCAACTGTTGCACGAGTTGGATTTTGTAAGCACGCAAATCAATATCTTTCCGCAATATCTTCCATAAAGTGGATGGACACATCCAATTCCTGCGCACGATGGCGGATAGACTGATTCGGGTCTTCTACGCTACGCTCTACAGCAGCAATGACTTCTTCTGTACGCACTGTACGACATCTTTGTGGGTGCGTGTTATCATTTAGAGTAAACGTGGTGCGAAAACGTTCCATAGTTAATCGAATTAATTGCTCTGATGGACGATTATGTTGACCGTATAATGAACGTAGTGCGCGATACGTATTTCGATGAGATCCATTGTTTTCAAAATAAATTTGCACAATTTGAAAGCGTTGTTCAGACGTCAGTCTATTCATGTTGAAATGCCAAACCAAACTAAACATAAATCACTTACATCTGTCAAAATGCCCGCCAATTAAAAAAGTGTTGCCAACTTAACCCTTTCCTAGCGAATATACCAAAAATACTGAAAAACGAAGTTTTTATGATTCTGTATGGATAAGGGGTATTAAAGTAAACTAATTAATTTTTTTCAGATTTTTTTATTATATCTAGATACTATTTTTATAACCTAGACTTACAAGTACCGTCAGGAACTTTGGGTAACAAAATGACTAATAAAATAGGAACATTCAGAACTTTTTTTCGGCTCGAATTATTTATAAAATAAGAAGTAATCAAACATTAGCATCGTGGTATTCTGCAAAACAATTCTCTTTTTCATTTATGCACTAAAATATATTGCAATGTGAACATTTTGAGTGAGGTTTTGACTGCACTTTCTTCATGCTGCATACTTCACACCTCCCTCTATTTGGCACAAACGTAGGCCAATGTACGCCGCGGTTTCCTAAACGAACGTCTATCAACGTTGAGAAGCCAGCTTTGCGCCTCTTAGATGGCCCAGGACTAGGCACAGAGTCTCTTGATAACCTTTTCTTCTTATTGGCTTTGAGGTCCTTCATGGGCATCAACCCTTGCGCAATAGATCTTCTAAATTCTTTTACTGTAGTCATTTCTATTATCAGTCCACTTATGATATACGCATTTACAAAGGTAATGTCTAGAATACCCCAAAACAATCTGTGCCACCATTTTGGGGACTTCCTGTCCACGCAGTACAGTGCTCTCAATCTATCTGCTGTATCGACACCCCCCATGTAAGAGTTGTAGTCTTTGATGGCTTTTGGACAGGTGATTGTAGATTTAGACCCATTTTTTTCTTTGCGCGATACTGTAGCTTCAGCACTGCCATGAAAATTAGAAGCCACATGTACAACTTTGTTGTCCTTCCATTAATAATATGCAATATTCATATTGGAAAATCGATAATCATATTGGCCACGCTTCAGTTTAGAGTCAGCTACCAGATTATTGGGAATGCCCTTACGGTTAGACCTTATAGTTCCACAGGCATAAGTTCCTTCTGTTTTCAATTTTTCTAATAAAGCAATAGATGTAAAAAAAATATCATGATAAATAACTTTCTGTTTACCCCATTCTTTTTCCGTTAACTCTAGAACAATTTTTTCTCCCAATGAATAATCTGCAAATTTTACAGCTATTTCTTCATTTTTTCCTTGGTAAATTATAAAGTTTTTGATAAA
This sequence comes from Lymantria monacha, assembly GCA_905163515.2. Classification (NCBI taxonomy): domain Eukaryota; kingdom Metazoa; phylum Arthropoda; class Insecta; order Lepidoptera; family Erebidae; genus Lymantria; species Lymantria monacha. The sequence continues at coordinate 33,182,772 of LR991090.1, read as the reverse complement.
ACCGCGTTGGTCAGCGAGGCACCATAGCTTATATCCTCTTTTTATTGGTTTCGTAGGAAGATATTGTTTCAATACCGATATGCCTTTGAATTTGACCATAGACTCATCTATACTCAGTTCTCTGGTTCCATTATAACATTCTTGAATTTTTTTATTTAGTGCATCAATGAAAGGTCTGATTTTATATAATTTATCTTTACAATTGGGCGGCATTTGCGTGTTGTCATTGCAATGAAGATTACTTAAAATTTCTGCAATCCTGGCTCTAGGCATAGTTTTGTATATCAGAGGGTTATTCAAATCAGGTGCCGATGAATAATGATCTGTCCACGAAGGCCGGGTGTTGTATCCCATAAAGAAGTTCATTCCGATAAAGGCCAGTAGTTCTTCTTTTTTTAAGTTGAGAATTTTATCTCTTTGTACTGCATATAAATTACTTTGATATACAATATTATCCAGTACATCACTAATCAGAACTAAAAAAATCTCAGTTGGCGTAGTGCATTCAGCAAAATATTCGTCAACTACCCCCGTATTTGCAGAATATTCTGGTAAATACGTTTCCACATCACATTTCTTCCATTTACGATTAGGCTCAACAGTTTTTTTTTTGGATTGTGAATGTGTTGATGTAAAAGTTTCCTGAGTCTGTAAATTATCTGGAACAGTGTTGGGAATAGAACCTAAAATTACCTCTTCTATTTCCGCACTATTAGGATCTTCTGCCTCATGGCTCAGCATATATTCTTCTATGGCTGCCTCAAAACTTTTATTGAAATTGCTAGTTGAGGGCAGTTGTTCTTCGCAAATGTTTTCTTCGTCAGACAATTCCACATCTGAATTTTCGGCACAGTCTGGAAGAGCTTCCATGAGTAAGGCTTCTATCAAAGCCGTATTCTTTGCAATATTCATTATAAAAATCTGTAATATAAGATAAACAAATATCATAATATATTCGATCTTATTACCAAAAAATCAACTAAAGTCACTGACGGTACTCATAAGTCTTCTTACATTTTTATCGTTATTTTAGCACTAAAATTTAAAATTATAATCTAAAACAATATCAATTGTAAAGTTAAAACTATAATCTAATATAATAATATAAAACAATAACACTTACCTAGTTTATTCTATTTTTAAATGTTTTCTAAAACAAGAGCAATCCGCAGTTCTCAAATCCGAAACAGGTCGAAACTTGAAAGTATCACTTGCTGGCGGTAAATAGGCAAAATTTAAATAAATCACTATGATTGGCGAGCGTAGTAGTACTCAAAAGAATCGTCAATGTCGATTAAGTAATGCGCGATCGTATTGTCAAAATAATGGACGGGGAATCACCTGGTACAAATTAGTACCGTCAGATAGGAAAGGGTTAAAGTTTTATACCTCTATAAAAACATCCTTTACAACAGGAGTAAAAATGGTTAAATCAATAGTTTTTGTGAGGAAGCAGTGGCGCAAAAATATTAACCCAGGAATGCCCGAATTATTTTTTCTTGTTTTTCTTTAGTTTGGACTCGGAATATTGTTCAATTAAAGGTCTTAATGACATGATTTTAGTCATTTTTTTTTTAATAAATGGGAAGTTAGAAAAAAGCCATGTGTTGTGTAAGCGCTGACAGTAGCTAAAAAGTTGAGAAGATATAATTTATCTTGTAGGAGTTATTAGATAAAAAAAACACGATTTATCGAATGAAAACATTTATTATTTTTTATGATAGTCAGCAATACATGGTACGCAAAGGCCGACGTCACACTTCATGCATTCAGTTCGAACCGACGAACTTTTCGACTTACAGTATGGACCGACACATCGCTTCTTTTTCATTAATTTTTTTACATAATGGTTTAAACCATCGAATCGCCCAGTATCAGCTAACTTGGAGGTGGATGGTCTTCCTCCGCCTTTGGCTGCTATTCCATAGGATTTGAGATAAGTTAGCACGATTTCCCTCCGGAACTCCAGTTGTGGGATTTTATCATTTTTCCTATGTAGTTGCCAAGCATTGTGTACACACGTATCAAGCATCCAAGTAATAAGGGACCAATACAATTTCTTTCCTCTAATATGTATTCTGTACATATTTACATTTTCGCCCATCCTGTCAACACCACTCATATATTTATTGTATTCCCCCAAAAGAAACGGTCGTGGCACTTGAGCAGTAGCTTTATCTTTTTGGGAGTAACGTTTCACCATAGATAATGGTTGCACGCCTAAATTATTTGATGCAATAGATACTATAGAGTTATCCATCCATTTAGCCACAATCACTCCATCTTCCTTGCTAATTGCGAATTCATGGTAACCCCTCTGTTTCTTTTTCATAATTTTGTTAGATGTCAGCTTCTTGCATTTCTGCAGGCGGTTTTCTCGTACCGTTCCTGTAGCACCGTATCCCTGTTGTCTGAAGTAGTTTAGGAGGTTCAAGCTGGTAAAAAGATTGTCAAAGAAGAAATGGTAAGGCATTCGCTTTTTTTGATTGGGAAATACATCGATAAGAGTAAGAAGCAAGAAGAAGATAAGAGTAAGAAGCAGGAGCAGCACATTTTCCAAAATGTTGTTCATAAGCTGAATTAGCATTTGGAGATTTACCTTGATATACGTCAAAATTGATCAGGTATCCATCTGGAGTACATAAGCTCCATACCTTGTAGCCAAAACGGATGGGTTTCCCTCTGATAAATTATTTACAGGAATGCTGGCCATAATACTTTACCATAGTTTCATCAAATGATAAATTTTGTTCAGGCACAAAATACTTCATGAAATTCTCTTTTATTCTATTCATAAATGGACGCAACTTCCACATCTTGTCATTTACATCTATTTCATTATTATCAACACAATGCAGATAACGCAGTATTTCCTCGAACCTATTTCGGCGCATTGAATCGCAAATAAGTTAATTACGGTTATCTATCTCGGTGCTCCAATAAAGACGTCTGTTTGCGTTAGGCGAATACCCGCTCAAAATAAGAATAGCAAAAAAGCATCGCATTTCAGCAGCAGTGATTTTAGGATCAGGACAGTTTTTCCATAAAGCATAGCGATTTGATTGTAGAACAAACATGTCAATAATACCGTCATCGATAAAAAGCTCAAATAAATCAACAGCAGATTTTCCATTATTAGTAGAAGCAACCTCAGGAAACGGCCCCAAGAAAGGTTCTAAATCTCCATCAATCCATGTCCTAGGTTTTTTACCGCAAAGATCGTCAAAGCGAGGGGCGTTTCTATTAGAAGCTTGGTATGACTGGCTAAACGTTACCTCAGCCTGAGCTGTCAACTGACGTGCATTCAAATTTTCGGTTCTTCCACCACTGTCTTCGTCACCTGAATCTTCGTCTGTCAAAACAGCGGGATCAGGAGGGGCGACGTAAATTGACTCTGGTATCGGCAGGTCTCCAGCTTCTTCCTCATCCTCAAATAAAATGTCCAAGAGTTCATTTAGGGGCCCAGTTCCCCGGTACTGGTCAAAATCGAAGAATCTAAAAACAAAAACAATTTCATATAATGACATGCCAAGTGCTTAGCGTGTCCATATGCACTCGGCAACATTAGGCGTATAAATATAGTGCTAAAATAAAACTAAACTATCGTTGACCTATTTCAACATATAAATACATTATTTTAGAATAATATTACACGTAAATAACATAAATAAATAAAATAATTTAAAAATTATGTTACTTACTCTCGTCTCGGGTCCATTTTTTCCGCCGTTTTTGACTTTGGTGAGAATTGAATGAATTTACCCGCGAATTTAGATTTTTAAATGACATATCAATGACATGTCGACTGCACAGATTACGTAGTGGTTAAGATACCGACCTTCCGTGCAGTGCCGAGGGTTCAATTCCCACGCAGGACATTACTTTGTGTGATCCACAAAGTGTTGTTCTGAGTCTGGGTGTAATTTGTCTGCGTTAATTGCATGTTTGTAAAGTCCCCCGCAATACAAGGTTTATTTCCTTAGTGCAGGGTGGTGTCTTTAAAAAAAAAAAAAAATGTAAAAAAACTTTGACATTTGATAGCACAGTATGACCAGTTAAATATTTCTAAACAAATAATGGTTTCCAACAAAAAATATTTTAGCAGAGCCATATTTTTGTGTCCATATGGACACGCTAGGCATTACTGGGTAAAATGAACGTAAGGGGCGTGCGGGTAATCTGAACAATGTATGCAAATTATTTCTTCAACATCGCATTCCTTGTATGAATAGCGACCAGCGCAAACAACAACAGATGAAGTACAGTGCTGTCCACTTCTGCAATTTTTGGCTTATTAGTTGAATTTTAGACATTTATAACATTGCAATAGTGGTATATATGGCTTTACTGCATATCTAAAAAGGTTAATGTATGCGTATTATGGAAGAGATGTGGAGGCAAATGTAACTGCAATGGTAATAAGGGATACTAGGTTTCCCGCGACCTTTTTCATAAATCTTATGATAGATGAGAGAGTGACTTCGCCATCACTTTTATATTTCGGTAGATTTCTGCATTGGATAAATCTTTCGGTACCAATAAAACGACATTTTTTCCTGTGAGATATGATGAAATATAATATAACAATACCTTCATTTTATTTATCCATAAAAAATCGTTCATTTTCAGAAAATTATTAGCGTCGCTTTTCTAAAGTGGTACTTATTTTGTGAGCGGTAATTCTATATATTCTTAAAACTTCTTTTACACTTTCTGCAATCAATTTTGTAAGCGTTATAATATTTGAAATAAAACTACTTTTACGGATTCTATCGCGTTGTGATCATGGTCACGGGAGGACCCCGTGACCATGATCACTGTAAAGTGTTCGAAACGTCGGGAAATTATAAATCAAATACAAACGCGATAGAATCCGTAAAAGTAGTTTTATTTCAAATGTGTAATACTCGCGTAAACATTAGAAGTCATTATGTTATAAGATTCTTGTTACCCAAGTAGTAATTTAAAGTAGATAATTTGAATATTTTGTTGAAATTACGTTATACATGCACACGCGAAGTGGAGTCGTTGTAACATGTTCCAACCTTCTGTAAGCTTCTATCAGCTGTCATATCTGCACTTACAACTCTCATACACATATCCTCTTTCACACAATCCATCTATTTCTTTTTGGTTCTCCCACGATTCCACAAACATATTGATAACCCTTTTCTGCTCTTTCAATACCGGATTATCGTCACCGAAGTCATCTCGTTCCAACATTCATTTACTGTTTTTTCTGTCATTCTATTCCCCATCTCAATCATTTTATCAATTACTCTCTTCTAAAATTCTCTCGCACAATCCTCTTTCTCCAGCGTGTACCATTTAATTCTTGGTGGGGGTTTAGGTTTGAATTTAGCTTATTACACTGTCATTTTAATTTCCAGCAGCAATAGGCGTTGTTGGGAAGATAAAGGCTCACCTGGGATAACTTTGCAATCCACTACTGCGCGTAACATATTCCTTCTCACAAAAAAGTAGACAATTTAGGTATTATGGGTTCCAGTTATTTAAGTTATTAGGTGACCTTCGTGCTTTTCAAAGAAAGTATTGGCAACTGCCAAATCGAAAGCTGAAGCAGCCTGCAGTAGGATTTCGCCCTCCGGGTTCCGCTCCCGTAAGCCACACCCGCCATGCACTCTCTCATATCCTGCTTTGATATTTCCTATATGCTCATTCAAATCACCTCCTATATATTTTTTTTTCACTCTGCAAAATAAGTATTAATATTGAAATAAAATCCTCCCGAAACTTACCTATCACCACATCATCGCACACTTATTATGTTCAATATTAAATTTTCCAAAACCACTTCACTAAAAATGATTCTATCACTCACTCTCTTTATATCCGTCACACATTTAGTCAGTTCCTTATCTAACACTATATCTACTCCATTTCTCTAACCAGAATAGAAAAAAATGATAACCCATTCCAATCTCTAGCTCTCATATCCCTACACCTTGTCTCTTGCACACATTTGCGGCGCATCCACTAGCTCTCTTCCTCTGCCGGTCATCGTTACTATATTCCAGCTTACCATCCTTATTCTTACTTCACGGACTTGCGTCTTATGTCACGTTCGTCCCTGATGCGATATAACCCACTGTACTCCCTCTCTATCGCTATTGGGGCGGCCACTGGTACTACTTCCTTAAATCCGCGGCCAGCACGGCGATGATGAGACAACCCTAGTCCATTTTCCGCAGGCATCGGGTGCTGCGCCTGCGCGTTGCTTCGCTAGTACGCCCTAACATTATCATACATATCGTCCATTCTTGAGACCATGTTGTGAAAAGATATGGCTATTGGTTTTTTATTGACCGGCCGCCTGCCTGACGTCAGCCCTCCACGGGAATTATCGTTTATGGGGAAAGTATAAGGTAATGGTGGACGTATATGAGAGGAAGCGGGTTATGGATACTACTGTCATAGGATATACGATAGGGGATGACAGCAATAGTTGGAGTGGTTCGGGATTGCGTGCTCGTAGTGACACCAATCAGTTGACGGACAGACGACTGGTAGTGACATTCTCTAAATCATACTTAATTATACATATTACATGCTATTATATTTTGTTTTGTTGTAGAAATAGCAGTTGTTGCAATTTCTGAGTACCGAGTCGCTATCTTCTTTCGGTAAATATGTTACCCCCAGCCTTTTACATGGAACATTAATGGCCATAGCATAAAATTTTAATTTATCTAAGTTAGGGTAAATAACTTGGTTAGCCCTCCACCATTCTAAAGGATCCCTGTTCGGACACAATACACTATCATCTATATATATCTGTGGATTTCAATGATAGCCTAGCTGTCGTACATTAGGGTGGCTCACACATGTATGGAAATCTTTTTTTTTTTTGAATTTTAAATTCTAATAGGGGGGGTTCGGTGCGTATTATTGGTATGAAAATATATGCAATTTTAATTTTTTTTTTATATAACTCCTGCCTCCGCACAGCCCACATATTCTCAAAAAAAAAAATGTTTCACTTGAGGCAAAACATAAGAATTTCTTTACAAAATTATTTAGATAGTTATTAAAATTCAGTATTTTTACAATAAACATATTTATTTATTAGATATAAAATTACAAAACGAAGTAAAATTCTATGAATAAAAGAGACCAACTTATGTCACTTAATTAGCTCGAAAATCTCTTTTTAAGTCAAATTTTGGCATTATTTTTCTCGACTCCAATTTGACTTTTATTGCATTCAAACGGGCTTTTCTCGTGCACAAAGAAGTTGAAACTTCAGTAGTTAGTTTAACTGCCCGTTCAACGGCTTGATTATGATAGGGAAGTCTCAGAAACAGCAGCTCAGCCTCACCTTCAGTTTCAACGACGTGCTGGATTTCTTGATCAGTCAAGTTTTTTAAAATAGGTGGGTCAGCCAGAGTTTCCTGCCAATTTATTAAGTCAGTATATGTCGAGGCATTGAAATTTATACGGGGCACTTCAAATAGTCTTGGTACTGAGGTATGCTGCGTGCCTTTAATATACGCCGGGCTGCTAATTCTCTAATGTGTTTCCTGTCATCTGTCATCATTGCAAGAAGAATGGTTTCTGGATGTGCAAAGTAGCTATTGCATTGAATGACAGGATCAATAATACTTTTGAGATCTTCTGGCAGGTATCTGGAGGCTCTAATTATATTGTAAAGATGACGTGAACCATCTTTGCATGACGGCTTATGTTTAATTTGAAACCAAGATGGTGCATAAACTTTTACGATAAATGCAGCCAGAGTTTTCAAATTTTGCGATGGTGTCTCAGATGTAACGTACAAACGTAAGATCCGGTTGGCTCGTGTGAGCCAGCGAGCATGAGAGAGTTTTCCCGGAGACTTATTTGCTAAGTCATCTGGAAAATTACCTGAAATTACCGCAGATACTATTTTGTGCAAGTACTGTTGATCTGTACTTAAATCTTTCGACATTTCAGGAAGTAACTCTCCCTCGATGTGTGGAAAGTTTTTCACAGGCAGTAATTCACAGGTTTCCAGAGCTTTACCTAATGGTCCAATGTATGATTTAGGTCCCGAAATACATCCATCAAGATGAAGAAACAAGTGTCTCAAAGGAAGTTCGTTCATGTGTAGTAAACAAATAATCCACTGAAGTGGTTTTTGAAGATTTTTTTCAAGCAGTCTTATGATACCACCATACTTTCCAGTATTAACATTTGTACCGTCGCAACCAATTGCCATGAGATGATATGTGGCAATACCTTCACTAGACAGGAACCTTGTTATTGTGGTTTCAATTTCTGTAATAAATTTATCTAACTCGTAAAGTTTAGCCAGCGTTTACAATGTAAGCCCATAAAAATTATTTTTAAGACGTAGCATGACAAATATTTTAAATTAGCAACTGTTCTGTACATATATTACATTCTGTACATATGCATTTACTATAAAATATAAACCTTCTTCTTGAATTGCTCTGTTTATTACGGAAATCGCATTAAAATTAGTTGCGCAGTTTAAAATCTCTAGAATTAAAAACGACAGGAAGCGACTTCATTTTATACTATTTAAAAAATAAAGAAGATAAATTGGTCGATATATTTTAATTTGATTCATAAATTCGAAACCCGGAACAATTCAATATTTACAATAATTATTTGTATTGGATGCGTGTGAAATGACCGTTCCATATATGGCTGTAAAAACTTCCTGATCCTAAAGGTTTCGGTTGTCGGTAATTCAATATTATATGATTCTTTTGTTTGTTGGAGAAATGAGGAAAATATGATGTATCTACCTATGTATATAGGGGCCTTAGGTATAATAATGACTGTAGTTTATATTATGGCTCCTGGTATTTGTTATGCATTTTCTTATATTCCTTTTTTTTTTTTTTTTTTTGCTCATGGTGGCGGCCGAGCAAGCAGCACACCTGATGGTGTCATTGCTGCCCATGGACCTTTGCTATACCAAGGTTATAGCTAGCCCGCTGCCTACCATTACAATCCCCAAACCCACCCAGTTGGGCTTTTCCGGCTCTCTCGCTCACCGAACGAAGCGCAATAGCACATTGTCATTACTCAGACGTCGATCTTCTGCAAGAGTGTAGTACTACGCTGGACGGACCAGCCCGCGGCTGCAGACAGAAAACTCAACAGCGTGGACCTACCACAAAATAAATTTATTCGAAATAAAATTTGTCCTTCCGTGATAATGAACGCTGTAAAGTGTTCGAAACCTCGAAAAGTTAAGATAGAATAAATGTCCGTAAAAAAGCTTTTTTTTTCTTGTTTATGGTGGCAAACGAGCAAGCAGCACACCTAATGGTAAGTATTACTGCCGCCCATGGACCTTAGTTATACCAGGGACACAGCTAGGTCGTTGCCTACCAGTGAAAACCATAAACACACACAGAAAGTTGAGCTTCGTACGCGGAGCGAGAGAGCCGGTCTCTCGCTCCGCGTACGAAGCGCAGCAGTACATAGCCACTGCTCAGACGTAAACATCAGAAATATTTTTTTTATTGTTTTTGTTTTGTTTGCATTCGTTGCAAACTAGCAAACAGTACATCTGATGGTAAGTGGTTACTACTGCTCGTGAAGCTAAGCAATACCAAGTGCTAAGACAGAACACTCTCTCTCGCTAACTCTTCAACAATTTTTTATTCTTGTTGCTGACGTACTATGGTCTGACTCAGCTAATCGAGTTGATAGTGGGACATATTCATCTTTTTTACCATCTCAGCAGACGCCTCACTCCTAGGCTCAAGTCACTTCCTCAGTAGGAATGCATTTAACCATATACCACGCTGATTAGATGGATTGGTATTTGTATCGAGTTTGCCTTCTCTTTTATATATGTTATATGCATTTTATATATCTTAATCTTTATTATTGATATTCATAGGTAAGTTATGGGGTAATGAATTGTATTGTGACTCCGCCACCACACGGAAAAGTGGAACATTACCGTCTTTTAATTGACTGTGCAATCGCTCTTTGCGTCTGTAGTGGACCAGCGCTATCATATGTATTGAACCTAAATAGCCCATCCGGTTGCACCTGCCACTATATCAATATGTACTATCGTACTATGCATATGCTCGCATTCTAAAGAGGTTTATAAAGATACTACTGTATTATCCTCCTATCCATGCAAGATCTGGAATGAACTACCTGCTGGTGTGTTTCCCGAGCGCTATGACGTGTCTTTCTTCAAATGAGGTTTAAGAAGAGCACTTTCTTCACGGTAGGCTGCGGCCTGGCTGTGCCCCTGGTGTTGCTAGGTCCAAGTGCAACGGTATCACTTACCATCAGGTGTACAGCTTGCTCATTTGCCATCATGCGGAGAAAAAATTAAAAATCCATCCGTCAGCTTCCTCACATTCACTGTTGGACTTAGGCATTTTCAATTAACTATATGTAACACCAAAGCTTTCACGCTTAGCAGGCAGGATGGTGTTCGCAAATGGTATTATTAGCTTTCCAAGAAAGTGCTGTCCCACATCCTCTTGGTTCACTCTCATTCGGTCTTTACGATTCCCAAGGGATAATAAGAAATTCTATTCTAACCATATTATCACCTTTTTATCACTTATGACTAAGCAGACATAATTGAATATTAGGTAATCTATAAAAATGATATAAGTAATTATTGAAGAATCAATATTGTTAATTGCTATGGAAATTTATTTTACTTGAAGAACTGTTTTGGAATTATTATAAACGGCTTCTCCGATCTAACGAATTGAAGGATGACATGATGATGACAGCACTGTGATATGATATATGATAAGCCACATTATCAACGTATAACCTAGGTTACATTTTATGCTCGTCACGGAAATGGGAGCTGTGTGGTATGAATATCGTAAAAGACGACTAAGAGCCTTATAACGACCTGGACCAATTCTATCTGATGCCGTTTGGCCAACAATTACATTCCCAAAGAAAGTTAACGTCAGGCAGGCGTCCGGTCATAAAACTATTGCCAATAACTTTTACAATATGTACTATGAAAGAAGAGTACATATTGTATTAACCCCAAGCAATTGGGATAAGAGTAGGAGAATAATAATTTGCTTTATTTCCATCTAATGCTTAATATTAATAGAATAAGTTTATTATAGCAAAATAACATTAAGTAAACAAATCATAGCTTTAGAAATGATTATTAGAATAATATAATTCATGCAAAGTGCCTATTTTGCCCCAACCTATTCCTAACTCAGCGATATGTTGACTATTACAATGTGTAACATATTATATTAAAATAAAGAGCAAATGGAGATTAAATTAAAGAAGAGATAACGAAGAGAGTTGAGTTAAACTTAAGAGGTTCGTTCGATAATTTCCATAATCTTGAGAAGTTTTGTAAAAAAAAACTTTTTTGCTCACATTCAACTTTTAGGACTTACATCTGCCATTTTTACGGGATCTTTGTCATTATTTTTATTGAAGTTTTTACTAACAACATTAGCAATTTGCGTCAAATCGTAAGAATTTTGTGATCCAATGGAGGATGAAAACATCCTCCATTGGAAAACTATATTTCCAACAGGATACCGATAGGTTGTTAGATGGACGATAAAAACAGTATGAAATTGCCCGTTTGCTTGTTGACAGTATTAATTGAAATTGCATTAATTTGAAATATTGAATGATTAAGTACTTAAAAAAAATTGGCAACTTTTACAACCTATTCTAAATATCCAGCTTATATACAGATCTATAATTACGGATTCTATTGCGTTTGTATTTGATTTTGAATTTCCTGACGTTTCGAACACTACAATAATCATGGTGAAGGAAGCAATTTTATTTCAATGTACATTTGCATAAACATCAGAAATCATGAGTTTATCCAGTTTATATAGTTCATCATCATTATCTCAGCTGACATATGTTCCACTGCCTGAAATTGCATAGATGTTATATGCGTTTTATATCCCTTAGTCGTCTCTTACGATCACCCACGGGTAGGATAGGGTTTTGGACTGGTGAATTGTATTCTTACTCTGTCACTGCACGGAAAGTTTAAGAAATTATATAGTAACCATACCAAATTTGAATGGAATTCTTTTGACCACCTTTCTCTACATTCTTTTATTATTTATAATTACGCCCATTAATAAATGTAATAAAATTCTTTCCGATCGCGGTATAAATTGATAGCGTCGATGTGCGTAAACGCATTCTGTATCGTAACTCCATTGTGATTTGTCATATTATATTGATAATGTTTGAATACTTAGTGTTAATTTTTGTTGTGATTTGTGGAGTTGCCGAATGTGGCCGTGGTAAATACTTTGTCCTTTTTATATATTTATATCTTCTTCATTCATGCCACTGTTGGACTCAGGCCTCCTCCGTAATGGGAGGGAAGTTAACCTACTATACCGCTCTGGTTAGACGTATTGGTATAGGGGTTTTGTTTCGAGTTTTCCTTCTTTTGCATAGATGTTATATGCGTTTTATATTCCTTAGTCGTCTCGTACAATCACCCACGGGTAAGATAGGGGGTGGTGAATTGTATTCTTACTCCGTCACCACACGGATAAGGAATGGTGACTATTGTATGCTTATTCTATCATTACACAGACAGTTTTATTTAACTTGCCGTCGTTTTTCTATCATGTAATATTTCTTTATTCTATATCGCCAGTTTAATGCTCTCCCATCCCATCTTTATTTATGTATTTATAATAAGTAGTATTTATAACGTGTACTTTGTTGATTTAGAAATTATGCATTTTATTTGATTTACATACACGCACGTTGACTTTTATGAAATTGTTGTTTCTAACAACAGTAGTCTCTAGACTACTAATACACTTTTAGTTTCAATGATAATTATCATATACTTGATAATATTGTCCTCCATTTTTATAAAGACAACACTCTGCACTAGGGATTTATATAGGATTATTATAGGGAATTAATCCTTGTATAGCAGGTGATTTTACAAACATACAGGGTAGAAGTGGACCGCTCCCGAAAACAAAGACAGGTGACTCTACTAGTCCTACTTGTAATGATAGGCTAGAAAAAAATCGATTCGGATGAAAAATTTTTTTCTTTACTTAAAACATATGTTTCATAGTACAATGACCGTAACCTCACTACATTCCTACACGCCCGCAGTGACCTATTATATTCCTACGTGCGTGTAGGAATATAATGTGTCACGACGTACGACGTATTATAAAACATGAGTTTTGAATATCTTGCGCTTTTTTTTCATCTGTGTAAAGTTACGTATTTTTCACGGAATTATCGTTACACGACACTGTCCTAATATGATGGAATGTAGAAAATCTAAAAAATAGTTGCAAAATATTTTTTTTTTCATCCTAATCAATTTTTTTTCTAGCCAATATTTACATTATAAGTAGGACTAGTAGGGTCACCTGTCTTTATTTTCGGCAGCGGTCCACTTTCCCAACGGACACAAATTACATACAAACCCAGAATAAAAGTTTGTGGATCGTAAAAATATTGTCTTGCATGGGAATCGGACCCATGGCACCTGGTTCAGAATATTTTCTCATAATTAAACTTCTTAAATGCATCTTCATTCTTATTTAATATGAGTTTTCAATTTAAATTTTCCTGTTGTATATTAATTGAAACATCTACTCGATACACTCTTTTCATTAAAACAATTTTTGGTAATATATGCGACGAAAATCACGAATACAGCTAACATTAAGACCCATATATAACGGACACCTGTTGCCTTTTCATAATTAAAAAAAAACTACACACATACATACATATCATCACGCCATATCCCTTGCAGGGTAGGCAGAGAGAACAGATTGCCAGAGAACTCTATCTCTGCATACTTCACTCGCTTCCTCAACATTCATAATTCTCTTCATACACGCTCGCCGGTTTCGGAGACTCTTGACTCCACCTTCCTTCAGTACATGACCGATCTGGTCTAGGTAGGTTAGTCTCGGTCTCCCTCGGTACCTACATCCTTCAACTTTCGCATTGTATATCTTCTTAACCAGGCGTTCGTTCGGCATTCTTTCCACATGTCCGAACCATCGAAGCATCCCTTTCGCATCTTTACATCAATACTCTCTTTCATACCTACTCGCTCTCTTACGTCGTCGTTACGAATGCGGTCGGTCAGCCTAACTCCACAGATTTTCGGCAGAGATCGCATTTCGACCGCATTAATTTTACTATCATACTCTTTTCTGCATACCCAACTCTCGCTTCCATACAGTAATGTTGGGCAAGCACTGCGTTATGTATTGCTACACGTGCCTTCTGGCTGAGGTGGTGGCTGCCGAGAAGTTGCCCCAACGCTCCGTTCACTCTATTTCCCGCATTCACTCTTCGCTCTATATCAGTGGTGTACCTTCCATCTCGGCTAAATCTACATCCAAGATATACAAATTCATCCACTTGCTCTAGTACATCATTACCTATTGTTACTCTTACATCTGTTCTGGTTTTATCTCTTTCAAAGACCATTATTTTGGTTTTGCTCACATTCACGCGTAGACCCCTTTTCTTACAATCTTCTGTCATTGTGTCGACTAGGGTCTGCAGGTCAGTCGCTGACTGTGCCAGCAGGACTGCATCATCTGCATAAAGCAGAGCAGTGACCACTGAGTCGCCCATCTGGGCTCCCACATTCATATCGTTCAACCTTTGGAGACATTTATCCAGATATATGATAAACAGCCTGGCTGACAGAACGCACCCCTGCTTAACGCCGATATTGACGTCAAACCAAGGCGACATTCCATCATCCAGCCGCACACAGGCTCTACAGCCCATGTAACTGGACTGCACAGCCTGTAGTAGTTTACCGCTAATACCATACTCCGGTAAAATGTCCCAAAGTTCCTTTCGTACAACCGTGTCAAATGCTCTCTCCAGATCCACAAAACTGCAGAAAACCCTCTGGCCTAGAGCCAGATGCTTCTCCACAATGTTGCGCAGAGAGAACACTTGATCCATGCATTCCACTCCTGAAACCTCCTTGTGTCTCACACAGTAAACCATCGGACACCATCCTCATTCTCCTTTCAATAATTTTACCATAAACATTTGCTGCCCAACTGGTCAAGCTTATGGCTCTGTAATTTGCGCAGTCATAACGTGAACCCTTGTTTTTAAACAAAGGCACGATGACTGCGCTATTCCAGTCCCTGGGAACCATTCCCGAGCTCCAACATAAATTGTGGAGCAACAGGAACGCCTCCCAGATACAAGAGCCACCAAGCTTGATCATCTCGGCAGACACCATGTCAATGCCCACTGCCTTACCATTTTTCAAACTTCTTATCGCCCATTCAACTTTATCCATACTGATGCCATCGGAGGACGCCGTTGTCGAATGTTGATCTACTAAACCACATCCAACACCGGCGCCAACCGTAGCATCCGCATACATATCGCCAAAATAATCACTCCATCGGCTTAACACGTCTTGTGTTTGTGTAAGAATGTCTCCACCTTTAGACCTTATTTTATTAATTCTGAAGGCTGACCAACCACCCCGAGACTTCTTCACCTCCCTCCAAAAGAGTTTGGTGTTACCCTCGAAGTTTTTAGTCAGCCTATCTTCTGCACTCATACTTGCTCTATCACGTATCTCTTTCACTAAGGCCTTGGTGTCATTCTTACATTGCCGATATATTTCTTTCTTCTGTTCAGTCATACTGTCATTCAGATTCAAAGAAGAGACATAGTCCAGCCACGCTTTCTTCTTTTGCTCTACGGAAGCTGCCACTTCCACATCCCACCATGCATCACCATTTGTTTTTCTATGCTTCTTTGAACTTCCACATACTTCTTTCGCTGTATCTACCATACTCTCTTTCAATACTCTCCAGCATTCTTCAATGTCCGATTGCGGCTGGCTTGCCATCGTCAGCCGTTCTCGGACACCCTCTGCATACTTTTCTCTTACACACTCTTCTTGCAACCTTTCAACCTTTATTCTTTCAAGCCCTCCGAAGTGGACACGCTCTCGCCAGTGCCTCCACTTTCTGAACAGACCACTAAATGTGTACTAGACACTAAATGTGTGTGTAAAAAAAAAACTGTTTCTTAGAAATCTTTTTAGTTAATCGATTATATAGCTATTAAATATAGTTTATTAATATACATTAATAGTTGTTATTTTTAATTGATTATACCATTAGTATTTGAATAACTTTGTCTGAATATCGACTAGATAAGAAAGAAAATCAACTGTATAGTGACAATTTGATAATACAATTCACCACTCTCTATCAAATGACCGTAGAGATGACTGAGGAAGATGATACGCATATATCATCTATGCAAGGAAAGGAAAATTAGAAATAAAAGCGAATCCAACTTGTTTGTCCAGCGTGGTATAGAAGGTCAATTTCTCTCCTATTGGGCAGGAGGCTCGAGCCCAACAGTGGGACATATATGATCTGAGATGATGATAGTTATATATATATATATATATATATATATATATATAGCCTATTAACATCCAATGCTGTTTATAGTCTTCCTCAAGAGGTAATGTTATAATACCTACGCTTGTTAAGTAAGTTAACAATCGCAATGGGTACTAAATTTTCCCAAAGGGTGCTGTTCTCTATCCATCCTCACCCACGTTTCTGTTGGGTTTATGCAAAATAAATGATTTTGAATTTAATAAGCGGGCTGGGAAGCTATGCCTATGCATTTGGCTTTACCTAGGATAGTATTGCTGGTCCACCGAAGTTAAAAATCGAGTACCGGTGGTCCGCTCGCACGGCGAAGAGAGAGGAATTTTACGGTGGGTCTATGGGGTCACGCGCCGCCTTTTCCGTCACCCCGGACCGATTCAGCGGGGCGAGACGCATCCATAGCCCACTCCAAAAAAAAAAAAGGATAGTATTGCTGTCCTCTCCTTTCGTGCTCCCTTAGCTGATTTCTTTTACTTCCACAAACAATTAGGTCCATAGGCCTTAGTAGAGTTTTATAATTTTTCAGCACCCTTCATCATACCATGTCATGGAGACGACTTGCCTTGCCTCAGGCATTCAGCACAAAAAGCTCTTCCTGTCCTGGCTGCAGGCATCCCAGAATTCGGTATAGCGAGTTTGGATCCTATGCACATGGATCAGGTTAAGACAAGCCAAGCTGGACTAGATATGGATTTCAGGAATACAACTGTTACTGGTTTGAGTCGTAGCAAGGTTGTAAGTTTGAAGTGAGTTATTCTTCTTCTTTTAATGAATATAAATCTTCACTTCAGCTCATATATGCTCTTCTATTTGTGCCGGATCTGCTTTATAATGGGGGAAAAATTACTTATAATACATTGGTCAGACGTGTGGACATAAGATTTTATTTCAAAATATTTTTCTATTGCAATGGTGATTCTCGAATGGTTATCACGAATCAGATTGCGTAGCGCAGTTCAACTCTACGTCAGGAGGCCTGGCGACATTTTAAAAATCGCAGGATACAATAGTATCCATGCAATCGCTATGGGACCTTTCTGAATAGCATTCTCGTGGGAACACCCATCTTTAACAGTGTACGGGCTGAAGGATGCACGGATACTTCATTTTTGTTTATCAAAAACATATAAAAAAAGGAGAATTTGTGAGTGCTAACTCCGTCACTATGAGAGAGAAAGAGAGAGAATTAATGGCTGTTTTTAAGTAATTGGAATAGTAATATTTGCATCGATTAACTTATCTACTCCACTTGAGAACTAAATCCGAACACTAATATCTGCATTCTTTTTCAGACGCAATAGTACGCGCACGTATTTAGATCTAAAATGCTCACTCGACATGGTGGGTGATTATTCTCTAGGAGGAAAACTTCTCATCATGCCTATTGAAGGAAAAGGGAGATATAGTATTAAAATTCGTAAGTATTTTAAAAATTAACTAGCTGACTCAATTGACAGTATTTTGTCCGTGGATATCATAAAAGTTGAGTAGGGATATATTGTGCATATAACATTTGTGCAAGAGAAGGCAAACTTGAAACGGAAACTTATACCAACCCATCTGACACGTTTTTGTTTTATTTTTGAGTCCAGCATTAGGATGTATATGGGCTAAGATGATGAAGAATCCATCCAACGATAAGCCCGTAAACGTTTACTGCAGGACTTAGGCCTCCCCAGGAGAATGCCACTTAGAACGGTCTTGTGCCACTTGTATACTGTTTCTTGCGATTTTGATATGTCGTCAGTCCATCTTACTGTGTTCTACGCTGCATTATTTGATTTATGGTCGCCTCTTCCCCAACGGTTGTCAGACTAGTGTGACCTGCTCCTTGTTAATTCAACGTGCTAATTCTTAAATCTATGTTGGTGTGATGAAGAATGAATTTAATTAATCAAATTAATGATGATTCTAGGTGATATCATTGTGAAGATTGTATTTCATATAGGTGAGAGAATTGTTAACGGTGATAGGTACTGGACAGTTAACAATTGGCAGCACTCCTCAGAGGTACCAAGGATAGTTCGCTTTCAATTCAAGAACCTTTTCAATGGAAATAAACAGCTTGGTGAGTATTATTCAAATCAAAAAAAGACTAATATTTTAATATTTTATACACACACATACATACATACATATCATCACGCCATATCCCTTGCAGGGTAGGCAGAGAGAACAGAGTGCCAGAGAACTCTATCTCTGCATAGTTCACTCGCTTCCTCAACATTCATAATTCTCTTCATACACGCTCGCCGGTTTCGGAGACTCTTGACACCACCTTCCTTCAGTACATGACCGATCTGGTCTAGGTAGGTTAGTCTCGGTCTCCCTCGGTACCCACATCCTTCCACTTTCGCATTGTATATCTTCTTAACCAGACGTTCGTTCGGCATTCTTTCCACATGTCCGAACCATCGGAGCATTCCCTTTCGCATCTTTACACCAATACTCTCTTTCATACCTACTCGCTCTCTTACGTCGTCGTTACGAATGCGGTCGGTCAGCCTAACTCCACAGATTTTCCGCAGAGATCGCATTTCGACCGCATTAATTTTACTTTCATACTCTTTTCTGCATACCCAACTCTCGCTTCCATACAGTAATGTTGGGACAAGCACTGCGTTATGTATTGCTACACGTGCCTTCTGGCTGAGGTGGCTGCCGAGAAGTTGCCCCAACGCTCCGTTCACTCTATTGCCCGCATTCACTCTTCGCTCTATATCAGTGGTGTACCTTCCATCTCGGCTAAATCCACATCCAAGATATACAAATTCATCCACTTGCTCCAGTACATCATTACTTATTGTTACTCTTACATCTGTTCTGGTTTCATCTCTTTCAGAGACCATTATTTTGGTTTTGCTCACATTCACGCGTAGACCCCTTTTCTTACAATCTTCTGTCATTGTGTCGACTAGGGTCTGCAGGTCAGTCGCTGACTGTGCCAGCAGGACTGCATCATCTGCATAAAGCAGAGCAGTGACCACTGAGTCGCCCATCTGGACTCCCACATTCATATCGTTCAACCTTTGGAGACATTTATCCAGATATATGATAAACAGCCTGGCTGACAGAACGCACCCCTGCTTAACGCCGATATTGACGTCAAACCTAGGCGACATTCCATCATCCAGCCGCACACAGGCTCTACAGCCCATGTAACTGGACTGCACAGCCTGTAGCAGTTTACCGTTAATACCATACTCCGGTAAAATGTCCCAAAGTTCCTTTCGTACAACCGTGTCAAATGCTCTCTCCAGATCCACAAAACTGCAGAAAACCCTCTGACCTAGAGCCAGATGCTTCTCCACAATGTTGCGCAGAGAGAACACTTGATCCATGCATCCCCTTCCACTCCTGAAACCTCCTTGTGTCTCACACAGTAAATCATCGGACACCATCCTCATTCTCCTTTTTAAAAATTTTACCATACACTTTTGCTGCCAAACTGGTCAAGCTTACGGCTCTGTAATTGGCGCAGTCATAACGTGAACCCTTGTTTTTAAACAAAGGCACGATGACTGCGCTATTCCAGTCCCCGGGAACCATTCCCGAGCTCCAACATAAATTGAGGAGCAACAGGAACGCCTCCCGGACACAGGAGCCACCAAGCTTGATCATCTCGGCAGACACCATATCAATGCCCGCTGCCTTACCATTTTTCAAACTTCTTATCGCCCATTCAACTTCATCCATACTGATGCCATCGGAGGACGCCGTCGCCGAATGTTGATCTACTAGACCACATGCGACACCGGCGCCAACCGTAGCATCCGCATACATATCGCCAAAATATTCACTCCATCGGCTTAACACGTCTTGTGTTTGTGTAAGAATGTCTCCGCCTTTAGACCTTATTTTATTCATTCTGAAGGCAGACTAACCACCCCGAGACTTCTTCACCTCCCTCCAAAAGAGTTTGGTGTTACCCTCGAAGTTTTTAGTCAGCCTATCTTCTGCACTCATACTTGCTCTATCACGTTTCTCTTTCACTAAGGCCTTGGTGTCGTTCTTACATTGCCGATATATTTCTTTCTTCTGTTCAGTCATACTGTCATTCAGATTCAAAGAAGAGACATAGTCCAGCCACGCTTTCTTCTTTTGCTCTACGGAAGCTGCCACTTCCGCATCCCACCATGCATCACCATTTGTTTTTCTATGCTTCTTTGAACTTCCACATACTTCTTTCGCTGTATCTACCATACTCTCTTTCAATACTCTCCAGCATTCTTCAATGTCCGATTGCGGCTGGCTTGCCATCGTCAGCCGTTCTCGGACGCCCTCTGCATACTTTTCTCTTACACACTCTTCTTGCAACCTTTCAACCTTTATTCTTTCAAGCCCTCCGAAGTGGACACGCTCTCGCCAGTGCCTCCACTTTCTGAACAGACCACTAAATCTCGCAATAACGAGATAGTGGTCCGTATCGACTGTGGGGCCCCTGTAGACTCTTGCGTCCAATATTTTGCTTCGGCGGTGACTGTCTACCAAAATTAAATCTATTATACTTTTCTCTTCATTCCTTCTCCATGTATACATATGGATGTCCTTATGTTGGAAAAATGTGTTTGACACAATAAGGTTTCTCTCCATGTATACATCCGCTATGAGCCTACCTGCGTCGTTCACTCTCTTATCACCAAATGGACCAAGTACGTCCTTATAGTCGGGACGCTTGGTCCCCACCCATCCGTTCAGATCTCCGCATACAATCACGCGTTCACTGGTTTCTGCCATATCCAGAACTTCCGTAACATTGTCCCAAAACTTCTCTAGGTCTGATGTCACCGAGGATCCTACGGGAGCATATGCTACAACCATGAATACCTTGGTGACACCTAGTTTTATACGGACCCAAAGAAGTCTGGGATCATACATTCCGTAATCCTTCACACCTAAGGCCAAGCGAGAGGACAACAGCACTCCTACCCCCATGCTGGCTGGATCGCTCTATGATACACCAGACCACAGAGCCATCCCGCCACCAGGAAGATCGCAGGCGTCGCTGCCCCTTCGCTTGGTATCTGTTACACAGAGCACGTCTAGCTGTTTGTCCGCCATGACGGATATCAGCTCGTGCAACTTACCTTCCACACAACCTCTTACATTCCACGTGCCCACCCGGCACTCTGCTCTCGTCGACTCGCCTGACTGGGCAAGGCGTGATGGGTGGCGGCCCCCATCGCCGCAACTGCCGATGTTCGTACCGACGGGGGCGGGTCGGTACGCGTCGCCTCCGGGGGACGCCCTAACCCGCATTGCGGTACGCATATCGAGCCGGATTAGCAGTCTAATTAGACTGGCAGGGGACGCGAACGAGCACGCTCCGGACTATGCCCCCCTAATATTTCACGTTAAATTAATACAATAAATTAGCACTGGATCGGAATGCGACTGCAATTGAGAAACTTCTGAAAGAAATTCAATGGATTTGTCTATTATTTTCGTTGCTTTTTAAGTGGCTTTTATATAAAATTATGTACATGTTTAGAAAGTATTAGCACCAATGTGATGTACTGCGAACCACAATATAATATAATTTTCAAAAATAATGCAAAAGGTTATTTGTGGCAGTTTCCATGAGTGGCTGTATTTATTCACAAGTTAACTACTAGAGTAGCCGTAAACCCTTCCAGCCTTTCCCTTCCCTTAAAGCCTTCCCTAGAGGGAAGTAACGGAAGAAAAAAAGACCACTTTTTTTTTTTAAATGGTAGACCACTTTTTTTTTTTAAATAACAGTCTGCATTAAAGAAATATCACTTGCATTGCGAGGAACTTTACAAACATTCAAATAATGAACACAAATTAAACCCAGACTCCGAACAATTTGTGGTAACTTTAGATTCAGTAATAAACGTTTAAAAATAAAATTATTTTCACGGATTCTATCGTGTTGGTATTTCATTTTTAATTACACGACGTTTCGAACACTTTACAGCGTTCGTGATCACGGGACAAATAAGGTGTCTCACATCCATTAAATCATCGTTATTACAAAGATTTCTCTATCTACCTTAAATCTAAAATGTGGGCTAAAATTTAATAACTAATACTGTAGCGGTATTAGTTATTAAATTTTGGCCCACATTTTTTGATACAAATTCATTACCATTGAAAAAGAAAATGATTCCATATAAAAAATAAAACTTATTGTGGTGGTCAGTTTTATTAAACATTACACAATAATAAACGCTTGCCATTTATTTCCTTTCAGCGAATGCTGTACACCAATTTGCGAATGACAGATGGCGTGATATCTTTCAGGAGCTAGCACCACCTATAGTGAAGGCGATTGTAGCGCAAACCCTTCAAGAAACGACCAAACTCTTCGAAATAGTACCCCTCAAGGAAATGATCTTATAATAATTTTATTCTTAAAATGAGCATTTAGAAAATATATATTTATATTATAGTCAACTGTTTTTTTTTAAAGTGAATGGGACACTATACACCTTTATGAAAAGCAGAAACGTGTCCAAAAAGGCACGTTTAGCTGTACATAAGGGAGTATTAGTACCTATTCTCATGTATGGTAGTGACAGTTGAATTTGGCAGGGAAGACATGAAAGTAGAATAAATACTGTAGAGATGAGAGCTCTTCGTAGTATGTGTGATGTAAGTATGAAAGATAAAATTAGGAATAGTGTTATAAGAGAGCGCTGTGGTGTGAATGAAGAAGTAGTGACAAAGATCAAAAAGAGTATGCTGAGGTGATTTGGACATTTAGAAAGAATGAGTGACGAGAGGTTGACGAAGCAAATATATAAGGCAAGCGTGAATGGGACGAATACAAGGGGAAGACCACGTCATACTTTTCTGCACCAAGTTGGAGATGTGTTGACGAGAGGTCTTATTAAGAGTATGCATAATCGTAGAGCATGCATGAAGACTATTATGAGTGTGAATGAAGCGATGGAAGTATGCCAGGATCATGGTTTGTGGCAATCCGTAGTCTCTGCCTACCCCTCTGGGAAACAGGCGTGAGGCTATGTATGTATGTTTTTTTTTGTGGTGTTTTCTTTGACCCTTTCCTTCTTTAATCGCGTTCTACTCTTGGAGACGATGCTTCACACTGTAATCCAAGCGCCTTAGCAAAAAAAGTAGGTTTGTAATGCAACATACGGGACCTGGTATTTTTTTTTTGAATATGTTCAAGGTTGTCCCCTGATTGTAAATCCAAGTGGGCGCAGCGGGGGGTGGTTCACTTCAGCCGCCATCTTGGAAAACACGTTTTATTGAATATCTCGCGAACCGCGCATCGTGCGACAAAAATTGCAGAGACCATTATTGTAGATAATAATATTTGCCATCTTTTTTATTTGAAACTTTTTTTGTATAACGCATAGGTTTTTAATTATAGCCAATCAAACTTTTTACAATATGGTTTTTACTAAATATTTATTTAATGGTCAATGATAAATTAAAAATAATGGTAACTGAATTGTAGAGCATGAAATTACCTATAAATTTTATAAGAAACTTTTTCTCGTAGCATTTATAGTTTAAGAGCTATAACGCTGTAAATGAGATTATAATGCTGTATATTCAATTATGTCCCTATAAGTTGTAGTATATATTTCGGGTCGTTCGGAATTTCTCCCTCTTAACATTCCAACAGTATTCAGGTATAAATCCCAACCGTTTTACAAAATCGGAAGTCTCTATTAACTCGCTTCGCTACAAATGCTTCGGGAAATTGGCGAGTAAGACAAGGTTGAATTTATCACTTCTACCTCCAACACAAGATACGGCACGCTACGATTCTTTCAGAGTGTACCACCAGGTTCAAACTTGGCTTGGATTTTATCACGACGCTGAAAAATGGGGATGGAAGCGAACTGCACAAGGGCTTGAACCAATTCGAACTGCTATGGCTCCTGCCCCGTCGAGTTTGTTGCAAATAATATCGTGCAAATGCACCAAAAATTGCGGAGCTGCCTGGCTGTTCTCAAATGTTCGATTATTTGCTCCAATTGCAGCGGCCAAACATGCGACAACGTGCCAGACATATTAGATGCCATCCCAACCGAAGACCCAACCTTTGATTCGTCTCCTTCGGATATGGCGGAGGCAGAAGAGATAGATCCACAAGACAATGAGTGTCTTCCCTCGACATCGAAAAAAATAAGACTCGCCCCGTAAAATAATGCGCCACTTTTTGTTTGTGTAAATAAATGTTTTTTCCGTTTTTTTGAAGTAACATTCGTAAAATTCTTTTGATTTTAGTGATTTTGATAACAATTGGAGATACATAATAATAAAAATAATAACTATTACAATTCTTACGATGTAGCGGGATGTACTATTGCTTTTTGCCACATAGACAATCTTTTATGATGATACCGTTTTAAGTAACAATAAAGATCGACAAATTATTAGTTGTTCTCCACATTATTTATAATTTTAATTGATTTGCTGCACAGCTGTATTGACATTTTTTTGAACACTTTATGCCATTTTATGCGTTATGAAATGGTTTTCGTATACAGCGAGCAATATTGCCACTGATAATGTACGAGGTGCAAGTTTTACTAAGCTGCAGCTCTTAGACAAAAAAAATAAAAATAATAATAAAAAGAAAATTTATAGGTAATTTCATGCTCTACAATTCAGTTACCATTATTTTTAATTTATCATTGACCATTAAATAAATATTTAGTAAAAACCATATTTTAAAAAGTTTGATTCGCTATAATTAAAAACCTATGCGTTATACAAAAAAAGTTTCAAATAAAAAAGATGGCAAATATTATTATCTACAATAATGGTCTCTGCAATTTTTGTCATACGATGCGCGGTTCGCGAGATATTCAATAAAACGTGTTTTCCGAGATGGCGGCTGAAGTGAACCACCCCCCGCCGCGCCCACTTGGATTTACATTCAGGGGATGACCTTGAACATATTCCCAAAAAAAAATACCAGGTCCCGTACGTTGCCAAAAAAAAATACCCGGCGCTTGGCCTACTGGGTGAAAAGTTGACCTATACCGCACTGGTCAGGCAGGTTGTTATAAGGTTCTATTTCAAGGTTTTCTTTTCTTCATCGTCTCAGTATATATATATACGTATGTCCTAATGCTGAGCTTGAGTCTCCTCGAACATGAAAGGAAATTGATCTACTATGTTGGTCAGATCTATATATATGGTTTTATTTCGAGTTATTTTTTCTCATGCATGTATTTGTATTTCATATCCCTTAGTCATCTTTTTAACCGACTTCAGAAAGGAGAAGGTTCTATGTTTCATTGTATGGTTTTTTTTTTTATGTATGTTTAGCGATATTTTTGTCAATTGTGGGCCGATTTTCAAAATTCTTTTTCTTTCTAAAGGGGTATACCCTCCAGAGGTGGTCCCATTGTCACCAGGTGATGATCTGATGATGGGAAGTCATGGAAATCGAGGGCAACCCTCAAATTTTATAGGCACATATTACGTGTCTCATGTATTTTTCAAAGCTATTCAAATATTTGCATCTGGCAGTGAACATTTCATTTAGGTGAGCTGGTGATGGAAGGTATATCTCCTGAACGGTTAGGAGTTGGAGGATAATTCTTTCAATATCATACGCACGCATAGACATTTCGCTGTATTCTTTCAAGTTATCACCCGAGGTGGTCCCATTGTCACCAAATCATGATCTGATGATGGGAATTCTTGGAAATCGAGGGCAACCTTTAAATTTTATAGGCACATATTACATGTCTCATGTACTTTTCAAAGCTATTCAAATATTTGCATCTGGCAGTAAACATTTCATTTAGGTGAGCTGGTGATGGAAGGTACATCTCCTTAGCGGTTAGGAGTTGGAGAATAATTCTTTTAATATCATACGCATGCATAGACCTTTAGCTGTATTCTTTCAAGTTAACTCCCGAGGTGGTCCCATTGTCACCAAATCATGATCTGATTTATTTATTTATTTGGACAACCAAGAATTGCTACAACTACATGTATAAACTTAATAAACAATGTTATCAAAAATAAAATAGATCTGATGATGGGAATTCATGGAAATCGAGGGCAACCCTCAAATTATACAGGATTGTTTTTCAAGAGGTACCCAAATTTTCACAGGAGGTTCAGATTCGATGGTATAATTGATTATTGAAATAAAACATATGTTTTTATTTTGAAAAAAATTACATTCTACATTTTAAACATTCCGGGACATAATAAATTTGATGACACTACGTTAGTTATTCATAATTATAAACACACGAACGCACACAAACATAAACACTCCAACCGACACCGATAAATCGAAGTTAGGTACTCAAGTATATCTTTGTCGGTAAGCGTTCGGCAAATTTCGTAACCCCCTGCGCTCTTCCTCACCCCCGCACCTGTGTAGCGCACACGCCACCGGCCGCACGCTCCAGTTTTGATCGTGACCTAATTATGAACACGTGCTAATTTTTACTGTTTATCTCCAACGATAGTAGCACAAATTATGGAAGATATTCGAATCGCGAGTATTACAGTATGGTATGGTGCTGCCTTTAAGAGTAGGAAAGTTACGTGGTGTGCAAATGTAAAAAAAATGCAAATTAGTGAGGCCCTTCATAACAAAATGATTACTGCGCTTAAGTGAAGTGAAAGGTGCTCGGACACAAATAATATTAAAAAACAATTGAAGGCGTGCTCAGCTTTGTATTGAAAAAAATGGACGTCATTTTGAACAATTGCTGAAATATCAATGATAGTGTTTTTGTGCTCAGCTTTGTATTGAAAGAATAGGACGTCATTTTGAACAATTGCTGAAATATCAGTGATAGTGTTTTTTCATGGGACTAAATGAATAGGTAAATTTAATTGTTGTAAATAGTTGCTTCCACTTTTTAAATACGCCTTAATAAATACGAACATTAGTATGATTTTAAAATAATAAACTAGTATTTTAATTATCTGTTTATTATGACGGTGCTAATCCCATTAAAAGTATGAAAGACAATTGGAATCTTAAACTTATTTACTATTTTACATGTGTTGATATGTGTGTATACAAGTGTAACAGTATTAGTGTGTGGTATCGATGATTTCTAACATGAACTTGTGACTGCGTTAGGGTGATAGTTTCTTGATCAATGGCCGCGCGTAACAAGATTAGGTTGTCTATAAATCAGGAATACTTTTAGATATTTTCAAATGAAAATAATTAGGTAATTACTAGTGATTGTAAATATTTGTCATTTTTTATATAACGTTATTATTATGTAGAACATAATAAAAAAAATTGGGTACTCTTAGAAAAACAACTCTGTATAGGCACATATTACGTATCTCATATTTTTCCAAAGCTATTCCAATATTTGCATCTGGCAGTGATAATCTCATTTAGATGAGCTGGTGATGGAAGGTACATCTCCTTAGCGGTTAGGAGTTGGAGGATAATTCTTTCAATATCATATGCACGCATAGGCCTTTAACTGTATTCTTTCAAGTTGAACCACGTAGTGTATTAAGCTGATAATGTAAGGTACAACTCCATAACGATTAGGTGTTAGGTAATTCTTTATGTTGCCGATATATGATCTTTGTTACGTAGGTAGAAAATAACATACCAAGCTGGAAGGATGGACCTTTTTCAATTCACCTTTCTCAAAGTCGAACTGTTGTAAATATGTATCATCATCTGGACTTAAGCTTCTCTCATATTTCGCCACAAATTGCCAAACTTTTATTCTCCAGCAATTATCAGTTCGTTGAGCGATGTGGCCTGCCCATTGCCTCTTAGTGTGCTAATTCTTCGTGATACGTCGATTACACCCGTTATTCTATGGATTAGCGTATTTCGAATCCTATCTCGCATAGAAACGAGCGAGCATATCCCGTTCCATAGTACGCTGAGCGGCTTTGAGTTTAGCTACGAGACCCACATTTAGGGACCACATTTTGATGTCATAAATCATCAGTGTTCATAGACTTGTGCCTTCAGACACTGAGATATATTAGGTGAGATGATCCTCTTAAGTTTCCTAAATGCTGTCCAGCTGTATTGGATAATTGTATCAAAATTTTCTAATTTAAATACGTACCTATTTAGAACCGTCTTATTCTTTGGCTTACGCTTTCTCCTGGTATAGTCTTTTGGTTTTAGTAGTTTATTAGACCCTAAGTCGCAAAAAGCTGTCCCCCTAGAGTCTTTACATAACTCAGTGCAATATAAAACTGATCATTGGCAATTTTATTTTTGCCTAAATCAGTGACAGCTTTGTTTAAGGCTTTGTAAAGTACCCTGGAGTTTATATACCGTAACCGCCCAACAGAGGATCAGCGGAAGCATTTTCCGTTCACTATCCCGTAACCTTTCGTTGCCTGATATAATGTTGAGACAGGCGCTATGGCAACTAACCCGTCACTGTCTTTCACTTTTGTGCCAATAGTGTCGTCATTAAATTTTATAAAAACAAAATCAGGTAACTAGCCTGTTTCAATTTAGTCACTACGAAGGGGAAGCCTACAAAGTTTGGATATTATTCCTATTGCCCGCTTACCAAGCCCTTAATGACAGAGATATTGCATCTTACCAAGACTTTGGAGCCTATGTAAAGTTTTAACAATTGCATCAAACCGTCACAATTATTTACATCACTTGAATGTTGGTAGTATCTCATACCTAAGTTGCTGCCTCACGTGACGCATCGATAGCACATATGGTGTATACGCGAATTGATTGAAACAGCGAAATTTAAACCATTGGCAACGAGATACAGCATTTCGTTTCCATTATTTTAAATTAGTGGCGTTATAGTGTTCTGAATACATCTTTTAATTCTTATTTCCTTTAATAATTTGATTTTATTAATTTTTCACCCTGTGTGTATATCATTAAGCTCATTGTTTTTTGTTAACTTAAGCTTGACACCGACTTCAAATCGTGTTAGTGGATTTCTAGCATACATTGTAATTATATTTTATAAAAATTAATACATAATTAGAATTAGACAAGAATTAAATAGTTCATCTTATTTTTCGGTTTATAGTGTTTTAAATAAGTATGGTTTTTGGCTGATCTTATTTTGAAGTCTGTATACATTTTTTTTAATGCAGCTTCGAGTCATAATCTCTCTCTGTTTCTGTAAAATTTTGTGAGACTGATACTGGGCATGTTCTGTCGTTTCCATATTTCCCGGCAATTCTGAATTTGGAATTGTTCTATGTTCGAATGTGTTTAAATTTTTAATCTCAAAACTGTTGAAAGTATTAGGATTAATGCTATTGTTTAGTCACAGCGTCGATTGGAATCTGTCAGGTTACGTACAAAAATGAATCTTTCTAAGGAAAATGTTCGTGCAATAATTTTCTACAACTGTAGAAGAGGCGTGACACGCCTTCAGTGATTGAAGAGCTAACATCTGTGTTCAGTGATGAAGCCCCATGTCTGTGGACTGTCGAACGCTGGTATTTAGAATTACAGCGTGGCCATACTAGTGTTAGTGACATATCTCGCGAAGGACGCCCAAAATCCGCCTTCACTGAAGGTAACATCATTGCTGTGAGACAATTAATTCTCGAAGATCGTCATGTGACGTATCAAGAGATAGAGGCTCTATTAGGCATCTCAGGGACAACCGTTCAGAAGATCTTGCATGAAGCGCTTGATGTGAGAAAGCTAGTTTGCAGTGTAAGAAAACTGAAAAGGTTCAATCGAGGAGAGTCAAATCACGTCTACGACATCATCAGTGGTGACGATTCTTGGATCTATGCCTACGATCCTGATCCCAAATAACAATCTACAGTCTGGGTCTATCAAGATGAGTCAAAGCCGACTAAAGTTGTTCGTTCTCAAAGCACTTAAAGAAAATGGTGGCCATGTTCGTTGGGAAAACCGGCCATGTTGCGACTATTGCACTTGAAGATCGTAGAACGGTTAGCGCAGAGTGGTATACCACAGATTGTTTACCACAAGTCATCGCCGTACTTCGAAAATCTAGCTAAAAGCGACGCATCATCTGCACCATGACAACGCAAGCTCACACAGCGCTTGTCAAATGATTGAGTATTTGAAGCAGGAAAAAGTAGAAATTCTTGACCATCCTCCACACAGTCCTGACCTAAGCCCTAACGATTTCTTTACATTTCCTAAAATTAAGAAAAGTCTTCGTGGTTGGTTGCAGTCCGGTGAAGAAGCAGTCGACGCTTTCAAGTCAGTCATTTTGAACACCCCCACTTTAGAGTGGAATAAATTATAATAACTGATTTGAGAGAATGGAAAAGTGTATTAAGCTACGTGGTGAATACTTTGAAAAACAATAAAAAGTACTATAAAATTGTAGTTGCGGTTTTGACGTGACAACGTCTTATAATTCGATGGAGCCGGTTGCATGCACGAAAAAACATGACTCATGCGGCGTTACCTCGCTCTGAGGCGTTCCATTTAAGGCTTGAAGAGCAAGCGAGAGCGCGGAACGAGCGACAAAGAGGCACAATCGGCCTCCGCGTTCGGCAGCGTTCGACATCTGTCTCTCTCCTACTTGAGTGAGCGATGCGTCCGCGTGGACAGCTGCTATACAATAATACATTGAACGTAACGATAATTGCGGCGATAAAGGTAATGATTCCATTTGAATGGAAGTGTAATGATCCATTTGAACTCAAAGCACATTCATACTTGTAAAAACTACGTACATTGTAAAAAAAAAAATTGACATAATTGTATTTATGCGTACAAATAAATGTAACTTGATCAATTCAATTGTGATTTCCATTTACCTCCTTCAATTCTTCTCCTTCAATTTTTCTTTTCTTTTTAATTCTGGGTTTTGTCGCATCCTTTTAAAAATGAGCATTGGGGGGGACAAATTGGCCAGATACACTGGCACAACATACGGCAGTAGCATTAACACCTTGTTCGCCACTAATTACGGCGCCGATTGCTTCTTCTTCTTGCTTCTTTCCCTTTAATCCTACAATTTTTGGGCATTTTTCTGCGCCGTAGAAAATTCGCCGCGTTCATCCACATAAAAATATTGCTTGGATCTATACCGTTTTCATCCACTATCTTCTCTAACAAATCAAAAAATTGAAATACATATTCTTTATTGAATCCTTTAATTCTGTTGAATGAAGCATTTTCAGGTTGTCTTACACTTAAATCAGAATGTCGTTTCATAAATTTGTAGAATCACACCTTGCCCGTCATGTGTTTTTCTTTACTAAAATTATTTTGTATTTTGTGGGTTTCAGCTAACTTAAATGCTAGTCGCCTGATGTTGTTGATTGTTAATCCGAACATGTGTGATTCTATGTGCAGAATATGCTCAACTAATATTTAAAATAATTAATATTTTTCAATTTCATCGTTGAAGATAACAATCTTCCAAAAATTCCAAAACCAACAAAAAGAAAGACCTATGGTCTCCCTTTTTGTATTTTAGTATTAATAGCAAACTTATTTTTCTTTTGAATATATCGTAAAATTGTTGGCTTTGGTATATAATAATATAGTTGAGTAATAGATCCTTAAGATCGCATTTAAGCTTAATTCGTTTTTTTTTTTCATACGCTTAAAGGTCTTAAGAGCCCTTTGCAAATCCTCCCCTTGCGAATCCTGTCCGATTATGATATTTTCTTTTGGCATTAGGCTCCGTCATCTTAAATAATAAAATTAAAGTACATTAACAATCGTTAAAAAGAAAGGTACAGTGTCAAGTTCTTGACTCTTCAAGTTTATATTTTTTCTTCATATATTTATTTACTTTCTTAATAATATTAAAACGGGGAAATTATATTACAAACAATAATAAGGCAATTAACGGAGGATCGAATTAGGAAAGAAGGAAAGGGGCAGATAGGATTGCTATAATGGAAAATATAAAATATGCTGCAAAATATAGAATATACTATATACCTAATATAATAGTTCAGGTATAGTGACAGTCAATATGTACAAATAATTTATAATTTAATATTATTAGTCTCGATAAAGTGAGCTATAGCTTTATATATAGAGCTCTATATACAAAGCTGCCATAAAGAATTAAGCCACTTGGTGTTTCATTCTTCAAACCATTGAGCACATATTATATTCGAAGCTGTGAAAAATGGCTAAGAACAAATCCTGGGCGACAAATGACACAATATCAAGTTGCTCAATTATTTGGAGAAGCCTATGAGAGAGCAGCAGTGATTGGAACTATTGTGAATGGTTTCAGAACTAGAAGAATTTGGCCCATTAATAGACATATATTTCCCGAGCATATGTTTGAATACAGAATGTTCCAAGACAAAGAAGAAGATAGGGTTGATGATACAATAGATAGGTCAATGGCACTTAAAATTTTCATTTGAACGAGTTCTCCGTGTCGGTACACCTATGTTTAGAACACAAAGATTGTTACTATCTAGTACATTAAGCAGCTCTTCTCCATTGATGCTAGAGATAGAGCTACCCCACGATCTATGTTAGGCATTAGAGTCACCTACTATACATAAAGGTTTTGGTAATAAATTTAGGATATAATTTATTTTTGAATATATTTGATTTGGTAAGGAATATATATACATACAAAGCAAATATCTGTAATATGGACAGCAACAATAGAGAAATCTTCATTAGAAGGAAGGTTATTAATTTTTATATACAGATTATTTTTTTAACAAAGAAAGCTACTCCTCCATATCCATCATTTCTGTTACAGGAGGTCGCGGACACAGGAGTAATTCTTGATTTTAAAGGAGAAATCAGGCATGAGCCACGTCTTTGCCAATGCAATAATAGATGGCCCATACTTATTTATTAGTAGTTAATTTCTGATTTTTTATTAACCACACTTCTGCAGTTCCACTGCAGCATCACATGGGGGTTTCGCAGTGGGACAGCATAGTGTGATTATTGTGTGTAACTGTCCGTTGGTTCAAATCCATTATTTGTTTGCGAGAATTGTTTTACTAATTCTATCATAGGGGCGACGTGGTCAGGTTCAATTAGGTTGGACTGAGATAAGATGTTTATTAGTAGCATTATAACTTCAACCAGGGATGGTTCTTTTTCACTGTGTGTATTGGGTTTTAATGCACAACCATTAGTAGTAGCTGGTAAGTTATAATCTTTAATAAGTTAATTATGTACATTAACATTATATCCTTTAGAGGGCTGATGAGGAGATCGAGGTTTTTTAATAATAGTTTTCCTATAGGACAAAAGAGATGATGATGATGATGTAAAAGAAAGTTTATTGATTGCTTGTGTTGATCTGTTGGAGGTAACTACTTCAGCATATGATCTATAAACAGGAGGATGGAGTCAGAGCCGGTCCTATTAGAATTTTCAGGTGGTGCGGAAACCAAAAGTGGCGCCCTTCTAAATAAAAAAAATGTAATAACAATTAACCTAAATAATCAGTTGCCCCTTGCCTCCGATTATTCTGCTGTCAAAAACGTCACATCATAGAAAAGTTCATTTACTAGAGACTTTGACAGGGAGGACACGACTAGGACTTTTGACGGGAATTTGCGACTTTGACAGGACACGACTAGGAAGACCGACATGATTGACGACTAAAATGTAAGTCTATTATAATTTTTTAAACTTATTTTACTTGACATTGGCGAAGTTGTGGTTAATCACTCACAGAGGCCATTCATTAAGAAGAAGAAAAAGAACCAGCGAGTACACTATTGTGATGTGGTGGACAAATGAAAAATAATAATAATGATTGACACCTTTTATTTATTCTGTGTTCAATGCAAACATTAATCAAAGTAAATGAATATGTAGCAAAACAAAATATTAAATAACCCTATATAGTCACTTTTCTAGCTTTAGCACTTGCAAATTTTTTTATCAAGTCTGAATAATTTAACTTTTGGGCAATAGCATTTTCTATAGACAAAATTCCAAGATCGGACAGTCTTTCCTGACACATAGTAGACCGTAGGTAAGTTTTTATAAGTTTTAATTTACTGAAACTTCGTTCTCCTTTGGCAACAGTTACAGGAACAGTTAGTAAGATACGAAGCGCTGTCCATACATTCGGGCAAATATCTTGCCAATCATTTTTTTTTATTAGTCGAAGAACTTTTATCGGCTCTCCTGATTGAAGATCTTTTAATAATGGCTTTAGGCTCACAAGTTCTTCCACCAATTCTTGTCCAGATATGTCACAATTTTCTCTATCGGTTAAAGTAATTTGCAAATCAGCACAGGCTTTTTCCAACATGGATTTTTCGGGAATTATTTTAATGTCGTATAAAAAA
Source organism: Lymantria monacha (assembly GCA_905163515.2). Taxonomy (NCBI): domain Eukaryota; kingdom Metazoa; phylum Arthropoda; class Insecta; order Lepidoptera; family Erebidae; genus Lymantria; species Lymantria monacha. The sequence continues at coordinate 33,148,141 of LR991090.1, read as the reverse complement.
GACCATGTATCATTAAATTTTGAGAGTTGTTGAAAACGTGTAACCAATGTATTCTCAATTGTATCTATCATCGGGTAAAAGACGTTCATTTTATATAATTCCTCCGGATTAGTTGGTGTTTCATCTACAGCTTCGTATTCAAATAAACGTTTCTTTCTTCGAGATCGGACTGCCTTGAAAACTGGATCTATTTCGGACAGAAATGCTATTTCCTTAGCCGTAATTATAGTTGAAGAAAAGCTACGACGGTACTGTTTCACAAATTCCGAACAGTTTTTCAGTAATAGTGATGCGTTTGGTAGGTCCATAGTTTCAGACTGCACAGCTTTACTGACAATGTTTACTTGAAACTATATATCATGCCAAGCCACCATTGTAACTATGAACTCAAATTCCTCCATATTCTGAATTAATGACAATGCCTCAGATGCTGCAACTGAGTCATTAGTTTCTTCGTGAAGATTTTGAAGGATCACATCACATCACGGACTGAAGTGTAGTTAAAGCGAACAGCGGCAAGACTAGAAACTCTACTCTCCCAGCGAGTTTCGCAAACTTTTTTTAAGGATAATCCTTCTATGTGCTTAGATATCACTTCCCATCGCTTGGTAGATCCAGAGAATAAAACGAATAGTCTTTGGAGAAATCCAAATAAAGAAACAGATTTAACGGAACTTTTAGCTGCATCTGCTATCACCAAATTCAAGCTGTAACAGCCACATGGATTAAAAAATGCCCTAGGATATAAGTTTAAAATTCTTGTTTGTACACCTCTGTTCACTCCTACCATATTCGCTCCGTTATCGTATCCTTGACCTCTACAATCATTCATATCAAAATCAAATTCTTGTACAATCGTATCAAGAAAAAGGCCAGTAAGTCCTGCTCCGGAAGAATCACTTACTGGCTTGTAAGCGACAAAACACTCTCGTACTTCGACTTCTTCTTCGTTGATGTCAACAAACCGCAATGTTAGTGACATTTGTTCAACGTGGCTTACATCAGGAGTACAGTCCAGAATGATGGAGAAGTATTTAGCTGACTTTGCCATATTCACAATATTGTTTCGAACTTCACTTCCAAGTAAGGTAATCAATTCATTTTGAATGCGTTTGCTGAAGTAGTGGACATTAGTCTCTTTATTTACAACACGGCGGAGGTGCTCCATCATGACATTATCAAATTTTCCTAATAATTGCACTAAACCTAAGAAGTTGCCAGTATTAGGGGTGTAGATTGTTTCAGTGCTCCCTCTAAACGCCAAATTATTGCCAGCCAAGAAGAACACTATTGACATCAGTCGTTCGAGGATAGCAACCCATCTCGATTTCTCATCTTCAATCTGTTTTTGTAATTTTTTGTCTACTCCACTGAAGTTCTTTAACCTAATCGAGGCTTCTATCCAACTGTTCATAGCACGTCGGTGATCTGAGGATGTTTCGTGTGTCTTGAGACACGTTGATAAGTGCCTCCAGTCGTCAAATCCTTCTTTTCCCAAATTCGAGTTGGGGTTTGTGTTGAGTAAACGACAGCAAAAACAATATACTTTATCTGCAGATTTAGAGTACACAAGCCATCTTCTTTTAAAAATCTCCCCATTTGGCATTACTTTTTGAAAATGAGAATTTGAAAAATGACGGCCATCACAATTCTTTGGGTAATTTTCGTTGTTCATTTCATTACTTACAGGACCACGAATAAGGATTTCATCTTTTGTCGCAGAATCAATAATAAGCGGCCATTCTGAAATATCACCTATTTTTTTCTCTTCAAAAGATAATGATTTATCTGATACAACTTCTTCTGTAATATTTTGAGAAGCAGACGAGGTTCCAGGAATAGCTAAATCTTCTTGAATATACTGCTCTATATCTCCATCTCTATTTTTTTCAAGCGGGTCTTCTTTTGCTTGCTGATATTGAAGTTCTGGTGATAAAGAATCAGATAACTTTTCGACTCTCAAAAATTTTGATAGCAAATTTGCAGATTTTTCAGTTTCGGTTTGCTTTATCCGTTTTCTTTTTAAGTTTTGTGCGCCAGATAATTTTTTTGAAGGCGGTGACATGTTTTTATCTGTAAAATAAGTTCCCAGTAACTAAAATTTTTTTTAAGACTATAATAATAATTAATAAATATCTACATTGCAAGTTAAATAAAAGCTTGATCTCTGTCTACAGCCGCGGGCCGGTTCATCCGGGGTAGTACCATACTCTCGCAGAAGATCGACGTCTGAGTAATGGCAATGTGCTATTGCGCTTCGTTCGGTGAGCGAGAGAGCCAGAAGCCCAACTGGGTGGGTTTGGGGATTATAATAGTAGGCAGCGTCCTAGTTATAGCCTTGGTTATAGCAAAGGTCCGTGGGCGGCAGTGACATTTACCATCAAGTGTGCTGCTTGCTCGTTTGTCATCATAAGCAATAAAAAAAACACATGATATCAGGCTACTCAACTGTCCAGCGCGCGTGGCCGACACTGCGCGAAATGTCTGAGCCGCGTGACCGCGCGATCTTCACCCGCCGCCCAACGCACTTGCGCCCGCGACAATATTACTTATTATTGAACAACTAGAATAGCTTTATTCACAAAAAAAATTCCAATTAAAGCTAATAAAACCCCTAATCGAATAAAATAACCCGTAAAACTCTCTATGCGCCTGGCGGCGATATGGCGGCCTGTCAACTTGAAATATATTTTTAAATTCTTGTGTTGCTATTTCAAGTAAAAAAACTTGCCGATCAGAAATTTGAGTGTAGTCACCAGCCTGGGGCCATGGACAGGCAAAGTAAGAATTTGCTTGGGGAGTGTAGTCACACCACGGACTGTAAAATGGAGAATAAGACAATTGACTTAGAGACATTTTACATTAAAAACAGAGTATGTCTAAGACAATATGAGTCCTCGCCGTGCGCTTTTGTGGGTAAGTGGATTATGTTTATTGCAGTACCAGAAAGGAACTTGTATTATACAAGTTGTATAAATAATACTTACTTCTTTTTTCTGTGATAATCTAAGTACGTACCTTTAGCCGTTAATCACACTGTACACAAATATACACTCGCGCGCATTTGATCGACTTGACAATTCAATAGACAATGCTTGCCTAGCTAGCGAAACAAACACGAACGAAATTTCACCCCGCGGCCCGCTGCCCTGCAATGTCCCCGTGACGTGAGTCGCGCGGCTCGCCCGCTTGGTCGTTTGTCTGACATTTTGGCGCCCCTCCCTTGACGGCGCCCGGTGCGGTCGCATCGCTCGCACCGCCCTAGGACCGGCACTGGATGGAGTTTACATGCTTCTGAGTATGAGATACATTGTTTTGACACTGATTTTTTAATATTTTTTGTCTTGAATAGGGCATGTTTTGCTTGTTGCAAAATGCAACCCAGAACACAGACAGCATGATGTACGATCCCCGTTAACTGTACAGCTTGCCGCAGTATGTTCCTGAACATACTTGTAACATCTCGATTTAGACCTACACTCGAGTTTGGTGTGTCCAAAACGACAACAGTTATAACATTGAACTGTTGGATAAGTATAAAGTTCAACTGAAAGAGCATTATAACACATGTATATTCTTTTGGGAAGCACTTGACCATCAAAAGTAATAACTACAGTCTGTGAAGGTTTCCAAGTAGATGTTCCATCTATGTTGAATTTGTAGTTAAGACACCTTATTTTTACAATTTTTTCGCAACCTATTGGTACTGTTATATTTTCCATAGCTTCCTCAATAGACCATTCTGCAGGGACTCCTCTTACTAGACCCATACCGTGTTAAATTGTTAGTTGGTATAAATGCCTTCAATTAATTTTTTTCCAAGCTCTCATGTCTTGAAAATATATTAGCTTTGTCAAAATGAGTGAATGCCAAAGACATTCTATTACGACCAATTCTCTGAAGACTACCATTTACAATATTATTAAAACCTTGTGTTTTCAGGAATCTGCCAAAAGCAATTGGGTGCAATATGACATTATCATTGGGGCTGGACTAAACTCTCTGAATATGTACAATGTACGGAGCTATGTCCATAGCTTCGTAAATATTTCTGCCTATCAGTTGAGTAGGAGGGTGTAAAATAGTGTTATTTACAATGGTGGTACTAAAATATTTTACTTGGGGTTTCGCAATTGTAGTTGATTCTTTATTGATGTTGATAACTTTTTCTTTAATATTATCACTAGTAGTACACAAACAGTCATCCTCTTTTGTTATTGACGCAGAGTTACGTTTACGTCAGGTACGTTAGGTAGACCAGAAGATGTAGATAATAAAGAACCGCCAGTTTCCATACCAGATTCATTAGACTTAACCGTAATAAAGTAAGCTGGCTGAGGAACAGAGGAGGCAGAACCCCTGGATTCGGGGGCTCCTCCATTTCAGAATAAAATTAGTTAAAAACTTACCAATACACAGCAACACTAACTAAATATAAAAATATCAACAAATTAAGTGAATATCATATACAAAATTATCCTATTTTGACCACTATTTTATATAAAAAACAATTAAAAGCAAATTTAACGTCCGCCAAATTTAAGGTTTCCCGCGCTTTTCGAAACGCTCTTTTCAAATGGCGGCTCTTGGAATGCTGGTGACACGGCGGAGTTCAGTGTTGCCAGTGCAGAAAAAGAAATACTTATACAGAAAAAGAAATGCTTATTTAGGGGGTCATAGTCCGGAGCGTGCTCGTTCGCGTCCCCTGCCAGTCTAATTAGACTGCTAATCCGGCTCGATATGCGTACCGCAATGCGGGTTAGGGCGTCCCCCGGAGGCGACGCGTACCGACCCGCCCCCGTCGGTACGAACATCGGCAGTTGCGGCGATGGGGGCCGCCACCCATCACGCCTTGCCCAGTCAGGCGAGTCGACGAGAGCAGAGTGCCGGGTGGGCACGTGGAATGTAAGAGGTTGTGTGGAAGGTAAGTTGCACGAGCTGATATCCGTCATGGCGGACAAACAGCTAGACGTGCTCTGTGTAACAGAGACCAAGCGAAGGGGCAGCGACGCCTGCGATCTTCCTGGTGGCGGGATGGCTCTGTGGTCTGGTGTACCATAGAGCGATCGAGCCAGCATGGGGGTAGGAGTGCTGTTGTCCTCTCGCTTGGCCTCAGGTGTGAAGGATTACGGCATGTATGATCCCAGACTTCTTTGGGTCCGTATAAAACTAGGTGTCACCAAGGTATTCATGGTTGTAGCATATGCTCCCGTAGGATCCTCGGTGGCATCAGACCTAGAGAAGTTTTGGGACAATGTTAGGGAAGTTCTGGATATGGCAGAAACCAGTGAACGCGTGATTGTATGCGGAGATCTGAACGGATGGGTGGGGGACCAAGCGTCCCAACTATAAGGACGTACTTGGTCCATTTGGTGATAAGAGAGTGAACGACGCAGGTAGGCTCATAGCGGATGTATGCATGGAGAGAAACCTTATTGTGTCAAACACATTTTTCCAACATAAGGACATCCATATGTATACATGGAGAAGGAATGAACAGAAAAGTATAATAGATTTAATTTTGGTAGACAGTCACCTCCGAAGCAAAATATTGGACGCAAGAGCCTACAGGGGCTCCACAGTCGATACGGACCACTATCTCGTTATTGCGAGATTTAGTGGTCTGTTCAGAAAGTGGCGGCACTGGCGAGAGCGTGTCCACTTCGGAGGGCTTGAAAGAATAAAGGTTGAAAGGTTGCAAGAAGAGTGTGTAAGAGAAAAGTATGCAGAGGGTGTCCGAGAACGGCTGACGATGGCAAGCCAGCCGCAATCGGACATTGAAGAATGCTGGAGAGTATTGAAAGAGAGTATGGTAGATACAGCGAAAGAAGTATGTGCAAGTTCAAAGAAGCATAGAAAAACAAATGGTGATGCATGGTGGGATGCGGAAGTGGCAGCTTCCGTAGAGCAAAAGAAGAAAGCGTGGCTGGACTATGTCTCTTCTTTGAATCTGAATGACAGTATGACTGAACAGAAGAAAGAAATATATCGGCAATGTAAGAACGACACCAAGGCCTTAGTGAAAGAGAAACGTGATAGAGCAAGTATGAGTGCAGAAGATAGGCTGACTAAAAACTTCGAGGGTAACACCAAACTCTTTTGGAGGGAGGTGAAGAAGTCTCGGGGTGGTTGGTCTGCCTTCAGAATGAATAAAATAAGGTCTAAAGGCGGAGACATTCTTACACAAACACAAGACGTGTTAAGCCGATGGAGTGAATATTTTGGCGATATGTATGCGGATGCTACGGTTGGCGCCGGTGTCGCATGTGGTCTAGTAGATCAACATTCGGCGACGGCGTCCTCCGATGACATCAGTATGGATGAAGTTGAATGGGCGATAAGAAGTTTGAAAAATGGTAAGGCAGCGGGCATTGATATGGTGTCTGCCGAGATGATCAAGCTTGGTGGCTCCTGTGTCCGGGAGGCGTTCCTGTTGCTCCTCAATTTATGTTGGAGCTCGGGAATGGTTCCCGGGGACTGGAATAGCGCAGTCATCGTGCCTTTGTTTAAAAACAAGGGTTCACGTTATGACTGCGCAAATTACAGAGCCATAAGCTTGACCAGTTTGGCAGCAAAAGTGTATGGTAAAATTATTGAAAGGAGAATGAGGATGGTGTCCGATGGTTTACTGTGTGAGACACAAGGAGGTTTTAGGAGTGGAAGGGGATGCATGGATCAAGTGTTCTCTCTGCGCAACATTGTGGAGAAGCATCTGGCTCTAGGTCAGAGGGTTTTCTGCAGTTTTGTGGATCTGGAGAGAGTATTTGACACGGTTGTACGAAAGGAACTTTGGGATATTTTACCGGAGTATGGTTTTAACGGTAAACTGCTACAGGCTGTGCAGTCCAGTTACATGGGCTGTAGAGCCTGTGTGCGGCTGGATGATGGAATGTCGCCTTGGTTTGACGTCAATATCGGCGTTAAGCAGGGGTGCGTTCTGTCAGCCAGACTGTTTATCATATATCTGGATAAATGTCTCCAAAAGTTGAACGATATGAATGTGGGAGTCCAGATGGGCGACTCAGTGTTTAGTGCTCTGCTTTATGCAGATGATGCAGTCCTGCTGGCACATTCAGCGACTGACCTGCAGACCCTAGTCGACACAATGACAGAAGATTGTAAGAAAAGGGGTCTACGCGTGAATGTGAGCAAAACCAAAATAATGGTCTTTGAAAGAGACGAAACCAGAACAGATGTAAGAGTAACAATAGGTAATGATGTACTAGAGCAAGTGGATGAATTTGTATATCTTGGATGTGGATTTAGCCGAGATGGAAGGTACACCACTGATATAGAGCGAAGAGTGAATGCGGGAAATAGAGTGAACGGAGCGTTGGGGCAACTTCTCGGCAGCCACCACCTCAGCCAGAAGGCACGTGTAGCAATACATAACGCAGTGCTTGTCCCAACATTACTGTATGGAAGCGAGAGTTGGATATGCAGAAAAGAGTATGAAAGTAAAATTAATGCGGTCGAAATGCGATCTCTGCGAACTGCCGAACGAACGTCTGGTTAAGAAGATATACAATGCGAAAGTGGAAGGATGTAAGTACCTAGGGAGACCGAGACTAACCTACCTAGACCAGATCGGTCATGTACTAAAGGAAGGTGGAGTCAAGAGTCTCCGAAACCGGCGAGCGTGTATGAAGAGAATTATGAATGTTGAGGAAGCGAGTGAAGTATGCAAAGATAGAGTTCTCTGTTCTCTCTGCCTACCCTGCAAGGGATATGGCGTGATGATATGTATGTATGTGTGTGTAATTATTGTTTTCTATTTCATATTTACAAACATAAAGTACATTACAATTTTAGAATCTTGTTTTCCACCTGCTTCAATCCACATCGTAGCTATATAGCTAAAAATTATAATTTTCAAAGCATTGGCATATGCCAATGCTTTGAAAATTATATTTTTTATGCTTGTATTTAGGTTTCAATGTCCTTTCATAAAACTGCACTAAAGTAAACTTGCTAGCGTTAATTTACACTGTAATCCTACTAAAAGTCCTTTCGCACAAAGATAGACATGGAGAATCACTATTCAGTCTGTCAGTGGAGCACAGAGACAATTAAAATCTTTTTACGAATATAAATAACAACACACACACACTTGTTAAAAGACGCTTGCAGGTTTTAAGCAACGTCTTAATCACAGATCAATACATGATACTACGTAGCGACAATGACGCCATTTGTAAATGTTGTTATCTGGGCACCGAGGGGTAAGTACAGAAGTAAGGAGGGGAAAATGAGGAACGTCAAGTAATATTTCGCCAATTTGCCATAGGTTGAAAAAATGAGTTTGTGCAGTATACTGCCAATGTTCCATCATTTCTCACCGTGGTTCAACTCATAAAGTTTTTATGACATTTATGACGTCTTATTTCGTTATTTGTACCTACCAATAAAAAAATGTTATAAACCTTCATTTTGGCTCTAGGAGTATTGCAAAAATGTGATAATTTTATGTTAAACTCTAAATTGTGTATAAACCGGTTTTCCAATTATTACTTAAAAGACTAAGTATTGTGCTTCTTTTGAAATAAATAAAACTGTTATCACGCAATTTATAGCATTTCAATATATTTTTTAACCCAGCGTTTCCATCACTTATATATTCACCAAGTAGCTCTGACTATGACTTAAGTCTTATCAACTAAACATACACGGCTCATGAAGTTACCACAATAAAATATCCATTATGCAGTTTTCACCATTAACGTTGGGAAAGATTACTTTGTCAACACCAACGTCCTGAATCCAAGTTATTCACTCACAAAAGGTAACGCTAGATCTCGTGGAAAGAGCTCTAGTAACTTGGTTCAAAGTAAGATAAATATTTACCCACCTGTTTACCGGATGATAATCATATTTCGACACCTATATAGTTGTCGAAATATTGAAAAAGATTGAAAAAGAAAAACGTATTCCGCCATCTTGATTCGGCGTACATATAGAATTTAATGTAACGTAAACTCTGTCTTTATCGTTCTCTCTTCAAGCTCTTTCATTTGATACCCATACCCTCAATTAATTTAAAAAAAATGCAATATGACATCTTATATAATGTAACTTTATAAATATTGACAATGTACTAAGTAATATAAGTGTAAACAGAATTGCAACTCAAACGGACATTGAGAATTTGACCTAGAAATTAAGCATGTAAAATATATATATATATTCCGTGTGGTGATGGAGTAGAGAGAGAGAATACTATTCACCACCCCAAATCTTACACGTACGAGACGACTAAGGGATATAAAACGCATATAACATCTATGCAAGAAAAGGAAAACTCGAAACAAAACCCTATACCAACACGTCTGTCCAGCGCGGTATAGCAGGTTAATTCCCTTCCTATCACGGAGGCAACCCGAGCCCAACAGTGGGACATATATGAGCTGAGATGATGATGATGATTTATTCAATTATATTTATTTTTTAATTTGGCGTGTAATACTAATTTTTATTTTTTAAAAATAGACAGACATCGATACATATAAAACTAAATATAACTTTGTAATGAAACATAGAACCTCCTCCTTTTTGAAGTCGGTTAAAAATACAAGGCAAATTTAAAATGATACAAATAAGATATTCTTCTAGTTAGCAAGTCATCTAATACGCATTCAGTTTTCTTAAAACTTATTTATATGGTACTAGCTTGTGCCCGCGGCTTCGCCCACGTAAAAGGTTACTTTCCTAAAGTTTTTTATTCCCTATTTTTATTTTACCCCTTAAGGGTAATATTTTTTACAAAATTTTAATGTAATATTTATTTATATCTAATCAATAGCCTAAAAATAAGTTTCAAGCCTCTGGCTTTAAAAATGACGATACTTCCTTACAATTTTTCATCCCCTTTTACAACCTTTTTTTGCATTACAAAGTAGCCTATGTCCTTTATCAGGCTCTAGACCATCTGTGTACCAAATTTCATTTAGATCGGTTCAGTAGTTTTGGCGTGAAAGAGCGACAGACAGACAGAGTTACTTTCGCATTTATAATATTAGTAAGAATTATTTGTCGATATAAAATTCTCAAAAACAATAACTTTTAATGTATATAGCGCTAAACACGCCGCAAACATATTTACGGCGTGTTTAGACAGAATTGTTTTATGTCCGTGAACATTGTAGCCATTTGTTATTTACCTTAATAAAAATATATACCGTGTTGTATGACACATTTTTCTTTTTATTGTTCTAAGTCATCATGAACTGAGTTTAAATCACTCCTGACTTGATCAGGTACATAAATTACTTGTGATAATTTATTAGCAGTTACAATAAAAGGTAGAAAAAAAATAAAAGAATACATAGTAACATTATAAGAATTAAAATAAATTTAACAAGGAAATGTGAAAAATAATTATGCTAAGAGAGAAGTAATAAAGTATTTAAAATGTAAAAGGGAAAATTAATAGCACTTAAGAGTATAATGAAACTATTTAAATATAAAAAAAAAAGTGTGTATGTCAGCTCTGACGCACGACTGGAGTTTACTCCTTAAGTACGATTATCAAAACAGGCGCAAAAAAAGCTCATTTGACTAAAAATAATATATATATTTTTATTTACATTTATTAAAACTGTTCAGTGAAGTATTATCTCACGTCAGAAAGTGAAAAGTGCGCAGAATAGGTTGCGCACCAAAAACGTAACGAGGTCATCCGATCACTAAATTTTACTCCTCAAATTTTTCACATACCGGGCGCCTTATATGAAAATCGATTCTTAAGGAGTAAACTCCAAAAACAAGTACTACTTGTTGATACTTATTATCAGGAATCTTAGTTGATTTCTGTATGACACATTAGACTATATATATGATCTAAGAATTTACCTTGTTCAACATTAATTTTTATAACGTTATTCTAACTCTCGACCTCCGTGTAATTAAATCAAGAATCTCATAGTTACCAGTTTTATTACATAATATCTTACCTGCAGCGGTTCTTGTTAATTATTGGATTTTAATATTTATATTACAAATACAACTTTGCTGTGTAGAATTCGTGAAAAATAGTTTTATTTCAAAAGTGACACAGCATAAAATGGGCAATGGTTTTTTTTTTTTTTTTTTTTTTTTTTTTTTTTTTTTTTTTTATATACATATCTATATTTATTAGTGGCTATGAATACTACCAACAGAATATATAAGAAGAAGTTTGAAAGTTGCGCCAGTGACGGAAAAGTTAAGGAGTGAAAGGTTGGCATGGTATGGACATGTGATGAGACGAGATGAAAGAAATGTTGTGAGGAAAGTTTTAAATATGAATGTTGAAGGCTTTAGGGGTAAAGGAAGACCAAAGAAAAGATGGATGGACTGCGTGAGGTATGACATGGATAGACAGGGAGTGACTGCAGAGATGACGTCTGATAGGACTGTATGGAGGAAGATGACATATTGCGTCGACCCCAAGTAATTGGGATAAGAGCAAGATGATGATGATGATGATAATGAATACTACCAACCACTACATCGCTCGACGGTGTCATAAATAACGACTAAGAGCTTTAAAACGATTTAGGCCAAAACTTATTTCATGCCATGTGGTCTATAATTACATTCCCAAAAAAGATTGATATCTTTCGGGCGATCGGTCATTAAACTAATGTCAAAACTTTTGTAATATATGCAATGGAAGCGGGGTACATATGATTGTCGTACATACGTCGATCCCGAGTAATTGGGATAAGCGTAGGATAATGATATATTACATACATACATATCATCACGCCATATCCCTTGCAGGGTAGGCAGAGAGAACAGAGTGCCAGAGAACTCTATCTCTGCATACTTCACTCGCTTCCTCAACATTCATAATTCTCTTCATACACGCTCGCCGGTTTCGGAGACTCTTGACTCGACCTTCCTTCAGTACATGACCGATCTGGTCTAGGTAGGTTAGTCTCGGTCTCCCTCGGTACCTACATCCTTCCACTTTCGCATTGTATATCTTCTTAACCAGGCGTTCGTTCGGCATTCTTTCCACATGTCCGAACCATCGGAGCATTCCCTTTCGCATCTTTACACCAATACTCTCTTTCATACCTACTCGCTCTCTTACGTCGTCGTTACGAATGCGGTCGGTCAGCCTAACTCCACAGATTTTCCGCAGAGATCGCATTTCGACCGCATTAATTTTACTATCATACTCTTTTCTGCATACCCAACTCTCGCTTCCATACAGTAATGTTGGGACAAGCACTGCGTTATGTATTGCTACACGTGCCTTCTGGCTGAGGTGGTGGCTGCCGAAAAGTTGCCCCACGCGTAGACCCCTTTTCTTACAATCTTCTGTCATTGTGTCGACTAGGGTCTGCAGGTCAGTCGCTGACTGTGCCAGCAGGACTGCATCATCTGCATAAAGCAGAGCAGTGACCACTGAGTCGCCCATCTGGACTCCCACATTCATATCGTTCAACCTTTGGAGACATTTATCCTGATATATGATAAACAGCCTGGCTGACAGAACGCACCCCTGCTTAACGCCGATATTGACGTCAAACCAAGGCGACATTCCATCATCCAGCCGCACACAGGCTCTACAGCCCATGTAACTGGACTGCGCAGCCTGTAGCAGTTTACCGTTAATACCATACTCCGGTAAAATGTCCCAAAGTTCCTTTCGTACAACCGTGTCAAATGCTCTCTCCAGATCCACAAAACTGCAGAAAACCCTCTGACCTAGAGCCAGATGCTTCTCCACAATGTTGCGCAGAGAGAACACTTGATCCATGCATCCCCTTCCACTCCTGAAACCTCCTTGTGTCTCCTTGTGTATAATGATATATATAATGATATATTAATAAAACTTAATATATATTGGGTCTGGGAAAAAGTTCGTGGCGTTTTTTCAGTGAAATTCGAGTTGTTCTCTTATGGCGCGTGGATGAATTTTTTTAAAATGAATATGTTCCATTATGGTCGACAATGTTTCGCCATTTTTTTGGTAGATCCATGATCCCATCGGTGAAAAACTTCTGTGGTTTCTGGTTTAAGAACTGAATCAAGTACTTTTCACAGGCTTCTTTTGAAACCAACTTAATTCCATTGAGAGAGTTCTGCAGAGATCGAAACAGATGATAGTCAGAGGGTGCTATATCCGGACTGTAAGGTGGGTGCATCAAAACTTCCCAACCAAACTCTCTCAATTTTTGACGGGTCATCAAAGACGTGTGTGGTCGGGCGTTGTCATGATGGAAGACAACACCTTTCCTATTAATCAATTCGGGCCGTTTTCTTTCAATCGCTTGCCGTAATCTCTCTAATTGTGCACAGTAGAGTTGAGAATCAATCGTCTGACCAGTTGGAAGTAGCTCATGGTGGACGATTCCCCTCCAGTCCCACCATACACATAGCATCACTTTTTTTGGCGTCAATGTTGGCTTAGCGAACGCTTGTGACGGCTCACCATCCTTTACCCACGATCTTTTACGCTTCCGATTATCGTACGTAATCCATTTTTCATCTCCGGTTATTAAACGTTTCAGAAACGGCTCGATTTCATTCCGTTTCAGCAGCGCATCGCAGATGTTAATTCGGTCCATCATGTTTTTCGCGCTCAACTCATGAGGAACCCATACGTCAAGCTTTTTTTTGTAACCAGCTTTGTGTAAATGGTTCAAAACAGTTTTGTGGTCAATGCCTAGCTCCATACCAATATCGACACTGCTGATATGCTTATCTTGTTGGACTTTTTCAAGAATTTCATCAGATTTTTCAGTGATTGGACGACCACAGCGTGGCTCATGTTTCACATTGAAATTACCAGAACGAAAGCGAGCGAACCATTTCCGCGCAACAGATTTCGATAAAGTACCTTCACCGTACACAGCACGGGGTACGATCCCAGAAACCTCCACGCGGTGTACCCTGGGTGCGGGCGTCGAACTGTCGCCCGTAGCGAATATCTGCGCGATTTCGCTCCTTACTCTACTACAATAGTAGTAGAGGTTATAGGACGCGAAATACTGGGACGGGCTCAGTCACTCATTCATTTGAGGGCTGGGCAGGCATATGCCACCGCCCACATATCGTAAACCTGATTCTTTGCTTGTCTTAGTTTCAGGAGCGAGGGTCTTGGCTTAACCGGCCGGACCGCGAGGAAGACAACCTCTATAAAGAATTACCCAGAATCTTAAGTTCTGGCGTGCGGCGAGAAGATGCATGGCAGATGGGGTATTCTGTTCTTAGCACGCTCCAGCCAGGGTACCGGCTGCCCCCCTGGTTGGTAAATGTAGGCTTGCCCGGGTACAGGGATCTCTGCCCGGGTCGACGGAATGTATCTCCCATACTCGTGGGATTCATTATGGATACTGTACATTTAAAATTAAACGACGGGGATCATAATGATTCTCACCTCAAGGTCTTGTCAAGCCAAAGCAAAACTGACACAAACGACGCCTCGTCCTGCGACTTGAGGCGTCCGCCGAGGGCCCGGCACCAGCAAAAGAGGCCCCAAAGAGGAGGAAGAAGAGTAGGCGGATGCTAACTCCGCTTGGCGAGCGCGCTAAACGGCGCGCCAACCGCCTTAAGAAGGAGAGGGAGGCGCTGGAGGCCGCGGCACGCCGTGAAACCAGCGTTCCCAGCGACGAGGGCGGCACAATTGCCGCAGAGCCGTCGCATACGGATGGTGGTAGCGCCGCAGGACTGCCGCGGAGGGAGAGCAGGTGTGTGTCCCGGGACGAGGGCGACGATGTCGCAGAGCCGTCCAAGGAGGGGACGAGGAGTGGCAGCTCAACGGAGCTGTCGAGTGACGAGGGCGGATCTACCGCAGAGCCGTCGCGGAGTGAGGGTGGCAGTAAAGCCGCAGGGCCGTCGTCGGAGAGCGCCAGAAGCTCCGACACCGACACGGCCTTGGAAAAGTCTTCGGACGAGGGCGGGAAGGCCGCAGAGCCGTCCGACGAGGAGGTCGGCCGAAGCCGGGACGAGGGCGGCAATGCCGCAGGGCCGTTCAGCATGGAGGAGGGCAGCTCGGCTGCCGAGGCCGCCGAGGAGTCTGAGCCGCACCCTGCGGCCAAGGCTCTGACGGCGGCCATAAATGTCAGGGAGAGGGAAGAGGCCCTCCCCCCGAGTGTCCGGAAGCGCCCCCTGCACAAGGGCGGCAGCTCCGACTCGGAGGGGAGTGTCGTCATGCGTCCTCCCAAGGTCCCCACCGCGCGTCGTGGGCGTAGAGGTCGTGGGTCGGCGGTGGCGGCGAGGCCGGTTCCGGGTCAAGCCGATCAAGGAGGTGAGGTGGCGGCCCTGCAGGCCGCGAACGCCCGCCTCAGTAGGGAGGTCTCCGGCCTGCGGGAGCGCAACCGGAAACTTGAGTCGGAGCTGTCGGCGGTGCGGAAGGAGAACCGCGGGTTGGCCAAGGACATGGCTGACCTGCGGTCTCAATTCGCACTTTTAGTGCCAGCCGCGCCGCCGACACCGGTTTCGCCGCCGAAACGGGTTGCGCCGGGGAGGGTGGGCCCGTCCTCTGCGCTCGTCGTGCCACCTAAGTCCGTGGCGCCGCCTGCGCCCGTGGTGCCTGCTGCGCCGGTTGCGCCCGCGGCGTCGGCCGTGAGCGCCGCCAAGAAGTGCGGAAGGCCCAAGAAGGGGGAGGAGCCGCTGCCTGCGGTGCACGGTGTGCCGGAGGAGGCGATGCGCGTCATCTTCGCCAAAATGGAGTTGATGATGGACGCGCGCATCCAGGCCGTGGCGGATCGCCTTCCGCCCGAGGCACCCCTCCGACCACCGCTCGCCGCCGACAAGGCGAAGCGGCCGCAAGCGCCAGCTCCCGCCTCGCTGCCATGTCAGGGTGGCCGCGTGGTGACCTACGCCGCGGCCGTAGGCGGGCCCAAGGGGGCTAAGAGGAAGGCCGGCACGGTGCCGGCTCCCGCCAAGGCCGGGCGGTGGCCGGCGCCAGCGGCTACACTGCAGGCTCCGGCTAGCGCACCCGCAACTATGCCTGCTGCGCCCAGCGCTGCTGCCAGGCTCGAACTGGGCTGGCAGGTGGTTGAACGCAGCAGGAAGGCACGCGGCCAGAAGCGGAGAGCGGCGGCCAAGAGTGCCGCTGTGGCCGCCGCTCCCCAGGCGGGAGGCGGCAAAGGGGTAAAAAGGTCGCGCAGGGGCCTCAAGTCGCCGAAGACAGCTGCGGTCATTATTACCGTGTTGCCTGAGGCGGCTGAGAGGGGCCTCAACTATGAGGCCGTCCTAAGACGCGCCCGGCGGGAGCTGGACGTCTCCGACATCGGAGGCGTTGAGGCGAGGACCCGTAAGGCTCGGACAGGGGCTCGTATTCTCGAGTTCCCTGGGGCCGAGGGCGTCAAGGTGGCCGATAGTATGGCCTTGAAGCTGAGGGGGCTGTTCGGGCCGAAGGATGGAGTCCGAATCGCCAGGCCCGTCAAGTGCGCAGAGATGCGCCTCACGGGTTTGGACGATTCCGTGACGGTGGAGGACGTTCAGGAGGCCATTGTGGCGTGTACTGGATGTGCCTCGGACACTGTCCGGATTGGCACCATCCGCCCTGGTCCGGGCGGTGTCGGTGCTGTCTGGGTGCAATGTCCGGTGGAGTCGGTGAAGAAATTGGCCGACTCAGGCAGGCTCCTCGTGGGCTGGAGTTCGGCGCGGGTAACCGTGCTGGAAACCCGGCCCGCGAGGTGTTATAAGTGCATGGCGGTCGGGCATACCCGACCGACGTGTCGCAACTGCTTCGACTGCAGCGGGTTATGCTTCCGCTGCGGTCAGGCTGGACACCAGGCGGCATCGTGCTCTGCGGTGCCCCACTGCCCCGCGTGTGCGGCAGGCAATAGGCCTGCCAAGCACCGCATGGGCTCTGGGGACTGCAGACCCCCGGCATCGGCCCCAAAGGGGCGGGGCGGCCCATCGACCGGGCCTGCGCCCGCTCCGAGCGCGACCCGATCGCCCGTTAGCACGGAGGAGACGATGGATACGGTCTGTTAATGGACCACGAATCCATCCGTCTCCTCCAAGCCAATCTCAACCACTGCGCCGGTGCGCAGGATGTTTTCTTGCAAGCCATGGCGGAGTGGTTGATAGGAGTAGCCGGAGCCGCGGAGCCGTACGTGGTGCCCGACCGACCTAACTGGCTGGGTAGCACCGACGGCACTGTGGCAATCGTCGCCTCCACGTTGTGGCCTTCGCCGTCTCTGACCCTTAGGGACAGGGGCGTCGGATACGTCGCGGCGGAATGGGGAGAGATTACGCTTTTCGGAGTCTATCTCTCCCCTAACAGGAGCGTGACTGATTTCGGGGCCTCCCTCACCATCTTGGAGGCCTCGTTACGGCGACTGGCACCGCGCCAAGTCTTCGTTCTGGGGGACTTCAACGCCAAGTCCATGGCGTGGGGGTCCCCCGCGACGGACGACCGAGGACGGGCGGTCGAATTGTGGGCGGCGGCACTGGGCCTCTCTTTGTTGAACAGGGGCTCGGTGCAAACGTGCGTGCGTCAGCGGGGCGGGTCGATAGTGGACTTGTCGTTCGCTAGCCCCATTGTCGCCGCACGCGTGAGGAGCTGGCGCGTCGCTGAGGAGGTTGAGACCCTATCGGACCACCGATATATCCGGATTGAGGTCTCCCAGACCCTCCCGACGCCCAGCAGGGGTCACGGGGCGGACGGACGTTCCGCGTTCCCGCGATGGGCTGTGGGTCGTTTGGACCGGGACCTGCTGGCGGAGGCAGCCATCGTTCACTCGTGGCTGTCCTCTGGCCACCAGTTGGACGGGGTGGACGCCGAGGCTGGCCGCATCCGCAATGCCTTGACGCAGATTTGCGATGCGGCCATGCCCCGTGTGCGGTGTCTGCCCCCGAAGAGGGCTGTCCACTGGTGGTCCCGGGAGCTGGCGGATCTTCGGGTCGCGTGTATACGCGCCCGAAGGGCCTACACCCGCAGCCGGCGGCACCATCGCGACGAGGAGCGGGAGAGCCGGCTTTACGAGGGCTACCGCAATGCGCGGTCGGCCTTCAGGCTGGCCGTCCGTACCGCCAAGGACGTCAGTCGGCAGGAGATGTTGGATGGTCTCAATCGTGACCCCTGGGGTCGCCCCTATCGCGCAGCGCTGAGTAAGCTCCGCGCGCGGGGCCCTCCCCTCACCGAGACTCTCCAGCCCGGCCTCCTCACCAGGGTCGTCGAGGATCTGTTCCCGCGACGGGCGGAACACACGCCCCCGGTCATGGCTCCGCCAGACACCGACCGGGAGGCCGACGATAACAGTGTTCCGCCCATCACGGAACCCGAGATGGGAGCGGCGGTGGCGCGCATGCGCGGAAAATCCACCGCCCCCGGGCCCGACGGTGTTCCCAACCGCGTGCTGGCCCTGGTCCTCGACCACCTGGGTCTCCGCCTCAGGGGGCTGTTCGACGCGTGCTTAGCGTCCGGGCGGTTCCCTGGGTGTTGGAAGGAGGGGAGGCTGGTGCTCCTACCGAAGCCGGGACGGTCTCCAGAGTCGGCCTCGGCCTACAGGCCCATCGTGCTGCTCGACGATGCGGGCAAGCTATTGGAGAGGGTGCTGGCTGCCCGCATCGAGCGGCACCTCGTCGGCACGGGGCCCGATCTGTCGGATGCCCAGTTTGGGTTTAGGAGGGGTCGTTCGACGATCGCGGCTCTGTTGCGCCTGAGGGCCGTGGCGACTGAGGCCGTCACCGGGGGGGAGTGCTGTTGGTGGTGTCCCTGGACATCGCCAACGCATTCAATAGTCTGCCATTTAGCTGCGTCAGGGAGGCGCTCCGATATCACGGAGTGCCAGTTTACCTGAGGCGGCTAGTGGCAGACTATTTGGAAGGGCGCAGCGTTCTCTACACCAACCGAGTAGGGGACGTTGTGCGAACGCCCATGACGTGCAGTGTTCCGCAGGGGTCGGTCCTCGGACCCACCCTGTGGAACATCGGCTACGACTGGGCGTTGAGGGGGAGCCTCCCGTCCGGGCTGGGCGTGATATGTTACGCCGACGACACGCTCGTCACAGCCCGTGGTGGGACGCTGGAGGAGGCGGCAAGCCTGGCGACTCTCGGCACCGAGGAGATCGTCAGGCGGATCGAGGCGCTGGGGTTGAGGGTGGCCCTGGACAAGACGGAGGCCCTCTTGTTCCATGGGCCCCGCACGGGCCCTCCCATCGGCGTCTCGATCACCGTCAATTCGGTTGATATCAGCATCCGGGCCCATATGAGGTATTTGGGCCTGGTGCTCGACGGACGATGGTGGTTTCGGGAGCATTTCCGCAGACTCGCTCCACGGCTCGTCGGCGCGGCGTCCGCCCTATCATGGCTTATGCCGAATGTGGGCGGACCGAGCGCTACCTGCCGACAGCTGTACGCAGGGGTCATCCGGTCGATGGCCCTGTACGGCGCACCGGTGTGGGCGGGATCCCTGACCGTCCGACTCAGAGCTCTTCTGTGGCGACCACAGAGGGCCATGGCGGTCAGGGCCATACGCGGGTACCGCACGGTGTCGACGGAAGCAGCGTGTCTGTTGGCCGGGACCCCTCCATGGGACCTGGAAGCGGAAATGCTCGCCGGTTTGTATCGGCGGATGTTGGGGGTGCGAGCGGAGGGCGGTGTGGTCTCGTTGAGGGAGCACACCACCTGGCGCGTCGACGCCCGCCGCGACGTCATTGCCCGTTGGGCAGTCCGGCTGGAGAGGCCTCGGTTCGGTGTGCGGACCGTGGAGGCCTTCCGGCCGGTGCTGATGCAGTGGCTAAAACGGCGGCACGGGGTGCTCTCCTTCCGACTGGTGCAGGTTTTGACGGGGCATGGATGCTTCGCCAAATACCTGCACACGGTCGTAAGGAGGGAGAGTACACCATCCTGCCACCACTGCGATTGCGACGAGGACACGGCGCAGCATACGCTCGAGGTTTGTGCCGCTTGGGCAGAGCAGCGTCGTGAACTCGTCGCAATCATCGGTGCTGACCTGACGCTGCCGACCATCGCCAGGGCGATGCTCGACAGCGTCAGGAACTGGGACGCGGTCGCATCCTTCTGCGAGGCAGTAGTCTCGCGGAAGGAGGTGGCGGAGGGCGTGCGCGAGGAGCGTCTCCTCGAAGACGCGAGCCGCCGCCGGCGACTGGGGCGGCGCAGGCGCGATTACTTGCGCCTGATGCCGCCCTAGCCGAGGCCGCGGGTGACTGGATTGGGGAATTAGTCCGTCACCCGCCGAGAGGCCGACCGCGTGAGGAAAGACCGACATCCTACCCGAGGGGGGGACGTCGGTCGAGGAGAGGGTACTCCTCAGGGGTATTCCGTCGGGCCAACCACTGACGTCAAGTCACTCTGCTCCGGTGGTTGGCCCAACGACGAAGGCGACGTCACGGGTGGGTTACGGGTGTGCGCGCTTACGCCCCTCTGTCACCCCGGACGGAGTGGTGCGAGGAGTGTGCCGACCGTAACCCACCCCCCAAAAAAAAAAAAAAAAAAAAAAACCGTACACAGCACAAATTTTATCACAAGCCTGCGCAGCGTTCTTCCCCTTACCATAATAATATTGCAGAATATAGCGAAATTTCTCATTATTCTTCAGCATTTTCGAGTGCAAATAACTTTCTAACCACTGCAGCAATTACAATGTTTCTACGCTCAAACTAACGTTCGGAAGGTCACCTAAAAAACGAGCCCTCAGTGGTGTCACTGTGACTTGTTCTTTAGTTATCTGCAACCAATGTCATCTATCGAGAAAAACGCCACGAACTTTTTCCCAGACCTAATATGTTAAACTTAATATATATGTAGTACTTACGTATATATTGTTAGCTGCGTATATTCCATCCATCCATCCATCAGTCCATAAACTTCCACTATTAGACATAGAGAAGGGATGGGACATAGACAATGGGGAAATGTCATAAATCTTGGCGGTGAGATCTTTGAATGTACAACAAAAATCCATTTCTAGATTTTCTAGTAAAGATTCTTTACTTTTATGACACCCGCGAGAAAAGAAAGGGTTGAGTATCATTCTTACTCCAACACCAAACGGAAAATTCGCCAATCATAAATCTCTCTTATATTTTATCGATTTTTTTTTAATAGAGTATACAAATTTATTACAAGGGTTTTCAATACAAAATAACCACAACAACCCAAACTCATAATAGACAGCAACCTGACTAATAGTTTGTAGATCTATGAGCCGTAGTTAACAATTAGTTTGGTCGTCTTTACATCTGCCATCATAGGTTATAAAAAAACCATCATCGTCATCTTCCTGCTCTTATCCCAATTACTTGGGTTCGACGTAAAATATACTCCCCTTCCATTGTAAAGATTGCCAAATTTATTGGCTTTAGTTTATGACCGGCTGCTTAACGTCAACACTCCTCAGGAATGTAATTGTTGACCAAGATGGAGTAGTGGACGATATCAGTTGGAGTTGATTCAGGTCGTGTAAAATAAAATACCGACGCAATCAATATTTACCATGAAACATATATATTTGATTCGTTTTATTATTATCGTGATATTTTTGATCACGTCTCGTCTCGGCTGTTAAAATATTTGAATGCTATTTTTAGTTATTAATATTTAACTTCGTTAGGACTTCCCCCACCCGATATATGTACTTATATGTTATTTTAGTTAGTACGATAATGTATGAGTATATATATTTAAAGCTTGTTTTGACTGTAAGTGAATTTTGCGTACATTAATTCTATATTATTATAAGATATGGCTGTTTGCTTGTGTGACTTAGGTACATTATGCAAATTCAAATTCATTTATTATGTATAAACCCTGCGAGGGGCACTTAAATATTAACAATTTTAACATTTAAATGAATCTAATAAATTGCCACCACGATTCCGTGTGACGGAGTAAGAATACAATTTACCACCCTAATAATCTTTCTAGTTTGTAGAACTGCGCTGTTGAAAGTTTTCTGTTTACAATCACGGACCGGTCCGTCCTGGGTAGTATCCCGCTCTCGCAGAAGATCGACGTCTGAGTAATGGCAATGTGCTATTGCACTTCGTTCGGTGAGCGAGAGAGCCGGAAGCCCAACTGGGCTGGTTTGGAGTTTGTATTGGTAGGCAGCGGCCTAGGTATGCCCTTGGTATTGCAAAGGTCCATGGACGGCAGTGATACTTACCATCAATTAAAAAAATATGCTCTTTTACACAAATTTCGTGTTCAAATATTGGTTCGGACATGTGAGAAGAATGTCGAAGGCGGGGCGACCGAGACTAACCTACCTAGACCAGATTGGTCACGTACTGAAGGAAGGTGGAGTCAAGAGTCTCCGAAACCGGCGAACGTGTATGAAGAGAATTATGAATGTTGAGGAAGCGAGTGAAGTATGCAAGCATAGAGCTCTCTGGCACTCTGTTCTCTCTGCCTACCCTGCAAGGGATATGGCGTGATGATATGTATGTATATATGTATGTATTTTACACAATAAGATGAATTATATTGAATGTGATAGTACCTAACATTAGAACGTTCAAACAAACTGTTCAGCTTTGTAATAGTGTATAATATAGATAAGGTGGAACAAGGAATTGTAAGTCCCTTATTTTATTAGCGGGAGAAATATATTTTAATAATAATATTTATTTTTGTCCATGGATACATAGTCTTTTCCCTTTAAAAACTTTAGGCATGTCAACAAATTCCATTTTAGCATATATGAGTGAATGATGTAAAGAATATATATATATGATTTACTTCTAGAACCCGGAACTGCATATAAAGTAACATCTCAATAAATGCCGCCATGTCAATCTTGACTTTCATCTAAGGAAGAAAGGTCAAACAAGTTTTTAGTTCTCTTAAGATTAATACTGTATCTCTATACGATTAAATAATGTTATTATATGATATACTAGCTTTTGATTGAGCCTTCGTCCGCATAGAAATTATTTATAACGTCCCCTTTATATATGATTTTCACTATTTGTGCTGTGGGAGAAAAAATATTGAAGAAAATTTACCCTTTATTTTACATACCTAGGCAGAAATATATCTTCTGAGGGGCTTATTTTTAGAATATTAATTTTTATTTTTATTTATACTAATTTTTAATTCCATAAGAAATCAAGTAAAAGTATCACTATGAAATTTTATTCCCTATTTTACACCCTTAAAGCATGAAAGTGAAATGAAGTGAAGTGGCAATGGGCTGGCCACATCGCTCGAAGAACCGACAACCGCTGGGAAAAAAGGTTCTAGAGTGGCGACCACGTGCCGGACGCCGCAGTGCAGGACGCCCCCCCACTAGGTGGACAGATGATCTAGTGAAAATTGCTGGGCGTCGATGGATGCAGACGGCACAGGACCGCACTCTGTGGCATACCATGAGGGAGGCCTATGTCCAGCAGTGGATGGCGATGGGCTGAAATGATGATGATGAATGATGAAAGCATGAAAATCAGATTAAGCATAACTTGGAAGAGTTATGCTTAATCTGACCATCTTTGGTTTACCCGTTTTATTACCTTTGGGGTAGAGAGACATAAAATTATTTCTTAGTGAATCTCTACTTCCATAAAATGCAAATGTCTAGATAAAAGACGAGACAAGGGCAAATAACGCAATAATCGCTATGTTTGATAGACGGATTGGTGTTACAAGTTTCTAAGCAGTTTAATGCTGACCCATTCTCCTAGTTATTCTTGAGTTTGTTTTTACGGAACCTATGAGACCAGGTGATGACATATTTTATTCGTAATCTGGCACCATACTTGCTCTATACATATTAGAAGAAATAAAGAATAATATGTATACATTAAAAAAGTAAAAGTAGTAGTCAGTAAAAGTAAATATATTAAAAGTAAAAGTATTATAGTCTTTAGTAAAAGGGTAAAAAGTGCATGTTTGTAACTTTTTACATTTATATAAATATGTGGACATTTTTGTGGGTTGTATGTAAATTAAAATTATTTATTAAGATTTTATAGTTACACTGTAACATATAACTGTTTTATGTCCCTAATAAATAGAATAAAAGAAACTGCTTATTTTTAAAAATAATTTTGCTTAAAGTCGTTTCAGTATTTCCAAGGATCACTTCTTACATTCAAACATACAAACTTTATATCTCTATAATATTAATATAGATTATATAATTTTAATGTTATTTCGCTCGTAAATTAAGTTTTTTGACGAAATAACTGGTTTCAAATGGGTGATAATTATCAGTATACGTTTAAAATTGATTCTTAGTATAGTGACGTCATAGTAGAGGTCACGTAGTCTCGGTTGCTTAGAGTTGGTCCTAGTGACAATGATCAAAATTATCTTCTGGCCGTAAATTCTTAGCGCATGTTCAAGTATAAGCGCCAGGACTTCGGTACTGAAAAGGGTAACTTGTTGAGGGGCCCGTGACAGAATGCTCACCGTGCCAGGAGTGTACTCAAAAGGCGTTGAGCAGTAGCAGATTTAGTTATGGACCCTCCTACGTCTCTGCTGTTGCTGTAGAAGTTCTGGCGATGGGTGGCTAACCACAGTCTTATGAAAAAAGGCTAAAAAATAAATTTCAGAATATCTTGAAGGTTCTGACAAGCTCTGTGTTAATTGCATTGATTATAGAATTCATTAGCCCAGATTCAAACACATCCCGGGGCCGGTGGATTTTCTTCGAAATAGTAATCAAGGAAGAGAGAAAGAAAAGCAAATCTTCAAGAATATTTTATGAAAATTTTAGTCTTTCCTTTAATGTTTATTAAAACAAGTGATATGATTAAAAAATATATTTTTCATTTATCCATATGACTATCGACGTGATTCCCTAACCTGAGGTCCGAGACTGGGTATTGATATATTTAGATCTACAGTTATCGCCAATCAGATTTTATTTTTACTTATTTCAGAGAAACGGAATATCCTGTTTCATATTCAACCAATTTCAATTTTTCTATTTCATATTTCTCTAATTGTATGCATGGACTTAATACCCTACCCACCGCATAGTTGGCTTCCAGCAAGCCCCGTAACCCTGGTCCGTAGGGGCCCTGCGCTAACTGGGGTTTAGCTAGTAAAGGTTATCTCGCTATATGGCCAAGCCGATAACAAATCAGAGCCATTTTCTTAGAACTGTAATATGCCTTAAAAAAGTTGATAGCCTTACGGCAAGTGCGTTGTTACAAGCGTGATGAAGGATTAATGTTGAGGTCGAACAGATCATAAGCTATTTTGCTTTTTGTAAATATTTCGACTATTTAAATTTACAAAGTTATATTTTTTAATATAAAACATTTTGTTACCTTATATTTACTCTAGTATTACACATTTGAAATAAAACTATTTTATATTTGAAGGCGCTCCTCCCGTGACCATGAACGCTATAAGTGTTCGAAACGTCGGGAAATTAAAAATCAAATACAAACGCGATAGAATCCATAAAAATAGTTTTATTTCAAATAAAACCTTTTTGTAGTAGAACAAGAAATAGTGTTTTTTAATTTACCTTACAAAAAATATACGTCTTAAAATTATACCTTCTTTTAATAAATAAATTCCAGAATTCTTTACAGAATTTGGCATCCATTTAGATCTAGTCTTTTATCGTTGAAGTCGACAATCATACTCATACATTCATAATCAGTATTGCCGTTTGGACAATCGAGTTAGTGGCTACAACAAGGAAAAATGTTGCTAGTTTTATAAATATGTAAATCATTTTCGATAATCGGCCAAAAGTTCTAAAGTATATCTGGCCTACTATAATATTATAATATCCTATTACAATTGTAAGTAAATTTTTAATATTTTAGAGGAATGAAATAGATGATAGGAGGGAGGGATAACTGGGTTTAATGAAATAATATTTAATAGTGTTATACATGTATTAAAATAATAGTAAAGAAAGCTGATTAAGAATTAAAAATCAGTTTGTAAATCTATAATGTCTTCTGGGATCTCTTCGTTAATGGATGAATGTGGATGGTATTTCAGATTGTTTTACAAATTTGACCGTTTTTAAGACTTAGGTTAAAACTTCAAGTGGTAAAACATAATTATGGCACCCTTTCTTTAATATTTTTAGTTGGTTTCTAATCAAAATAACGAATTAAGTGTTAATGCATATAGTATGTTTCTTAATTTATGTTTTACTGCATTCATTACGCTAAAGAGCTTTTCCACTTCTACGTTAGAGTGAGGAATCGACAATACAGCAATAGCCAAGTCGGCTAGTTCTTTGTATGAGTTAACTCCTTCTGCATTTGTATATTTTAAAACTTGAACCCATAACTTTATACTGTTTCCTGAAGTTTCCTATTCTATGAAATTAATAGATTTCCACTGTTGAAAGAATTTTATCTATGATATGGTCGTCGAATCCAAATAATTATTGAAAGTAGTCAGAAGTAGCTAGATTAATTTTTATGGCTAATACTTTATATGAGCTCCATATGATTGTTCTGTGTTTGGGTGTAATTTGTGTCCGGATTAGTTCTTTAGTACAGGTGTCAAAAAAAGGTATGAATTGTATATTTGTCAACATTCAAGTTACACTTGAAATGGTCAGTCATCGTTATACAGATAGATTCGATCCACTAATAAGTTAAGTTAATACTTGAGTTACTTACATTATGTATATGCAATATAAGAATGATAATAATTTAACGAAAAAATTAAGCTGCTATTGATAATTCCAAGTCAAATCTCAATAACACTATTTTTAGAACCAGGAAATAAAATGGCTTTTGGGTTATATTTTTGCTCATGCAGTTCTGCAATTATCTATTCACTTTGTTGCTAATGTTCCCTAGCCTTTATCATAATTACTACTTAAAGTTTGTAAAAGTCTAAACATCAAAATCGGCTGTGCCTATTCATCATCTTATCTCAGCTTATCATTCTAAGTCCTGCTGGGCTCGAGCCTCCTCAATAATAAAATGGAAATTAACCTACTATAGCTGATCAGACGAATTGGTACAGAGTTTTATTTCAAGTTTTCCTTCTTTTAATATTATCTGTATGTTACATACTTTAGTCGTCTTTTACGACATCCGCGTGCAAGATAGGGTGGTGAATTGTATTATTTCTCGAGATAAACACGCTGTGCCTATTATAGAGACATTATTTAAAATCTTGCGTTGATTTTTTTCATACCAAGTTTTCTTCTCAATTATGGAAATTCAATCGTATTTCCTTCCAAATATATATATTTATTTATCGAGGTTCACGGTTAAACGTAGGTATTTACAGGTAGATAACGATATAATCGTCACATTTCGCTGACAATTTGGCAATCTCGCAGCGTTTTTTATGACATTTAATATGCAGATTTTGGAGGCGATTAATCAATATAACTAGATTTCCTCTGATGTTTTCAGGCAAGTTCAGTTCTCTGGCACTCTGTTCTCTCTGCCTAACCTGCAAGGGATATGGCGTGATGATATGTATGTATGTATGTTTTCAGGCAATAAAAAAGAAAATTAAATACGAAAGTAATTTTGGCCACCGTCACCATGAATGGGAATAGCTGAGTCTAGAAATCGAGCATTCTAATCATAATGCTTCGGTTCGTTTTTTGATTTTCCCTTCTCTTCCCTTTGTAATTTTTCAAAAAAACACGAGTTACCGAAAATAATACCTTTCTGAGCTCGATATAATCTGATATTTGGAAACAAATAAATTTTAATATTATAAAGATTTTTTTTTTTTCAGAAAAAGACTAGCAGTTACCCGAAATGTGTTACCCGACGCTAAAAAAAGGAACACATTTTAATTTCTAAGTTCTGGCAATTTTTTCGTATAGAAAAGTCGATAATCAACTTCGTAAATGAACAAAATATGCCTAACGCATTGTTTTAGTGGTCTAAAACCATTTTCGCATTATCACGATCGTAATGAAACCAGTTTAGCGGCAGTTTCTCATATACTAATAACAAACATAGGTAAAAATAATTTATGTTTTTTATTAAATATATAACACACTAAACAATAATTCCTAGTATCTCAAAGTACCTAATCACCATAATAAATTATGCGTGTGTACAAAGTAGTGATGTAACGAATATCATATTTTGGACATTCGCGAATGCGAATATCTGCTGCCAACATTCGCGAATGCGAATGCGAATATTCAGTTTTTGTTTAAATTTGGCGCCATTTATATATGGCTTTATTTAGTTACACCACCAACGAGTGTTCCCAGCGATCGCATATTTAGTGACGCTGGACTTATTTACACGCCACACAACCCGCCCGCATGGCGGAGATGTACGTGTACGGCGCGTTATGGGGTGACGCGTCACCTCGGTCGGATTGGGCGCGGTGTGTCTATATAGGGGAAGTACGTCCAAAATGACACAGTGTTTTTTTAATAATCAATAACTTTTTTATTTTTCGTATTAGGAACATAATTTTTTTATAAAACTTTGCTTATATTAATAGGTTACCTATACCTTAAAGGATTTGTCACAAAAATCAACACTTACAAAAATATTTAGTCTTAAATGGAGATCAAGAAAAATCCGTTTTGTCCATACCGTATGGACAAAACGACACAAACCGTATGGACTAAATGACATACACAGCCATCAACATGAATACAATAGTAAATAACAAAAATTAATTGCACAATTCGCAAACAAATATTTTGGTACGCTTTGGCAAATCAGCACAGACCGCGTGAACCCAACGACTGCACTTCATGCACCTCAACCACCCCTCACCAGGCTTTGAACGTGAGTAAAGATCGTTGCAGTATATACAGGCACAATCGTCTTCTTCGACTTCTTGATCAAGACCATCTTCATCTGAGTCTTCATTAACATAAAGAGATTTAGTAATTGCCTGGATTCTTTTACGAGTTGTTTTTTTAGCTTCAGTCTCAGCTCGTTTGAGTTTTAATTCTACCATATTTGGTGATGATGTCAAAAGGAATGTTGTAGTTCGTTTCTTTGGCTTTCGTTTACCCTGGCCACTTACAAATTTACCTCTGGGAACTGGAGAAATGACATTAACTGGAACTGCTAAAGGACTTATCATAGGAAAGGAACTTGTAGATGGTTGGGAAATGTCTGAGTGGCCAGTCAATATGTTAGGAATATCATTAGTAACTACTATTGCGACTGAAGAATCCGATGGTTTAGATGGATTAGAAGAACTAGTGGACGGCTCTAATGAAGGATCAGGGGCCTCATTCTGTATCTGTGTCATAATCTCACCAGCCTCCAGGTCAATTGGCAACGATGGAAGAAGGTCATCATCCTGGATTTGGTCTGGATTATCAGCTGTGGAAGCGATTGGTATATTTGTTGTTTCAGCTGGTTCAAAAAAGTGATCTGAAAATATGTCCGGATTAACTGGCCACAGACCAGTGCTTTTGAAACCATTACATGCATTTTGAACTGAAGCAGTTTTTCCATAAGCTTGATTAAACAAATATCCGATCGGAAAAGCTGTCACCACTCTTCCTGGATGGTTTCTAAGCCAGACAGAAATTTCTTGGTTAAAATATGTCTTGAGAGGTCCATAAAAGCATACGTCGAGAGGCTGCATACGATGGGTGCAGTGAGGAGGAAGACAAACAATTTCGATTCCATTTTCCTTCGCAAAGTTCAAAGCTTCGAATGACTTATGGCTGGCATGGCCATCGACAATAAGCAGGACTTTATCATCATGACTAGCTTTTACAAAGCTTTGAAAATGATGGAGCCACTTCACGAATATTTCAGTAGACATCCATCCGTTTTCTTGAGCTACTCCTACGGTGCCAGTTGGTGCTTCATCCACGAGCTCGTTTTTCATATTCTTCCTAGGGAAAATCATGAAAGGAGGTACGTACGACCCAGCTGCGTTCATGCAGCACACGACTGTCATATTGGATCCTCGCTCTGCACTCGTAATGGCACCTACTTGCTTCCTGCCAGTGGTAGCCAAGATTTTTTGAGGTCTTTGGACAGTAGACAACCCCGATTCATCCACATTGTAGATCCGGTTTGCGTTGAATTTCTATTTGTCTATGTGTATTCTTGATAATTATCAAAAAACTTTTTTACCTGGGGTCTATTGAAAGCTTGGGCTCTGGCTGCGGAAGTAGGCTCAGGTTTACGTAAAGATATGTCTTTATGGCGCCTTAAAAATCCATCTAGCCACCCCTGGCCATCTTTGCCCTTTTCTTTATTAAAACTGTATGCAAAGCCATTCTTTTCAGTCAATTCGAAAGCGAGTTCTTGGACCATTGTCCGCGTTAATCCAAACATGCGAGTTTCAAGTAGCTTGATATGCTCAACCAATTGTCTCTCGATTTGAAGAGGAAATGTTACCTGAAATCTGCCCAAACCTTTTGCTGCTGGTGGAATTCTTTTATTTTGTTTCAAAGCATGACGCCTTAGTGTAGCTTGTGGTACTTTGAAGGTCTTAGAAGCCAGAAGCCAACCCATTTTTTTCTCCTGTACAGCTTCAATAGCTTTTTGCATCGCTTGCGGACTCCATGATTGCCGATTACTTGTCCTCTTATAATTCCGTGGCATATTGCAATCCTGTGAATTAAAGATATTTATATGTTTACTATTCACCATCTCTACGGACAAAACGATACACTATGTTGTTTTGTCCGTATTGGTTGTATGTCATTTTGTACATAACCTCAAAAAAATAACGATCCGAAAAATAATCTTATTGCAGCGACAATAATGTTGTATAATCTACACGATCACCTCAAGCACAAGATGCTTGAATATAAAAAACAATTACACAGTAAAATTACAAAAGAAAACTTACCGAAAAACAAAAAACTGACGACCACTAACAAACTTTTCTCCAAGCGCAAAACACAGATGTCAACATGGCGTCCGTTACGTATTTTAAATGACTCTGAGAAATCCAATGGTATATTTCCGGTGGGGGCGCTTCCTAATTGTCTTATTTTTGACTGTCTAAACCGCGCTAATTTTTAAATATCGCCAATGTGTCGTTTTGTCCATATGTGTCATTTTGGACGTACTTCCTCTACCATAGCTGGTCACTAAAGAAAAAAGTTGTTCAAAGTTCTATTCATTCTACAAATTATATTGCCTTTAATATCCTAGTTACGGTATGGCCAAGGGATAAGAATATAATTATCGCCGCCCTTTATTTGACTGTTTTGTTTCACCAGCAGAGTTGCGACCTCGTTAGATATGATTTATTATTTGAGTTATAGAGTGAACATTTTTAAAGCTAAACTTAACCTGTGTCTTAAACCCTTAGGCAAGAACCTATTGCCGTGTACTATGTGTATCGTGTGAGCTCTCACGCCGGCACTGATGCGGGGTTGATGGAGAGGGAGAGAGAAACACGTGTTTATTTATTTTAACCAAAGAATATTTTGTACATAATTTGAAAAGAATCGATAACAAACTTTTCTCCCCATATTAGGTGCGGAATTTCGGAAAATCTTTTCCTAGTGGATTTCTACGCCATAAAAAGAAGCTACTTTCAAAATTTTATGTTTCTAGTTTTAGTAGTTTTCGCTCGGCGGTAATTACTTAGTCGTTCAACCAGATTCGCAGGCCTAATATGGTGTATATTCATTATGGTGTATATACACCCCAAAGGGTGAAAATTAACAAATGTTGAAACACATGTTTATTTATTTTTAGATAAGAGTTTTTTTATATAATTCAAAAATAATCGATAGAGAGTTTTTTCTCCCCATACGAAGTTTGGCACTCTGTTACAGTTTAATTGCGGATTTTGTAAAATCTTTTCTTAGTGACTCTCTACGTCATAAAAAGAAACTACCTCAAAATTTCATATTTCTAGCTTTAGCGGTTTTAACTCAGCGGTAATAAGCTATTCAACCAGCTTCCTAGGCCCAATTTATATTCCCAGAGGGTTACCTAAAAATATTTGTACGTAATTTAAAAGGAATTGATTAAAGTTTTTTTATCCCAATACACAAAAAACAAACACAAACTTTGCTACTTTGTTACACCCCCTTAGGGGTGGCGTTCATAAAATCCTTTCATATTGAATCTCTATGTTATAAAAAGAAACATCCGTCAAAATTTAATGTTTCTTGCTTTAATAGTTTCGGCTTGACGGTAATGAGTCGTTCAACCCGCTTCACAGGCCTAATGTATACAACCAGAGGGTGAAAATTGACAAATGCCGGATATTATCCTAGAATATTTGATTCGACTCGTAATTTGAAAAGAAGCAATAAAGATTTTTTTCTCCCCATCCAAACTTTGCCACTCTGTTCCACCCCCATAGGGGTGTAATTTCGTAAAATCCTTTCTTAATAAATCTCTACGTTATAGAAAGAAACTACTGTCAAAATTTCAAGTTGCCAGCTTCAATAATATCGGCTTGGCGCTAATGAGTCGTCCAACCCGTTTCGCAGGCCTAATTTATATCCCAGTGGGTGAAAATTGACAAATGTTGAACAACGTGTTTATTTATTTTTACTGAAGAATATTTGTACTTAATTTGAAAAGAATCGATAAAGATTTTTTTTCCCAGCATTCTTTAAATTTGCATAACTTTTTTATTTATGAACCAATTGATATGAAATATAGACTTAATGTTAAGTGAAGTTTACCACAATATATTAGCGACGACCACGCCTAAATCCGCTAAGCCGTTTCTGAGATTAGCGTGCACAAACGCACTGACAAACAGATAAACAGACAAAAATTTTAATAAATTATTGTTTTGGGTTCTATATGTGTTGATAAAGGTGCCAGTAATATTTTTTTTCATATATCTTCCATGTACAGACAGCGATCCGTTATAATTTTTATTATATGTATAGAAGATATAGATATCAAAATCCTGACGTGCTGGGTCAATTCTGACCCCGGATTCGGATTCTATACAAAAAATTACTTCGGAAATGACCTTTCACTTTTCAACAACTGACACGACCCCACTATTTGCAGGCCTGTGTTATAGTTTATTTATTGTAGAAGTATTTGTAGATCATTATTTTTAGATAAAGCTAAAAATAATAATCTTTAATGTTATCATTAAACTTTGGTAAAAATTCTTAGAAGATTATTTTTGTTTGTTTACATTGCATTTAGGCCATTTAGTATATAGTTTTATTTTTAAATTGTTATGAAAGTTTGATTTTTAAGCTTCATTGCCCAAAGTTAAATAAATAAATGATAAGAGAAGACTGATAACGTGATTACGCGGTTAAGTTACTTTTTATTGCATTAAAAAACATAAGAAATTAATGGAATTGGATTTTCTTATATTAACCAACCATTATTACCTACGTAAAAAAATTATACACACAAAAACATTCGCAATAATTTCGCGAATGCGAATGCGATTATGCAAAAATATGCAAATATTCGCGAACGCGAATATTCGTTACATCACTAGTACAAAGTACACATATCAGAAGTGCAACATTGGCAAAATATTTTTTAAATCTATTTTACATACATCAACCAATAGCATGTACTCTCTCACTCACTCTCTCCCTCTCTCTCTCCCCCATCCCCCCCCCCCTCTCTCTATCTCTCTAGTGGGGGGGTCAGATAGTGGGAATGCTACGAAAAGTCGCACAAAGAGGAGACCGAGAACGTCTAATGTGTTCTATTTCATTCTCTCGCCGGCTGAATCCTATACATTTATGTGTTTGTGTCTCTATGGACTTATTTTTTCGTTTCATAGAGTTTGAAATCACAGCGATTCTAAAGAAGTTTCACTTCAAAAAAAACAAACACAAATCACAAAACTGAGAATGATCTTGTAGCTTGCAAAAAGAATTTTACTTTGTGAGAATCGAACCTTGGCATGAGAGGACAGTAATTACCACTCTACAATTTGTGCAATTAATGATGAGAGTGCAACAAACGATGTTCACAAAAGGACATACCCTTAAATATTCGCATTGAAATATTGACATTAAAATGACGTCACGAACAGTTCTCTTATAAGCGAGCGGTTGTCCTTGCCCGGCGCAATAGCCATCTTACTATCTTTAGTAGTGCGTGTTGATTCCTATCATGCTCAGGTTTATTTGTTTCACGGCTCTGTTGTTAGGAGTTAGATCCAGTTCAGGTAAGCTTATTTTTATAAGTCTAGCATTTATAATCTTAGACAAATGTATTTTACGACAATACTCACGCGTTTCAGTCGATTATGTCGACCCGGGTTTCGAGCATACCCGATGCTCATCATCAGGGCGAATGCGCAGCTGCGGCGTTAAAATACATTTGTCTAAAATGTATCAAACCCGCGAGAATTGCGACTAAGCATAGTAACTATAAATACAGTGATATAATAATATATATTTCATAGTTATTGTAATGTAAAAAAAATATTAAAAAAAAGTATACGACATTTTCATTTCATTTATTAAAAATATATTGTATATATTTCATTATAATTTTTTCATCTTATATTTTTTGCTATGTGGTTATTCGTGTGTGTCGTAAAAGACGACTAAAAGCTTTACATCGACTTAAGGCAACTATCTGATGCCTGGTCAACAATTACATACCCAAGGAGGGTTGATGTTGCAGGCGGCCGGTCATAAAACTATTGCCAATAACTTTTGCAATATGTACTATGGAGACAGAGTACATATTGCGTAGACTACAAGTAATTGGGATAAGAATACAATGTAGATGACAATTTTTTATCTTAAAAATAATTTCAAAAGAATTTTGTAAACAATTTATTATCTACATTGACTATTTTATTTCTCTTCAGTTCATATTACTATTATCATTATTACCTCAGCCCAAATGCATCATGCTGCTAAGCTCGAACCTCCTACTAAACAGGAGGGCAATTAACTAACTATACGCTGGTTATACGGATTGGTATAAGGCTATATTGTAAGCTTTTCGATTCTTTCATAGATGTTATATGCGTATTATATCCCTTGGTTGTATTGACGAATGCCATTTTAAAAAATCGAATGCGTACGCAATAAATAAATGAAAAATTCATTTTGAAATTATATTAACTTTGTATCAAAGATGTGGGTCAAAATTTAATAACTAATACTGTAGCGAGTAGATAATTAATTCTAAAATAAATGATGATGGGACGGGAAACACTTTAGTCCTCCCGTGGTTATTAACGTTAAAAAATGTTCCTGGCCTGGTGGCCCGCCCATATGGCATTAGTATATCAAGTTATGAGGATGCGTGCCGTCTCTTTCGTAGCCTCGGACGGATGCAGTATGATGTGATATACCGTAGCCTGTCTCGCCCAAAGAAAAAGTAAAAATCAATCACCAACACGATAAAAATCCGTAAAAATAGTTTTATATCAGATTATAATAATCATGATTCTAATCATAGCGACATTTTAATATAGTTTTTATTATCTAGTTATTATTTTATGTGGTTAATGGAATATTTACGGCATGTTAAAACTTGAAAGTGGTTAATAAATTAATATTTATAATAACGTGTGGGACATATTGAGTTCGTAGACGGTAATAATCACTAACAAACATTGAAGTTCTTTGTAGATAGATATGATGACAGCTTTAATGGTTAACTTGTGTTCGGGTACGCTTTTTTATTTTCTTTTTCTTTTTTTTTTAAGACACCACCCTGCATTAAGGAATTAATCCTTGTATTGCGGGGGAGTTTACAAACCTATTATTCATTATCATCGTCTCAGCTCTCATATGTCCCACTGTTGGGTTCAAGCCTCCTCCATAATGGAAGAGAAATTGACCTACTATACCACGCTGGTCAGATGTCTTGGTATAGGGTTTTCCTTCTCTTACATAGATGTAATAGGTATGCGTTATATATTTCTTAGTTGTCTCTTACGATCACCCATGGATAAGGGGTGGTGAACTGTATTCTTACACCGTCACCATACTGAAAGAAATAATTAGAAGAAACATACAAAAAAAAAAAGAAATTCATATGATTAACTCAAACAAATTATATAATATTTAAAAAAAAAACAGTTATATCCTGGTTCGAAG
Source organism: Lymantria monacha (assembly GCA_905163515.2). Classification (NCBI taxonomy): domain Eukaryota; kingdom Metazoa; phylum Arthropoda; class Insecta; order Lepidoptera; family Erebidae; genus Lymantria; species Lymantria monacha. The sequence goes on along the minus strand of LR991090.1, from coordinate 33,112,302 downwards.
TTCATAAATAATCTTGGAACTAATACTAAATATGTTGTGTATAATTTTATTTAAACGAAGTTTGTAAAAAAATTAGAAATAATAAGCAAACCGATTACCGAGTTCTCTCAGTTCTTCGCGTTCTGATCCTTTAATAGAGTATTGTCTTAATTTATGCAAAAAATTTAAAATTGATAATATATGTGCCTCAGCAGCGTCTATATTTATAGTTAAAATACATATAAGTATGTATAATTTCTTGTAGACCTTGTAGCCAAAAGGATAATAGTGGTGAGGTGTTTCGTTGAACTAAAACTTCTTATTGCCTTTAAAATTCTAATCTGAACTTTTTGTGTAATGAAACGTGAATAAGTACAAGTATGATAAAGTGTGGGACGTGATATAGCAGTCTTGGTATATTCAGGGGTACACTGCTAACTGTGACCCCAAACCCGATTGCTTGCGACCATTTTTTTTTTTGGGGTAGCGTATGTCCAGCAGAGGACTTCGATAAGTGGATGTATAGATGTGTTGTAATTTGTCTGCGTTAATTGCATGTTTGTAAAGTCCCCCGCAAAACAAGCATTATTTGCTTAGTACAGAGTGGGTTTTTAAAAAAAAAATAGCTGTAAGACGAGTCAATTATTACTAAAAATACAAATCAATCGTTCTTAATGTTTCATCATCATCTCAGCTCATATATGACCCATTGCTGGGCTCGAGCCTCCTCCAAACTAGGAGGGAAAATGACCTACTACACCAAGCTGGTCAGACGTGTTGCTATAGGGTTTTCTCTTGCATAGATGTAATATACACATTTTATTCCTTAGTCGTCTTTTACGGTCACCCACGGGTACGATAGGGGGTGGTGAATTGTATTCTTACACCATCACCACACGGAAAATAATTTATAAAATTTAAAGGATTTATAGGAAACGAAAGTCTTTTATTTTGTTTCACGCATTTATTTATAGATAAAATAAGCATGTTTTATATTCTATACATCTCTCTCTCTCTCTCTCTCTCTCTCTCTCTCTCTCTCTCTCTCTCTCTCTCTCTATCTCTCTCGCTAATATCGCCGCATGTCCCAGTATCCAGCCATTAAAATGATTATGATTTATACCTGTTTATACTATTAAATTTAAAAAGCCGAAAGACCAATTTGGTGGGTTTGGGTGAGTTTATATTAGTAGGCAGCGGCCCAGATATACCCTTGGTATTGTAAAGGTCCATGGGCGGCAGTGACACTTACCATCAGGTGTGCTGCTTTCTCGTTTGCCACCACAAGCAATTACTAAAGCGATTTTATCCGGTGATTATATTTTTGAAATTATATTATATATTTTTCTTGACATTTTATATAATGTAGGACAATTGCTAAAATGTAATGTGTGCGATATAATAGTGCTTAAATGTTTTTAAATTGCGCAATAAAATTGAGAGGATTCTCTAATTGAATGCCAACGCTCAATTATAAGCAAAGATTTAATTTATTTACGGTCAATGACTTTAGAACTAAAAGCAAAATATACTTGAGAAATAAATGCATTCGGCATTGGTAATAATGGTCTCTAAGTTTTGGCAATCAATTATACTCTTCATCAACTGTGACTGGACAGATAGCGTAGTGAGTGTACAATACATATTTACTTTGTCAAGTGTAGCAAGTTTGAATCCTACTCAGAACAATAACTCTGCGGTCTACATTTAATAATTAACAGGTCATAACAGTATTTTTTTTTATAATTTCTATAGTTATACATACATACATACATATCATCACGCCATATCCCTTGCAGGGTAGGCAGAGAGAACAGAGTGCCAGAGAACTCTATTCTTGCATACTTCACTCGCTTCCTCAACATTCATAATTCTCTTCATACACGGACGCGCTTAATTGATTAAGTAAATAAAGAAACTATATATATAGTTATACTATAGAGCGTGTAGACCGAGACTCTATAGTTATAAGTTTCTTTATTTATTTAATCAATTACCTTATTGCTAACAGCCATCCATGATAATAAAAAATATTTGTACATATTGAGAAATAATAAACTGTGAAAAATAATAAAATCGACTGTGTGGTAGCGGCTACGAATACTACCAACCCTTACTTTGCTCGTGGATGTCGTAAAAGACGTCTAAGAGCGTTATAACGACCTGGGCCAACTCCATCTGATACCGTTTGGTCAACAATTACATTCCCAAGGAGGCTTGATAGCCCAATGGAATTAGACGAAATACGGACCAAACCCAAGAAAAATTATAAGTAGAATTTTTCTTTCGGAATTCGTTAGGGGGGGTCACTGGGAGTCTACATTTCGGTTTTCGAATTCCCAGTGGTTTTGGATTTTCCGCCATCTTGATTTTAAGGGTGGTTTTTTGTTTTTTTAAATAACTCGTTTATTTTCAATTTTATACGAAAAATGGTTATTACTAAAGTTGTTTGAAATTACTTGTTTAATTAAATTATTAAATTAATAATAAATAAATTAATAATAAAATTAATAAATTATTAATAAGTATATAATAATAAATAAATTAAAAATTAATATATAATAATATATATTTAAAATAAATATATAATAATAATTAAATTAATAAATCAAAAATAAAGAAGTTAAATTAAAATTAATGTCCCTACCACACGACCACTCTGTCGAAACAAATATTTATTTAAAAAAATTGCAAATTTCAATGATAATGTAAGTGATAATGCGCTAATACAATGCCACCCCCTCCTTTCGGATGTTAATCGAAAAATATCGATCCTACAAAAAAATTGATAAGGTAAAAATTGTAGGATATTTAATTTCAAACAACTTTGGTAATGACAACTTTTCGTGTAAAATTAATAAACGAGTTATTCGACAAACAAAAATTCCACCCCCTCTTTTCGGATGTTAATCGAAAAATATCGATCCTACGAAAAAATTGATAAGGACAGAAATTGTAGGAAATTCAATTTCAAACAACTTTGGTAATAACCATTTTTCGCGTGAAATTGCAAAAAAACGTGATAATGCAATAATAAAATTTCACCCCCACCTCTTCTCTGGCGTATATCGAAAAATATCGATTCTACAGAAAAATTGATAATAACAAAAATTGTTGGAAATTTACTTTCGAACAACTTTGGTGATGAACACCAATAAATTTTCGTGTAAAATTGAAAAAAAAAAGAGTTATTCAATAAACAAAAAATCACCCTTTCTTTTCGGGTGTGAATCGAAAAATATCGATCCTACGGTAAAAATGATGAGAACAAAAATTGTAGGAAATTTAATTCTGAACAACTTTGGTAATAACCATTTTTCGTGTAAAATTGAAAATAAACGAGTTATTTAAAAAACAAAAAACCACCCTTAAAATTAAGATGGCGGCAAATCCAAGACCACTGGGAATTCGAAAACCGAAATGTAGACTCCCAGTGACCCCCCCTAACGAATTCCGAAGGAAAAATTCTACTTATAATTTTTCCTGGGTCCAATCAACAATTCGATTGGACTATGACGTCTGGCAGGCGGCCGGTCATAAAACTATTGCCAATAACTTTTACAATATGTACTATGAAAGAAGAGTATATATTGTATCGACCCCAAGTAATTGGGATAAGAGTAAGAGAATGATGATTGAGAAATAATAAAATATTACAAAAATATTGAATAATTATAACGAAAATAAAATATTATAAATTTGGATCAACATATACTGCTGCCAATGGTCATTGTATCCATATACATCTCAGCTATAGACATAAAACATCTTTCTGTACAAGAAAAAACAAAATCGAGTGAAGGTTCGGAGGCTAGGATCTCATTGATATTGTATTTTCTTCCTATACAGTGCCCTTCATCACACCATGTAAGGCCGGTGACAATGCTTGCATCAAGTCCTCAGCGCAAGCGGCAGTACCTGTCTTCGCGCTGGGGATCCCGAAACTCGGCATTAAATCCCTGGACCCCATGCACTTGGACCGGATCCCGAGCGAACAAGCTGGTTTGAGTTTAATCTTCGAAGACAGTACCGTGACTGGTATGAAAGGATGTAACATTGAAGCTATCAAGTAAGTTTTTATAAAGTATATATTAATAAATTCTTTCCATCAATCTGAAGATGTTCACTCTTGAACTTAAACCTGTCAACAAGTGTACCAGTCAGAACACACCTGTGCCAACTAAATGCAACGATTCACTGTGACTTTTAAGATGCAGTTAGTCCATCTGGTGGGAGCCGTCTTATGCTGCGACTTCTGATGGTGGTTGCTTCTCTTGACCTTTTCTTCCCCAACGGTTGTTGGTTCAGCGAGCGATGTGATCTCTCGATTGTCATTTCGGCAGATTAATTCGGCTGGCTATGTCGGCTATAGTTGTTCTTTTACACCTTTCCGCATTGTCGGTATACGCAAAAAGTCCCGAACGTAACCACACCAGGCTGAACGACTTTGATCCTTAACGGCATTTAGGCACGACGTATCTTGTTTCTTTTTAGATACAAACAATACCCATCTTTAATAACGACTCCCAAATTTTAGCCAGCACTTAAGGCAATATAAATGACGCCACTGAAGACAAAGATCGGGTACCTGGGGCCTGCTCGCACGGCGAAAAGAGGAGTTTGTATGGTGGGTCTATGGGGTCACGCGCCGCCTCTTCCGTCACCCCGGACCGATTTGGCGGGGTAAGACCACGTCCATAGTCCACCGCAAAAAAAAAAGCAATATAAATGACACATAAAAGTCAAGTTAATTACATTTTGATATGTTAATTGATGTTAAATTAGTTAAAAGTTAATTTAAAACTTTAGGTAATACGTAAGACGACATAAATAACATATAACTGTGTTATGTGTTACTTATTAAGTCAATCTTAGGTATCACCTAAACTTAGTAGTCGTTGACGAAAACGGACATGTGACTTCTACCTGTACCTATGTAAGAGTTATGTTAATTCAAATGAACAAAACCGCTATGCAATTTCCACGTAAAAATTCAACATTATTTCTTGGAAAGTCGATTCCTTATAAATAAATGAATATATTTTATATAAATTCGTAAATTTTATACAAATATTAATAAATCAATATTTTTATTACTATTCAAATGTAATCCATTAGCGCTGTCACGATAATTGGCAGCCCAATACGATTAGATTATTTATCGAAATACCATTCACGTTTGAAAAATATTATTGCATTCAACTGCTAGACGAGAAAAACTTCCACTTTTTTTTTGCGCACAGATGTACAGTAGAAAAGAAAAGTGAAGTACATATTGCGTCGACCTCAAGTAATTGGGATAAGAGCAGGAGAATGATGATGATGACTTGGATATTATAAACTTGATAAAATCTCTAAAATTTGTTTCATTTAAAAGATGTTTTATTCTGCTCTTATCCCAATTATTTGGGGTCGTTACAATATGTACATTCATATATATGCACTTCCATATTACACATTGCAAAAGTTATTGGTAATTGGCCGCCTACCTGAGTTCAACCCTTTTTTTTTCTTTTTTGCGGTTGGCTTTGGATGCGTCTCGCCCCGCCAAATCGGTCCGGGGTGACGGAAGAGGGGGCGCGTGACCCTATAGACCCACCGTGCAATTCCTCTCTTCGACGTGCGAGCGAGCCATCGGTACCCGATCTTTGTCTTCGGTGGCCCGAGTTCACCCCTCCATAAAAATGTAATTGTTAATACCTGATATTTACGCGAATGTTACACATTTTAAATAAAACTACTTTTACGGATGCGTTTGCATTTTGGACTGACAATCCTGCCGTGACCACGAACGTTATAAAGTGTTCGAAACGTTGCGCGTTGGGTAATTAAAAATCAAATACATATGGAATAGAATACGTAAAAATAGTTTTATTTCGAATGTAATTGTTTATCAGACGGCATCAGTCCTTTTGTCCAACATCTACGAGCAATGTAAGGGTTGGTAGTATTCGTAGCCACCATAAAGCGAATTAATATCCAACTTACTTATTACTAATTCATTAAAAAATGATTATGCTCAAAGTCTATATATTTCGTGTAATTTAGCGCTGAGTAAGTGTTAAATATTCCTATCATTTTAGTTAATATAAATATTTGTTTGACAATTTTGTACATTAACGTGAGCATGTGATGGCGTGCGTCAGATCCCTCCTCAGTTTAATACCTAGATTAGGTAAATTCTATTCAGATTTTTTCAAACTATCGCCAGTAGGTATATCCCTCCAGACCGTAATAGTGCATAATTATTATGACTTTATCTTTATACGAATAAGTAGAGATGTCAATAAACCTTACTAAGGGAGTAAGCTTATTATTACTCTTAGGATTGGGGTCGTACCGTTCCAAATTACAAATTCGCTGCTGAGAAATTACTGAGATTAGCCTCTATAATCTAGAAAATCTTTACAATGTTCTACATTTCTTTGAAATAGAAATATCTTTGCGTATTTTTTACCCGACTGAGCGACGCACAGGAGTGGTATTGTGTTTAATAGTCTATGTATGTATGTTTGTATGTTCCTTTGAAGCACTCTACAGATCAAACGCCTGGACCGATTTTAATGATTCACACATCAATCGATTCCTCTTAGTCCGGCGAGTGTCACTAAAGACACGGCGTTAGTGAAAATTCAATATGGCGACCACTGGACGCCATTTTGTGAAAATAAAAAAATTAAAGTCAACAAACTATATCGAATGGGGTATCGTTGAATAGGTATTTAAAAATCATTATTAGTTTTCTTTCAACATTTTTCGATTAGATTGACAGTTTAGGATCTATATCGATTTAAAGTTTCGTAACAACCTTTCTCACATATAGGTTTTATAGACAGTAGAATTTTACGATGAAAAGACGAAAAATTCGTATGACTGTGCGTGTGAATGTGGATGGACATATACTAAAGTATCTAGTAGGTATATTGTCCAATATACCATAGGTAGTCCTACCCAGTGTTGCCAACTCGGATTTTGAAAAAGGCGTAGGTCTGATTAGAAAATTACGTAAATTAGTAAAATTTGCATATGAAAAGTTCGTAGATCTACGTACTTTTTTCTGAGTGAAATAAAGAAGTTAGGGTAGGTGAAACTGAATAAATCGAGTATTTTGTTATACAATTTATTTAAAAAAGAGAGATACAACATAGAGTTCTTGGAGGAGACGCTATACTGGCAGCATTTACCATGCTGTGGTAGATAGACATTTACTATCAGAGAATGCATGCGTATGCTTGTTTGCCACCTTCATCGTATAAAAAAATAAAATAAAAATTACTCAATTTTTATTATTTTCAGGCAAATTAAATTTATACATATTTTTATTAAAATATTGAATGTGTTCCTGCGTAGGCTCGCTGTTTGTTTTTAAGCCACTTTTCGTGAAAATTAAACCTGTTAGCGTGTCAGTGGCAAGTCTGTTTCTGATCTTAGTTTTCATCAAATTGATCGAAGAAAATAGACGCTCGACATTTGCACTGCTGTGTGGCAATGTTAATAAGTTTTGTACAAATTGGGTCAATAAGGGAAACATTTGAGATGAATCGCCTTTTGTTATTTTTGAAATATCACGCCAAAACTCATCGGCTTTGATTAGCTGATCCTCTTGAAATGGAAGATTTGTGTTTCTTAGAGTTCTCCATTCACGGTCTAAATCCGTTAGATTTGTTGGACATAATCCTGAAAATAAATTAATGATTGAAAACTAAGTAAAGCGCAGCAGACTTAACGCATAAATAAATTATTTGAAGTTATAAACATATTACCTGGAAACATATGCCCCAAATGAGCTATAGATGGTACAGAACGTTTTGAATTTGAGTTCAGCAATGTGTCAGGGTTTAAAAATCTTAAATTCTTCAGCCTTTGTCTATGTTCATCTTCAAAGGGGAAGCGATTTTTTATTTGATTAAGACTTTCAATGTAAAATTGAAGGCATTTTTGTTTTAACTGTTTTATTTGATTTATCTGAATACTGTTTCTGTTTCCTATAATAAAAGCAGCAACATTGCCTCCTAAGTAAATGTCTTCTAGGTTTAAATGGTTTTCAGGTTTTTCGAAATCAATATTCAATATTTTTGTTTCTAATGCTGCAGCTTTGTCGTGGACATGAATGGTTTTTTCCTGTTCAGTTAATTCCAATAATTCTGGCTTCAAAAAACATAGTCTTGTAGGTTATAAAAAAAATTTCATATAGCAAGTAAAGTTTTGGGCTTTCAGATTGCATTTCTTTGTTCAAATCATTGAAGTATGGCAGCACAAAATTTAAAAACTCTAAATATAGTTCTGTGGTTGGTTCCATACATTTATCAAGAATTGACTGAGCTGAAAGCAATCTGTCAGTTAACACAACACTTTGAAAATATAGTTTCAAAGCTGGTAGTTGTTCTAGAAGCCTTTTTACAACTTGTAACAGGGACAGCCAGCTTGTTTGGGCGGGGTGCAATAGTTTGTTTGGTTTAACATTTACAAAACATTGAAACTCTTTGTAGTCTCCGATGCGTTTTGGACTATTCTGGATATAGTTATATACGTCACGAGCAAAGTCCTCCACACCTCGTGGTAATTTTTTGCAAGCATATGAGGCACAAAGGTGAAAAGAGTGACATATACATTTTACTAGAAATAGATTCGGAATATCTTTTACAAACAATGTAGACAGAGAATGATGTTGTCCAAACATCGAATTAGTTCCATCAGCTGCAAATCCAACCATATTTTCTTTGTATGAAATATTCTTCTCTTTAAAAAAATTTGTACATGCATTATGTAAGGCTATAGCCGTACCATCAATAACTGGTATTAAACACAAGAAACTGTCTTCAACATGAAGATCAACTGCAGTTTTTACAATAAGTGCCAAATGTTTAGTTGATGAACTGTCTGTGTTCTCATCAACTATTAGTGAAAACTTATTTTGGTGTAATATTTTTATCAGTTGTTTTTCTGCTACTTTACCAGTAACATTTGTAACAATAGCATGTGCTTTTGTTTTTCCAAAAGTTAAATCTGATGCAAGCTTTGAATCTGGGACAACTGATTTTATAAGGTCCTTTAGATCATCTGCTAAAGTAAATGGTAAATTGTGCTTGGCTAAGAAACATGCCATCTTTATTTCTCCAGATTTAATTTTATCTGTGAATGACTTTGATGCAGACTCAGGCAACATAGAAGTAATGGTAGGTTGATGTACTGCACCTAAAAATAAAAATGAATCCATCAAGAGGACTGTACATTAATTTGTCTGTAGAAAAAATAATTCTGAAAATTTAAACAATCAAGCAAAGGAATATTTTTAATATCAAGTTATTTCATATAAATATTCTATTAAAAAGCAAGTAAACAATTTAAAACCTAAAACCACACACATCTTTAACATTACTCTTACGTTTAGTACTTTCTACATGCTTCTCCAAAACCCTTTTACCTCCTCCACATCTCAAGTCACACTTACATGATTTACAATAAAAATAGTAATCTCCTTTGTTGCTTTTTGTGACCCAACCTGAAAACTTTTTGTCTTTTCCCACAAGTGTGAATATTTTTGTTCGTAATGCAGCTTTCTTTTTTTAGTAGGAGTGACATTCCGCTCTTCCTCACTGTTTATTTCCATAATTGAAGTTAAATTGAGCAGGAAGCTAAAAAATATTGAAATAAATTAATAATAAATTCATTTATTTCACGAAATCATTATATTACAACCGTTGACGAGTCCTACTTTCAGGTAATTAATATACCTGTGGCAGGCGGAAGCGCTGTTCTATATTAAAAGTACGTTGTTACTTACATGAAACAGTGTGAAATCCGACCAAACTATTATTAAAATGTAATAAACCACTCCTTCCAATTCGAATCGAAATATTTTTAGGTTAATTTTCAGTATAATATTCACTTTCTTTCTTACGGCGACGTGACGAAACGTTTATTTTTACACACACATAAGTCACAATTTACTATGAAATTGACAATGACAGTGACAGCACCAGTTAGAAATTACATGAACACTAGCGCCCTCGTCGGCGGGACTTCTTATGTGGCGTGGATTCTAGCATGAAACAGAACGTTTGTTTAGTCATAATTAGTCCCACAGACGGGGGCGCCACTGTCTTTAAGTAAAGTAATGGAAAATATGCTTTTTCAGTCTGGTGAATTGCAAATTTCTACAAATTAAAAGAAAATACGTAAATTCTGGGACTAAAGTTCATAGGTTTGCAAAAAAGGTCTAAAATACGTAGATCTACGTAAAAAGACGTAGAGTTGGCAACGCTGGTCCTACCTAAAGTATCTAATGTCTGACGCGGTCGCCCATCTCCAACTTCTAACGAGTAGGTACTCAACTTCAGTCGAAAGACTTATATAGTTAGGTACCTACTTATTAATAAATAAAATAACTCTAGCCACCTAGGTATTAATAACTAAAAAGTATAAAATAAAATAATTAAAAATATCAAAAAACCCGACTGCGTAAAAAGCGAACTAAACTACGTACCTACATAATAAAAAACTGAAAAGAAAAAAACAAGCACTTAGATGTCCGGTGGTCTAGAATTCTATAATATATTATTGAATGAATACTATTGCAGAAAATAATATATATTTTAGTAATGGGACATGACTACTGAACAGTCGGGATCCATTGAAAAATTAGATTTGCTGTCGAATAATGGATCGATGATAATGGATCGTGATAATGGATCGTCGCTTTTTACGCAGTCGGGTTTTTTTATTTTTTTAATTAACGTTTTGTTTTGGGCGTTATGGGAGGACTCCATCTAAATGCAACCGCGATAAAATCAGTAAAAATAATATTACTTCAGATGTTAATACTCGCGTAAACATCAAGAAATAACTTACTAGCATACATACTAGATTACACACTAGCTTCTGCCCGCGCCTTCGCCCGCGTAAAAGGTTACTTTCCTAAAGTTTTACATCCCCTATTTTTATTTTACCCCTTAAGGGTAAATTTTAACAACATGTTAATGTCATATTTATTTATATCTAATCATCATCATCATCATCATCATTTCAGCCTATTGCCGTCCACTGCTGAACGTAGGCCTCCCTCAGTTTACGCCACAGAGTGCGGTCCTGTGCCGCCTGTATCCAACGACGCCCAGCAACCTTCACTAGGTCGTCTGTCCACCTAGTGGGGGGGCGTCCCACACTGCGTCGTCCGGTACGTGGTCGCCACTCTAGAACCTTTCTTCCCCAGCGGTTGTCGGTTCTTCGAGCGATGTGGCCATTATTTTTGGGTTATTGATATATCTAATCAATAACCTAAAAATAAGTTTAAAGCTTCTGGCTTTAAAAATGACGATACTTATAACTTTTCATCCCCTTTACAACCCTTTTTATGCATTAAAAAGTAGCCTATGTCCTTTGTCAGGTCTAGACTATCTGTATACCAAATTTCATTTAGATCGGTTCAGTAGTTTTGGCGTGAAAGAGCGACAGACAGACAGAGTTAATTTCGCATTTATAATATTAGTAAGGATTATTTGACTTACTACTTGACGTTGGATTCGAATTTAGGAACTAACGCAATATCATAGTTATTTAATTGGAGCAACGAGGCAGTTCTCCCGTGACTGCGTCGAAATCATAAGAAGGGTTAGGCTTTTTATGCAAACACGGCAAGTTACTACTTGGTATTTATCATAACACAAACACGACAAATGTGGTATCGTTAGAATTATATGGAATGTCGAATTGATGCGTCTTCGTCACAAATTCAATATTAGTAATTCAATATGGTGGCTCCTTGACGTCATTAAGTATTAATAAAAGAAAAAGTAAGAAAGAAGTAGAAGTAAGAAGTAGTAATAAAAGAAAACTTTTTGATGTAAATTATTTTATGGTTGAGATTTGAAATTCTTATTCGCTACCTTTTCATGTGAAGAACGTGAATGAGAAAAAGAGCTTAGGCGCCTACTACATCCCGTACTCACGCGTATTCATCATCTAATGATTATTTTTCTCGCGAACTTGATAAGAATGAAATACAAATTACAGAAATTTAGCATTTAATATGCTTGATTATTTATAAAAACCCGATTACGAGCAAACACTGATTGTTACAAGTGGGATTCAAACCCACACCTATTGGAAATCCGTTCCAATCGTGCTACCACTTACACCGGTTTTTATAAAGAATGAAACAGGTTATTCTGCCTTAAATAAAATTTATGTAAATTAATAAATGATACACACAGCTCTATACTATACAAAAGTGATTAATGTACATAATTAAAATGTTTCACTATAATACATCAGGTTTCTTTCAGCTGATTAGTTTTTTGAACAGTGCCTTCTTGGTTATCAAATGAAAGAGTTTAATTAATGTATTTTAATGTACGTTGGCTTCCATTCATTCAATAATTACTTATAATTTGAAATTATTAATCACAACACAATATGATGAAATATATGTTCTTTAGAACATTCAACGCAATAGTTTGGCCTCGATCACGCGGTTATACGACTTTATATTATATTATTAATTATTCTATATACCCCTTATCGTGACAGAAATATAAGAATACAATAACCCATGACTGTCATAAAAATCATCAAGCGGTCTCACCGGGAAAATCGACAGCAGCTCTCGCCTGGCAAACATACAATACCTTAATGGCCTTACCCATCAACCGAGATTTTATCTTCTCATTTATGGAGAAAGATAACGTCAAAATGCGGACGGCAGAAGGCTAATTGTTGATCATAAATATATCACTCCTTTCTAGATAAGTAATCACTAACATATTATATACTAAAACATTCTCCGAAACACGCTGCTTCTTATGGTATAAGTATTATTCAGATCGGTTCAGTAGTTTTCGCAGTATATCCGAACAAAAAAACTATATATATCCTAGATTATATTACACTTGACCGCGTTCCACTGATCCACCCACAAGGCGTCGAGACGTATATTGTAGGGCAGGTCTACGGGGTCGTGCGCCGCTCTTCTGTTGCCCCGGACGAATTAGCGGGGCGTGACGTCCCGTAGCCCGCCGGCAAAAGCAAAAAAAGATTACATTACACTTATTAGACTCAAAAATAGTTTTGGCGCGAATATAGAAATGTCATGTCACGCTCTTGTATTATATTCATTTCTTTAGTGTTTTGTAGTGTTATATTGAATAATTCTGCTGGTATTTTATAGAATATGATACAGTTAAAGTGCTGAAGTTAGTGAATATGGTGTAATAGTGGTTTATGTGTATTTTCGTGTTTGCCAAAAATTCCCAACGAAACTATTAATTTGGTTATCAGCGCCGAATTAATTCTAACGACTTGTCTTACTGACGGACAATGACTATCAGGAACTAACTACAATTTGAAGAAGTGATAAATAATATATGAAGAAAATTAATACGGAAGGGAAGGCAGTAAGGTCGACTGACTATAGCCTGCCCATAAGGGCGATAAATTAAAAAAAATAGACTCAAAAATGGTGAGCAAAACATTAGCCATTTTGGCATAGTTAAAATAAAATTACGTTATTACCAAAAGACTTGTGCGATAATTTGCCACCGTTAGTTGACGACTTATTATGCATATAGCCGTTTCTTAGAAAAGTTAGGTTTATATACTTTGAAAAACATATTTACGGTCTTAAAAATTGATCAGGTTTTTTTTTATTGCTTACGTTGAAAAACGTGCAAGCGGCGCACCTGATGGTAAGTGTTATTGTCGCTCATGGCCTTTTGCAGTACCAACGGGCAAAGCTTATCAACCTAAACTCACCCAGAAAGTTGGGCTGGTTTTTCTTAATATAAACACTACTATTAAAACATTTAATTATTTTCCCCATTAGAGAGTTAAATAATCTTCGAAATTAGCATTTCACACATTGAGATTGACACAGTATTATAAAATGATAAAAAAAGTACATATATGATATATAAAAATCTTATTGATTATTATTAGAATAGTATTTGTTATTTGTATAGCAATGGAGTAACTCATGGGTGATCGTAAAAGATGACCTAGGATCCCAAGGCGACCTAATAAAACCTATATCTGCTAATATATCTGACCAGCATAGTATATTAGGTCAATTTTCCTTCAATTATGGAGGAAGTTCGAGCCCAAAAGTGGGACGGGACGTATATAAGATAATGATGAAACAAGGCAGATAGACAAAAATATTTCACATTTACTTACTTATAGACTCGTAATTGAGTAATCGCGACAAGCATTCAACTAAAATAGTTTACTTAAAAAATTACCATGACCCGAACAAATTGAGTCATAATCATGTTTCTTGCTAAATATCCACAGTATAAACATAACATTTTTATACATTTTTAATAGTTGTCAACGTTTTATTTGTTTTTTTTTATCATTTCAATCTATGCAGTACCAGTAGTTTTATCCATAGGTATATTGGAAAGCACGCCAATATGTACCGGTCTTTTTAATTTGAAATAAACCCGTTTTTTGGCGGGCTATGGAATGATCACGCCCGAAATAAACCCTATGCCAATATGTCTGGCCAGCGTGTTATAATATCTTTCAAATGGCGTAAACGTGCAATTAACGTATATTGACAGGGCATGAGACTAATAAAAATTTGCGCTTTAATTAAGGCTTTTCACGGAGAAGTTTTTTAGGGAATATTTGACTTGGTCCTCCTCGACTCGTACTACTCGACACCTTAGCTAGGTTCATTTACTTCATTTGGAAACGTTAATCCTGTACGTTTTCAGCGATAATTTCTCCCACGTGCGTGTAGGGTCTGGAATAAACTACCTGCTGCTGTATTTCCTAAGTTCTATGACATGTCCTTCTTTAAACGAGGATTAAGAAGAGCATTTTCTTCACAATAGCCAGCTGGTGTACCCTCAGTATTGCTAAGGTCTATTGGCAGCAGTAACACTTACTATCAGGGGTGCAGCTTGCTTGCTTGTCAGAATAGGAAATAAAATAAAATTATTATTTGATGTAGGCAGGAATTTGTTGAATGAAACAGGAAGTACACACAGTTGTGTGACATGTACTCGTTCTTGGGCCGGTTTTTACGCCACAGTTTGATATTTCACGTATGTATACTAAAATACTGGTTATGCTCGAAGATTCGCAGATTATTTACATATTTTAAGTACATATGCTTTTTATTTTAAAATAATATTCATAATATATATAATATTTCGGTCAAAGTCAGAAATTTTCCAAGTTGTCGATCATTAAGTTACCTATGAGATTAGTCCCGTCAGGTTTATATCGCAAATTTTCAGCCGTCAATTTCGACAAGCTGGGTAGTATCCGGGGAAACGTAGAAAACTCTTTTTATTCAATATTCATCAGTGTTGCAAAAGGTCAAGGTCTGTGACTAATTTTTTTTGCCAGTGATGACTTATCGTCACAGTAATATGATTTTTAAATGTCACCCTCGTAAGCTAACTAAGCTCGAAGTCACTCAGCGTATTATGGAATGAACTATTCTCTACACAATATTTAATTTCAATAGTGGTAGAACTACGCTGTTGACAGTTTTCTGTCTACAGCCGCGGGCAGGTCCGTCCGGCGTAGTACTACACTCTTGGGGATTTTATTGGTAGGCAGCGGCCTAAGCTATACCCTTGGTATTGCAAAGGTCCATGGGCGGCAGTGACACTTACAATCAGGTGTGCTGCTTGCTCGTTTGCCACCATAAGCAATAAAAAAAACTATAAAATCAGCAATACAGCAGTCCATAGACAAACGATTGTTACCCCTATAGTGTAAAGCCGGGGAAGCCACATTACTCGTTGAACCAACTCGAAGAAAGGTTTCATCACGCCATATCCCTTGCAGGGTAGGCAGAGAGAACAGTGACAGAGAACTCTATGCTTGCATACTTCACTCGCTTCCTCAACATTCATAATTCTCTTCATACACGCTCGCCGGTTTCGGAGACTCTTGACTCCACCTTCCTTCAGTACGTGACCAATCTGGTCCAGGTAAAAAGATTTTTCATATTCAAGTTTAAAGTTTTTGAGTTTATTGCCTACAAATAAACAAACTCTTTAGCTATATGTTAGTTGTCTCAGTTCACATACGTCCCACAACTAGGCTGAAGTCTCCTCCATCGTATGCAGGGAGATGACTTACTTATACCACGCTGGTCGAGAGACGTGTTGTGTTGGTGTATAGGGTTTTATATCAAGTTTTTCTTTACATGCACAGAACATCTATATCATATCCCTTAGTCGTCTTTTACGACACCCCCGGTATAAATAGGGTTGGTGTTTTATATTCTTACTTCTGTGTGGTGACGGAGTAAGAATACAATTCACCACCCCCTATCTTACCCGAGGGTGATCGTACGAGGCGACTAAGGTATATAAAACGCACATAACATCCTATGCAAGAGAAAGAAAACTCGAAACAAAACCAAACCCTATACCAAAACGTCTGATTAGCGTGGTATAGTAGGTTAATTTCCCTCCCATTACGGAGGGAGCCCGAGCCCAGCACTGGGACATTCTTACTTCGTCATCACACGAAAAATACCATCCATCCATCAGTCCGTAGACGTCCACTGTTGGAGATAGGTCTCCTCACGAGAATGCCACTCAGAACGGTCCTATGCCAACTTCATCCAACGGCTTCTTGCGACTTTTATGATATCGTCAGTTCATCTAGTGGGGAGTCGTTCCACGTTGCGTTGTTGGTCTTGTGGTCGGAAAATATAATTTCATAAAATAATTCGCTGCTCCTACAATTATTGAACATAAAAAATGATATATTTTATTTATATACTTATCTATATCTAAGCTGTGTAGCGACTACGAATACTTTTTTTTTTGTTTACGCTGTGGAAATGCTTTTACGCACTATCCCCCGCCAGTGACAGACGGGGGGGTGTGTGGGACTCGTGCCTGTCGCTGTCAAGCATCTTGTTGATGACGGTCGACAAGGACAGGTCCGCTCCAATGACCGCCGACAGGTCGTGGCGCTGAGGCTCCCAGGCGGGACATACCTCCAGGGTGTGACGCGCGTCATCGATTTGCGCGCCACACTCATGGCATCCGGGGGCCTCTTCACGTCCAATTCGGTGCAGGTACTTACCGAAGACCCCGTGTCCGGTAAGTACCTGCAGCGGCTACGAATACTACCAACCCTTATTTTGCTCGTGGATGTCGTAAAAGACGACTAACAGCCTTATAACGAACTGGGCTAACTCCATCTGATGCCGTTTGGTCGCCAATTACATTCCCAAGGAGTGTTGACGTCAGGCAGGTGGCCGGTTATAAAATTATTGCTAATAACTTTTGCAATATGTATGAAGAAGAGTTCATGTTGCGTCCACCCCAAGTAATTGGGATAAGAGCAGAAGAATGATGATATACTTATCTATGTGTACAAAAAAAGATGTTTGTATGTATAACATCGCCAAACTCACTAAAACTATTTGACCGATCATTATGAAAATTGGTATGTTTTTTTTTCACGGAAAAGGTTTAATTGGCTATTACAATTGATGTAACTCGCCACCAGGCGGCGCTGCGATATATCGACTTCTACAAACTAACGTGCTGGTTTTATTAGTAATATTATAAAATTCAAGAATTCATATGAATAGGCTTCTTGATAAATTGAAAGATGGATACTAAAATCATTTTAATTCTTCATTGATGGTTAATAAGTTATTAAAATATTACTCTTATATTTTTTCAGACATGACATTGGCAAAGGCAAGCAAGTGCTTACAGTTAAATGTACCGTAGATATGACCGGTAATTATAATATATCTGGACAACTACTCATCTTTCCAATTAGAGGCCATGGGAAATATAGAATCAATATAAGTAAGTATATCATTTTTCTTTTAAATACAACAATCTTGGCTAAGGAAATATACCTTGTATTACAGTCACTGTTGTATATGGGCCGCCCAATAGGGGATAATAGGAGTTTTGGCGGGAACGTTAAAATGTCATATAGCAGTTTTGTGTTATATTCAATATCTTAGTGTCTTGATATGAAATAATTTTGTTAGAATTTTATGTAATGTGATGCGTAGGAAGTGCTAAAGTGTAATGAATATGACATAACAGTGCTTTACACATGTTTTAGTTTTCCACCGAAACTTCCAGAAGATGCAATTAATAGTGTAACCATGGCACTGTTGAATGCGATGATTTATCTGACTGACGAACCAATGGTTAAATGAAGTAATAATTTTGAAAATAAAAATATATAAACTGTCATATATAAACTAGACACTAGCAGCAATGGACTCGTATTAGTAGCTAATTGTCATTACAAAAAATAAGAGAAAGAAGAGGAGAAGATAATGCGGTAATCGCTACAATTGGCACTCGGGTTAGCGATCACTATCAATTGAAAGTGGCTATCTATATCTTGGTCGAGAAACGGCATGCATGCCCCCCCCCCCGCATGTGGCCTAGCAACCAATGAAATTCATTGGTTGGTGTAACAAACAATTACAACCAATGAGATTCATGCCGGTGACCCTATAATATGCTTAAACATTAATGTCCCGTACCCCGCATACGGGCAATGAAAACGATTACAGCATGCGGTCCCTATGATATGTGTAAACAGAAATCTCCCGTACCCCGAATGCAAGCTCTAACAACTAATGAAAACGAGCCTTTACAAAAGAAACGAGCCTTTACAAAGAAAGGCATACCTTTCGTTATTCGTGGAGGCCTACGACCAACTCTAGGTTAGTCGTCTCCCCCATAAATGGGAGGATAGTGTCAGTATGTTCACCCTTGGCATGATGTTGTTACCATTGGGTTGGTGATCATAACAAAGTATTATAGGACCCCCAAAAAAGTCCAGTAACTGGCGAGACCCTTAGCCGATTTTTACGACTTGCAAGAGCAAGTAGATAGCAGTAATAGTTGTATTCTTATCCCGTCCTCACGTCGCAATTGGCGATAGTAATTGGTTGTGGTTTCCCAGGCAAATGCCTTAATCTTATTCTTGTGGAAATCTTTTAACCGGGTTTGCCAACTTCTACGAGAAAAAATAAAATCATTTTTTAAGAATTTTATCGCGTTTGTATTTCATTTTTGCTAGCCCGACATTTCGAACAATTCTCAACATTCATGGTCACGTGAGTGCTGAAAAGTGAAAAAGACTTAATAATTTATAAAAACCCGATTACGAAGCGAAAAATGATGTCACAAGCGGGATTCGAACCCGTGCCTATTGGGAATCCGGCCCAATCGCGCTTGTGACATCATTTTTCGCTTCGTAATCGGGTTTTTAAAAATAGTTAATTGAGCATATTAAATGCTAAATTTCAGTAATTTGAATAACAAGGTTGTGTCATCGTTTGATACAATTCTAACTGCAATGTTTGAAGTATTATGCCTATAACAATGTGTAAACATTGCCGGGTAGATGGCATACGTCACCTTAAGACGTAAATATGATACGAAGCGAGATTTGCATGTCCTACAATAGTTCACGGTGGTGTAGTGGCAGCACGATTGGGCCAGAATCCCAATAGGCGCGGGTTCGAATCCCGCTTGTAACATCATTTTTCGCTTCGTAATCGGGTTTTTATAAATAATTGAGCATATTAAGTGCTAAATTTCAGTAATTTGAAGACTTGATAATGTTTGGATTGACGATATAACTTTTTTTTTATCTTCCGTGTGGTGACGGAGTAAGAATACTATTCACCACCCCATATCTTACCCGTGGGTGATCGTACGAGACGACTAAGGGATATAAAATGCATATAACATACAGGGTGGAAGTGGACCGCTCCCGAAAACAAAGACAGGTGACCGTACTAGACCTACTTGTAATGATAGGGTAGGGTAGGGTATTTTTTCACAACGAATTTTAAGTTTTTTTCACACTCCATCGTATTAGGACAGTCCCATGTAACGATAATTCCATAAAAAATACGTAACTTTACTAAGATGAGATAAGACGCAAAGATAAGAAAAGACGTATTCTTACTCTGTCACCATACGGAAAAATATAACGATTAATTGCATTATAAAAAAAACAATTTATTCACTTACAAATCAAAAACACGAATATATAGGGAATGCGTCAGCCAGACTTGCACTTAGCTTTTTATATATATTTTTTCACTAACAATTGTATTATAAAATGACTGTAGATAAAATCAATAATTTATACGAAATGATATAATTACCATCATAATTAACGTTCTACCATTGTTCCCAAGCATTTATAAGTAGAGTCGTCATCCGTATATTGAAGCTAATAGCGTTGTAATTATGCAATAAAAACATACACGGATCTTATAGTCTTTGCAGAAAGCTGTCGATTTAATTCAAATCTAAGTTTAGTTGATATTACATAAGAAAAATAGTTTTCCGTGTGGTGACGGAGTAAGAATACTATTCACCACCTATATTACCCGTGGGTGATCGTAAGAGACGACAAAGGGATATAAAACGCATATAACACCTATGCAAGAGAAGGAAAATTCGACATAAAACCCTGTACCAACACGTGTGACCACGAGGTATAGTAGGTCAATTTGTCTCACATTTTAGAGGAGGCTCGAGCCCAACAGTGAGACATATAAGCTGAGATAAAAATAGTTTACCAGCCCCTTTCTTGACCGTGGATGTTGTAAAAGACGACTAAGGGATATTATATGCATATAACGTTTATGCGTGTGAAGGAAAACTTGGTATAAAAACCCTATACCAACTCGTCTGACTAGCGTGGTATAGCAGGTCAATTTCCTTCTTATTATGTCAGAGGCTTCAGCTTAGTATAATAATTTCAAAAAGTTTAAATTTGAATATGAAAAATGAGTTTCTTTTTATTAAATAGCGTATTTATCGAGATAAGTTATAAACTTGAAAACTTAACGTTACAACTTGTAGAAGTCAAGCTGTACCCTAAATTACTGCATGCAAAGTATATACTATACATATCAAGTGCTTGAAAAGTAATTTTGAACTATAACTAATAACAATCAAGTTTATAAAAAAAATATTATGCATAAACCTTATAAGGGTACCTGCATATTATCAACTTAATATATTTTTTTAAACACCACCCTTCATTCTAAGGAAATAATGTTTGTGTTGTGGGGAACTTTACAAACATAATTAACGCAGCCTTAGAATAACAGTTTGTGCATCGCACAAAGTATTGTTCGGAGTAGGAATTGAAACCACTGCACTGGAATGGAGGGCTGGTCTTAAACACTACGCCATCTGTGCAGTCATTTTTGTTTGAAGCTAATCTAATTATTTACAACCGAATCGAAATATGGTCACAAGCTAAGAAGGTCCGCCTAGAAACTCGTCATTTTTTAAGTTACATATTTTAAATACATATTTAGTAAGTATTAATTCCAGTGTCATTCTCGTAGGGGGGCCTATGTCCAACAGTGAACGTTTACGGGCTGATGGATGGATGGAGCTCCAGTGTAATGCCCTTCGAACTAGGATTTGATAGGACATTTTTTGAAATATATAATGCAAAAACAAAAAATATAACTGTATAAATGGCGTAGTGGTTACGATATTGACCTTCTGTGTCGGTGCTACGGCTTCGATTCCCACTCAGGACAATACTTTGTGTGATCCACAAACTGCTGTTCCGAGTCTGAATATTATTAGTGTGGGTTAATTGTGTTTGTAAATTCCCCAGCAATACAGGGTCTACTTATAATTTTCCAAAAAACAAAAAAAAATGGCTGGATCCGATCCAACAAACGGCATCCGATCACGACTAAATTAATATCCATCCTGTTTATAGGAGATATAATAATCAAAACAACAACTGATGTGGTCAGCGTGAACGGAGATGATGGTAAGAAACACTGGCACGTCAGCAACTGGAAATTCAATTATCTCGTCAAAACTGGCGCACAATTCAACTTCGAGAACCTCTTCAACGGAAACAAAATTCTAGGTATTTTTTTTTTCATATTTGATTTAGTTTTTTACTGCTTATTGTGACTAAGGAATACATCTAATGG
The DNA here is from genome assembly GCA_905163515.2 of Lymantria monacha. Taxonomy (NCBI): domain Eukaryota; kingdom Metazoa; phylum Arthropoda; class Insecta; order Lepidoptera; family Erebidae; genus Lymantria; species Lymantria monacha. Next base: position 33,090,371 of record LR991090.1, on the reverse strand, counting down.
TAAGTGTTACTGCCGCTTTTAGCCACCTTTGTAATAACCAGGTGCATAACAAAGTCGCTGACAACCAATCAAAATTAATCCAGAAAATTTTGCTGCCGGCTCTCTCGCTCACTGAACGAAGCGCGACATCACACTGCCACTACTCAATTTTCTGCGCGAGTTTGACTACACCGGATGGACCGGCCCGCTGCCATAGACAGAAAACTTTCAACAGTGTGGCCCTACCACTACAGACGGTTCTACATTCACTAAGACTAGAAATTATTAGTCGCCGTCTAAAAAAGTGCAATAAAAATCTAAATTCTATTAATATTTAAAATAGTTTACCGTTTTCAATTTAATTAACTAATTAAAATGCGCGGCTAATTATGAACAAAAAGCTTTCTGTCCAAACTCTTCAACTCATGGAGAGGAGAAAGGAAATGACGGTATAGTCTTGAGCCGATTGGTCCGAACTTAGGATCCTTAACTTAGCTTAATAGACAAATCTCCAAATCTATGCGACGCGATATTCGCCGATTCAATACACAACGTATTGAAGAGGCGATAGAGCGAGATCGAGGCTCCAAAGTGTCCGCACGAGAGTTTAACTCTCGTGCGTCGTAACTTCTCAAATGTCTAAGCTTAAGACCGATAACGCTGATGTCATTACATCCCATAGTGAGATCTTGAGAGGGGTCGAAAGGTTCTAGAGGCAGTTGTACAAATCATACCTGTACCCTGTTGTCAGCTTGGTCCAGGATCCAAGATCCAAGCTAACTCGGCACTATACCGCAGAAATCCCGGACGTCAGCTTGTACGAGATCAGAATGGCTCTAAAACCATATAGGCGCTGTTTAATTGTCATTATCGTGAGTGACGTTTCAGAGTCGTGAACCAGGAGTGTGGTAGTACTGTTTTTCAAGAAGGGCGATAAAACGCTCTTAAAGAATTACTGACCCATCTCACTCCTGAGCCACGTGTACAAATAGTTTTCAAGAGTCAATACGAACCGACTCGCACGCAAAGCTAGACGACTTCCAGCCGCCCAAACAAGCCGCTTTCCGATAAGGTTATAGTACCATAGACCACATCCATACGCTACGCTAGATTATCCAGAAGACCGAGGAATATAATCGGCCTCTGTGTCTAGCGTTTGTGGACTTTGAGAAAGCCTTTGATTCTGTCGAAACTTGAGCAGTGCTGCAGTCCCTTCAGAGGTGCCAAATTGACTTTCGATATATCAAAGTGCTGAAGTATTTCTATAAAAACGCTACTATGTCGGTCCGCATCCAGGATCAGAGTACAAAACCGATCAAGTTGCAGAAAGGTGTGAGACAGGGAGATGTTATCTCTTCGAAACTGTTCATCACTGCGCTGGAAGATGTCTTCAAACTCTTAAGCCTGGACCGGACTCGGCATCAACATTAATGGCGAATACATCACTCACCTTCGGCTCGCAGATGATATCGTAGTCATGGCAGAATCCCTGGAGGATCTTGGCACCATGCTCAATGACCTCAGCAAGGTCTCCCACTAGTAGCTGCAAATGAACTTGAACATGGACAAGACGAAAGTCATGTCTAATGCCCATGTCATTTCTGTACCGGTTCTGGTTGGAAATGCGATTCTCCAAGTTGTAGATTATTATGTTTACCTAGGACAAGCAGTCCAATTAGGTAGATCTTATTACGAGAAAGAGGTCAGCCGGCGAATCCAATTCTGCTCTCTCTGGAGGATCTTGGCACCATGCTCAATGACCTCAGCAAGGTCTCCCACTAGTAGCTGCAAATGAACTTGAACATGGACAAGACGAAAGTCATGTCTAATGCCCATGTCATTTCTGTACCGGTTCTGGTTGGAAATGCGATTCTCCAAGTTGTAGATTATTATGTTTACCTAGGACAAGCAGTCCAATTAGGTAGATCCTATTACGAGAAAGAGGTCAGCCGACCAATCCAATTCTGCTAGGAAGCGTTCGCGAAACTTGGAGGATCTTCTCGTCTAATATACCGCAGTGTCTGAAAATAAAGGTTTATAACCAGTGTGGCTTACCAGCGATGACTTACGGCAGTGAAACGTGGGTTCTACATGTCGACCTCATAAAAAGGCTCAACGTGCTGTGGAGAGGGCTATGCTCGGTGTTCCTCTACGTGATAAAATCCGGAATACAGAACTCCGTAGAATAAGGGGTGTAACCGACATAGCCCGTAGCACGTTGAAGTGTCAATGGGCACATGGCTCGACGAACCGACAACCGTTGGTGAAGGAAGGTACTAGAGTGGCGACCACGAATCGGACGACGCAGCGTAGCACGACCCCCCACTAGGTGGACTAACAACATCATGAAGATCGCAGTAAACCGTTGGATGCAGGTGGCACAGGGCTGTTATGAATGGCATTCTCGTGGGGAGGCCTGTGTCCAACAGTGGACGTTTACGGGCTGATGGCTGGATGGATGAATTTTATTATGGACTTAAAATTGTGGATACTATAATAGTGGAGAGGAAATTAAATATCACTTTCAATGACAAGAAATTTAATACTTCTGTAACCATGACCATGATGTTTGCGATACTCTACATCTAGTACCTAGAGTTTCGCAAACATCGATGTAGTAAAACAAAATTAAAAAATGAAAGCCTTTTTTTTGGGTGGGCTACGGTTGGCGCCCTCCTCGCACCACTCCGTCCGGGACGACAGCGGGGCGCAAGCACGCACACCCGTAACCCACCCGTGACACCTCGCCTTCGTCGTTGGACCGACTACCAGAGCGGCGTAAACTTGATGTCAGTGGCCGGCCCGACGGAATACCCCCTGAGAGGTACCCTCTCCTTGACCGACGTACCAACGGGGAGGATATCGGTCTTTCCTCACGCGGTCAGCCTCTCGGTGGGTGACGGACTGATTCCCCGGTCCAGTCACCCGCGGCCTCAGCTAGGGCGGCATCAGGCGCAGGTAATCGCACCTGCGCCACCCCAGTCGCCGGCGGCGGCTCGCGTCGCTGAGGAGACGTTCCTCGCGCACACGCTCCGCCGCCTCCTTCCACGAGACTACTGCCTCTCAGAAGGATGCGACCGCGTCCCAGTTCCTGCCGCTGTCGAGCATCGCCCTGGCGATGGTCGGCACTGATGACTGCGACGAGTTCACGGCGCTGCACTGCCCAAGCATCACAAACCTCGAGCGTATGCTACGCCGTATCCTCGTCCCAATCGCAGTGGTGGCAGGACGGTGTACTCTCCCTCCGAACGACCGTGTGCAGTATTTGGCGAAGCAGAAAAACAATTAAACCTGAAAAATTATTGTTATTATTTCATATTCAAAATACATAAATATTAATTGGATTTCAGCGACACCTGTCGAATCCTTCTTAAATACAAATTGGAGGGAAGTTATGCAAGAAGTAGCGCCACCTATTGTGAAAGCTATCGTCACCAGAGTGGTTGAATCCGTCGAAGCGCTATATAAAGCCGTACCAAGTGATGAACTAGAATTAGTATAATTTTATTGTATTGAAAATATGAAAAAAAAACCCTAAATATTATAAAGTTGTGATGATTGCGTAAAATTATCGTTAGTATTTTTTATTCTTATTGTAAGAGATTGTAAATTGAGTAAAAAATATTGTCAATAATATTAAAATATATCTCAAAAAAAATTGGCCGTAAAGAGGAAGGGTATAGATTTTTTTTTAATAAAATAATACTGAAATTTAACTTATTAGCCTTTGGTGAATTTGCTCATGCTTATGAATAAATTGTACTCGTATAGCTCTCATTTCTTTTTCATATAAGAGGTAGCTGGACAAACTCCTAGTAACTAGAGTAGTCCTTTAGTAGACTTTAGTAAAAATCATTAATCGACTATCAGGTAATTGAGTCAAACTGATCAATTAAACCTATACAAATTCTTGGCGTTTATATATTTTAATAATATACTGTGAAACAAAATCATGTTTTGTTCGTGATATTCTTTTAGGATTGTGATGCTACGCTTTTCACGCGCCAGCGCTATTTTTAGTAATTAAAAGATATTTTGCACTGTTTTTATGTCAAAACCATAATTATCAACGAACTGAATCATGTGTTTCTGAAATAGTAATAATTTTGTTGACATTGGATTTTTGAGCCATTTTCTGAACAATCAACCAACCTATTGTTTGTAATAAGTTTAGAGTTTATTAAAGTAATAAGATTTATATTACGTTTTACATCTGTCTGGTTGTGATAATATATATATACATATACATACGTCTGGTTGTGATAATTTCTAAATTATTGTAATGTCTTCTGAGAGATTAAAACTAAGTATTTTGAACAAATTTTGTATTATTCATTTCAATTATACCTATATACCTACCACCAATCGGCCTGAATAGTGTGACACACTAAGAAATCGATCCGAATAGTGAAAAGTACCCCTACTAGACTACAAGCCTATGCAAAAATTAACCTGTTAAATGAACCAACGTGAATAACGCTTAGAAGGCTGTTACCTGTTACTATATCATAAAATAACTGAGCGCTATGCCGTCATTTCTGAGTGGTACAGGTGAGTACGTGAATTTCTCAAGTACAAGTGAGGAATTACGTACTGTAGAGAGGGATATTTGGTGTGCAAATAAAAGGAAAAACATAGTTGAAACTTTATACTTCCAACACAAGAACATAAAGCCGTTAAACACGGAAATGCGCATAGGCACTTCTTACAATACGTATTAGGCAACTAGGTAACTACTACTAAACGGCGCGGCGGCCAGCGATTCCTGCAGGGACGCGGCGCGGCGGCTGGCGATTCATGCGGGGACGCGGCGCGGCGGCCGGCGATTCATGCGGGAACGCGGCGCGGCGTAGGTAGCTTCCCCGAGAATAGGCATCTGGGTGCCATAGTGCTCCGCGAGGATAACGTTGCGCGTTACTAAACGGCGCGGCGGCCGGCGATTCCTGCGGGGACGCGGCGCGGAGGGGGTAGCTTCCCCGTGAATAGACATCTAGGTGCCATAAGGCTCCGCGAGGATAACGTTGCGCGCTATAGTGCGGCTTTTTTATAGTTTATAGATGATTAAAAATAAATGTTGAAAAACTTAGTGCCGTACTAAAGTGGTGGTGCCGGCAGTTAGTGCAAATTTTTTTAGTGTAATTGTAAAGAGAGCGAATAGGTATGAAAGAGAGTATTGGTGTAAAGATGCGAAAGGGAATGCTCCGATGGTTCGGACATGTGGAAAGAATGCCGAACGAACGTCTGGTTAACAAGATACATAATGCAAAAGTGGAAGGATGTAGGTACCGGGGGAGACCGAGACTAACCTATCTAGACCAGATCGGTCATGTACTGAAGGAAGGTGGAGTCAAGAGTCTCCAAAACCGGCGAGCGTATATGAAGAGAATTATGAATGTTGCGGAAGCGAGTGAAGTATGCAAGGATAGAGTTCTCTGGCACTCTGTTCTCTCTGCCTACCCTGCAAAGGACATGGCGTGATGGTATGTATGTATGTAATTGTAAAAGCAATATAAGTCATTTATTACTGTACGGCATTTGTGTAATTCTTTTTGTATACAGATAATTTACCCATGAACGCCGTACATATTTTCAGCGCAGGGGTCGAATGACATATATTGCTACCATAATTACCACTACTCTCTACCACTTCGTACCACGTTATCAGTACCGTGGCGTTCGTCTACACAGGCACTCAAATTCCATTACAAAAAGGTAGGGATCGAATTTTAAAACATTGACGCTTAAATTTTAGATACTTATTCAATTTATAAAATCCGATTACGAAATGAAAAATTGATGTCGCAAGCGGGATTCGAACCCGCGCCTATTGGGATTCCGGCCCAATCGTGCTGCCACTACACTACCGCATTTTCATTTCGTAATCGGATTTTATAAATTAAGCATATTAAATGCTAAAATTTCAGTAAATTTAAAAATAACAAGGTTGTGTCATCGTTTAATACAATTCTAACTGTAAAGTTTGAAGTATTAAGCCTATAACATTGTGTAAACATTGTCGGGTAGATAGCACACCGTCACCTTAAGACGTAAATACAATACGAGATGAAAATTTGCATGTCCTACAATTGGTCGCGGTAGTGTAGTGGCAGCACGATTGGGCCGGAATCCCAATAGGCGCGGGTTCGAATCCCGCTTGCGACATCAATTTTTCATTTCGTAATCGGATTTTATAAATTAAGCATATTAAATGCTAAAATTTCAGTAAATTTAAAAATACTTATTCAATTGTTTTGGTTATGACATTTTATCCTTTAATCACTTTTAATGACACCCACAGGCAAGAAGATATCAGACGGAGCTCCCGCTTTTCCGCGGTGGGCTGTGGGTCGACTTGATCGGGACCTACTGGTGGAGGCAGCCATTGCGCATTCGTGGCTGCCGTCACCGCCCTCGGTGAACGGGGTGGACGCCGAGGCTGGCCGCATTCGCTGTGCGTTAACGCAGAGCCTCACCGAGACTCTCCAACCCAGCCTCCTCACCAGAGTTGTCGAGGAACTATTCCCACGTCGGACGGAACACACGCCCCTGGTCATGGCACTGCCGAATAGTGACCGGGAGGCCGACTACGAAAGTGTTCCGCCCGTTACGGAGACGGAAATGGGGTCGGCGGTGGTGCGAATGCGTGCCAAGACCACCGCTCCTGGGCCAGACGGAGTACCCGACCGGGTGCTGGCCCTGGTCCTCGAGCATCTGGGTCCACGCCTCGGAGGACTGTACAACGCGTGTTTATCGTCTGGGCAGTTCCCTGGCTGTTGGAAGGAGGGGAGGCTGGTACTCCTGCCGAAGCCGGGACGGTCTCCGGACTCGGCCTTGGCCTATAGGCCGATCGTGCTGCTGGACGATACGGGTAAGCTGTTGGAGAGGATCCTGGCTGCCCGTATCGGCCAGCACCTTAGCGAGGTTGGCCCCGATCTGTCGGACGCCCAATTTGGTTTCCGAAAGGGGCGTTCGACGATCGCAGCCTTGCTGCGCCTGAGGGCCGTAGTCGCGGAGGCTGTCACTGGCGGTGGGGTGCTGTTGGCGGTGTCTCTAGACATCGCCAACGCATTCAATAGTCTGCCATTCAGCTGCATCAGGGAGGCACTCCGGTATCACGGGGTGCCTGTATACCTGAGGCGGCTGGTGGCAGACTATTTGGAGGGGCGTAGCGTCCTCTATAAGAACCGAGTAGGGGATGTTGTGCGAACGCCCATGTCGTGCGGTGTTCCGCAGGGGTCGGTCTTGGGGCCGACTTTGTGGAGCATCGGCTACGACGGGGCGTTGAGAGGGAGCCTCCCGCCCGGGCTGGGCGTAATTTGTTACGCCGACGATACACTCGTCACAGCCCGGGGTGGGACGCTGGAGGAGGCGGCACGCCTGGCAACTCTTGGCACCGAGGAGATTGTCAGGCGGATCGAGGCGCTGGGGCTAAGGGTGGCCCTGGATAAGACGGAGGCCTTATTATTCCATGGGCCCCGCACCAGTCCACCCACCGACGCCTCGATCACCGTCAATTCGGTTCCCATCAGCATCTGGGCCCATATGAGGTACTTGGGCCTGGTGCTCGACGGGCGATGGTGGTTCCGGGAGCATTTCCGTCGGCTTGCTCCACGGCTTGTCGGCGCAGCGTCCGCCCTATCCTGGCTTATGCCGAATGTGGGCGGACCCAGCGCTACGTGCCGACTGCTGTACGCGGGGGTGTCCGGTCGATGGCCCTGTACGGCGCACCCGTGTGGGCGGGGTCCCTGACCGTCCGACTTAGGGCTCTACTATGGCGACCACAGCGGGCCATGGCGGTCAGGGCCATACGCGGATACCGCACGGTGGCGACGGAGGCAGCATGCCAGTTGGCCGGAACACCTCCGTGGGACTTGGAGACGGAGATGCTCGCCGGACTGTACCGGCGGGTGTCAGCCACGCGGGCAGGGGGCAGTACCGTCTCGCTTAGTGAGATGGCCGCTTAGCGGGACGACGCCCGCCGTGACGTTATTGCTCGTTGGGCAATCCGGCTGGAAAGGCCTCGGTTCGGTGTTCGGACCATCGAGGCCTTCCGGCCAGTGCTGATGGAGTGGTTGGGTCGACAGCACGGGGTCCTTTCCTTCCGACTGGTGCAGGTCTTGACGGGGCATGGTTGCTTCGGCAAGTACCTGCACACGGTCGTGAGGAGGGAGAGGACACCGTCCTGCCACCACTGCGATTGCGACGAGGACACGGCGCAGCACACGCTCGAGGTCTGTGTGGCCTGGGCAGAGCAGCGCCGTGAACTCGTCGCGATCATTGGTGCCGACCTGGCGCTGCCGACCATCGCTAAGGCGATGCTCGACAGCGTCAGGAACTGGGACGCGGTCGCCGCCTTCTGCGAGACAGTTGTTTCGCGGAAGGAGGCGGCGGGGCGACTCCGAGAGGAAATCCTCTTCGGTGAGACGCTCCGTCGCCGGCGCCTGGGGCGGCGGAGGCGCGAGTATCTGCGCCTAATGCCGCCCTAGCCGAGGCCGCGGGTGACTGGACCGGGGAATAGTCCTTCACCCGCAGAGAGGCTGACCGCGTGAGGGCGACGCTCCGGCAGTTAGCTGGGGCGTTGACGGGGGATGGTACCCGAAAGGGTAACCCGCCGGGCTGGCCACGGAAGGCAAGGAAGCGGTACCAGTGGCCGGCCCAATGGCGATGGGGAGGGAATACGGTGGGTTATGGGGCCACGCAATGCCCTTCCATCGCCCCGGACGGTACGGGCGACGTGTGACCGGGCCATAGCCTACCAAAAAAAAAAAAAAAAAAAGGCAAGAAGATATACCTATAGTTTTTCTAAAAATCAGAATAAAAGTTTATGTGAATAATAAAACCGACATATAAATAAAAACGACGTCAAATGCTTTCAAGCAAACCTTTACTTATTTATAATCTCTGCCTTTACCTCTTCAATTGGACGATCTTTGCCATACCGAAATAAAGTTCTTTAGAGTCATGTCGCATTCTCTATAATTATATTTATTTCTATAATTATATTTAATGCTTGTCCCAACGTTACTGTATGGAAGCGAGAGTTGGCTGTGCAGAAAAGAGTATGAAAGTAAAATTAATGCGGTCGAAATGCGATCTCTACAGAAAATCTGTGAAGTTAGGCTGACCGACCGCATTCGCAACGACGACGTAAGAGAGCGAGTAGATATGAAAGAGAGCATTGGTGTAAAGATGCGAAAGGGAATACTCCGATGGTTCGGACATGTGGAAAGAATGCCGAACTAACGTCTGGTTAAGAAGATATACAATGCGAAAGTGGAAGGATATAGGTACCGGGCGAGATCGAGACTAACCTACCTAGATCAGATCGGTCATATACTGAAGGAAGGTGGAGTCAAGAGTCTCCGTAACCGGCGAGCGTGTATGAAGAGAATTATGAATGTTGAGGAAGCGAGTGAAGTATGCAAGGATAGAGTTCTCTGGCACTGTGTTCTCTCTGCCTACCCTGCAAGGGACATGGCGTGATGGTATGTATGTATATTTATTTCTGTAGTATTTTATAGTTACATTTTATATTGAATAATGTTGCTTGTATTTTTTTAATATAATACAGATAAAGTGTTGAAATGTAGTGTATATGATATAATAGATACATACGTACAAAATTCCCATAGAAATCAAAAAATCAACGCCTAATTCAATGGTAAGAACTTGACTTACTGACGGGCAGGGTGTATTAGCCTACTAGGTTGATTACTCTGTAAAGAAATATTAAATATATTATAGGTGCTAATAGGCTAATCAATATAGAGAAATATTAAATATACTAAGAACTTTATAGAACTTGGCTGTATGACTTGGTTTCCCTAGCCGGTCCGAACGGCTAAACAAGCCAAAAAGTTATTTTGAGGTTAAGTTTGGTTATAAATGTCAAAGAGTATAAATCGCTTCTTAATACATATCTGTATTTTTCTTGAATACCATATAATTCTATAGTAAATAATACTACATATTGAAACATGTTGTGTCCGGAAGTGTGGAAATTTCCACCACCAAAAGTCATAGAAATAAAAAAAGAGAACCAAAATATAGAATCTGTAAGACAAATAGTCAGTAAGAACGATTTTTATAAAAGTTTGATTATAACTTGTCCTGATGAGATACAGCCGCCGAGTTTTATCCAAGAAGCAATCACAGAAGATACTGATTATTATAAGTTATTAGATTGTCCACTAACAGAATTCGTGGAACCGATTTTCATAGAAAGTTTTGTAAAAAGTGGCAAAATTTACGGTATATCAGCAAATAGAAATTGTATTATACAAAACTGTGCTAGTATAGGGCCTGACGGAGTTCTAACTCTACATATTCTTAAGAATATATTCCAAACATTAGGTTTTGAGGGTACACAACGGCCACACAATTATTATGAAGTCAAAATTGATCTGAAAGATATCCAAAATCATTGTAAACTAAAAACAAGACTTAACAAATTAGAATTATTTGATTTTAATTTAATTTGGGAGCCCTATAATGAAGACATATGTCCATCCTCAATAGCAAAATATTTCAATAATCAAGGTATTTCTGTATCAGTACATTCACTGAATGTAAAAAATATTACCCCGATTATCACAGAAGTACCATCATTAAAAGATGTTGATATTGATGAAATTGTTGAATGGATTGGTATACTGGGTCATGAAGCTGACCTGACTCAAACAGAGCCATATATAAGTTCATACTGCCAACCGGAGAGTGAAAATGCAATGAAAACATCAAGAATGTCACTTTATATTGTCAAAGGATTTATTACATCATCATTAATTGATAATTTGTGCAATAAATTAAATGAATTTAGCTTTTCCAGAGAAATGGATAACTATTGGGCATCAATTAGCATACAAAGTGATGAGAATAGTTTATGGCAATGGAATGCTAGTTCTCCAAAAATGTTTCAAGCGCATGATTCCTCATGTAATGTATTTTTTACTCATCATGGACATATTATCTATTTAATAGGACAATTAAAATATTCATAACATAAGCTGTTTATATTTATCTTTACTTTTAATATGGTGAGACATCAAGAGTACAATTCCCTACCCATTGTGCCTGTGGATGCTGTAATAGATGACTAAAGGACTTTTTTTATTGTTTATGCGAACAAGCGAGCACACCTGATGGTAAGTATTGCTGACACCCATGGACCTTTACAATACTAGGGGTATAGCTAAGCTGCTGCCTACCAATACAAACCCATCAAGAAAGTTGGGGCTCCCGGCTCTCTTGGAATAATAATTATGTGATATACCTAACATTTATGAAAGAGAAATGAAACTCAAAATTATATTGTATACCTACCTATCAGACCAGCATGGTGTAAGTCATTTTTTCTCCCAATATGGCAGGTTTGAGTTCAGCATTTCTCCCAATATGGCAGGTTTGAGTTCAGCAATGGGGCATAATGAGCAGAGATAATAATAATGATCATATTTTTTTTTAAAAAACATTCCTTACCTGTTTCATTGTTATAACAATAAGAAATTAAAGTTTAATAAAAAATTAGTCATTTTTAATAAAAATTATATATTGCACGCATTCTACCCTTCATCATCGTCATCACAGCCCATAAATGTCCCACTGTTGGGCTCGGGCCTCCTCCGCAATGGGAGAGAAATTAACCTACTATACTGCGCTGGTCAGACGTGTTGGTATAGGGTTTGGTTTCGAGTTTTCCTTCTCTCGCATAGATGTTATATGCGTTTTATATCCCTTAGTTGTCTTGTACGATCACCCACGGGTAAGATGTGGGGTGGTGAATTGTATTCTTACTCCGTCACCACACGGGAAATTCTACCCTTAATTACCTCAAATATTATTTACTTTAGACTGTGGCAAATATTTTCATCTGCTTATACAAAATTAATAGGATCCTAATGTAAATAGCGATATACATTTGTTACACCACATTTTAAGATGTTGCTCACTACTCCGTTACATGTTATGACTGTGATAAGCCTTGATCCGTTCCTAGCACAATACACATACAAAGAAATATTTTTTGCATTGAAAAGTTCATAAATATACACGTACTATACCATTCCAACACCGTCGCGTACTATACATATAGAGACTGTAAACCAGTAGGGGAAGGTGGGGCAGCTTCATACAGTTTTTCTATTGCCTCTTATAGAATTTTCTCTGGTATCAATATTTATATAGATTCATTAAAAACCAGTACTCTAACTATCTGACTTTGTATCAAAAACATGTAATTTATGTAAATATACATGAGAGGCTTTTTAAAAAAGTTTAAAAAAAATAATTAGAAATGTATGAATGTACCCCACATGCGGGGCACTCTCATACAGGCTATGGGGCAGATTCATACAAGTAAGAAAATACACAAATTAAGCAAGAAATGTTTAATTATTTATCAAAATAAAAGTATTAAAACACAACATTCTTGGAATCAAAAGCAATTACTCTCTATGAGCAGCTAATACTAATTAATAATTAAGTAATACTAAGTAAAAAAAAAAGAACAAATGTGGGTAGTCTTCCTTTTTATGGCACTGAAAGAACTTAGTTATATAGTATCGGCAGTAAAATTGTATTTGAGGTATCCATTCTCCAGGTTCTGGAAGAAATCATTCACTGCCGTTTTATTAAATCCGAATGACATGGCAGCGCTGTTATTTTCAGGTTTACGCAAACTTAAATTCTTATTGCGATTTCGACAACTTGCTAACCAATTTGCTCCCACCATCTTGTTATTATCGCAACTTGCTGGATATTTAATTTCATTGGCCTTAGCAAATTCATATGAAAGTTTTTTAACTTGGATACATGTCAATCCATAGTCCATCTTAGAACACTAAGGTATATTTACTTATAAGATCCTCTTCTGTTTTTCTAAAACTTGATGCGATGCAACACACGACTTTAGTTCGAACACACGATTTTCGCTATCAAGATCTTCTGCTTTGTGTAATATTTTGATATGGTTTTGTAGTAATTATGAATTAACTCTATATTTGGCTACTGATTTTCTTAGAGAGTTTGTTTTGTAAAACTTCATCGATAGCTTTTAACATTACCTGTTCGTCCACTCCTAGATCCTTTTTTCTCGTAATGTCTAATCATATTTTTTCTGTAAAACAAAATTTGATATCATTTCAATTCTAAAAACTAAAATAAAACGTGAGGCTTTTTCATATAGTATGAATGTACACCGCTTATGAACCTACCCCAATAAATTTAAATGAAATAAAAATATTCCTATAAAAAAACCAACCATATATATCATAATTCACGTATCAATTCACAAACTTGATCCTATTATCTTTAAAATAAAATAGTACTGAATAATCTATATAAAAGCTTTTTATTAAAATAAAGAAGGTGAAGGTATAAAATTACTTACGCTTGGCCAAATCACTTTCCGTGTCACCTCGTCGCAAGTTTTACACCTACTGCTGTCAAACTTCGTGAGCCAACACACACATAAGTAAGTCATGCGTACACGCAAAAATCGTTCAGTTAATGCGCGCATAACAAAAGATTTCTGTAGTGTATGACGATGCCCCTTGTATGAATCTACCCCACTTCCCCCTATGCGAGTGTATTCTAGTAGTTAGTAGTACGCTCTGTGCTAGTTATCATAGTAAGAGACACAGCTGTAGTGTTGCATATCGATAGTCTACTATCGATAGACAATCAATTGTCTATCGATAGTTTACGTATAAGCAATAGTATCAATAGTATATCGATTGTATTGTAATACGTCAATACTATCGATACTATCGATAGTATCGATAGCTCTCTACGAGCAATACTATCAATAACAACGATACTATCGATACTATCGATAGTGATTCATTCGATAGTATCAATACTATCGATAGTATCGCTAATACCATTAGTTTTAACTCAAAACTATCGATAGTATCGACTATTTTGGACTATCGATAGCCAGCAACTATTCGATAGTATTGTTGTGTAAAGTTATGTTATGTGGTAAGCCAAGTACTGACATTATTATTAAAGAAATTTATTTAAATTTGTGTCATCATAGAGTAGAACAAGACGACTTTTGACGGGAATTTGAAAACGTCATGTGGTGCTCTTGTATTATATTCAATATCGTAGTGTTTTAACGTGTTATATTAGATAATTTTGATGGCATTTTATGTAATGTGATGTGCGGCGATACTAGGATGTAGTGAATATCATATAAAAGTGCTTTACAACGTTTTCATTTTCCATCAAAATTCCCACAAGATACCATTAACAGTGTGGCCATTGCACTGTTAATGGTACAGTTTGACTTAGACAACGACTGACTTGAAAGACTAAAAACGTGAAAATATTTATAACTTGACACTGGCACCAATAGCTCGTATATGTAGCTGATTGCCAATACATAAGAAGAAGAAGAAGAGTAGAACAAATTTTAGTCAGGTGAATAACATTAAATTTGTGATACTAACAAAGTGAAACAATTATAATAGCAATACTTGCTGCTGTCAATATTTCTTGAGTTTCGGTGGGAATGTGGAAGTATTATGTCATATTCTTGGATTATTTCATTCATCATATTTCATTTATTTATTTTCTTTTTGAAGTAAAACTTCTTTAGGCGCGACTAGGGAGTAACTCAGATTTTTTTAAATAGGATCATAATTTATTACTAGATGGCGCTGTAACAAAGTTAATGGATTCTAAGAGGATATGTATTAGAGTCTAAATCGCGCTATAGAAATTTTTGCAAATTTTAACTATATATATTAAAATTTATAATGAACTACTGTACTTGCTTCAATTACCTGTTTCGAATGAACAATATTAATATAACATTTTAATAATCATTGTAAAGCACATGAATAATAGATATAATTATAATATAATATTTATTTATTTAAGTTAATATTTAATCATTTCAGTGATATATGTCAACGCCAAAGAAGTTTTACTTCAATCGCGCGTAAAGGTTACACGCACACATTTTTTTTTCTTTTTGTTAAAATGGGTCAATCCTATGAAGAAATTCGACATATTTTAAAACTTTATTACAAAAAAGATACATGCAACGCAAGCTGTGAACAAATTGTGACGTTTATGGACCTAATGTGGTGTCAGAGAGAGTAACACAATGGTTTAAATGTTTTCAATTCGGGAATTTTGATGTCAACGTTGCATCTCGCTCATTTCATTTTCAATTGTATATAATATACAATTAAAAAATTATTCTGGATTCAGTTAGATATATATATCTATATCCCTATAATGTTAAGTTACATATATGTAAGCATATTTTTAATAGAGCCTTCTAGATGGATCACATTGCAATATGGGTGAATATACGCTATTTGAATTCCAGTGGTCCATAGGCAAATTTTATGTTAAACTCAATATATTATTATTTATATATGCTTAAAAAATAAGGAATATAGTATATTATTTGGCCCACATAATCTATTCACGATAATTGTTTAATTTAAGGCATTAATAGTTTAAAATAGTTATAAATGTATTCTCCTCTGGCCTCCCCATTACTAAATTATAATGGTTTTATGACCAGATACTTTAAATATGTATTCCATTGTGTTTTTTTTACACATGATCATATGCTGTTATAAACATCGAAACATATTTTATCAAGAAACACTATAAAAATATTTATTAATATAAAAAATAATAACTTATTTTCATGTCATGTTATAATAATGTCACTTCATCTGGCGAAACTCAAAGAAATAAAATTTGACTTAAAACCGCAAAGGTATGTTTTTGTACTTGAACAACGCGCGTACAACAGTGTGAAGTCAGAAGCAAGCTAACGACGTTGAGCAAAACTCCATTAATATTGCGTCAGTTTGCGATTAACTGTAGGAAAGCGTGTTTGTGCCAGTCGTTGAAGTATTTCCTTTGGTAAGTATATGTTTTTGTATATTATCGTTACGAAATTGTATATTTGCACAATGCCATGTTTATTTTGTATAGATGTCATGTATTACTTTAAACTGTGGTCAGAAAAGCGAGTGATATTGTTTTTGTAGGTTATGTGCGATTTTGTCACTTCTCTGGCGTCACTTCTCTGGCATATTTCATACTAGAAGAAATACATGAGCGCCAGGGGAGTGACAATATTTTTTTTGTTGATATATAATGTTTTAAGGCTTCATTTCATTTGTTTTAGATACTCGAGTATCATCAGACATCATGGTGAATGTTAAAAAGAAACAAACAAGGGAAGAGAGGTTAGAAAAAAAACGTCAAGCTGAAAAATTACGCTACCAACGAATTAATAACGATCCTGTTAAAAATGCTGAATTGAAAAAGTAATAAGTGGTAAAATAGTCAAAAAGTATAAAGTGTTGAACCAAATTAATATGAACCCTATAAGACAGTCATATACTGCGAATAAAAGTTTGTTAGATATGACACGGAAGACAAGAAACGATAAAACGAATCCGAAGTTAGAGAAAGTAGTCGCAGAGTTTTTTGAAGAAGATTGCAATAGTAAATTATGCCCAGGTATAAAAGATAGCATTACAAAAAATAAAATAAAAAACAGAAGAGATTGTTACAGGACACCATGAAAAATCTACACACCAAAACTGTAAAGACTGAATTTATTTTTTATATTAAAAATATCCAAATACTATAATTTATATATGTTTTATTTAATATTAGTCCCCTTTCTTAGCTAATAATCATTAGCCTGTCACTTCTCTACTTTAATTTGTCACTATTCCGCCAATAGTGTCACTCCCCTGGTAACACATTTTCCTCTGGTGCTTATAAAATTAAAAACTAATGTAAAATCTTCTGGCCCTCATCATTACAAATTTAAAAATTGTGTCAAATAGAGAAATTATCAATATTGAATGGAACAGATTACATTTCTTTCAGGGACACAAAAAAATCAAATACCGTATATTCACCCATATATATGCTCGAGCATACAGAGAACTTATGTTTTTCGGACCCTGTTAAATTTACTTCACTAGATTAATATCGCTAAAAATACAACAAATCTAATGACTAATTACGGCCATAATTCTGTGTAGAATTGTAACTCAGAATTCTTGATTATGTTTTTCATAATTTTGTTTAACCGAAACTTTCAAAGCTAATAATTACACTAAAATTTTATAGTAATAGACATTCTGAGTTTCATTAGTATACTGGAACAAACCATTTTTTTTCATTTTATTGCTTATGGTGGCGAACGAGCAAGCAGCACACCTGATGGTAAGTGTCACAGTCGCCCATGGAGCTTGGCAATACTAAGGTTATAGCTTAGGCCACTGCCTACTAATAAAATCCCCAAACCCACCCAGTTGAACTGCCAGCTTTTTCGCTCACCGAACGAAGCGCAATAGCACATTGCCATTACTCAGACGCTGATCTTCGGCGAAAGTGTGGTACTACCCCGGAACCACCGGCCCGCGGCTGTAGACAGAAAACTGTCAACAGGGTGGTACAAGTACAAGGTACCACTTACATTCATTCACACATTCCGACCCAATTGTCCAGAAGTCTCGCAGCATTATAATTTTACTCAACTTTCAATGGCTATTGATCTTAACCATTATTAGCTAACTTGGGCTTCAAAGTAAGAACGCAAATGCACGTTACTGCTAGAAAAGTCACCACAAAATTCACTGAAAACAAGCAACAGGGACACAATTACGTTATTTATATTTTTAAGCAATACTATTGAAAATTTTCTGGCAATCGATAGCCCGAAATAGTCGATACTATCGATAGTATCGATAGTTTTACGCTAAAACTAATGGTATTAACGATACTATCGATAGTATTGATACTATCGAATGAATCACTATCGATAGTATCGCCGTTATTAATAGTATTGCTCGTGGAGAGCTATCGATACTATCGATAGTCTCGATAGTATTGATATGTACGATACTATCGATAGTCCTATCGATAGTATGAATACTTTTTGAGGTTAACTATCGATAGTCAAACTATCGATTTTTATGCAACACTGCACAGCTGCAATGCTCTGCAATTAATGTGGCGGCTAAGTATAGGTACTGCCATTTTTCATGTTACTCATAGTGTCGTAGACTACAAAGAACTTTATATCAGAGTTAAAAGTAATTTTTTCAGTCATATAAATTGATAGTGACTATAAATAGAGAAAATACAAATTGAACTTTTCAAAATCGTACATCGAAATACACAGAGCCCTATTTTCGTTTTCTCCGCGATAATCTATAATTAGTTTCGTTCCGAACTCCGTGTTTCTATTTTATATACTTACATATGATAAAATTAAAAGATTTTAATAAGTGAAAAATAACACGCAACAGTTTTCAAGCTATGTTACAAATACAAATTAATTTCACTCAAGATTACTAAACAGAAATATGAGTTAGGACTTAGGAGTGAGAGTTCTAATTAAATCCCAAAAACGAGCACTGGCTCTGTACATTTTGATTTACGATTGTGGAAAGTTCGAATGATTTTTTTTTTCAATTTCATGATCATATTAATGATTCATAAGCTAGGCCAAAGTCATCAGATGCCGTATGGCAATTATAGCATTAACTTCTTTGGGAGGCTTATGCTCAAGAGTGGATCATCATAATTAACTTAAGGGTTAAAAACTGTATTAGATGAAGAAATTAAAAAGAACATATTTGTTTTAGAATTTATTTAAACAAAAATGTACAGATGACAAATCATGTGCCCTGCACCTAACATACAAAAAGAAAACAATTCGAATGACTGTGATATACCAGGAATGACATAAATATTTTCTACAGACTTACATTCTATCTCCGATACAATATACAGGGTGTCCCAAAATTCAACGATAAGCCGGCACCAGCAGGTGGACCTACATATGACTACTCGAGAACAAAAAAGAAAAAAATTCTACCTTGATTTTTTTTTTCATTACGATAAAAAAACCGATTTCTTTAAAAATCGTCATCTTTTATTATATTATTAAGTGCCATTGCTACAACTTTACAAGTAATTCTGTGTTTTTTTTTGTATTGGCAAGGTAAGTAGCACTACTATCGATCACAACCATTAAAAATTCCAGAATATCTATAGTTTTTACACAAAAATCAACCAAAACTATGTTTTTTTCATAAATTATGTAAGATTTTGACTTTCAGCTCACTTTCACTCATCACAGTGAAAAAAAAAAGTATGGACACTACTGTGGCAAATAGTATTAAAAATTGGCGCAACTAATTACAATTCTAAAATGGTATAACATTCTAGGCAAACTAGCCACAAAAATATACTTAGGTGTACTATTTCAAAATAACAACCATATTTCGAAAATTGTTAGTGTTGATAGTAATCACTTCTACTATGTAGCCAAAATGTTTTTGTTGCAAGTTCTCAGAATTTGAATGAGACATGTGCGTAGTCCATAAGATAACATAAGTTAGACAGAGATAGATATAGAGAGATTAGAATTTACTATATTATTAAAATTACAATAAACGTTCGAATTGTTTGCCATTGACAGTAATGCAGGCACGACATCGCCTTAAAAATGAACGTTTTATTTTTCTTGCATATCTGATTCTGTTCATGTGATCCACAGCCTGAATTATTTTTTGGCGAAGCTCGTCCAAGGTTGCAATGGGTTTTGAGTAGACTCTTGCCTTTAGACAACCCCAATAGAAAAAGTCCAGGGGATTTAGATCGGGTGAACGGGGTGGCCATAAGATAGGACCAAGTCGCCCGATCCAACGCCCTGGGTACTCTTGGTCTAAGTACTCTCGCACAGGGCGGGCATAGTGAGCTGGGCAACCATCGTTTTGAAACCACATGTTTTGGAAATCACTTAAGGGCACGTCTTCTAATACTCCTGGTAACTCATTTTGTAAGAAGTTCAAATAGCTATTGCCATCTATGTTTCCTTGTAACTCAAAGGGTCCTATCACTTTTCCATTTATTATGCCCGTCCATAGGTTAACCTTAAATTGATATTGCGATTTGTCTTCTCTCACCAGGTGCGGATTTTCATTGTTCCAGCTATGAAGATTGTGAAGATTTAAATAGCCATCTTTCTTGCAGGTTGTTTCATCCGACCTTAAAACTTTGTCTAAGAATTGGGGATCTTCCCTGTGTTTTTGCAGCATTACACGGCAAAATGCGACCCGCAGTGGATAGTCCCGCGGTAATAACGCCTGCACGCGCCTGTAATGATATGGATGAAGCTGGTGACGTTTTAAAATTCTATGTGCAGTACTTTTTGGAATTCCCGTTGCTGTTTGTATGGCACGTACAGAGGTAGTTGTATCGCTTTCTATTTCATTGAGAACTTCTTCATCGTGTTCCGATCTAGGTCTTCCAGCGTTTCTCCTGTCAGATGGTATACGACCCTCCGAAAATGCTTGATGCACGTTAATAAATACGCGATAATCCGGATACCTTTGAAGAGTAGGGTACCTTGCTCGATATAATCTGCTAGCAGCGTTAGCATTGCATCGGCATTCTCCATAAATTAGGTGCATATTAGCGTATTCTAACGCTGTATAAGGTAGCGGCATAATGAATGCTAAACACTTGAAAATAAGGCAAAACTTCTTTAAAAAAACACAAAATCACAGTCTAAAATAATGCCAAGTCAGGTCAATTGCCAGGTCACTTAATTCAATCCAAAGTCGCGTACTGACTTGCTCTGTGCTGCTGAGGACATTAATTACTTCTCTACCTGCATTAATGTTACTAAACAATTAGCATCTATCTATCTCCCTCTAACGTATAATCTCTCTATCTCTGTCTAACTTATGTTATCTTATGGACTACGCACATGTCTCATTCAAATTCTGAGAACTTGCAACAAAAACATTTGGGCTACATAGTAAAAGTGATTACTATCAACACTAACAATTTTCGAAATATGGTTGTTATTTTGAAATTGTACACCTAAGTATATTTTGGTGGCTAGTTTGCCTAGAATGTTATACCATTTTAGAATTGTAGTTAGTTGCGCCAATTTTTAATACTATTTGCCACAGTAGTGTCCATACTTTTTTTTTTCACTGTGATGAGTGAAAGTGAGGTGAAAGTCAAAATCTTACATAATTTATGGAAAAAACATAGTTTTGGTTGATTTTTGTGTAAA
The DNA here is from genome assembly GCA_905163515.2 of Lymantria monacha. Lineage (NCBI taxonomy): Eukaryota > Metazoa > Arthropoda > Insecta > Lepidoptera > Erebidae > Lymantria > Lymantria monacha. The sequence goes on along the minus strand of LR991090.1, from coordinate 33,069,298 downwards.
AACTATAGATATTCTGGAATTTTTAATGGTTGTGATCGATAGTAGTGCTACTTACCTTGCCAATACAAAAAAAATCACAGAATTACTTGTAAAATTTTAGCAATGGCACTTAATAATATAATAAAAGATGACGATTTTTAAAGAAATCGGTTTTTTTGTCGTAATGAAAAAAAAAATCAAGGTAGAATTTTTTTCTTTTTTGTTCTCGAGTAGTCATATGTAGGTCCACCTGCTGGTGCCGGCTTATCGTTGAATTTTGGGACACCCTGTATGTACTTGTCTTCAAACCCAGATTTTTTTTTATTGTCTTAGGTGATGATGAGCAAGCACCTTTAATGGTAAGCAACTATCGACCATCGATTTTGTAATGTAAGGTTTAGACCTCCAGCCATTTGCAAGCATTTAAATTGGTGATATTTAGGACATCTAGAAATGAGTACACAAAGAGGTAGATTTTTTTTATTATTAATATATTTAATAATAAAATATCTTCAGTGTGTCGCAAAGGCTTACTTACTCTACAATAACAAATTTAATGGCTGATAGAAAGCGGATAAGAATGTGCCCGTAACACTAATGAAGGGGTCTAAAGACATGCTTTTTATTTTTAAGCTTTAGCCAAACCGATGACCCCACAACCAATACGGCCTCCTGCGTTGCCAGTGGTCTTGCTGAGCTCGTGACCACCAAGACCCAAGTCGTCAGGGTCCGCGTGTACTACTAATGTACGCCCAATGATGTTGTGGTCTCCGGGATAAACAGAAATTTGAGAATCTTCAATCTTCACCTGTAAATTAAAGATGGATTAATAATTTAATTAACCGATTATTTATATGGATTTTAACCCGTTTGTATTCGATTTTTGCTTGCATGACTTTTCGAATATTTTTTTAGCGTTCATGGTCACCGGAGGGCTTAGGTGTCTCTGACCTTCAACAAGTCATCATTATAGAGATTTTTAACAGATAAAAACCCTCTGTAATATAGCTGTGTGGTAGCGGCTACGAATACTACCAACCCTCACTTTGTCGTGGATTCGTAAAGACGATTAAGAGCCTTATACCGACCTATATGTGGAGTTCCATATGCTACCGTTTGGTCAATAATTGCATTCCCAAGGAGGGTTAACGTGTAGCAGGCGGCCGGTAATAAAACTATTGCCAATAACTTTTACAGTATGTACTATGAAAGAAGAGCACATATTGTATCGATCCCAAGTAATTGGGATAAGAGTAGGAGAATGATGATGAAAAACCCTCTGTAATAATGATTTTTCTGATTAGATAAATATTTGTAATAACCATGACTTGTTGGACGGTTAAGGTGTCACATTGTTCCTTCCGTGACCACAAATGCTGTAAAGTGTTCAAAACAGCGGGTAATAATAATCAAATATAAACTCGATAGAATCCATAAAAAGTAGTTTTATTTTACATGTATTACACATGTGAAATAAAACTCGCGTAAACATTAGAATACACATGAGATTAGTTAGTAATTTAATATTTTTTTTACCAAAATGATGGTCTTTGAAAGAGATGAAGCCAGAACAGATGCAAGAGTAACAATAGGTAATGATGTACTGGAGCAAGTGGATGAATTTGTATATCTTGGATGTGGATTTAGCCGAGATGGAAGGTACACCACTGATATAGAGCGAAGAGTGAATGCGGGAAATAGAGTGAACGGAGCGTTGGGGCAACTTCTCGGTAGCCACCCCCTCAGCCAGAAGGCACGTGTAGCAATACATAACGTAGTGCTTGTCCCAACATTACTGTATGGAAGCGAGAGTTGGGTAAGAGTATGAAAGTAAAATTAATGCGGTCGAAATGCGATCTCTACGGAAAATCTGTGGAGTTAGGCTGATCGATCGCATTCGTAACGACGACGTAAGAGAACGAGTAGGTATGAAAGAGAGTATTGGTGTAAAGATGCGAAAGATGATTCGGACATGTGGAAAGAATGCCGAACGAACGTCTGGTTAAGAAGTTATACAATGCGAAGGTGGAAAGATGTAGGGGTACCGGGGGAGAGCGAGAATAACCTATCTAGACTAGATCGGTCATGTACTGAAGAAAGGTGGAGTCAAGAGTCTCCGAAACCGGCGAGCGTGTATGAAGAGAATTATGAATGTTGAGGAAGCTAGTGAAGTATGCAAGGATAGAGTTCTCTGGCACTCTGTTCTCTCTGCCTACCCTGTAAGGGATATGGCGTGATGATATGTATGTATGTTAAATCCAGTATTTGTTTCTTTTCAGTCAAGTAGTGTATGCTATAGATATCTGATTTGCTTCCTCTACCATAGGAAAGCAAATAAACTACTATACCACAATGGCTGGCATAAGGTTCCCTTGCAATGGTTCCTTTGCAGTTATCTATTAAATCGATTTTTACCAATACTACCTGTAAAGGAACATTGAACCACCCCCCATCAATACATCACAAATCCACTGTTGGACACAGATCTCTCCAAGGTGCAATCGCTAGACTTACAAGGTGGGTTGCCAATCGCAATTGGTGTTCTGAGTCCAGTTCTCTCAGCCATTCTACTGCATGATTTTTTAGATGGTTCTTATGAGTCCGAGTCTGGGTGTTATTTGTTTCCGTTAATTGTATGTTTCTAAAGTCCTCAGAAACACAAGGGTGTTGTTTTTTCTTACTTCAAGTGGGTCTTAAAAAAATATACCTTAGCGACACCAGATGAATCCGCGACAACATTGCCGAGGTCACCGACGTGTCGAACAGCGGCGTCAGGGGCACCGTGGTCAGCCTGGAGCGGATTGAAGTGAGGACCGGCTGACGTGCAACCATTGGTGTTATCGCCAAACTCATGCACGTGGAAACCATGCTTGCCCTGGAAATTGAAAAATAGTGTATCCAGATTGTATTATAAATGCAACACTTTGCAGTTGAATTGGCTATAATATCCAGCCATCCATCCATCATCATCATAATCCTACTCTTATCCCAATTACTTGGGGTCGACACACAATACATACTCTTCTTTCATAGTACATATTGTAAAAGTTATTGGCAATAGTTTTATGACCGGCCGCCTGCCAGACGTCAACCCTCCTTGGGAAAGTAATTGTTGACCAAACGGCAGCAGATGGAGTTGGCCCAGGTGGTTATAATGCTCTTAGTCATCTTTTACGACATTCACGAGCAAAGTAAGGGTTGATAGTATTCGTTGCCGCTACTACACAACTAATCCGGCCATCCATCCATCAGCCCGTAAATGTCCACTGTTGGACATAGGCCTCTCCACGAGAATGCTATTCGAAACGGTCCTGTGCCAACATCCAACGGGTTTCTGCGACCTACGTAATGTCATCAGTCCACGTAGTGGGGGATCGTGTTACACTACACGGCTATTGGCGCCATATATTTAGCGAGACACTTAAATTCACAATAATAATGTTTAAGTAATCAACGCAAGCAAAGCAGAGGGCACAAAATACCTTCTTCTTCTCAGCTCATATCAACGAAACGGACCTACTATACTTCGCTAGACGAACTAGTTTGTATAGAATGTTAAGATAAATCTACCTTCACTATTTTATCCGTATGGTGATGGAGTAAGAATATCACCACTCTCTTTCTTACCTATGGGTGTCGTAAAAGACAACTAAGATATACCTACTCGGCAATGCATATAACATCTATTCAAGAAGAGGAAAACTCCAAATAAAATCCTATACCAACACGTCTGACCGCGTGGTGTAATAGTAGATCCATGTTCCTCCTGTTCTGAAGGAGGCTCCAGCCCAACAGTGAAAGCTATAGGTATGAGTTGAGACGATGATGAGATGATCACCATGATCGTGTCATCGTCGTCTCAACTCATATAGCTTTGCATAAATATTATCTGCTTATTATCATAGGCGTGGAATAATGACCGATTTTTTCTGTTCACGTATGGAAGACCTGTCATTATTGTACGACAATGACGATATTATATTCCTCAGTTGTTTTTATGTAGAATCGTATTATTTAGCTATAGGGGCATTTCACGTGAAGCGGACAGCGGAAGGAAAAAAGTGAGGTCGTAGAATTTGTTTATATTTGGGTTAATCATACCTCTAGTGCAGGACTTTCCAACCAGGGGGGCACGCCCCACTAGGGAGGTGTAGAGAAATGTTAGGGGGGCGTCGTAAGTACGTAATATGTAAGATTACATTTCCAAAAAAAACACAGTCATTACAGTTTTAAATATTTAGTTTAAAATAAATGTTGACTTTTCTGTGTACAATATATTTTTACCGTATTATATTAACATAAGTAATCGATAGAAACAATTAAAAAAATGCATATTCCCTATTGTTCCTAATTGCTTTAATAAAATTAAAATATAAAAGAAAGTGAAAGATAAAATAAAAACTATTCTAGCAAGTAATGATGCATGGTAGGCCAGTACAGATAATTAAAAAAAAAAGTTACTGGATGAAACCCATCTAAAAAAGAAGAAAATATAATAAAAATATCAGGAAAAATAAATTACCGGTGATTTGAGGTCGGGAAGTGGGAGGATGTGGGCTTTGTAGGTTTAAAACGGGTTTATCACGATTCTGCAAAAAATCCAATGTGCCAATTACAGTGCAATTGTGACATAAAAACGAACATTTTCACCAAGTTTCATGAAAACCCAATTTGTTTTGTGAGAGAGAAAAATAAAAAACCCAAAATGTCGGTTATTTAGATTTTTGTAAAAGTACTTAATGATTCAAATGTATTCTTTCGTTCATTATCCTTAATTAATATATTGTATCTGTATTTAACCTATTTAAAATACCTAAAAATAAATAATTTGATTAATAAATAAAATGTGCGTTCCTTATTTTTGTTGAAACTTACCTAAGAGGGGCATGAAAATATTATTTTTAGCTCGGGGAGGCTTGGTGAAATGAAGGTTGGGAAACACTGCTCTAGTGGGTATGAACGCAAATACGTAACATATTTTTTTTACGATGTTTATTGTTTAAGTTATGAGCCTTTAAAAAATAATGATAATTGAAATTCCAATTTTTCCAATGTAAATAATTTTAGACGTAACTATTGCAGACGATATTCAACGCGAGAGGATTTTTTTGCAACCCCGATTTGATTCAGCAGTCACTATACCAGGAACTAAAAAAAATGCATGCCTTCTTCTTATAAAAAGAACCAGTTTCAGCACAGATTCTTCTTGTAAAATAGTAAAAATTATAAAATAAAGTCGTTTTGAATATGATACGATATTTCATTATGTTATGATGTAAATATTATAGCATTATGGTGTCTAAACAAGTAGGTATATAATCGTCACATCACACGCAGTGCGACATGCATGTACATTAATTTACCTATCTTCTTAACTAGTAACCATCCTACTATGAAACTTCTAGCATACTTAAAATATACATTGAGTTATTTTTTGAAATAAAAAAAAATAAAAAAAAATGGTCGAACTTTTTGAAAAACTCGTTTAAAATTTTTACTTCCGGTTTTGGAGTTTATTTTTCTTTTATTTCTAAAAAAATATTTTTAATCAAAAAGGGAAAGAAAGATCTACACGACTTGCAAAGCATGATATTTTTTATTTTTTTTTCTTATTAGAAAATCTACTTCAGAAAAATTGGAATTTCAACTATCATTATTTTTTAAAGGCCCATAATTTAAAAAATAAACATCATAAAAAAAATATGTTACGTATTTGCGTTCATACCCACTAGAGGTATGATTAACCCAAATATAAACAAATTCTACCACCTCACTTTTTTTCCGCTGTCCGCTTCAAGTGAAATGCCCCTATAGGAAAGGAATTCGTATAAAAAAGAAGGTAAAAAATTAATAAAAATGAAAGAAAAGAATGCTGTAGCGGGTGGAACAAAAAACCTCTACGGCTTATTGGACATGTAGCACTTTAGTCCTACTTTGACAATGACCGCTGAAAAATCCTCCACAATGACTAATGTCGTGAAGCACTTTAGTCCTCCAGTGACCTTGAACGCTGACTTTTCAGCATTACCGTTCATGATCAATGTTCTAAACGTCAAAAAATTAAAAATCAAATATAAAAATCTCAAAAATTGTTTCATTATGTTATTAGTTGTAAGTATATCACAACTACAAGGAACGTACCCAAATTAACTCAATGACAACCCAAATTTTTAACCTAATATCAAGGTGACCACTTGTGTACGACAAAGACCCAATTTTGTTATAGCGTAGTACCTACTTTATAAGACCTCTCCCCCGGAATAGGTTTAGTATGGATAGGTTTTATAAGAAGGTAAGGCTCGTGAATTGTTTTCCTACTCCCTCATCACTATACTATATTATCAAAGTTTTTCATTCGCAGCGATAACAAGTTTAAATTAAAGATATTGTTGCAAACTTGTACTAAGCTATTAAGCACAAGTCATGACCTTGTAGTGTTGTTCTACGGCACTGATAATTTATTTATGTATAGGTAGGTAGGTATATGTTCGCGTTATATATATTATGTACCTATATACGAAACAGCACTGTCATCATTAACATTACTTAATTTTTATTGAACTATGTACTGATAGTAAATTATTATATGCAAATGTATCTAATAATTTCCCAGATACTCCTAGCGATCCTTATGTAGACTTTTATACCGCCTGCGTCAAAAGTAATGGTGGTACATTGAATTCTTCACCTATCACCTGGTGTCCGTGTGGTAATGCAGTAAGAATGCAATTCACATCCAACTTGTGGTCTTAGCCTTTTCATATTTTACATTAAAAAATTCTTTGAATAGTGTATGTATAGTCTATTGTTCGTCTGGCCAGACAAGTAGCCTATTTACATTTTTTGTATAGCCATGTTATTTATTTTGTCAGCAGTTGTCTATCTTGACTTCTACAGATAAACTACATAAGTAAAAAGTTTATTGTTAGCATCGAAAGGCAGAATTACCGATCATCAAGATTTAAAGGATTTTTTTTAAGGAAAAATATAGAAAATTCCGTATACTTCTTCGAGGCAGTTTTACTTGGACATTGACGAAATTGCTCCTACTTGTATTGCAGAAGCCCCAAAAAGGAAAAAAATATTGCTACATATTAATTGTAGCCACACAGTATCCTCTTGCTTGCTATGTTAGGTATAACCGCTAATTACGTCTTAAAATACATTATTATTTCCTGTAATGTAAGAAATGTAACAAAACAGGATAGTGCTAACATCATTTTGGTTTTCCTTCCTTTATAAAATATAATTCTTTAGCAAACAATTTAATTAATATCAAGTATTTTCTTTACGTAAAGGCTAATTGCCTTTACCTTATTAATAAATTACACTAGCTTTTATTCACAGCTTAGCCCTCATAAAATGTGGCTTTCCTGAAATACGACTATTATCTTTAGAGAACACATTACGAAAAAAAAAGTACCACATAGATGTCTATCTATGTGCCAAGTTTCATCTAAATCTGTTTAACTGTTTACGCCTAATTGAGTAACAAACATCCAAACATCTTGAAAAATTTATATTTATAGTAAGATAATAATCTACACTTGATTAGACAAATAAATTAATTATTGATGTCATGAAGGACCTCTTTATCATATTCTCAGGCTTGAGGGTCCGATCTCCAAAATTAGTGATGTGGGTCAGGACTCCCAAATTACTTATTGATTTTGGGTAGTTAATGGATCTAGAATAACATTTATCCATTGGGTGGGTATATCATACGCTCATACGCGGAGTGGATCATACGCTCCTTTTGCCTTCAAAATGATCTATTAGTAATCTATAAAATAGATTGCCAAACTCTCAGTGGACAAAGTGACCAAAGAAATGGACAAACCTTTGCAGGCATACGGTAGATAGATGAGTTTCTATCTATCACACACAGAATATAAACAGATTAAACTATTTGTGCATCCCACAAATAATTATTCTGCATGGTAGTTAAGCTAATGACATTTGGTATGGAAGATCAGCACTTAGATCACTAAGTTACTTATATGTTCCCCATAACCAATTGCAAAATACTTATGTTATAACAACACTATAAAACTTGTGTTCTATTTGGAGTTTTTAGCGGGAAATGAAAACTGTCATGTGGTGCTCTTGTATTATATATATTCAATATCTTAGCGTTTTAGCTTTTGTTTATATTAAGTAATTTTGATGGCTTTTTATGTAATTTGATGCACAGGGATTACCGAGATGTAGCGAATATGATATAACAGTGCCTCATATACATTTTCGTTTACTACTAAAAGCCCAAAAAGATACCTTTAATAGTATGGCCACAGCACTGTTGAAGGCAACAATCTGTTGAAAGCAACAATTTGACTTACTAGCGGATGATAACTTAAAATTAAATTAATTTCTAAACAAAGATTGGGCTTAAAGGTCTTAGTAACCAAGCCATAAACTCAAAAAAAGGTCTTCATTGATTTCCTATCGTCATCACATTTTATTTACGTCCCACTGTTGGGCTCTCCACAGAATCTCCTCCACAATGGGACGAAAATGAACCTACTATACCACACTGGTCAGACAACCACAGAACCGATACTGGTCAATAAAACTTATATGTATAGTTTTATTTTGAGTTTCCCTTCTCTTGCATAGATGTTATATTTACCATCTTTTACGACACCCATAAGCAAAATGGTGGATGGTATTCTTAATTCATCACCACATGATTATATGAGATATATTCATTAATTAAATTTTTTTGTTTTGGTATTTTTAAATGTATGTAATCTATAATAAATCGGAACTTAATTATATATTCAACTGAAGGATTTTGTGTTCTTAATATTAAATGTATGTACATACCTCTGTCAAACCGGAGATTTCACCACTGACAACAACTGCTGAATCTTTATTCTGCAAAATATAATATAACATTAGATTATCAAATCAACTTTTTGTCTTCAGCTAGAGTTTAATTTCTCTAGATGATTAAATATTTCTTTATTATTTTTTGTTTACACCTTAACTATGCAAGCTACTCCAACTTTTGCGTCGTCATAATCATCCTCTTAGCTCATCAAGTCCCATAGCTACACTCAACTCCTCCACATCATCATTTTCCTGCTTTTATCGTACACATAGCAAAAGTTATTGGCAATAGTTTTGTGACTAGCCGCCTGCCTGACATCAACCCTCCTTGGGAATGTATTTGTTGACCAAATGGCATCAAGTGGAGTTGGCCCAGGTCGATATATAGCTGTTAGTCATCCTTTACGACATCTACGAGCAAAATAAGGGTTGGTAATATTCATAGCCGCTACCACATAGCACGAGCTTCCTCCATAGTAGGCGGGAAATCAATCTACTATATCATACTGGTCAGGCAGGTAGTATATATAGGGTTTTATGAAGAGGTTTTCTTTTCTTGCATAGATGTTATAGCATATTATATGACTTATTCGTTTTTTAAGACACCCCACGAATGAAAATTTTTTTTTTCAGGATACCCACAAATTTATATTTTTTTTTCTTGGCTATATACTTTGAACCTATTAACATATTAATGTAAATTTGACCACTGCCATTGAGAAGACATAGCTTTTGTTGGAAATTCGAGTAGTCCAATACAGACAGCTCCATCCAGTATGGTTCTTGGTTCACCCTTTTTTATTTATTGAATATTTTTTTCATTATTTTATCAATTATTTTTTTATATTTAAATGAATTTTCAAAAAAAAACACTAAAAGTAAATACTAAGCCAAGCTTGGTCATCTAGATATTTGTCATGATGGACCGTGTAATGCCTAAGAAATGTTACACCATCTTCTTCTTTCCTATAGTGTTAGTTAGAGACAATTATGAGAGACAAGCAGAACATTACTGAATGAAAACGTAAACTAAAGAAAACCCTATACCAACCTAGTCAGAATGGCACATTGGTATTATTTTCATTCCACTGTGAATTAAGCTTATGCCTAATAGTAGGACTTATAATTAGTCTGTAAATAAAGACCTAATACAACAGTGAAAAGAGTAGTTAGGTACTAATAGTGCCAATTACCATTTTATTTCTACATGATTCTAGAACTATTTACCGGCATGACGACATGAATATGTGAGTAGGTAGGTAGTCTTAAATTTAATGTAAGCATTTATTGTAAATTAAAACGTGCAATTTATTAATATTTTCCAGCGCTGTCTCTACTTAAAATAAATGTTATTTGTAAAATACTTTTTTTGTATTAAAATAATTACTCCTCAAGGCTAAATTTATAACCTGTTTAAAAAAAAAAGAATACCTTTTGGTCGAAATAGACGGTGCCGGATACATCGCCTTTAATAACACACACGGCTCGCATCATTTTGAAATGTAATTTATAGAAATTATAAATACAAATTAACTGTTAATGTCGCAACTAGTTTTTCGTTAACTTGCAATGTTAACGATTTTAATCGGACAACTAGAATAGTAGCAGCAGGTAAGCAGTAGAGATGAGCGAATGTGAATGGTTTTTAGAATGATTATTCAAATGCAGAAGAGAACGAATAATTCAATTGCGGTATATGTTCCTTCGAATAAATTTATTTAAATGTGCTTAAATGTTATCCAATTCTTTTGGTTTGTAATTTAATAATAAGTTAAAAATGAGATTTTGACTGCTCTGTGAAATTAATAATAAATGAAACTACTTTAATTTTAAATCAAACTCTTTTATTCCTTATTGAATTTAAAGGCACATAATGACAAGCTGTTAAAGGTAGTATAGAGATAAGGAAGTAAGTTTAAACACTTTAAACAGTCTTTAAATCTCTTTTACAATGACATACTAATAATTATGGTGCGTGAACATAATGAAAATTGTTTAAAAGCAAGTTACGGTAGCAGACTTTAGTTATTTATTTTTTTATAATTCTTTTATATTAATAATAAAGACTAAATGCTGTACTAGAAATAATAATATTTTATGAAATCACAAAAGACTTGCTATTTTTGCTAGCATATTTGTTTTTTTTAAGGAAAACAGTAAACCTAACTTTACAATATCCAGCAGGATTTTAAAAATTATGTACATACATACATTATACATACATACATACATACCATCACACCATGTCCTTTGCAGGGTAGGCAGAGAGAACAGAGTGCCAGAGAACTCTATCCTTACATACTTCACTCGCTTCCTCATCATTCATATTTCTCTTCATACACGCTCGCCAGTTTCGGAGACTCTTGACTCCACCTTCCCTCAGTACATGACCGATCTGGTCTAGATAGGTTAGTCTCGGTCTCCCCCGGTACCTACATCCTTCCACTTTCGCTTTGTATATCTTCTTAACCAGATGTTCGTTCATTTAAAAATTATGTAATACTGTCAATCTGATAAGCTCATATTGAAGAATCACCCCATCATCTGTATCAAGTTGCACTAATCTTAACATTATATTGTCATTCTATTAATCTATTTATCTTAATTTGTTTTTAGAGTTTCTTAATATTTCGGCAATCTTGTGCTTCTTTTTTTTAAAATGTGATACTAAGTTGCAACATTGTGTTAATATATTTGCAATACGTATGGATTCAGAGCTTGATTTTTCAATTTAATAACTTTACTCTTTGGCTTGATTACTTGATTTTCAGATTAAAATTATGGACTACGCAGTGGTGGTCATACTTTTTTAACTGTTGTAATTTTTTTAATGTCTCCCCTGTTATTGGAAAACACTACCGTAATTTTATCTAGAATGCCGAATTCACCACAAATGGTAAGGTACCTTTGTAATAAGGTTCTCGGTCGTATGATATTCTATTATTTTGTTTATTGCTAATGATGGCAGACGAGAAAATATCACATCTGATGATAAATAGTAATACCGTCCATGAACTTTTCCAATACTACGGGTACACATAAGCCAATGCTTGACGTAAAGAAAGTGCTCTTTTTAAATTTCGTTTAACAAAAGCTTTGTCATCATCTTAACTCATACTGGTGAAACACTGAATAAGATATATATGAAATACTAAGATGACTGCGGTACCAAGTGAAACAGTTCCTCAGAGTATTCATTGTGAAAGAGCCGGTAGTGTAACATAGTGACTCAATGTCTCTCCATCGTTCCAGCGCTTCCAGTTTGTTCATGAGATTGAGATCAACGACGATTCCAACAGCACGTCTTTGCAGGGAGTGGAGTATGTTTAGCTGATATTTAAGTGCGCCTGCCCAGAATGTGATCTTATATTTGTATTATATTTAAATGTATGTTTTAAAGTGTTAGAAAACAAAATTCCTAGAAGATATTATCATAAACTGATAAATTGTAAAGAAAATTGTGCAAGACTTGGCTGTATGATCTTTGTTTCGTTTGCCAATTCGAACTAATTAAAAGAAGTAAAGGAACAAAAATAAAAAACAAATATTTGGAGTTGAGATTATAGTTTAAGTTGTACCTATATGTATAAAAAATATAATATGAGTGTTTGGGTATAATATTTTAAGATATAAAAGTGTAGCAAGCGAAAATGGAAAACGGTCAGAGTGAAATATCAAAGATGCCAGGACGATGTTCCGTAGTAGTAAGTGTAGTTTAATAGTAGATTTAATTACTTTTTTAAATATGTTTACATTCATTCGGCATTTTATCGATGTCGGTATGAACATAGACCTAATTATAAGGATGTATAATGCTAGAATCTCCACGCTTAGATTTGTAGACGATTATAGTTGAGGTTAAGTATTGCAGTGGAGCTCGCTGTAGTTTACTCCACTGGTGCTCCTTTAGCCGGCTTTTACGACTCACAAGTAAAAGTAAGGGTGGTATTACATTGTATTCTTAACATAGTTCCACGTTAGGAAATCTTTTCATTATATAAATTACAATTCAGGTACAGTCTTTAACAATACTTTATTAATATTAATTAAGATTTTCTTTAGGTTCTTAACTGTGTGGTAGTGGCTTCGAATACTACCAACTCGTGGGTGTCGTAAAAGACGACTAAGACCCTTATAACGATTCGTGTTAAGAGCCCTCAGCGCTCACCCACAGTCCGGGTAAAGTTGTCATAGCCACCTGAGGCAAACAACTAAGACAAACACAAAATAAAAATAAAAATATAACGACCTTGGCCAACTCCACCTGATGCTGTTTGGTCAGCAGTTGCATTCCCAAGGAAAATTGACGTCTGGCCGGCGGCCGGTCATAAAACTATTGCCAATAACTTCTACAATATGTACTATGAAAGAATAGTACATATTGTATCGACCTCAAGCAATTGTGATAAGAGTAGGAGAATGATGATGATGATGATTTTCTTTAGGTTCTCCATTACATAGCACTATTTATTTAAAGGATACCCTGCACTAATTTAGGTTCTTTCTGCATTACATAGCAATTTTTTTTTAAAGATAGGATAGATAGAACCCAGCCCTAAGGAAATAATCCTTGCAGTGCAGGGGACTTTACAAACATTCAATTAACATAGACAAATTACACTCGAGACTCAGAACAACACTGTGGATCCCAGAAAGTATTGTCCTACATGAGAATTGAACCCACAGCATTGGCACGCAAACTTGGTATCTTAAACACTACACCATCTGTGGATTTTCCTTAAACAGTTTTGTTAGAATATTATTTTATTTAAATAATTTCATTGCAATATTAATAAAATAATATTTTCATGTATATATCATGCCTTTTACTTGCAGGTCCATGAAGATATTACTGAAGCTGACAATTTAGAACCAAAAGTAAGGATATTTTTTTATAATGTTCAAAAAAGTCATTAGTTAAGATTAAGCAAAGAAATTAATATACCTCTGCCTCTTCTTAGGTTTCATAAGAACTCTTTAGTAATATAACTACTTGTTCTGGGGAATTGGCAGAATTCACAAGCCATAGAGGAAATATTGCAGGCATGCTTTAGATCAGGCAAACTTCTCTTTTCCATGTGGTGGCAGTAAGAATACAATTCACCAACTCCAATTGTGCATGTGTGTCATAAAAGAAGACTAAGGGATATAACTTGTTTAAAACATCTATGCAAGGGGAGGAAAACTCAACATAAAACTATACTATTCCATCTGATCACCATGTTGTAGCAGATCAGTTTCCCACCCATTGTGTAGGCAGCTCAAGCTCAGCAGTGGGAGATATATAAGCAGATACTACTCTCTGAAAGCTTACTATATCACTGACCGTTTCTTTTTCTGCTGGTGTTATAAAATTTAGCTGTGGGAATTGGTTCTTAGCTCCATGTATATTTATCTTATTACTATTTGATAGCTGCTTCAGATATGATTAAAATATCTTTCAATACTTATTTTCTACTTCAACTTTCATTTGGTACCACAATGTCATGTTTTGTTCTGATGCTTAAAATGTGACGGGTTCTTTTCCTGTACCACATTCTTGCTTTACATACATTACCTTTTATGAAAGAAAAAGGAACTAATTATTTCTTATTAATTATCTTTGTGGTCAGACTTAGAATGCATTTCACCACCCCCTGTCTTACCTGTGGGTGATCGTAAGAGGTGACTAAGGGATATAAAACGCATATAACATCTATGCAAGAGAGGGAAATCTCGAAACAACACCGTACGATATATGTGAATGTACATGTTATAGTAGGTCAATTTCCCTTTGGAACAGAGGAGGCTTGAGCTCAACAGTGGGACATATATGTGAGCTGAGATGAATGAATGAATGAAAATGATTTTTAGTCTATATGCAAGTACTACATATGAAATAAGATTATTTTTTACCAATTTTATCATGCTTATATTTGATTTTTACTTTCCTGATGTTTCAAAAACTACAGCACATTAATGGTTATTAAAAATTTTATCATTTTAGGCATGCCCGCTCTGTAAATCAAGGTTGAAGCTCTATCAAATTCATTTCAAGGAGATGTTTCTAATGTGCAGTAATATACATTGCGAATATCCTTTTGGTGTTACTGATTACCATGTATACAAAATAGAGTATAACGATGAATTTTTTCCACCCGAATATAGAAGTATTAGCTGTTCATCTATAACCACTGGATCTACACTATCGCAGAATGATTGGTCGGAACTGGATAAATTTATACCGGCAAGTGAGAATCTATTTAGTCCAGATGGTACATCATCGCAGTCGTTTGTTGATAAACCTTATGATATGGAGAAACTGAATAGCATTAAAGAGAATAAAAAGAAAGAAGATAAAATAAAGAATGATGTTAAAAAAATTCAGGATTTAAATAAAACATTGTTTGATTTAGATAGTTCTATGGATTCTATTAATAATGAAAAGTGGTTACAATCCATAGCAAAAATGCAAGAACGTGCTGGTATCCAGCTATTGAAAGAAAATGAATTGGAGAAAGTTAGAACAACTAAGCCTCATATAGGTACAGGAGAATTAAAAATTGATATAGACTCAACAAGAAATGTGATTTCGGTACAAATTGGGACTGAAGATGTGAAATCAAAATAAATGGTTAGATGCCTTGATTGCACAGATGATGTACTGGTTAAGACACCGATTTAGCAAGCCAGTGCCGTAGGTTTGATTGGCCCACGAGACAATATTATGTGTAATATTTTTGTCCTAAGTCTGGGTATAATTTGTGTCTGTTTAGTTATATGTTTGTAAAGTGCCCACAATACAAGAATTATTACCTTAGTGCAGGGTGTTGTATTTATTAAAAAAAAAAATAGAAGACGAGACCTGTATGATTATTATCAGAGTTCAAAATGAGACAAGGTTTTCAACTCACTAGAATATTTAAAATAACTTAACTTATATTTAAAAAATATTTGCAAGCTAAAAATGTTTTTTTTTAATTTCTGATGGTGGCAAAGGAGCAAGCAGCACACCTGATGGTAAGTGTTACTGCCACCCATGGACCTTTGCAATACTTATGGGACAGCTAGGCCGCTGCCTACTAATAAAAACCCCAAACCCACCCATAAAGTTAAACTGCCGGCTTTCTCACTCATCGAACGAAGCACAACAGTATTTTGCCATTGTTTGGACGTCGATTTTCTGCGAGAGTGTGGCACTATCCCGGACGGACCGGCCCGCGGCTGTAGACAGAAAACTGTTAGCAGTGTGGTCCTACCAGAAAAGATGTTCATGTTCACTACATGAGGCCATTGAACTCATATGCATTGATAACTCATTTCAATTGGTTTACCAATTAGGCCAGTGTGGGTAGTTACGTGTGATAAATAAATCATGATTAGCATTATCGTGTTTATATATTATGATGACATTACAAAAAGTTTTGCCTATTGTTTGGAATTATGACTCGCATTATTGTGCTTATACATAACATTATAGAAAATGTTTGCCTTTTGTTTTGGATGTAATTAGAATTTTTATTTAGCGCCAGATTTCAAATCCCACTTAGGGATAAAAAGGAGACTGTTAATAAATCAATACTAGAAGAATTTAGTAGGGGTGTGCGAATAATTCGAATGTACAAATTATTCGTATCTATAAATTTTCGAATAATTCGTATATTCGAATTTCGATTCGAATAATACTATTCGATTCGAAATTCGAATATACGAATTATTCGAAAATTTTCGAATAATTTGATATTTTTCGAATAATTCGATAAATTTCGAATAATTCGATACTATTCGAATAATTCGATAATTTTCGAATTATTCGAATATTTCTAATACCTACAAGTATTTCGCGAATTCATATAAACTATAGCAATTGTTTTTTTTTTAATTTTATTAAATAGTTTAATGAAATAAATATTATTTGGAAAACTTCAATTGGCGACCATAAAAACCCTGAATTCAAAACACTTTGACCACTTATAGAATTAAAAACCAAGCTTTTACCAAATTTTTGCCGAATAGTTCAAAAATTACAAAATTATTTATGAATTCGCGAATTACTTGTAGGTATTCGAATTATTCGAAAAATACCACGAATTACATATTCGAAAAATTCGAATTATTCGAATCGAATAGTACTATTCGATTCGATTCGAACGATATTCGCACAACCCTAGAATTTAGTGAATATTTTGCACTGTTAGTAAAGGATTTAATACATATACAACTATAATACATATACAACTATAGCCCAATATTACATATATGCTAGGTTTTATTACGTGAGATATAAAAACATTATTTAAAGTAAAATATTATATCTTGAAAATGGCAAATTAATTGACTCAGTATTATGGCAGAGATATATAATAGCACAAAAATCATTGAAAAATGATCAATCTTAGTTATTACCATCAATAGTTGTGAAGCTTTATATTAAAATTATAATAAAAATATATATATTTGAGATACAACAGGCTCTTTTATTTAACTGAACGTACCCATACTACGTGAATAGGTCATGTTTTTAAGATCCCTACTCAATGACCACTCGTATATGTTAAGATCCTTCTTCTTGCTTTAATGGCTATAGCAGCTTCAATAAGCCACCATTCTGCCAGTGTTTGTTGGTTAGAGAGTATGCTCAGTGCTTCAACAGGTGCAACTGTCTTGACTTGATTTTCTTGTATTAGGTGGCTTGTGCAGTGTCACTTGATACAATTCCGCTAATGTCCGGTTCACATTAGTATCATAAACATAACATGAGGTGGAGAGAGTGCTTAAGAATTTGATCAGTAATTTGGAAGAAACGTCAGCTGTGATGATATGGTGATTAATCTAAGGGCAAAAATACACAATTCTAAATACTTTACTTAATTAAACTATTGAATGAAATTATATTAAGTTTAAATACTAGACTCAGTTCAAATATGAAAGATACATAATTATAGTTTAATATGGTTTCTATTTATAAATTTACATAGAATTCGATTAATTACTGGTGAAAATACAAGGGATGAAAGTGATCTTAATGAAGTTGGACGAGGGATTTTAGAAGGGAGAATATTATACAGTGAATATTGCAATTTTAGACAACCGAAAAAAATGTGATCAACAGTTTCTTTATCTAGTCCACATTCACACATTGAATGATCCCTGATCCTAAGTTTGCCTAAATGTATTGGGGTACAAGTATGATCCAATCGTAATCGACAGATTGAGGAAGTTATGTCTTTACTGGCTTGACGCATCTTAAAGAACCATGGTTTAAGAGGAATATCTGGTTGAATCTCCCCATAATAACTGCCTTTTAATTTTCTGGTGAACTCCCAATCCTTTAACCAAGAGTTATGGAGGTGTGCCTTAGGGAGGAGACAAAGGTCACTACAAAATATCATAAATTCTCAGAAGAACCAGTCTGTATGGCCGCCTTGGCACATGAATCAGCGGTTTCGTTACCAGGTATACCAGAGTGCCCAGGTATCCAGGCAAGGATTATGTTGACGCCTAGGTTGTGACAATTAAACAAGCTTTATTTTTCTTTGAGGATTATAGGGGATACAGAGTAGAAGGAGTTAGAAAGAATAGATTGGAGGCAGCTTTTTGAGTCTGAAAAGATTATAGTTTTGTCAAGATTGTGAGATTGGACAAAAAGTATTGCTTCTAAAATAGCAATAGCTTCACCGGTAAATACAGAGGAGTAAGTAGGACATTTAAAGCTCAGGCATATTTTAGTTGAAGGACTCCAAACCGCTGCTCCAACTAAGCTATTTGGGGAATGTTTGGATGCATCAGTGAAGATACAATTCCAACTGAAAAATTTAGGGTGAAGATGTTAATTAAAACATTTTTTCGGATACATAGAATCCTTAGTTACTCCAAAATTTAATAAAACCATGGGTTTGTAAATTAACACTTCATAAGGTGTTGTATATAAAGGGTTTTTAGGAAATTGAAAAACAGGAACTGGAAGTTTGGTAAATTTAATGAAGCTGTGAAGAATGCAGAGAATATTGCCTACATCCAGTGAGGAATGTAAATCTGAGAGGTGTTTTAATTTTGATAGAAGGGGATGGTTGTAATTTTGGATTAATTTGAAAAGGAATCTATCTGCTAAATATTGCCATCGTAGAATTATGGGCGGCTCGCCACATTCGACCTGCATGGCATATATGGGAGTTGACTTCATGGCACCAAGTATAATTCGAAGACACTTAGATTGAATTTTTGTTAGTTTATTAACACGATATAAGGTTGGGCGTTCGGGATGATAGAATAAAACAGCTCACTTGATGAGTAAACATTTAATACTACCTATAATCTAATTGGATACATTCTTATATACTTATTACAACACGCACACACGTATACATGTATAGGATACACTACACGCCCATCCAACAAAAGAGAAAAAAAAAGTGTAAAATAAAACATTTTTTTTTAACATTTATATACCTATATATTTAGGTAATTAATACAAAATATCATAATTAGTTTTATGACAATTTTTTTTTTTTTTTTACATGCCTTGATATACAGAGTGGAGACGTCAATACGACAATAAATGAAAACACCGTCAATACTAGTGTATAGGAGTATTTTGAAACTATTAAAAAAGTCCTCACATGCATATTTAAAAAACAATTTTTTCAAACAAACTTTTTATCATAAATATTGAAACAAAATAGAACACCGTTTGTAAATATTAGTTCACTAACCTGTGGTCGGCAAGCGACGAGTGACCTTGTGGTATCATATGTTACAACTTCGAAACGTAGGTAAATACATACATACACTTAATGTTTGGGCGCTATTCATTCTTACTTGATTATTTTATTAAAATAATCACGATAACTTTAATAATTCACTTGGTCGTTAAACTTAAATTTTCGATATGTGCGCCATGGACCCGAACGCACAAATTATATCGTCTTAAAATATTATTTCGAACTCTTGTTAACAGGTCGCCATTGACGGCGATGTATTTTAACTTGTCGAAAGATCGTACAATTCCTTTTTTTAAGTTCTCCACATTATCAACCTCTGTCAAATTTGCGAGAAAAATAATTTAAAATTTGTTCATCTAGGGTGACTCTTACACGCGAAGGAGCACTATCCATATAAGGCAGTAAGGATTGATTATCCCGTAACCTCTGGACAGCTTGCACAATAGTCCGGCCATTGGTAGTACAAACACGTGTGTTTCCATATCTCTTTCGGTACGTACGTATGGTTAAAGCTGCATTTCCGTGATATTCTCCATAAATTAAAATCATATCTGTATACCCGAAGCTGTGTAATTATAACGAGGCATTGTAAATGAGAAAGAAATACTATTCTAACACAAAGTAAGCGTCTAATTACGCACATTCACGTCACAGGATCACGATGGCACACTGACCTACAGACCTATTATAATAGTTTTGAACATGAGACCGAGGTCTTCTTTCATTAAGCCGCATTAGGTAGTTTTAAATTTCTCATCTAAATCTGATGACACGGTTTATATGTATGGATCTTAAGATTTAGGAATAAGGTATAATATGCATTGATTTGTATTACGTTTGGGGAAGACTTGAACTGGTAAACATGGCGATATGTAGGTACTAGTTTCATATTAGTTCATACCGATGCGGCGCGGGAGCTCATTGATAGGCGAATAATTTTAATTTTTATACAGAGTGTGGAAATTGTTAATAATACAAAGTAATGTGCTGCGGCTAAACTATACGACATATTGTATTCAAAGTTTGTATACAGGCTGGGCAAGTCATCAGATACACTAGATTAAAATTATTGTCGTATGGTCGTCTCCACCTTGTATACATTGGTGACATAAAATAACTATAACAAAGAACAACTATAGAATAAATTTATAATTATTGAATAAAAAGGACACAAAAAAATAACATAAAATAGCTATAAAGTGCTGCCTGTCTTTACATATGGTCTAGTTCGGTTCTTGTGTATTGTCATATGTTTATCTTTATAATTTATTGTTATATTTGGCTCTGAAATGTCTATTATCTGAAATGGACCAACATACAGAGGATCAAGTTTATTTGTAACTTGTTCATTTTTTAACAAAATCATATCACCAACTTTATATACCTACAATTGTATTCATTTCCTTATCGTACTTTATTTTCCTACACTGTTTACTATAAATTAAATTTTGTCTTGCATCATGTTGCGATTTCATGTAACCGATACCTAAGTTGTTGTGGATAATCGTAATGATTATATAAAGGATCTATGTCAGACATTACATTCATTGGCAAACGACATTGCTTCCCAAATACTAGTTCATAAGGTGTATATTTCGTTTCTGTATGCACCGTAGTATTAAAGGCAAAACACCAGTAGGGTAACCATGTGCTCCAATTGTGTGGTTCCCCGTCTGTTTGAATTCGAAGGAATGAAACCAAATTTTTATGCGTATTCTCGAGGGAGCCTATCGAGGGGTTGTGATACGCCGTGAATGTTATCTGTTGTATACCTAAGATTTGGTGCACTTGTTTCATAATATTAGACACAAATTCGGTACCTCTGTCCGATATTACTTGTGACGGAATCCCGTAACGTAAAATAAAATTATTTATAAAACTTTTAGCCACTGAAACTGTATCCTTATTTGTCAGTGGATAAGCCTCTACAAATTTACTTAAATCGCACTGTAATGTGAGAATATAACTATAATTACAATTATCCTTATATAAAGGCCCTACTAGATCTAAATATACTCTATCGAATGCGGATGTACCGGTATTCGTGATAACCATCGGTTCTTTTATATATTTATTTAAATGCTTATATCTCAAGCATTTGTCACATCGGTTAACGTAATCTGTCACATCCTTGTACAACCCTGGCCAAAAATATTTTTTCTTAATATTATTTATCATCCTCCTAATGCCCGCGTGGCCGCTCGTTGGCAAAATGTGATAATCATTGAGTATAATGCGCTTAGTATCGTTATCACTTATTTTATGGACACCCTTTAAAATAAACAATCGTGGTTCGGACCAATTTGGTGTCTCATTTAATGTGTTCGTTAAATTCTCTATTAATTGAGAATTATCAGTATGTTTTACAATATAAAGACTATCTAGTTTTGTCTCTTTACAAAAGTTTTCCAATGCCCTCACAAAAGCAGCTCGTGCATAATATGATCGGCACATTGGTTTGACATATAGTATCGATTCAGAAGAACTATAACTAAATAACCTAGATTTGTCTTTCGCACTATCGTCAATTTTCTTCCAGTCATGCTCATTTATAAATAATAATTCTGTACAATCCTTTGGTTTTTTAAGTATCCCCACAACTTTTGGGTGTATGGGCCGATCGTTAATGGTAAACTTATCGACCAGATGGTTGTCATTCTTCTCTAACGTACCTACTTCTATTATTCAATCTCTTTCTCTGCGCTCTTGTCAATACTGAAATAGCATGCTCATTCATCTCTTTCAACTCGTTACTTGTTATTAGTATCCGTGATAAGGCATCAGCTACATTGGCTTCACCTTTTATATACCTTATTTCAAAATTATATTCCTCTAGCAACAGCCTGAATTTCATTAAACGACTCGAAGCATTGTTCAATCCAAATAAATAAATGAGAGGTTTATGGTCAGTTTCGATTATGAATTCACGTCCGTACAAATACGGTCTAAAATATTTTACAGACCACACTATCGATAAGAGTTCTTTTTCAATAGTGGGGTAATTTTTTTCGGCTTTATTTAAGGAACGGCTAGTGTAAGCTACAGGTAATCCGTTTTGATTACAAAGCACAGATCCGATAGCATATCCCGACGCATCTATTTTTAATATAAATTTATGATTTTTGTCTAGATTAGGGTATTGCAATACAGGTGGTGTAGTTAGAGCTTCTTTGAGCGTATAAAATGACGTTTTACAGTTATCGTCCCACCGAAAGGGTACATTTTTGCGACATAGGTTGTTTAACGGTAAAGTAATCTCGGAAAAACGAAGTATAAACTTCCTATAATAATTTGCAAACGCCACAAATCTTTTGGTCTACGCTACGTTTTGGGGAATGGGATATTTACGCAGGACAGACACTTTTCGGGGGTCCGGCTTTATACCTTCTACTGATACCACGTGGCCAAAAAACAGGAGCTCTTTTTTAAGAAATTGACATTTTGCGGGACTTAACTTTAAATTGACCTTGCGTAGGCGTGATAAAATATCAATTAAATTTTTATTATGGGCATCCAAATTTCGCCCAATACAAACTAAATCATCAGCATATGTCAGCACTTTATCATAAGTCAGCCCCGACATTGCTATCGTTATGGCGCGACTGAAGGAACTGGGGCTCGTCTTAAGACCCATCAGCATTCTAGTCATTTGATATTGTCCTGACGGTGTAGTGAAAGCTGTATACTTTCGACAAGTGGAATTTAATGGAAATTGGAAAAATGCTTGGTTTAGATCTAAATGTGAGAAGTACATAGCCCCTGATAAGGAATCTAGAACATCTGTGATACTGGGTAATGGAAATTTATCACCAATAATGCGATCATTTAGTTTCCTAAAATCGATAACTAAACGCCAAGTTTTATTTTCACTATTCTCTGACCCTTTCGGGACAAGAAGAACTGGGGTGGACCATTCACTACAGGCGGGCTCAATAATTCCGTCATGTAACAATTTTTTTACTTGTTTTTCCATTTCTCCTCTTTGAGAATATGGTAAACGGTATTGTTTAACATAAACTGTTTCACTATTGGGCTTTAACTGTATATTTTGCTCATATAAATTACAAGTCGACAGTTTATCTGCTGGTAACATAAAAACGTCTGAGAATTTTGCACAAATATTCATTATAGAGGTCTTTTCCTCTTCATTTAAATGGTTCAAATTTAATAGAGAAAACATTTCACGTACTCGCTTCGGGTTAACTATATCCTGTCCAAAAGAACAAATTGAATAATTGCTTAAATAATCTGATTCCGGTTTAAAATAACTGAGATTGGCTTCAGTCTCTCGTGTATTTAATATTTGTATCGGCATTTTGCCATTTGCTATACTCGCAATACCGCCGCATAAAAAAACACCTTCACATAATTCTCTTGGAAAAATCACACAGTCATCTCTTAACTCGGTATTTATATAATATATTTTTTCACATCTTGGTGGTATGTTTAAATAACTGTTATTACCTAACTTGCCCATACTTAAAAGTAAAGAAACGTCCCTATTACCATCCCCTAAAGTTATATAATTGGTTTCGAAATCTATCTTTCAATTAAACTTTCATAAAAAATCTATACCTAATATTCCGGCTGTTGGGGTCGGGAGTTGTTTTATAACATGGAATTTATGTTTGAATTCCAAACCCTTTACGGACAAAGTTATGTAAACATAGTCTTCGGTTTGTAATTTGCCTCCAATACCATTTATGTAGATTCGATTCTTATAAATGGGTATGTTTAGATTTGACAGCGTTTCATATTTTATTGCGCTCAACGATGCCCCGGTATCAAGTAACCATCTATATTTGGTGTTACCTACCGCGAGCTCGATTGAATTACTAAATTCACAATTACAAATACTATTCGCCACGAAAAAACTCATGATGTCATTCGACTCGTTAGTTGTACTAGAAAGAGAATTTATGAAATTAATTATGTTATTATTATCCTGAAATTTGCAACGACGATTATAGTTATTACTTCTAATAAAAGTCCGCGTATTTTGTGGATGTTCCCTTGGCGAATAAGGACTGCGCGCTGCGCGTGATAGTTTGTTGTGTACCGGGTTATGTTGCTGCGCATATCCGGATCGCCCTGCGCGATAGGCTTTAAATCTACCACAGGGATTGTCGTACGTACTTGCATGATTTTGATTCCCAAGGTAAACGAACTCCTCCTTATTCTGGCGCCTATAAAAAACCTCTTCATCTTTTGCACCCCTGATGGCATCCTTTAACGTTGTATAATTACGCGCTGTTAAAATAGTACTTAATTGTCGATTTTTGAACCCACTAACGAAACTTTTAACGGCAATTTTTTCATTTAATGGGCGTAATATTTTAAGAGCACTTTGATCGCCATCGGCATGCGAAATCGTCAAATCTACGAATAATTGTTCTATTTTACTGCCATAATCGTCTAATGAAGTACCGTTTTGTTTTATTTGAATTAACTCATTATGAATCGCCGTATCTGATTTCTTCGTCAATAAATGGTTTCGTATGTCGCTTAATAGTTCATCGCATGAGTCATATGATTGTAAAAGTCTCAACTTAGCATTTTGTGTTAAACGTGTTTTCAATACAAATTTTATTAACATACTCTTACCTTGGTCATCCAGCGCGGTACTGTATAACTCGATTGCATCTATCAGGCTCCAGGTGACGTTCTCATCACCCGTCATCATAGAGAGCATGGACACAGCTGTTTTAAAATTAAATTTTTCCATGGTGGCGCTTGTTGAAATCCTAAAACCTAAATCTATCTTAGAACTCGATTGGGAACTGTAATCTCTAGAACAGATCGTTTCAATTTACAAATATAGATCCTTTATCGAATCATAATACGATTGTACCTCACATATAGCCTGTCCTTTAATATGTTTCTCTTCAATTTGTTTCTCTAAGAGATCCGAACATACATAAAATTCTTGCTTTAATTCATGGGCTTCTTTTAATTTTTTCTGTAAAATGTCCTTAGTTCTCTTAGAATACCCTAACTTGACTAAATTGTCTTTAAGTTGCTTAAGGCTTTCATATATGTTTTTTAAGTCACTAGCCATTACACATTCAAAGTGATCCGTAACAATAAACTTACAGCGTAATTATATAAAATAGTTATTTCTTAAATCTAATATAATATGTATGATATAAAATCGATTACCTCGATTCCTTATACCGTTATTCCTTGTGGCATTGCATTACTTTCTCAGCATCTCAACTTCTGTCTCCTCTCGATGACCTCCGTAGTGTGCGCGAGGGTCCCGATGTCCTGTACTCGAACGTCTTAAGGAGCGCCTTAAATTTTGGACGGTTGACTCTTCTCTAATCCACTCCATATGGCATATTTTATACATCTTGTATGCTAGATATAGTAGTCCAACGCCCAGGATAGTGCAGATAATGATAAGCGCAACGCTTATGGCCGAGAGATGATATTTTAGCTCTTGGACAGTAGCCGTGTTAAAACCCAGTGAGTTTTGGGTTATAAAAACGTCCTCTTTTTCAACCGTTGATCGACACATGTCTTGCTTTTCTTTGTGTATGTCGAATATATGTATTTTGAATATAATTTGAAATTAATTTAATAGTTCGCTTACTATACTATACGCGACGCCTCAACGAACCCGAGCCAGATCGCCGTACATGGCGGGGTCGCCATATAAGGTTGGGCGTTCGGGATGATAGAATAAAACAGCTCACTTGATGAGTAAACATTTAATACTACCTATAATCTTTTTTTTTTTTTTTTTTTTTTTTTTTTTTTTTTTTGGTAACGCAGTGGTTAAAAATGCATTTCTCGCATACCCGCCCCGGGCGGGGTATGTGGGACTCACAGGCCCTGAAGGGGACACTGAATACCCACTAAAACATACCAACTGCGAGCTGTTAGCCGAAGGGGCTTTTACAGCTTAACCGGACTGCGGGCGAGCCCGAAGGACCTATAATCTAATTGGATACATTCTTATATACTTATTACAACACGCACACACGTATACATGTATAGGATACACTACAACGGCTTGACTTGTTAGAAATATTTAAAAAAAAAAGGAACATTAATCAAAGTGGCTACGAACTATTGCGTTGTATAGCAATTTTTGGGTATAGGGGTGAGAACCCCACCAGACCCCTGACAAAGAACAAAGAATGTCTACATTTTTTTGACATTTTTGTACAATGTATTCAAAATGTTGACATCCTGTCATTCTTGAATCAAGTTTGATAACTAAAAATTTTATATTGGTTGTTTGAGGAATAATATCACCATGTAAATTTAAACTATTGGGAGGAAATAGTCTTTTTTGGAGAAGACTATTACTGCACTCTTAGAAGCTGACAGGGAGAGACCATGTTCTACCATCCATTCGCCAAGATACGATAAGGCTGAGTTTCATTTATCTGATGCTTCCTCTATAGATTTCACTCTCACATATAGATCGAGATCATCAGCATATTGGAGGATTCACAGAATGAATTTACAGATCTTTCCAGGTCATAAATATACAAATTGTAGAGTAAAGGGCTCAAAATCGAGCCCTGTAGCAGACCTCTCCAGACAGTTTTGGGTGGTAGTAAATTTTGATTGCATTTAACAATTATAGACCGTTCCATTAGCATGTTCATAATGTAACGAATGAGACGCTCAGGTATATTAAGCTGAAAGAGTTTCCTTCTTAGTATTTGAAGCAGCACACTATCATAAGCTGCTGCTACATCAAGAAAAACTTCCACCAATAAATGTTTAGTTTTAAGTGCAATTTGAATGTCTGTTATCAATAAACTTAAACTGTCAATGGAGTTTAAGCCTTTAAATTGGGATTCAGCTAATATGGAGCTATTTTCTACTAACCGCTGCAGTCTATTTTTAATCAGATGTTCCATAATCTTGGCTTATACCGATTTCAGAGCTATGGGCCTTCGACTGGATGGATCAGAGGGATCCTTACCAGGCTTTAAAATTGGTATAATTATCTGAATCTTCCATTGTTCAGGGACTATGCCATGTATAAAGAAATGATTTAATAATTCTAAGTATGTTTGTTTAATTTTATTGGAGGAATTGATAACAAAAGAGTAAGGTATGCCGTCAAGACCAGGGGAAGAATCCCTAAGTCCATCAAGAACTAATGTTAATTCTAAAAAAGAAAATGGAGAGTCAAAATTATTGAGCAATGGAAGGAAATATGGATGTGAAGGAATGGAATCTTGGGTAGGAACGAAAGGGGAGCTAGTTTGTCCATAAAGCCCTCTAGCCAGGATGATGGGTCACTATGTGTAATATTATTTGTGTTATAATATCCTCTAAATCGTTTTATTTGATTCCGTATTATGCTAGTTGGAGTTTTTGAAGACAAGTTTTTGCAAAAGTCTAACCAAGCAACTTTTTTCTAACCAATCTTTTCATTTTTGCTGCTGCTTGTTGGTAAATTAGAAGATTATTTCAGTTATGCAATAACAGTAGTTACGTTTAGCTCGTTTTCGTTTAGTAACAGCTTCTGTGCACTCTGAGTCCCACCAAGGTGGAGACACTCTAAAATTTTTATCAAATTTTTTAAGTGGGATATGAACAGCCGCAGAAGAGAGTATATTTTCAACAAAAATATTGTAAGATTTAATGGGATCAGTTTCTAAGGGCAACATAGAGGAAGAATTCAGTTTTACATCAAGAGAAGAAGAGTAGAATTGCCAGTCTGCTGAAGACAGCTTATATTTTAAAGAAGGGCAAGGATTGCGATAGGGTGAGACTTTATTGGGTACTCCTCAGGGGTATTCCGTCGGGCCGACCACTGACGTCAAGTCACTCTGCTCCGGTGGTCGGCCCAACGACGAAGGCGACGTCACGGGTGGGTTACGGGTGTGCGTGCTTACGCCCCTCTGTCACCCCAGACGGAGTGGTGCGAGGAGTGCGCCGACCGTAGCCCACCCAAAAAAAAAAAAAAAAAAAAAAAAAAAGAGGGTGAGACTTTATTAGGTATAGAAATAAGGATAGGAAAATGATCACTATAAAAAGAGAGTACTTGCCATGATAGAACAGAAGATAAGGATGGAGAGCATAGAGAAAGGTCGACAGCACTCCTCCGGTTTTGATGTGGAAGAACTCGGCGTGTCATCATTAACAACAAATAAGTTGCATTCATCAAAAATATCCAAGAGAGAGAGAGGCCAAACAAGTCACAATGTCCTGAGCTCCATAGAGTATGGTGGGCATTAAAGTCTCCCATGACAACCATAGGGGATGGGATGGATGAAAGAAGAAGAAGAATAACGTGTACCCGGTATCAACCATGTCTCAGAGATGGCAATAACTGATGGATGAAATTTGGAAATCAATAACAGTAATTCATGTTTCTTACGATGTATGCTTTGAATGTTCCATTGTATGACTGTTGCTGGGTCTATATTGACTAGATAAAGAGACTAATTGTGTAATTTTAGAGGCTACGTTGTACGGTAAAGGATGAGGATTCATTAATATCATATTTATAATTAAACTTACAAGAGATTCTAACATGTTTTCATTTTGTATGTCACCTGTTTGACTGTTGGTTATAGCACAGCCATTTGGTAATGCTGATGGAGGGTCAAAAACAATTTTATTGTGTGCAACTTTATCATATGATTGGTTTACTGGCTTTGAGTGAGAGGGCTTGCGGATACCTCTTGGGTGGGAAATTCTGGGGATGGAGTGAGATGATTGAGCTGGAGTGAAAGATTGTGAAGATGTTAGATAACTAGGAGAAAGATTATTGGGTACTGATACCTGAAGAATTTCTGAATACAGACGGGAAGCTTTGGGAAATTGCAAAGCAGCTTCCTCGTATGAAATACTATCCTGTGCCATTACAATTTTTATGGATTTTTGTCTTTCTTGTTCAGGACAGCATTTGTTGATGGCAAAGTGCTTTCCTGAGCAATGCAAACATGTAGCCTCTTTCTCTTCAATGTCACAACTATCTCCTAAATGATCTTCAGTACAACGGAAGCACCTAGGTTTAGATCTATACTGAGCTCTAGTGTGGCCAAATCTGGTAACATACATAGCATTGGATAGTTGGAAAGTGATAAATTTCTACAGGGAGAGATCTGTAAAACAAAAATACTTTTGATGATACTGTCTCCTTGGAATGTCACTACTACGGACTGAGTAGGTATCCAGGTAGTATTGCCTTCACTGATATTTTTTCTATTAAGACTTCTAGCTTTTAGGATTTTTCCACAGCCAGCAGGGAGTTCTAAAAATTCTACAAACTCAGACATAGGGATATCGGCAGACACTTGGCGGACAATCCCCATGCGGGTAATGTTATAAGAAGGGATCACTGCTGTATATTTATGTAATGGTAAGATGGGATTATTTAAAAAAATTATCGGCCATGTCTGCAGAGGTAAATTCTACCGAGATTTTATTCCTGCCTACTCTCTTAACACCATCAGCACGAATATTTGTAATTTTGTTACTTTTTAAAAAATTACCAAATTTGATTGCCCTGATTGAAGTACCGGCTGATAAATCCGGTTCCGTTCATGATACTAATCCCACCACACATTCCCACCACTGTAACTCCTGTAAGCCAGGATCCACAATGGTCTCCATAAAAGACACTGAGGTTTGACCCTCAGGAAGTCCCGGGAAACGCTTTTAATTGTCTTGGGAACCGCAACAAATTTAATTAGAAAAGAAAAACAGGAGGAGTTGAAGAATTTCCACTTCCCTCCTATGCAAAGCGGGAGACATGAAGCAAAATTGGCTAATAGGCCAATAGATAGGAGGATGTACTGACACGTGAAGCGTAGCAGTACAGCACCACGGATATGACAGAGCTTAAGGGGCCTATATGTGAGCCTTAAGTTTGATTTCAATAGTAGGTATGGCAGAAGCGCCTGAACGCACGGAAATTTTCGCGAGTTGCTACAAGGTCCGTATAATATATAACCCCCGACACGACTTGCAGACTGTCTAACATAAGATCGCGCTCGTTTTGCCAGAGACTGCACTTCCAGAGTATGTGATGGGCTGTTTGTTCAAAATCGCAGTTTGGTGTGGGACATCGACAAAATGGTGAATCTACTAGTTTAAAATAGAATAATTTACTTCTAAAATTACCATGGCCTGTGAGGAATTGTGCTACATAGTGGTCATTTTCTAGCCAAACCTCTAAACGCTCTCGAATAGATGGAAAGAATAGATATAGATGACGACCCTTCGTTGATGAGTCCCACCTTTCCTGCTATTCAGTCAGGAGCTCCTCGTACACGACGGATTGCGGCGCAAAAAGTCTGGTAATTTTAATACGATCGCGCGGTAAAAGAAAATTGGTGTTCGTATTTTTCCTGGTGGAATAATACAATGACACGCGCCTTTGTATCTCCAAGTCGACCGGAAGTACACCTGCAAGTACTGGTAAGGCTTCGGTACTAACTGTTCTATATGCTTTACATAGGAATATTAATGCTAATCGTTGACTTTGGAGTAATTTACGCCGTGCCGCGCCTATCGTAGTTCTGTCAGCCCAGGCTGGGGCACCGTAACATATACACCCCAGATATGTGGCTGTATATATGATTTTAAGTGTATTAAACCAGATGCCCCAGGTAGACGTTGAAATTCTAGTAAGAGCATAAAAATTTCGTTTTGCCTTTTCACCCACAGTTTTAATATGTTCAATGAATGAGAAGCTTTTTTTCTAAGACTAGACCAAGATAACAAAGTGACTCTTTCCTTTTAACTGTCGCATTATTAAATCTTATGCGTGGCGTTGACTGCAAATTACCCTTTAATAAAAGATGATAAGTTTTATGAGGAGCGAAATTTAGCCGATTTCGTGCGCCCCATTTAACTATTAAATTAAGACATGTATCCGGCAATTTCTCAAGTCCGTCTCTAGTGTTCGATTGTATGAGTAGAAGACCGTCGTCAGCGTAGCCGATCAATGAGCAGTTTTGAGGTAGAGGGAGCTCAAGAAAGTCATCGAACCCTAAATTCCACAGATATGGGCTTAACACAGATCCTTGAGGACAGCCCATCGTTAATGATTTAGACACAGCATGGTGACCGAGCCTCAGTGTGGTTGAACCTTGAAGAAAGTAAGACTGTATGAGTTGGTAGATGTTTCTGAAGCATCTACGAGCCTTTAGTTTAAGTAGTAACATCGGCCACCAGGCGTTGTCGAAAGCACCTGAGATATCTAGGAAGATGCCTGATAATACATATTTAAATACTGATGCCGTAACAGTTTTTCTAACGGCAATAACCGCATCAACAGTTGATTTCCCCGGGGTAAATCCAAATTGTCTAAGATTGAATGTGGGGCCACCCGGTAACAGACGAGGAACAACCAGGCGTTCTAAGAGCTTACCTAGTGATGGCAGTAGAGTAATTGGCCGATATGACTTCGGGTCGTCCGGCGGTTTATCACCGTGTTTCGGTATTATACGTATGAAGCCGCGACGCCATAAACGAGAAAAGATTCCTTCGGCTATACAACGATTGTATACTAGTAACATTGAGTCGGCTGATGTTCGACAAGCTTCTTTAATCTTTTTATTTGACATTTTATCTTCTCCGGAGGCTTTATTGAGAGGAAGAGCTTTTACAATATTCAAAAATTCAGCTAGGGAAGGGAGATCAGACGTAGAGGATAGTGGTGGCAATGTAGCCCAAGCTCTTATTTGCGCATGATGTTCGGTATCAATTGCCACGTTGTCATCTGGTATTAACGTATTTATTAAAACCTCCGTGGTCTCCTCTATACCCGCGGTGTGCTTATTATTTATTTTAATATTTTGTATGAAAGCTAGGTCAACCGATCGATTGGTTTTAAATTCGTGATATAATGGAGACCACGAGCCCTGGTTTTCTAGTTTTTCCACTAATCTATTTAACAACGCATCTTTAGACTTTTCAACCGCAATCCGGTAACAAGACCTTGCAGTTCTGAGTGCAAGTGAAGACTCATCAAACGCTATTCCCGTTATTCGAGACTTTGAGTTTATTATATTTCCTGCGTGCTCTTCGAAAACGTCTTCGAAGTTCAACCAGTTCATTGTTCCACCAGACACACCTTTTAGTATTGGGCAGAGATGTACGGTCCAGAGCTATATCGGCACAATATATTAAAGAGTGTGACATTATTTCCGCACTTTCTTCCGCGTTTAATTCTTTGCGAGTGATATCCCTGGCACACGAGGCAAATAGAGAACTAAAGAATTCCCAGTTTGCTCCTTTACAAATGTAAAGGAGCAAACTGGGAATTCTTTAGATATAAATATATCTAAAATTGTGACACTGACTGGGAGGATCCTGTATCAATCCCGGTTTAAATTCATACGCGATCAGGCGATGATCACTACACGACGCGTCCGGGAGGACGCGCCACCTATAACGTCTGCGCTTGAAAGCGTGATGTCAATAGAAGATTCGCCCATAGGGCTGCAAAATGTTGGTGGTGCGTCGGGTGTATTGTGGATGGATAAGTTCATCTCAGCTATGAAATCTTCTATAGCACACCGTCGATCAGTATCGGTGTATCTCACCTTGCCATACCATAGAGTAGATGACGCATTAACATCAGCGCCTACTATCGTTTTCCGACCCATAAGGGATCGCAAGACATGGCGAAGAAGGTGTAAGTGTGGACTAACTGGATCAAAATATTGAAAATAATAGCTCACAACGAAAACCCTACAGGATGGGGACATGACCTCTGCGACAGCATAGTGTGACGTCATGAGATTTTGTAGTGACGTGACAGTAAATTTGGAACTTGCAACATAGATGCCGGCTCGTGCTTTGTTGTCAAATTGTACAACCCTATTACGCAAGCGAGTGCTGTTGTATTGCTCTTGTATAAGTACGATATCTAAATTAAATTCTATAACTAGACGGTCTAGCTCTGAGGTCGCCACCCTATCGTTATGGAGGTTTAATTGCCCAATATTCAAACTATCCATTTCTAATAGTTAGTATTGAGCACCAGTTGTTCTAGCTTCAGTTTGTAAGTGGGGCAATCTGACGCACCACAAGGATGATCATATGGTTTTTTAAATCGTGTACAAGACGCACATTTAGGCTTAAAATATTGTTTGTCCTTATTTGTGCAGGACTTCGTAATATGTCCTTCTGTGCAGTGACCACACGTAGGTGTCTTTTTCGTACAATATTTCGCAACATGTCCGTGTACCTGACAGTTTGAGCAGCGTACTACTTCTAAATCATTGTAGAAGCGGCAGCTGGCCCAGTCTATAAATAATTTTTCCTTGGTGGTTAGTAAATGAACGCGCACTTCGGGATCAAGTTCGATACCGATCCATTTACGACCGTTTTGTAATTTTCGGTTACGAATAATTTTTGTGGCTTTTTTAATAAAATCGTCTTTCTGACATTGTGACATTTCGTCTTTGACATTTTGACGTTAAAGTGCGACAAGGAACGCATTATCTTCCATAGAAATAGGAACGTCCTTGATTAGTAAGCGCGGTCGTCTACCTTTCGGTTTTTCTAAACGCAAGCCAGCGGCTTTAATGGCATCGACAGCTGACACTAAATGGTGACGAATTATTAGCACTAGGTACCGGTAAAGGTTTCGTCTCGGGTGTAATGTATGCCGGAGACGGCTCATTATAAAGGGCACGTCTGCTGTTACCGGCTGGCGGTGAGCGAGGTGTTAGTTGACTCAAACGAAATACGTCAGCGCCACGATCAGGCGGTTCGCTATCATTGAAACATTTAGGCATTTTAAAATTATGTATATAAAATAATAATAGAAGTAAACAAAACAGAAAATAACGAACTCAATAATAATTATAAATCTACCCACTACTTAGGAATATAGAAAAGCTTACGGATTGTAGTAGTATTTAAGTATAAACAAGAACAAATACTTATCGTAATTTACGTAAACACGAGCTAAACATAATAAAACACGATTGAAAACACAGCACGAGTCGATAGAATATCCTTAAAAGGACAAAACTATTTTTAATTCGCACACGAATCAACTTCACACTGTACCGAACGGAGGCAGGGAGGGGAGTGATCCGTCCGATCCGATCCGTCCGTGATACGTGTACAATATTTGGCTCCTTGTCTGCTGAGGAATACGTCAATTCAGTAATAACAATAGATACATACATATCATCACGCCATATCCCATGCAGGGTAGGCAGAGAGAACAGGGTGCCAGGAACTCTATCCTTGCATACTTCACTCGCTTCTTCAACATTCATAATTCTCTTCATACACGCTCGCCGGTTTCAGAGACTCTTGACTCCACCTTCTTTCAGTACGTGACCAATCTGGTCTAGGTAGGTGAGTCTCGGTCTCCCCCAGTACCTACATTCTTCCGCTTTCGCATTGTATATCTTCTTAACCAGACGTTCGTTCGGCATTCTTTCCACATGTCCGAACCATCGGAGCATTCCCTTTCGCATCTTTACACCAATACTCTCTTTCATACCTACTCGCTCTCTTACGTCATCGTTGCGAATGCGGTTGGTCAGCCTAACTCCACAGATTTTCCGTAGAGATCGCATTTCGACCGCATTAATTTTGCTTTAATGCTCTTTTCTGCATACCCAACTCTCGCTTCCATATAGTAATGTTGGGACAAGCACTGCGTTATGTATTGCTACACGTGCCTTCTGGCTGAGGTGGTGGCTACCGAGAAGTTGTCCCAACGCTCCGTTCACTTTATTTCCCGCATTCACTCTTCGCTCTATATCAGTGGTGTACCTTCCATCTCGGCTAAAACCACATCCAAGATATACAAATTCATCCATTTGCTCTAGTACATCATTACCTATTTTTACTCTTACATCTGTTCTGGATTCATCTCTTTCAAAGACCATTATTTTGGTTTTGCTCACATTCACGCGTAGACCCCTTTTCTTACAATCTTCTGTCGTTGTGTCGACTAGGGTCTGCAGGTCAGTCGCTGACTGTGCCAGCAGGACTGCATCATCTGCACAGAGCAGAGTACTGACCACTGAGTCGCCCATCTGGACTCCCACATTCATATCGTTCAACCTTTGGAGATATTTATCCAGATATATGATAAACAGCCTGGCTGACAGAACGCACCCCTGCTTAACGCTAATATTGACGTTAAACCAAGGCGACATTCCATCATCCAGCCGCACACAGGCTCTACAGCCCATGTAACTGGACTGCACAGCCTGTAGCAGTTTACCGTTAAAACCATACTCCGGTAAAATGTCCCAAAGTTTCTTTCGTACAACCGTGTCAAATGCTCTCTCCAGATCCACTAAAGTGCAGAAAACCCTCTGACCTAGAGCCAGATGCTTCTCCACAATGTTGCGCAGAGAGAACACTTGATCCATGCATCCCCTTCCACTCCTGAAACCTCCTTGTGTCTCACACAGTAAACCATCGGACACCATCCTCATTCTCCTTTCAATAATTTTACCTTACACTTTTGCTGCCAAACTGGTCAAGCTTATGGCTCTGTAATTTGCGCAGTCATAACGTGAACCCTTGTTTTTAAACAAAGGCACGATGACTGCGCTATTCCAGTCCCTGGGAACCATTCCTGAGCTCCAACATAAATTGAGGAGCAACAGGAACGCCTCCCAGACACAGGAGCTACCAAGCTTGATCATCTCGGCAGACACCATATCAATACCCACTGCCTTACCATTTTTCAAACTTCTTATCGCCCATTCAACTTCATCCATACTGATGCCATCGGAGGACGCCGGTGCTGAATGTTGATCTACTAAACCACATGCGACACCGGCGCCAACTCGAGTTTCCGCATACATATCGCCAAAATATTCACTCCATCGGCTTAACACGTCTTGTGTTTGTGTAAGAATGTCTCCATCTTTAGACCTTATTTTATTCATTCTGAAAATTGACCAACCACACCGAGACTTCTTCACCTCCCTCCAAAAGAGTTTGGTGTTGCCCTCGAAGTTTTTAGTCAGCCTATCTTCTGCACTCATATTTGCTCTATTACGTTTCTCTTTCACTAAGGCCTTGGTGTCATTCTTACATTGCCAATATATTTCTTTCTTCTGTTCAGTCATACTGTTATTCAGATTCAAAGAAGAGATATAGTCCAGCCACGCTTTCTGCTTTTGGTCTACGGAAGCTGCCACTTCCGCATCCCACCATGCATCACCATTTGTTTTTCTATGCTTCTTTGAACTTCCACATGCTTCTTTCGCTGTATCTACCATACTCTCTTTCAATATTCTCCAGCATTCTTCAATGTCCGATTGCGGCTAGCTTGCCATCGTCAGCCGTGCTCGGACACCCTCTGCATACTTTTCTCTTACACACTCTTTTTGCAACCTTTCAACCTTTATTCTTTCAAGCCCCCCAAAGTGGACACGCTCTCGCCTGTGCCTCCACTTTCTGAACAGACCACTAAATCTCGCAATAACGAGATGCGTCTGTATAAACCGTGTCAATGGAAGCTGAAGCCAACTCCGGTACCGTGATAGTATTTTTGCCCGGTAATTGTTCGTCGGTAATTAGGCGTCGCTTAGTAGCTGTGATAGATACAACCTGATCTGGAGGTTTTGGATCGGGATCCATGGTCAAAAAATTTATAGATTGGTGAGCCCCCAATTCAATTATAATGATATTAACTTACCTACATCAATTGAATTATCACAATCTGCAACTAAATGAACTAATAACTAAATTAAAATGATTTTTTCTTGAAAAATAAAAAAATTACTATCGGACTTGTCAAATTGCTCCAACACGTTTACTCGCTAACGCTTTCGAACGCAGAATCTCGTCAAGATCCTTCCCCTCTCTATAAAGTTTTTACGTAGTTTTGACAAGTATAATTTTTTTCTCAAACATGCTTGGAAATTTGAGCATTATTTTGTCAACCTTCTTCGAGATCAATCAAAACTGCTGTACTGACCAAATACACGCGAGCAGCGTCCGACAAAAAAATGTATGAAAATCCATATCTGTCGTGTTTTAGCGGCCAAATAAATATATACATATGTAAATTCATTAGTGTCGTGTATTTTAAAAATAGAACGATTTGTAACTTTAAAAAAATAGTCACCGAGTAGACGACTTATCAGAGTTTTATTTAAATTTCGAACTGGCTTGAAAAAGAAAGCTGTTTGATAATGAAAAAAAAAAACAAATGAACCCTTTAGCACGTGAAAAATGTTGTTCGTTGTTCGTCATGTATACAGTTCTACTTAGTTTTAATTTCCGCGTATTATTTGAGAAAAACGCTATACAAGCTTTGGCCACAACTAGGAATTGATGGACTTACGTATGTGTGTCTCGGCTATGCCTCGGCCCACATTTACACGTTCGGCCATCAATCCCTGTTTTGCTGGTCGCTGCAGTAATGTACCTACTATAATCATTTTGCAGGCAGAAAGTGAAACAAATGATAAAGAAATTAATAATTTTATATTACTATAATATAAAATAATATTAATATAAATTAATATTAATACGGCATTTATGGCATAAGACTGCATACATGCTTATAATTAACTGTGCCGCCAACTGTGAGTTTAAGAAGACACACCGCGCCATATTCAAAGATATGTCGAAAAAGCGCGAAATTTCTCTAGGGTTTTTTATTTTTTTATTCCTTTTGGTGGCAAACGAGCAAGCAGCACACCTAATGGTAAATTTCACCGCCGCCCATGGACCTTTGCAATACCAAGGGTATAGCTAGGCCGCTGCCTACCATTGCAATCCCCAAACCCACCCAGTTGGGCTTCCGGCTATCTCGCTCACCGAACGATGCACATTGCCATTACTCAGACGTCGATCTTCTGCGAGAGTGTGGTACTACTC
Organism: Lymantria monacha; assembly: GCA_905163515.2. Taxonomy (NCBI): domain Eukaryota; kingdom Metazoa; phylum Arthropoda; class Insecta; order Lepidoptera; family Erebidae; genus Lymantria; species Lymantria monacha. The sequence continues at coordinate 33,030,980 of LR991090.1, read as the reverse complement.
TGGACGGACCGGCCCGCGGCTGTAGACAACTGTCAACAGCGTGGTCCTACACTATTAGAAATTGACTATGTAATAAAAAAAAAAACTAAGCCACCACCTCTGCTCTTGTGCCTAGTATATTGAAGATCTTTTTAAGTCGCCGTCCCATTCTTAAATGGGTCACGTATTATGGGTACGTTCTGTACTGGTGTTGGACCAGTTGTGCCGACAGATTCGCTTGCAATGGATAACTGACCTATATAATACTAATTTTGCCGTGTGGAGTCTGAAGAAGAATACAAACCCTATTCTTGCCTAATAAGGGATATAATATATTATATCAGTATACTGAAGGAAAGTAGGGATGTGAGTTTAATGGAAAATAATCGATTAAATAAAAATCGATTTTTCTTTATTCAATATTAATCGATTTGCCAAAAATCATTTTTAATAATAATAAATAATCGATTTCAACGAAAAAATCGATTTACTATTATTAATAAATCTACATGCTTTTCATATTCCAATAATAAACCTAAGGATTCATATTAACAATTTATCAGATTAAAAATCAAATAAAATGATATAAATAAAAAAAAATAACCAATACAAAAATAAAAATCAAAGCAAATGTTCCTTTAAATTTTCAAGGTAAGGAATGAGGAAACCATCATCATTGATGAACCGTTATTATTGATACAAACTTTCAGTACCTACCATTAAACATTTTATTATAAAAAAAATGAAATGATGAGCAGCATCCTAACAATATAACAACCTTATTGTCTCAAAAACTAAAATATAAATCAGAATAAAAGAAAATTGCAAGAAATGTCCAGTACTATTTTATATTTAGACCTAGGTTCAATGTGGACGGCAATAGGACGATTTTTTTTAGAGTTCCGTACCCAAAGGGTAAAAACGGTACCGTATTATTGAGACTTCGCTGTCCGTCCGTCCGTCTGTCACCAGGCTGTATCTCAAGAACGGTGATAGCTGGACAGTTGAAATTTTCACAGATGATGTATTTCTATTGCCGCTATAACAACAAATACTAAAAATAAAATAAATATTTAAGGGGGGCTCCCATACAACAAACTTGTTTTAGTTTTATGGAACCCTTCGTGCGCGTGTACAACTCGCACTTGGCTGATTTTTTAAAAGACCACCTTGCTCTATGAAAATAATAATCTTTATATTGCGAGACTTTAAAAACATGCAATTAACGTAGACAAATTACACCCAGACTCAGAACAACACTTTATGGGTCACACAAAATATTATCCTGCGTGGGAATTGAACCCACGGCACTGGAACAGAAGGTCTGTATCTTAACCATTACGCCATCCGTGCTGTCAAATGATGAGGATGATTTTACATTTGACTAGTTTTAAAATAAAATATTAGTTTGTAAAAACCTATTGACAACTAGTTTACGATAACACATTTTTATTAAAAATATTGAAGTTAAAAACGTATGACTCACATGACAGACGTTTTTAGATTTTTTGAAGGAATTTTACAGAGACCAGTTGTCTTATGACAACTGGTCTCTGTAAAACTCCTTCGTTCCTTATGGAACACAATAATCATTATAAAATATAGTAATCCATATTACCAAAAAGACAGTAGGATGTTTTCGTTCTATGTGCTGTTTTAAATTTGTAGTATTACTACAAGTTTTTAATTCATTCGTACATGTATGTACATGCATATTTATTCGCCAGCTGCTTTTAGGTGTTTTACGGTTAGAAGATATTTTTAATTTACTAACAAATATTATCTCACTCTTAACTTGAAAATGATAATGATTTTTTTTATTGCTTATGGTGGCAAACCAGCAAGCAGAACACCCGATGGTAAATGTTACTGCCGCCCATGGACCTTTGCAATACCAAGAATATAGCCAGGCCACTGCCTACCAATACGAACCCCAAACTCATCCAGTTGGGCTTCCAGCTCTCTCGCTTACCGAATAAAGCACATTAGCACATTACCATTACTCAGACGTCGATCTTCTGCGAGAGTGTGGTACTACCCTGGACGGATCGGCCCGCGGCTGTAGACAGAGAACTGTCAACAGCGTGCTTCTGCCACTACAAAATTTACTTCAGGTTTTATTCATCCGTCGCATAGATGGCACTGTTTATAAAAACCAATTTTAATGCGTAATTTATATAATCGATTTATTAAAAATCGATTAATATTACTATAAAAATCGATTATTAGAAAATAATAATCGATTTAAATAAAAATCGATTATTTTTTTACATCCCTAAACTACACTAATGAGAAAAAAGTTGAAAATAAAAACCTATGAATTAGTCACGCAATTTAAATTATGTTTATCCCTATCCCTACTAATATATAAATGTGAATGTAAGTTTATTTGTTACGCTTTCACGTTAAAACTACTCAACGGATCATCATGAAACATTGTACAAATATTCTTGGAGGTATTAAAAGTAACATAGGATACTTTTTATTAAAAAAAATCAAAATTTTTATATGAAAAATAAAAAAATTGTTTGTCAAAAAATCTCAAAATCTAGCTTCTTCAACGCCATCTAGCAGTTCAGTAATGAAGTTCCAACCCTGAGTATTGTAATACCGTTGCACTGTATTACCGACGGTCAAAAATAAAAATAGGGGATCAAAAACTTTAGGAAAGTAACCTTTTACGCGGGCGAAGCCGCGGGCAGAAGTTAGTAGTCTATAAAATATAGCATGATCTCTGTGACAGTTCTCACTAGTGCCGCACGCTTACGATACAGTCACTATTTTTGTCGGTATAATTCCTTATTTTTTAAAGTTATTTGCTACTGCAATTGAAAAACAATGTATGAAAATTTCATTGTATTTCAATCAAATGGATGGATGAATCGATTATACATTTAAAACAATCTATGAAAATCTTACTGAATTTAAATTAATGGATTTTATTTAATTTAAACTAAAGCTGTTAATTAATTCTTTTTATTATTCGAAAAGAATATATCCAAGTTCATCGTCACTATTATCCTCATCGCTGGCGCATTCCTGTAGGTTAATGATGAGTTCTTGGTCACCGATTATTTCATGAATAATCATGTTTATTTTATAAAAGAAATGGTCTTATTAATATTATAACTGATGTCTGAATATTAAATTAACGCAATTTACTTAGAGTAACCATGTGGTTTATATAGATAATGTATTGGTTTTACTTGTTTTATAAATAATTAATAAAAATGTTATCGATTTACGTTTATCGATTGCCCCGTCTCTATCTTATTCTCAGTCCGGTATGACCTTGTACTTGCGTGAGCATCATATTTTTATAAAATGGTTACTAAGTATTTTAAAACATGTGAGGTACAAGTTTTGGTGTAAAAATTCATATTTTTATATTCATAATTCAGTTGAGATATAACTGGCACTGGTTTTGTCGCAATCTGTCACAAAGATCAAGCTATATTTTAAGGACTATAGTAGTGGTACGACCACGCTGTTGACTGTTTTCTGTCTACAGCCGCGGGCCCGGTACGTCCGGGGTAGTACCACACTGAGCAGAAGATCGACGTCTGAGTAATACCAATGTGCTATTGCGCTTCGTTCGGTGAGCGAGAGAGCCGGAAGCCCAACTGGGTGGGTTTGGGGTTTATATTGGCAGGCAGCGGCCTAGTTATACTCTTGGTATGGCAAAGGTCCATGGGCGGCAGTGACACTTACCGTCAGCTGTGCTGCTTGCTCGTCTGCCACCAAAAGCAATAAAAAAGAAATTAAATTATGTATCTTTTTTTTGAATCTCTGAATAAATCAATGTGAATATTTTAATTACGTAATATAAAAAAAAATACAATTATCTCTTATTTTACGACGTCGAAAAATTACATGGACGAGGCACAAAATTAAATAACACTTTTTCTTCAAAGTGTGGGTGCTGCTAGTGCTAGCTGTTCAACACAGGGCCGAAGGGACAAAGGTGGAAGGGGACAGGTTGATCGCGGGATGTTTGCATGTTTAGTTGGGTAGATATGTCGGTGACTGCCAATACCCTGACCTCCCCTACATAAAAGACAAACATGGCTTGCTTGCGGAACAACATGGATTGCGGGTTATTTTTAATAAATTGACATAAATATCGCGGTGTTTTTTGTAGATATTTTCAAGATATCTATACTATACAATTTCTTAGTACATTATTTTGAACTATTTCGTAAGAGTTCGTCAGAGTTCGCAATGTAAGCGCACAAAATGTTTTTTTTTTTTACAATTTCACATTTAAAATCTTTTAAAGATCTAAGCGTACCATCAACGACGTCCACTGCCATAGGTGAGAGAGGATGATGTCACAATCGCTGTCTAACAGGCGAGTTGACAATACCAGTTGGTGTTTCCCAAGTAATTATGTAGAAAAGGAACGGTGTCGCACGCATTATTATTTTTATCACAGCCGTATTCTTTTTATTGTCTATAATAGCAAACGAACAAGCACCACACCTGATGGTAAGCAATACTGCCGCTAATAGACCTTAACAATACTAGAGATACACCCAGGTTGCTGGTTGCTTAACGTCACCGAAGACAAAGATCAGGTACCAGCGGCCCGCTCACACAGCGAAGAGAGGAGAGTTGCATAGTGGGTCTATGGGGTCACGCGCCGCCTCTTCCGTCACACCGGACCGACTTGGCGGGGCGAGACCACGTCCATAGTCTACAGCAACAAAAAAAAGATTGCTTCTTAACGTGGAGAAAGTACTCTTCTTAACCTCGTTTAACCCTTTCCACTCCAAGGCTGTTTTTGTTTTTATTCCATCAGCTCCACGCTAAAATTACGTTTTTTTACTTATAGTGTTTTTTGTGTATTTTGTAAAAAAAAACGAATTTTTCTTATTTAATAAACTTTATTTTATGAGTAATTACAGCTTAGTTTCATTCATTCGTGATTCAAACATTTTAGTAACAAAAATCCCTCCTGTTTTAAAATTTTCCGCAAAAAGAGGTATTACACCATGTCGAGTATCACTCGACAGTGGAGCTAGTGGAACAAAATCAGTGTCGAGTGACACTCGACATTGGAGTGGAAAGGGTTAAAGAAGAACATGTCATAATGCTAGGTAGTCATTCCAGATCCTGTACGTACGTGGGAGAAATGATCCTTGAAAATGTAGGTACAGTTGACGATCATCACCTTTTAAGGTAAAATGGATGAACCCTGCTATAGTGCCGCTTAAAAAGACGACAGTGGTGAAAGAACTGATAGAATACACAGAGTGCACCAAAATCTCTTCGCTTCAGCGGCTCCAAAGTCTACGTGAGATTGGGATCACTGACGATTCGAACAGCACCACTTTGGAGGGAGTCAATTGGGTTTATTTGTTATTTAAGCGTTATCGTTACATAAAGAATCTTAAGGATTTTGTTTTAAAAATTATAAACAATATTTAAGATGAACAGAAATGAAAGTAAAATTAAACGACGTATGACGACATTTTTATTAGTTTTATTTTTTCCGAAATTTATGTAAATGTGAAAGTCAAACCAGATGTCACACAACATCACGTTCTTAATTTACATCCTGGTACAGATAGGAGGAGAATGGGCTACTATATCACGCTGGTCAAACGGGGTTTACTTAGCCTTATATTCATCATTTCAGCTCATATAACTTCCAATCCTAAGTTCAGCTTCGTCCACAACGGGACGGGCATTCACTTACTATGCCACGATAATCAGATGGGTTGATAAAACAAAACGTTTTGAATTTTCCTGCTCTTGCAGTAATGTTATCAATTGTGTACCCTTAATTGACTGCACAGATGGCGTAGTGGTTAAGATACCGACCTTCCGTGCCAGTGCCGTGGGTTCGATTCCCACGCAGGACATTACTTTGTGTGATCCACAAAGTGTTGTTCTGAGTCTGGGTGTAATTTGTCTGCGTTAATTGCATGTTTGTAAAGTCCCCCGCAATACAAGGTTTATTTCCTTAGTGCAGGGTGGTGTCTTTGTAAAAAAAAAAAAAATGAAAAAAAAAAAAAAAGAAAATTGTCTGTTACGATCACTAATGGGGAATTAGGGGTGGTTTATTAACACATCCCACAGAATCCCCCTATTTCATATTGATGTTAACGACTTATATCCTTTAATCAATTCTAATTTTGGGGGGGATAAGAATGAGTAGTGATATAGGTATGTTCTTTCATAGTTACCATAAATAAAATATGTATTCCACCGCCCCTTCATTCAAATGTCCCAGTTGGGTTGAACGACACAAATATCACTTTATTCCTTCCATCCTGAATCTATATCGATCTATCAGTCCACTTCCAATGTTGAAAATATCAAACCATTATGTTTATGAATATAAACCCTATAGGGCTTATAAGGATCTTTCGATATTTTGAATGTTACATGTTTGAAATAATTAATCTACCATCGAATCGTAACGCGGCCGCAATATGAGGAAAGCCGATTAAAATCTCAATGGACTCGTCATTTTTGTGACCACACAGCAAATAAACAAAAAATTATCCTGTGTGGAAATCGAAACTCATTCACAACCACACACTCGGTAATGAAGTTCATTATTCAATACGACATGCATCTAGTCATTTATCGCCATTATTATTATATTATAGTATTATTTAAATAAAGACTGCACAGACTGACTTATCGTGCCAAGTGTCGGTGTTCGATTCTTGCGCAGGACAATACTTTGTGCGATTCACAAATTGTTCTCAGTTTGGGTGTAATCTGTGTCTGTTCATTGCAGTTTTATGATCGGCCGCCTGTCTGACTTCAACCCTTCTTGGGAATATAATTGTTGAATATCAGGTGGAGTTAGTCCAGGTATAATAATTTTGGTCGTTTTTTACGACATCCATGAGTAATTCAATTCAATTCATTTTATTTGCTCAAATATGGTATAAACATGTGTTACATTTAAATTTAGGTACATTATATTCTGCCCAGCAGGGGGTACAAATAGGTATATATAATCATTTAATTAAGCGTCATAATTAATTCAATTGTTAACAATATCATATTAAATTATTTAACAATATCATATTATTAAAATAAAATAAAAAGGACATTGCTGAAAATCAGCGTTGTGGTGTTACATTGACATCACAACAAATGCTGAGCAATTATCCTTTTTTCTGCCGCAGCCGAGACGTTCACTCGATGTAATTATTATTATGTTCTCCTTATTTAGTTTATAGATTTTATGTGTTTTCATTTATTGTAAGGTTTATTGTTGTTTTCTCTGTGTTCCTAACGTCTCTCCTATGTGGCACTAAATAAATACTTTCTTTCTTTCTTTTCTTTCTAATTAATTAAATGTCACAATAATATTATATTCAGTTAATAACACTATTCATTTAATTAAATGTCACAATGATTTTAATTGTTAGTAATATTAATAATAAATAATAAAATTGACAGTGGTTAGTATCCATATTTGAATCCACATTTGAATTGGAATGCTCCGATGGTTCGGACATGTAGAAAGAATGCCGAACGAACGTCTGGTTAAGAAGATATACAATGCGAAAGTGGAAGGATGTAGGTACCGAAGGAGACCGAGACTAACCTACCTAGACTAGATCGGTCATGTACTGAAGGAAGGTGGAGTCAAGAGTCTCCGAAATCGGCGAGCGTGTATGAAGAGAATTATGAATGTTGAGGAAGCGAGTGAAGTATGCAGAGATAGAGTTCTCTGGCACTCTGTTCTCTCTGCCTACCCTGCAAGGGATATGGCGTGATGATATGTATGTATGTGTAGTATCTATATTTTTCTTTTTTTTATTGCTTATGGTGGCAAACGAGCAGACAGCACACCTGATGGTAAGTGTCTGCCGCTTATGGACCTTTGCCAATGGTATAGCTAGGCCGCTGCCTACCAATACAAACCCCGAACCCACCCCAATTGGGCTACCGGCCCTATCGCTCACTCATATATATATATATATATATATATATATATATATATATAAGCTAAAACAAATGTTTAGCTTCTAAAATAACCAATTTCCATATAAACTTTCACCCCTATTTTTATTTTACCCCCTTAAGAGTAAATTTTTTACAAAATTTTAATGTCATATTTATTTATATCTAAAAATAAATTTCAAGCTTCTGGCTTTAAAAATGACGATACTTATTTACAACTTTTCATCCCCTTCACAACCCTTTTTTGCATTAAAAAGTAGCCTATGTACTTTGTCAGGTCAGACTATCTGTATACCAAATTTCATTTAGATCAGTTCAATAGTTTTGGCGTGAAAGAGCGACAGACAGACAGAGTTACTTTCGCATTTATAATATTAGTAAGGAGTAAGGATTGTAAATGTCAGTTTATATTTCAGTCAATCTATATTCAATTCTTTCATCTAATATTCTCTGTAAAGGTTTAATAGAATTCGTAGTTGCTATCACACACCAAGAAAATCATAAAGGTATAATGTCAGTAACTAATTATAGGAACTGTTGTTAACATAAATATAGGAAGAGACTGAATATTGTCTATTCTTTCTTCTATAATAAGATCTCACGAGTTAGAAAAAAAAAATACACCAATCTGCCGATATCAAGCCGATTGAAAGTGAAAGTGATATAATTTTTTCCTCTACCATCTTTGACAGCTATTGTTACCTTCTTATAATACTTATTGATTATATGTACCTACTTATTTGACGTTTCATAATAACTTATTTTTTAAGTAGCCCAAATGCTTCAGCGTTTTCAGATATCTTCACAATAAATCTGGTCTTCTAAAAGAAAAAGTTGCTGGGGAAATTCTGACTGAAAGTGATGGCTGAAAACCAGAGTAGGGCTCGTGGATAGCTAAGCCAATTTCTTTTGCGTTTTAATTTTTTTTTAAATTTAATGTCTCTATATTTAGTTATAGAAGGCAAACTAAAACTAAAAACTATTATTATCTTTATTTAAAAAAAAAGTAGACTTCTTTATTAAATATTACCTATAAAAATATAATATTCATAGTTATAAAAAGTTAAACTATAAAAAGACCCACAGGCGATACAATGATCAATCTCTTCTTCTCACAAAGTACACCATGCCCAATAACACTGCCTTTTGCATAAGCACTTCAATCCAATTAGGGTACAGCCACGCTATTGACAGTTTTCTGTCTACATCCGCGGGACAGCCCCTCTGGGGTAGTACCACACTTTCGTAGAAAATCGACGTCTGACTATTGGTAATGTGATGTTGCGCTTCATTCGGTGAGCGAGAGAGCCGGCAGCCCAACTTTCTGGGTGGGTTTGGGATTTCATTGGTAAGCACCGGCCTAGTATAGTAGTAACCGGCCTTGATATTGCAAAGTTTCATGGGCGGTAGTACCATTTACTATAGTAAGATATACAATGCGAACGTGAAAGGATGTAGGTACCGGGGGAGACCGAGACTAACCTATCTAGACCAGATCGGTCATGTACTGATGGATGGTGGAGTCAAGAGTCTCCGAAACCGACGAGCGTGTATGAAGAGAATTATGAATGTTGAGGAAGCGAGTGAAGTATGCAAAGATAGAGTTCTCTGGCACTCTGTTCTCTCTGCCTATCCTGCAAGGGACATGGCGTGATGATATGTATGTATGTATAATTATTTTATCTGTGCTTCTTTTCACCGGATTTGCGAAGGGAAGATGCCCGGTCCTATAGAAGGCTTTCATGGTGCCAAGGCTCAGAGAACTTTGGAGAAATATAATGTGAAAATGGGATGAGACATCTAGGTAATAGATAATTCTTCACGCCGGCAAATAACTTTCATGGACTGCCAACTGTAGGTGAAAAATTGTTGCGTGTTCACATTTTTTTAATCTAAATATTGGGTTGGATATTCAGTGGACTGGTTTAACTGAAATCTCAGGAATTTCAAATAGTCGTCTATCTTCAAAATCATATAAAGAGCTGAATTTTGCTTTGCTCCTTCCCATATTGTTGTGGGGTGGTGGTTACGAATATTAGACCCATATTTCATTGCTCGTGGATGCTGTAAAAGACAACTAAGAGCTTACTTTATACGTGAACCAACCACATCTGATATCTGAATCAAAAATTATATTCCCATGTAGGGTTGAAATGAATCAGGCGGCCGATCGTAAAACTATTGTCAAATACTTTTGCATTATCATTCTCCTGATTAAAATAGGGGAGCAATCGGCCTAATATGTGGTATATTATTATAGTCTAATGAAAATGTATTAATTTGGACTTTTGGCGGGAATCTAAAAACGTTATGTAGTGCTCTTGTATTATATTCAATATCTTAGTATGTAAACGTGTTATATTACATAAATTTGATAGCATTTTATGTAATGTTATGCGACAGAACTGCTGGGATGTAGTGAATATGAAATAAAAGTGCTTTACAACGTTTTCGTTTCCATCAAAATTCCCAGAAGATTCCATTAACAGTGTGGTCATAGCACTGTTGATGGCGACGATTTGACTTAGGTACTGACGGACAATGACTAACCTGAAGAAACTAGAAACATGAAGATAATTATAACGCGGCACTGGCAAAGAGGCTCGTAAAGTAGCTGATTACTTATACATAAAAAGAAGAAAATAAGAAAGTATTAATTTTTTAAGATGCTTGTGCCTTAATTTTGAAAAAATCCGGTTCGGAAATTGTTGTTCGCGTGGCAGGATATCCAAGAAGCTTACATTTGGTTTTGTTTGTTACAGTTAGTTACGTCCAATTTACGAATTGTTACTTTAATAATATGTAGAAGTAATCTCGCGTCAAATAAAATTGAAATTAGAATGTGTCTGTTAAAAAAAAATCGGCCAAGTGCGAGTTGTACTCGCTCACAAAGTGTTCCGTAAAACTAAAAAAATCAAGTTTGCTGTATGGGAGACCCCCTTAAATATTTATTTTATTTTATTTTTAGTATTTGTTGTTATAGCGGCAATAGAAATACATCATCTGTGAAAATTTCAACTGTCTAACTATCACCGTTCTTGAGATACAGCCTGGAGACAGATGTACGGACGGACGGATGGACAGCGAAGTCTCAGTAATAGGATCCCGTTTTTACCCTTTGGGTACGGACCCTAAAAAGAGAGAACAAATAAAATAGTTATACTCGTATACTGATAAATATTAGGTACTTCAAAATAACTTATCTGGGTTGCTTAAATATCATAATATTGCTAAAATTATTCCTTATAGTGCTGACGATTACATACATACATGATAGTTTTTTGACACAAAACATAGTTTAGGAATTACATATTAGGAGTCCAAAAACTCCAAAAATATGAGATGCTCGAAAATTATATGGTGAAATCTATTATTTCTTTGCGATCATTTGGAAAAGTTAAAGTAGATGGTAATTAGCATTTGTTTTTAAATCGCATTTTTAATCTTAACTTAATAATATGAAAATGGAAATGATAGTGGTAATAGACAAGATATCCAACTGTAAATTTTATTTTTTATCTGCGTATGTCAGTACGGAATATAAATATAATAATTGTAATGATAAACGCATGTTAAAAGCTGAGCGAACGAACGTCTGGTTAAGAAGATATACAATGCGAAAGTGGAAGGATGTAGGTACCGGGGGAGACCGAGACTAACCTACCTAGACCAGATCGGTCATGTACTGAAATAAGGTGGAGTCAAGAGTCTCCGAAACCGGCGAGCGTGTATAAAGAGAATAATGAATGTTGAGGAAGCGAGTGAAGTATGCAAGGATAGAGTTCTCTGGCTCTCTGTTCTCTTTGCCTACCCTGCAAAGGATACGGCGTGATGATATGTATGTATGTATTTTCAATTTCATTTGTTTTATCGAGTATAATAGTTTTTTGTATTTTTTAATAAAAGCTCTTGTCTTCCCAGCACTAAGTAAATAATGTTTGAATTCAAATTCATTTATTATGCATAAACCCTGCGAGGGCACTTACATAGTGTCAGTATTAACATTTTGAATTAATCTAATAAACTACCAGCGGATCGGAACGAGACCACTACTGAGAAGATCTGGCAAGAAACTCAGCGGGTTTGTCTATTATTGTTATTTCTTTTTACTGATTTTTTTTATAAAAAAAGATAATATAAATAAAATAAAATAGTACAACATGCACAGTTAAAGTTAGCTCCAGTATGATGCCCTTCGAACTTAATAGTTTAAATACAATGTAAAACACCATAGCTGGACCGGACCCCACAAGCGGCATCCGACCACGAGTTAACTACCAGAGCAGCCATCACTCCCCTCAACCACCTTGGAGAGTAGGGTGAGACCCGCTCCATGCAGCTACCGCAAGTAGACTTTTTAGTGAGCATGACCAAAACCATGTACTACAAACGCTAACCAAAGTCAAAATACGTTAGGCAAAACACGCTACACTTTACAGGTATGTAAAATTATTATAAAAAAAAATAACAATTTTCAAAGACAATGTACCTAATTACTGAATGAGGAGCTGCTCATAGCCAGTCTGTACTATCGCTTAGATAATCCGAGATTTTATAATAATCTTTCTTACAGAGTCTGTTCTTGACAGCCCTTTCAAACTTATTCAAAGGCATGTCTCGGATACCTTTTCGTAAATTATTATAGAAGCGTATACATTGCCCCATGAATGACCTATTAGTTCTTTCGAGACGAGTAGTGTGTATTTCGGAGGACTTTAGAAACACAATTAATGGACACAAATTAGACTGATAACAATAAAAAATCTTACTAATCCGTACTAATATTATAAATGCGAAAGTAACTTTGTGTGTCTGTCTGTCTGTCGCACTTTCACGCGAATACTACAGAACCGATCTAAATGAAATTTGGTACACAGACAGTCTAGAACCTGACAAAGGACATAAGCTACTTTTTAATGCAAAAAGGGTTGTAAAGGGCGATGAAAAGTTGTGAGGAATTATCGTCATTCTTAAAACCAGAAGCTTGAAACTTATTTTTAGGCCATTGGTTAGATATAAATAAATATGACATTAATTACCCTTAAGAGGTAAAATAAAAATAGGGGATGAAAATCTTTAGGAAAGTAACCTTTTACGCGGGCGGAGCCGCGGGCAGAAGCTAGTTTGTAGCATAAAGTATTGTCATGCATGTGGATCGAAGCCACGATATTGGCATGGTAGATCATTATCTTAACCATTTCGCCATTTGTGTAGACATTTTAATTATAATTAGTTTTAATTTAATTTAAAATTTTAAAATTCACAATATGTAAATGCTCCCCGCTGAGTTTATGCATATTAAAGATTATGAATTTGAATTCCTCGTAGTAAGCTCGCACGTACGGTTCCGCGGCACCATTCCAATCGCCGTGCGTTTATATAGAATGGCTGTGTTATAATATCTTCTTACTTTCATTGTGCTATTGAAGCGAATAGTTGTGTGTGATATTATCTGTGTTTATGTACCTTACCTCATACTGGAGCCTCTAATAAGGTACGCATACTCTATATACTATATCCACTCAACTAACCTGTCGAAATCCTACTGTTAAGGCTTCGCCTGATAGGCTGAAGTCAAAGAATCGTTACTAATGATCAGCCCCATAGCAGTGAAGAGTTGATAGAGTAGGTTATGAGGCGATACGCCGTCTTTCTGTCACCCTGGACGGATCGAATTGGTATAAAAAAGGCATAGACATAATCCTCACGCTTGGTAGGCGGATTAGCAATCGTTTTTGTTATAATTTGCTAGAAGTGATTCGATCTCTTATTCTAGAGGACCCTTAGCCGGCTGTTAGAATTAATACGAGAATATTAGGAAATGTGCGGATTATATTTTTGTTCCGTCGCTACACGCGAAAACAAATTAAAAAAAAACAAGAAATTATTTTGAATTATGCATCGGTTGATAATTTATAAACTCAGCGGAGCATCATTATTAAAAAATGTTTTGGTGTTTATTTGTAATTTTATTCATTAAAATTTGTCTTGTTGCGTGTTGTGTACGAAGATTGTTTTTTAATTATTACTAACTGCAACTTTGTTTGTGTTTTTTCAATTCATAATTTTAATTTAATTTCATAATACAATTTAACTCTAATAATCGAATTAATATCAATAATAGTAGTTTACTCGTGATCGGATGCCGCTTTTGGGATCTGGTACAGCCATAATATGGTATATTATATTTGAATTTTATATTATATCGTGGTTCGAAGAATATACTGGAGCTAATTCTTACTAAACGTACTATTTTTAATAAAAAAATCAGTACAGAAATAATAATAATAAACAAAACCCGTTAAGTCCGTTGGTAGATTTTCTCAGTAGCGATTATATTCTGTCCGGTGGTAGTTTATTGGATTAATTTAAAATGTTAAAACTGACAGCATTTAAGTGCCCTCACCAGGTTTATACATAATAAATGAAATTGAATCAAAAATTAATCACAATACTGACAATATTTTTAAATTTATCAACAAATGGATTCATTTCATTATCATTTACCGATACGACAATCTGTCAATGTTCTGCCAATATATAGAAAATCAATCACTCACTACATACTATGAGACATTAAAAAAAAATCTGCTTAATTTTTTAAAATTATTTTTATACAAATCTTGTCCTGACAATAAGGAACACAAAAAATAAAGAATTATCCAATTTGGTGCACTCGTTCAGAAGCTATCCGCGTACATACATTTCAGCTATTCATTTTTATTTGTATGTTGTTTACGTAAGTATTACACCCGTGAAATAATTGTATCAAAATAGGCAATAAATTTGTATTAAAAAAGTGAGGCGACATTTAAGAACTATTACTGTAGCGACTAGATAAAAACCTCTGTAATAACGACGACTTGTGGAGGCTGATTGTAGCCCTCCCGTGGCCATAACCACTTTAAAAAAAAGTTAAAATGAAATACAAACACGATAAAAGCCACAAACAGTTTTAGAGTGCCCTACTCAAAGGATAAAACGGGACCCTATTACTAAGACTCTGCTGTTCGTCCGTCGGTCAGTCACCAGGCTGTATCTCATGACCTGTTAAACCTAGTAGAAATTTTCATAGATGATGTATTTCTGTTGCCGCTATAATAAAAAATACTAAATAACAGAATAAAATAAATATTTATTGCTCCCATACAATAAACGTGATTATTTTATTCGTTTTTGCTTGATATTGATAACGACAGGAGGTAGACGCTTGAAATATTCACAGAATAGCTATATATTCACTTCAGAAATAAATAATTTAATTAAAATAAAACAAATCTTTCCATACAACAGGCATGATTTATTTGCCGTTTTTATAAATGGTACGGAACCCTATGTGCGCAAGCCCGACTCGCACTTAGCCTTATTATTATTTATTTCGGAAGCAAAAGAAAAACGTGACATAATATTTATTATACATTATATATATTATTTAACATAAAAAAGTTTTATAAAACATTGATTATTATATAATGTTATTTATATAACATTTTGATATATTATAATTCATTAAATTTATATAATTTATATATTATTTATTTACGATGCAATAAGCAAAAAGTATTTATATTTTAATAAGATAAAATACGGTTGTAATGACAAGAGTAGAATGTATCATCCACCTCCTTTACTTATTTTGGAGTCGTGTAAACCGGTTGATTAGAATCGTCAGCAAGAATTGGCAGCACTCAGAGACTTAAAATCATTTGTCGTTCCCTGCCAGCCTTTTTTGGCAGGCTATGGTTGGCCATACCCCGCACATTCCCTCCGGGGCGATGGAAGAGTGGCGTGCGGCTCGGATCACCAGCCAGCCTGCCAGACGTAATGAAACTGGTATTATTACCTCTTTGGGCAAGTGTACAATCAATAATAATTGTCTATGGGTTGATGAATGACTGGACGTGGGTTTTTTGATGTAACCTGGTAAAATAAAAAAAGGATGTGTATTTGAATGCGTTGACTGCAAACACCACTGACCATTGACTGCACAGATGGCGTAGTGGTTAAGATATCGACCTTCCGTGCCAGTGCCGCAGGTTCAATTCCTACGCAGGACAATAGTTTGTGCGATCCATAAAGTGTTGTTCTGAGTCTGGTCTGTAATTTGTCTGCGTTAATTATATGTTTATAAAGTCCCCCGCAATACAAGGATTTCCTTAGTGCAGGGTTGGTGTCTTATATTTAAAAAAAATATTATCTTACTTTCTAGATGCGTTGGTCGGCGACGTATGTCCTATTCGTTGTGACGTTCTACGGCGGAATTGAAGTTGAGACATCGGGTGAGTACTCATTCTAACCTTAAAATCATTATTAAGATTTGCCTAGCTATTTGTATCACTTATATATCTCATATAAGAATTCGATTACCCTTTAGAGTTTAGACTTTTGTATATGTATATATAGACCCATAGTCCTGTACCACTATTTAAGCTTAAAGTAGTAAATTTTATCCTTATTGGAATACTAGCTGACCTTTCTTTTAGCGGTGGGCTATGGCGTGGTCACGCACCGCTAATTCTGTCCGGGCGACAGAAAAAACCTCGCACGGCTCCATAGACCCCGTCCTACATGTACCTCTCTTCGCCGAGCGAGCGGGCCACCTTGTCTTCGGTGGCTCGTCCAGCGGTTTACCCTCACGGGTATCCTCTCGAGTCGATGCCCGGCTGCTTTCGCCATGCGACCGGACCAATCCCTGGTCCGGTCACCCGCTGCCTCAGCTAGGACAACTTAGCTGACCTAGCTATATTTTCTTTATTGATCTTATTAAAATACTAGCTGTCCGATAAAGTTTGCATAACAGAGAACTTGAAGAGTGAGCATAGTAAACCATTATAACACGCAGCGCACTCAATAGCGTTTAAAATATTGTTTTTTTTTAATTTTTGCAATATTTGTCATTATTGCGCTCCTCTTATTGGATGTAACGTGATTTTATATAGCCCATAGCATTCCTCGACAAATAGGATATCCAACACTAAAGAAATCTTATTAGAGTATTGGTGTAAAGATGCGAAAGGGAATGCTCCGATGGTTCGGACATGTGGAAAGAATGCCAAACGAACGTCTGGTTAAGAAGATATACAATGCGAAAGTGGAAGGATGTAGGTACCGGGGGAGACCGAGACTAACCTACCTAGACCAGATCGGTCATGTACTGAAGGAAGGTGGAGTCAAGAGTCTCCGAAACCGGCGAGCGTGTATGAAGAGAATTATGAATGTTGAGGAAGCGAGTGAAGTATGCAAGGATAGAGTTCTCTGGCACTCTGTTCTCTCTGCCTACCCTGCAAGGGATATGGCGTTATGATATATATGTATGTATGTAAAGAAATCTTCAATTGGAATCAAGCAGTTCATGCATATTTTTAAGATACCACCCTGCACTAAAGGAATAAGGAAGAAATAATCCTTGTATTGTGGGGGACTTTGTAAACTTGCAATTAACACAGACAAATTACATCCAGACTAAGAATAACATTATGTAGATCATACAAAGTATTGTCCTGCGTGAGAATCTAACCCACGGCACTAGCACGAAATCTTAACCGTTACGCTATATGTGCAGTCAACCTTAGCGTGTAGTCCAGATTAGCGTCTTCAACCAAATTTATAAAATCTTCACCTTTATAATGTTAATATAGAACCACTTTAGGCCAAAATGATAATGGAAACTTATTTTTCATCCTACAATAGCAATACTAATTAAGCTGTGTGGTAGCGGCTACGAATACTACCAACCTTTACTTTGTTTGTGGATGTCGTAAAAGGCGACTAAGAACCTTATAACCGGCCACTCCGTCCAACCGGCGAACTCCGTCTGATGCCGTTTGTTCAACAATTACATGCCCAAGAAGGGTTGACGTCTAGCAGGCGGCCGGTCATAAAACTATTGCCAATAACTTTTACAATATGTACTATGAAAGAAGAGTACATATTGTATCGACCACAAGTAATTGTGATAAGAATAAGAGAATGATGAATACCAATACTAATTAGCAAGTACGTAACACATAGTTTCTATGCGGACAAAGTATCCAGCAAAAACTAGAACAAATATAAAAGCTTTCATAACATAATCATGACATGCAAATAATGTTGAGTTTCCCTTATGTATATATTAAAGATTCAAAAGAAATGCATGTCATGAATTTTAACTTGCATCTTATGAATTGACAGCTCATGTTATTATCATTCCATTAATACTTATTTATTGCTTACTCATACATATTACTTAATAGTTATCGTTTGGCCTTATGTGTCGGCCTCATCATCATCATCATCATCGCAGCTCGTATATGTCTTGCTGTTGGGCTCGAGACTCCTCCATAATGCGAGGAAAATTGACCTACTATATTGACCTCCTTCTCTCGCATAGATGTTATATGCGTTTTATTTCCCTTAATCATCTCTTACGATCACCCACGGGTAAGATAAGGGGTGGTGAATTATATTTTTACTCCGTCACCACACGGCCTTATGTGTAAGAAAGAGTATTCGATGTACGTTTATTCTTCTCACCAACTGATTTTCAATATGAGGTTTGATTATGAAACTAGTTTAACGAGATCCTGTTATGTTGGGTTAGCATACGGTTTTATTTTCAGCTTGCTCTCTTTGAATTAATGTTATGTACTGAAATAATTTAGTTTAAATTACACTACATTAGAAAGCATGTAGTGGTCATCGCTCTTGATGACTCTTTGATAGCGTGTCTTGTTGTCAATTTCAATATTCGATTAGTTATTGATTATAAATATTTGTACATCAACCTGCCTTTAAATTTTTCATCATCATCTCAGCCTACACATGTCCCACTTCTGGGCTCGGGCCTCCTCGACAATGGGAGGGGAATTGACCTACGCTGGTCAGACGTGTTGGTATAGGGTTTTGTTTCGCGTTTTCCTTCTCTTAAATTTTTATTGAGAAGAAAATACCGAAAACGGTTTTTTTCGATTCAACATTCAAAAACCTAAAAGAATTATTTATATTTAACTAGGTTCTGCTCGCGGCTTCGCCCGCGTAAAAAGTTACTTTCCTAAAGTTTTTCATCGCCTATTTTTATTTTACCCCTTAAGGGTCATTTTTTTTACAAAATTTTAATGTCATATTTATTTATATCTACTCAATAGCCTAAAATAACTTTCAAGTTTCTGGCTCTAAAATCCTCCCCCTTTACAACCCCTTTTTTGCATTAAAAAGTAGCCTATGTCCTTTGTCAGGTTCTAGACTATCTGTGTACCAAATTTAATTTAGATCGGTTACGTAGCTTTGGCGTGAAAGAGCGACAGACAGACAGAGTTACTTCCGCATTTATAATATTAGTAAGGATTAACAACGAAGCCAGACGGCATCTTGAATTAAAAAACTGCCAAGCCTAGTCATAGCTTTTTAAATTTCATTTTAATATGAGGTAAGCATCTTATTTAGAATAAAAGATATTCTAAAATTTCATTTTCGAAAACAACATTGCGATATAATATTTATAAAGCAGGGGTCGGTAACCTTTTGAGTCGGAAGAGCCAAAAATTAGAATTAATAAAGTTTAAAGATTTTACTTGTTTAAAGTTTTTTTTTTAGTTTGAGACTCACCTACCTCGACCAGATTGGTCACGTACTGAAAGAAGGTAGAGTCAAGAGTCTCCGAAACCGACGAGCGTGTATGAAGAGAATTATGAATGTTGAAGAAGCGAGTGAAGTATGCAAGGATAGAGTTCTCTGGCACTCTGTTCTCTCTGCCTACCCTGCAAAGGATATGGCGTGATGATATGTATGTTCTTTATAAAATATTTCTTGCGTATGCTATGCTAAAGAGCCGTAACTTCACATTCAAAGAGCCGCATATGGCTCGCGAGCCGCAGGTTGCCGACCCCTGGCATAAAGTAACAGCTTAATTATGTAATATGTACGTTAACGATTTCACTGTGATACCAATATAATAACTGTGATTTGTCACTGTTACTTTACGACTTCGAAGATAACACTTACATTCACTGACATAACTTATATCATCACTTTCAACTTCGAAGCTTTTTATTTGCTTTAAGTGAAAATAATGTGATATTTTACTTAAGACATTCTACTGTATGGTGACGGAGTAAGAATACAATTCACCACCCCATATCTTACTCGTAGGTGATTGTAAAAGACGAATCATCATCATTCTCTTGCTCTTATCACAACTACTTGAGGTCGACGCTATAGGTACCCTTTTACCATACAGCACTATCAGACGTCATGTCTGTAGTCACTCTCTGTCTATCCATGTCATGCCTCACGCAGTCCATCCATCTTTTCTTTGGTCTCCCTTTACCCCTAGAGTCTTCAACACTCATACTTAAAACCTTCCTCGCAATATTACTTTCATCCTGTCTTATCACATCTCCATACCGGGTCTAACGTTCACTCCCTAATTGTAAAAGACGAATATGGGATAAAATATGCATGCATTCTCTGGCACTCTGTTCTCTCTGCCTACCCTGCAAGGGATATGGCGTGATAATATGTATGTATGTATAATATGTATGTATATATGTCTAACAGTGCACGTTTACGGGCTGATAGATGGATGGATGGATTGATGGATGGATTGAATGTAAAACTGGCTGATGTATCACTAGGTAAATATATTATTAGCTGCGACTGCCCACCAGTCTGCCAAACGTCTAACATTATACTTTTTTAGTAAGGCCTATACTTCGTGGTGCATATTTATAAACTGATTGATGATGATTAAAGATTAATTTTACAACATTATATTACAGGTATCGATAAATTTGCGAAGGACGACCAAAATGTTTTGAAATTATACGCCAGAACTTCTGACAGGGACATTTATGGAGCGAAATTACCTGCCAGCGTCATAGATACAGGTGACAAGAAAAAAGCAGCGTCGGATAAGAAAGAGCGTATACTATTTAAATACAATGAACCAGCCTCCGATGAATATGATACATCTGCTTACGGTAATCGTTACAGCAGTGAAACAACTCAACAAGCTATAAAATTACCAACAAGAAAACCACCAAAATCAACTATAAATTTTGTTAGCTATCACAAACCTAACCCAATAAGTCAAACGAGTGCACCGCAGACGCACAATTTTGTGAAAAATTTTGGAGAATATAGCAAAGAAGAGAAAAGTTATTATCCGCAAAGTGTAAGAAGTCCAAAACCTTATTATGGCCACACAAATCCTGAAGAAACTGACTCGTATCAAAATATACAGGATATTTTGGATGCGCATGAAAGAAATAAGAAGAATACTTATAAAAAGAAAGATGGTAAAGTGAAATATTTTAGTAATTTAAAGCATAAAATAAAAAAACCACCAAAGGGTTACAATAAATTCAAGAAGCCGAGATGTCTTAAAGGTAGATGTAGGCCAAAGGGTGGTCACAGACCACGAAAAAGACCTTTCAGGAGTTTGAAAGCCGTAAAAAAAGTTGTTCTTTATTAGATATCTTATTTAAATAATATCTATACATGATTTGTATTTAATTATTATAGAATTTGACAGTGCATTTAAAATAAATTAACATCATGGACTGTTAGTAAATGGCCGTTGGCCTGTAGTTCAATTGCAATTTTTTTAAAAAGCCTAGATCCAGCTTCACGCATATCCTTCGATTTAAAACGAACCGGATAGATAGTCCTTTGATGATTTGAGACAATATCTGAAAGCATGTCTTTCGGATCTATGGCTAGCTAAATGAAAATCCTAATCACTATTCTCTTAAAGATGACCCTGATGGTAATAAGATGAGAACATTCACGATGCCAAATGATTCCATTGCTTAACACTTACTTCAACGAAATGGGTTATCTTTAAGTATAGGAAGCTTGTTGAGCATCTGGTCATCTGGTGATGAAACGGGGATGAAGGAATTAAGTTTCGTAATTCTTGTGTACACTCTCCAAAATGCAATTCAAGTTTCCAAATTAGAAATATGAAATCGTAGAATGTAGAATATGTATATTTAATGGCCATCGTTCTTTATTAATATATAAGAGATAAGACCAGGATGAAAACGTATTGGTGTAGTTAGAATATTTTACGACAGAACTAGCTTGCATACTTTCAAATGTACATTTTTTAATTCAATATTAAAATCTCAGCAAAATTACACGCAGTATAATAATGAAGTTAAAAAGAAATAAATAATGAAAGTATTATAAATAATAAAAGAGTCTCTGTCTTGCCAGTAAACTTAGCCAGCGCAAAATTCCAAGCTTTGATTTTCATTTTGCAACTCATATTAAGGCAATCTATAATAAAATAGCGATTATATCAATCACTATTCATTTATAATTAAATTTGAATAATGTTTTAAATTTAGAAAAGGATAAAAATTAAATTTAGAATTTAGAAAATCATTTAATACTTTGATTAATTTAGAAAATCATTCAACACTTCGCATTCTATTAGCCACGGTTTTTGTCTAGACACTATGAAAGTAAAGCAATACATATTTCTATATCACTGGACAAGTAGGACAAGGAGATATTAATATTAATAGACGTTAAAATTTAATAAACGTTTTTATACATTATGCATGTAAATAGACATGTTATAATTTTAAGTGATATTTATTTTGCAAATGTTTTATCTAGTGAATAGATATTACTTATTGTTGTTATAATTTATAAGTATATAATTAAGAAAATCGATGTTATAAGAAATAAATATAAATTGTTAGTTATGAGATTTTCTATTGCCTTTTAATAATACTTTTCATATACAATTATTAACAAAGTTTAATGTTGTATGTCCTTTTGTGAGTAAAATTACAATGCAGTCCTTTTATATTGTAAAAAATTGTCATGAAAAGTTGGAATTGCGGCAGTACTGCAGGTTTTTTGATATTCGTTTTACTTTCTGTTTATGTACCTTCAATAACAGAAATCTGAATAGATTTTTACGGCGCTTGAGGGAAGAATGAATTCTAAATTACGTCATCATGACTAATGATTCCATCATTATAAATGTTGGAATCTCTCAACCAGATTGTTACCTGTGTAACTATTCACGGGTAAGACGGTGGTCAATTGTATTCTTACTCCGTCAACACACGGTAAACCACTATTTAATGTCGAATAATAATTTCACTAGAATTTTCATACAAAAAATAACTTTTTTTCATTGTATACACTATTCATTGTATATACTTCCGCTTATACTATTCCGCATACACTATTTCATTGTATATACTTCCGCTTCCGTTTTCGATTCTATATCCGATAAAATTTATTTTATGCACCTGTTTCTGTATTTTTTAATTTCCAGGAAGCCAATAGCATATGGGAATAATGTGTAATCACATACTTAGAAAAATATAGTGACGTTATTTAGATCATATAATGTAACAGACGAGCCGTTTGAAATTGCTATAGAAATAAATATCTCAAACAGGTATTATATTTGCATAAAATTTGTAACAAAAATATATATTATATCATAAATTCTCAAATTTATAACATTTAAGTGTGATTCGAGGGTAACGAATAAAACAAATAACATTCAACGTAATTTATTACTTAATTGTAAAAGTAATTATATATTACGTAATTGCTAAGATCTTTTTTATCTAACTTTCAAAGGAAAATTAGTAAAAATGAACACTTGTTTACTGCATTTTCACTCGCCCGCTGTACCTTCTGCCAAATAATCGTAAAGGCAGGCAGAGGTTAACGATAATAGAAATTAATTAATTAAATAAATTATTACAAAATAAATTGTCTTTAAAATAAATAACAATACGTCCTCAATTGTTATTTAAATAAAAGACAATTTTATAATTAACAGAGAGGTTATCTTTTAATCATGCATTAATTATAAATAATCTACTTGTATAGGCTATTTCTGATACATATAAAGAAATAATTAGTTTATATATATATAAAAAATGCTTATACGTTACAATTAAACAAAAGAAAATTAAATCAGTTCTTATTTTAAATATACCAATGTTGTTAGCGATTTTCGACGACAAATTTAAACGTCAAAAATTCAATTCAGTTTTTCAATATTTTTATACAGTTTTCTAATGACCATTAAGATTGTAAATATTTTTGTCTTTATGTAAAATTAGGACAGATTTAAACCAAATTCCGACTGAGGTGATAAAATTTTACATAAGTTTGGTGCACTAAAAAACTAATTTCATAAATACATTTTAATTAAAACCATCATTTTAATTAAATCGGAATAGTAATATAGTCAAATTACTTCCCGTATTGCATATATTAACTAGATATTTATAAAACAAGATATTTACGTTTTTATTTGATAAAATTGATGTCAATTTATCCTGTAATTAATGTTATTTATACATTATCAATAGAATTAAGAGAAAGGTTATTATTTTTAAAATATACCGCTTTTGACGCCATTTTGAATCGTTGAAAATCGTTTCCAAATTGAATTAAAACTTTTGTTTTAGCATGATAAATACCTATTACATTTAACCAAAAAAAATAACTGTTTTTTACGTTCTATATTTTAATATCACTGTTTTTTTTATTTAATAAATAAAATTAGGATTGGTATCACTCTGCCTGCCATGACCGTTGGCAATAGGGTTCATGTTATTTCGGGTCTTCTGCTTGTTGTCTTGGATGCTTTGCAGTAGAAAGGGTGGGGCTGTAGTCTGCTGCCTCTGCTGGCGATTATCCAGCTCTTGAATCAGCTCTTCTACGAAGTGCCCACCCGTCTGACTGGAAAATACAGGAATTAGGAACGGTTTCTGATGTCATAATATTAAAATATAGATTTTGATTTATTCTTCTTACGTCATGAAGTTACAATGCAATCAATTATCCTTTGCTTTTAATGTCGTAAATGATTTAAGAGCTCTAAGCAACCAGATAGCTTTAATTCAAGATTAGGAAAACTTGAAATTAATCCGTATGCTAGCCTGTTTGACTATGCTAGTCCGTCTCACAAACGTGGTAGAACTACGTCAGTTTTCTTCCCATTAGATATGGTGTCTGTCTAATTGTGGGATGTTTGAGGATTGAACATTAAATAGTCCAGTTAGTAGTAGTTAGTCTAGGTCTATATATAAAGCTCTTACTCATCTTTTACGGCACGCCTAAGCAATATAAGGTTTGGTGGTATTCACAGCCGCAGCAGAGAAATTAAATTTACATAAAATATAAATTAAAAATAAATATTTTAATGCAGCCAGGAGACCATGACGATAATAAATTGCCATGACGATTATCGTTCATCGTCTTCATCATTTTAGCTCTTATATGTTCCACTATTGTGTTCGAGCCTCCTCTATAATGGGAGGGAAATTAACTTATAATACCACACTGGTTAGACATGTTGATGAAGGGTTTTGTTTCGAGTTTTAATTCTCTTGCATAGATGTTATACGCATTTTATATCCCTTAGTCGTCTCTTACGATCACTCACGGGTAAGGTAGGGTGGTGAATACAGAAGAAGAATACATTCTTACTTCGTCACCACACGGATAACCGATTATCGTTACGACATACGAACCGGTTTTACCCCTAAAACGTAGGTAACTAATAAATAACTTACACCAAAAAAAAAAAACGCCAATCTCGTACAATAAAAATAAATTACCATTCAATTGCTTATTACATTTATTATATAATATTTAATTATATGTAATAATTTTATATAATCACTGATGAGGTCGACCGCTAACCGCGTACTTTTCAATAAAAAAATTAAAAGATGGAAATAATCTGTATTATATAACGTGCCAATTCGTGTGCTGTCAGAGTAAGAAGACAATTCACCACCTCTTTGTCTGTGGTGAAAAGCAGCAAGACTTTTTTTTATTGCTAATGGTGGCAAACAAGCAAGCAGCACACCTGATGGTAAGTGTCACTGCTGCCCATGGACCTTTGCTATACCAAGAGTATAACTAGGCTGCTGCCTACCAATATAAACCCCAAATCCACCCAATTGGACTTCCGGCTCTCTCGCTCACCGAACGAAGCGCAATAGCACATTGCCATTGCTCAGACGACGATTTCTTCTGCGAGAGTTTGGTACTACCCTGGACGGACCGCCCGGCCCGCGGCTGTAGACAGAGAACTGTCAACAGCGTGGTCCTAACACTATTGGAGAGAAAGAAAATTTGACATAAAGCCCTATCTGATCTTGTGCAGGAGGCTCAAACCTATTCATCATCATCACAGCCCATATATGTCCCACTATTGGGCTCGGGCCTCCTCCGTAATTGGAGGGAAATTAACCTACTATACCGCGCTGGTCAGACGTGTTGGTGTAGGGTTTTGTTTCGAGTTTTCCTTCTCTTGCATAGATGTTATATGCGTTAAGTATCCCTTAGTAGTCTGTTACGATCACCTATGGGTAAGATAGGGGAAACCCATTAGTGGGATATATTTGAGTTGAGATGAACGAGTTATGATTTATTTTTAATTCATTAAACATTTGTAAATCAGTGAATTGTACCACTGGATCAATTTTGATATTTTTCAGCATGTTAAGATTTAAGAATAATTTAGATTAACAATTCCAATCCGATAAATAATGTATTTTCTCTACGTGATAAAATCCGGAATTCGGAAACCCGTAGAAGAACGGGTTTAACTGACATAGCCCGAAGGATTAGCACGTTGAAGTGGCAATGGGCAGGCCATATCGCTCGAAGAACTGACAACCACTGGGGAAGAAAGGTTCTCGAGTAGTGACCACGAATCGGACGACGCAGTGTAGGACGACCCTCCACTTGGTGGACAGACAACATTATCAAGGTCGCAGGCAACCGTTGAATGCAGGTGGCGCGGGGACCGTATTGAATGGCATTCGTGGGGAGGCCTATGTCCAACAGTGGACGTTTAAGGGCTGATAAATGGATGAAATAGTGTATTTTTTACTTAATTTATAAAATTTTCGAATTTTAACGATCAATTAAGACAATATCTATCGGATTCGCTAGTTAGTAATATAAATATTTCCGTGTGGTGACGGAGTAAGAATACAATTCATCACCCCATATCTTACCCGTGGGTGATCGTACGAGACGACTAAGGGATATAAAAACGCATATAACATCTATGCGAGAGAAGGAAAACTCGAAACAAAATCCTAAACCAACACGCCTGACTAGCGTGGTATAGTAGGTTAATTACCTTCCCATTATGGAGGAGGACCGAGCCCAACAGTGGGACATATATGAGCTGAGATGAATATAAATATTAATAACTATTTGTATGGTGACATGATCAGAATACAATGGTCACCTGCATCTCCTCCTTCACTATTTATCCTATCCTTTTTTGGCAGAAATAATATACTTAATCACGCGTCCTGCTGTTCGGAGTAGGAATGAAGTAGGGTGAAGCCTTCACCCACAAAATCACCTACAATGCGCTCTCTCTCTCGGCTTTGAAGACGTACCAGCGTTAACATGGTTTCATTGTCTCCAGCAGCTTGTCTCGAGAAGCACTTACTTTTTGTTTGGGGCTTGGTTATGGTCCAATCACAACTCATGCAGTACATCTGATTTGTCAAATATAATGGCGTGCAGCACCATAACTATCGTTTTGTGGTCGATCTATGGATGAGCTGAAGAAAACTAAAAAAATACTGGCAAAATGCTGAAGGAATGTTCGTACCGTTCTTGCTGTCGTTCCGGGAAGCGTCCACTCTCCACATCGGATTGGCCGTCTTGTCCCATGTACATGGAGTATCCACGTCGGGACAGCTCCTCGTCAGGTGACAACGCTGGGTTATGGAAAGCGTGGTTCTTATCGTTATCCATTCTTAGCTTTCTGGAAACAAATAAAAGAGAACTCAGTATTATTGAAGTTATACTTCTTTAGGCGCGTTATGAAATGATGAAAGTGTAATTTTAAGATGCGCGCACATCACTGTAACACAAAATTAACAGGTTGAAGTTGGCCGCAAATAAAATTTGCGTGTATCACTGTAATACAAAAGTAAAACAGGTTGAAGTAAGCCGCAAAATCTGTTTCTAGTTTCTACATTCATAACACGTGTTTTAGTATCATACAAGTGCGAATTATATATGTGCTAATAAATTATATTCAGTAGTGATTTAAATTGAATATTTTGATTAATATTATTTAATATACGTAGTGTAGTGAAAGGATGTAGATACCGCAGGAGACCGAGACTCACCTACCTAGATCAGAATGGTCATGTATTGAAGGAAGGTGGAGTCAAGAGTCTCTGAAACCGGCGAGCGTGTATGAAGAGAGTTATGAATGTTGAGGAAGCGAGTGAAGTATGCAAGGATAGAGTTCTCTGGCACTCTGTTCTCTCTGCCTACCCTGCAAGGGATATGGCGTGATGATATGTATGTCTGTATATACTATTCGTAAATATTAGTGAAAACACTATCCTATCCTTTTCCAATCTTTTTAGGTATTATTTTATTGTATTTAATTATTTGTATACAATTAAAAACTAATTTTAATGCTGCCAAAAAGTATAACTTCTCTTTCTTCTGCGCGCACATAAGTGCATTTTTTTGTTCAGTGGTGGACGCTGTTGATGAATCTATTATTTTTAATGGATTTCATCGCATTGATATTTTATTATTCTAGTTTGATCACAAGTTAAGAAAACAATCTGCTATTTCACTCCTTATTTTATTGGAAGTTCTACAAACTGACTGATCAGTAGTGGAATCGGGTGTAGTTTTCTTCTGGATAGTTTATAACACCAACTGCATTCGTCAATCTGTCAGTTAAGCTTGGGATAATGGCATTATCCTTAATCTTTTAATGCTATTATACCTTTCTAGAGGAGACCTATTTTGATAAAAAAGTCACTGTTCTTTTTTGCAGATATCATAAATATCAGCTCCGAAATCATTAGATGGAGAGCCGTTCTTGTGGGAAACTTAATCGCAATTATCAGCACCAACCCAGCTAAGTACTTGGGGAAACCTATTCGAAGAATGGACGTTGATGAATTATTTGTATACCTTTGACAGTTACAGATACCCATTCATAGTGCCAAATGCCGCAGGTTCGTTTCCTACGCTGAACAATACATTATTGTAAGTCTGACTGTAATTTGTATCCGTTCAATGTATGTACACAGAGCAGCAAAAATAAAGATTAATTCTTTAGTGCTAGGTGTTGTTTGCTCCCCTAGATGAGGCTACGGGAGACTGAACCGGGATTAGGTTGCTAGCTGTGGGCCGTACGGTAGATTATATGACTGTAAGCCATCATCTTCATTGTCCTGGTTGTTTTGGGTGTAACCAGGTCAATTACCGCTCAAAATAAGTGAAGTGTTTTTAGTTTAAATTAAAATATATTACTTACTGCACTCTAACCCGTGAAGTATTCTGCATGTCGACAATTTTCTTCTTTAGGCTACTGATTTGACAGCACAGCACCAGCACTCCAATCATCAGTACCAAGGACGCAGCGCCGAGCACGCTCGCCACTACTATAATTTGAGTCTCCGTATCCTGAAAATAACATCAAAATCATCATTTTAATATCATCATCAAGTCAGCTTGTATACGTCCCACTGCTAAGCTCAAAACTCTTCCACAATAGGAAGGAAGTTGACCTATAATGCCTCGCTGGTCAAATGGCCCATCCATTTTGGATTGCATAGATGTTATATAAAATATTATATCCTTAAGTCGTTTTACGACCACAGGTAGGATAGAGGGTGGTGAATCGTATCTTTATGCCGTCCGCACACAGAAAGTGTCATAATAATATTTTAAACATTTTTATTCGTTTTATTTATCTTAAATATCTATATATACCTAGAATATTTTTTTTATTAATACTTCAAAATACTTTATATATTTTTAAATATAATATAAAAAATAATATATTTGAAAATATAAAAGCGTGTTGACCCACTGGCAGTGGAAACAGGGATCAAGTGGTTAGAGCTCCAATGAGAGGAACTTTCTCACTATGCTTGTCGTGTCCAGAAACACCACCTTCTACATCAAACCCCAGAACCAACTACCTAATGCGAGCCTCTTTAGGTGTTGATCGAGGTTTCTCGTTATTCAATCGTTGATTGAAATGACTATCAGTACAACGATTGCCGTGTCCACATCCCACGTCGACAATCTCGCATGTCGGTTGTCTTCCGGTAAAAAGAAATATGTCACTACCTCTAACATGCCTGTGGGAGTCTTCCTCTCAAGGGAAGCTTATAACATTAATTGAGGTGAGATAATCTGGTATTGGAGTCTATTTTCTTTTATGGAAGAAACTACTGAAGAATTCGGTCTTCATCATATCAGCTCGCTTGCTAGGCTAGAGACTCTTCCACAATAGAAGGGATCATAGCACACTATCAAGACGGGTAGAGAGTTTTATGTTGATTTCTCTTATATATATGTTATATGCATATTATATCCACAAGGATGGCCCCATTGACAAGATATAGGTGGAGATACAGAAAACTCAGTAACACATAAATGGAATGTAAACAAGATGAAAAGATTTTTTTTTGTGTGTCTTAGTTGTTAGCCTCAGATGGCTATGACAACTTTACCCGGACTGTGGGTGAGCGCTGAGGGCTCTCAAACCTATAAAAGATGAAAAGAATAAAAATTGATCTTTACAAAAGAGAGACGTTTAACTCTGCACTTGTTATTAGGTAAATCTATGATCAATTACCGCGTATTTACAAAATAGGCAACAGACGCGGCTGTCAAAATACTAAATAAAAAAAAACAAATATTTACCATTTCAGTTTATTCACTTCACTTAATAAATACATTAAAACGAAGGTTATCTAATTCGCTTGCTGTTATATGTACCGACATTGAAGTGAGGGTAGATAATAAAAACTGGGTTAATGTTTTATGATAAAGTTTTAAAATATTTTTTAAATAATTTATTTTTTTATTGAATATAAGTCCTTTAAGTTGAATATCAGTGTTGCCATTCTAAAGTTGTTATTTATTTAATTACATTCAATGTCAATTGTTCGCCCCGATTTGACGAGTCAACAACAGCCGGGTATTTTTTTTTAAGTATATGGCTTTTATTTGCATAGATAGGTATATTAATAATTTCATTGGTAAACTTCCGTGCCATGTTTTTTTTTACTTCAATGTAGGATTATTCTTTATGCTTTCCATAATTTATTGTTTCAACTTAAAAAGTAACTGTAAAAGTTAGTTTAGTTTATATGTTTGTAAATTATCAAAACCAAATTTTTAAAAAGACAATAATTCGTGACTATATTCAAGTTACTTCATTTGTTGAATATTATATATTTTAAAAAGCATTGAGTTTGTTCTAAAATTTTTAATTCAATATTAAAGACGAAAGGAAAAGACAATATCAAATATTCAACAAATTTAGGATTTTATTTAGGAACTAACATAAAACCAGAAATATGAAATACACAGCAGTAGTTACCTTAAAAAAACCTAGTTCTTAATAATAAATTAACTTTAAAAATAAAGTTGGCAATAAAAGGTAAATAATTCTCCCAATATGAGGAGTCACACAGTCACAGCTCGTGTTATAAACAAACAATGAATCAGAAGCAAAAATAATTCTACATCTATGATTAATACGAAATATATGTTTGAAGAGATAAGTATGAGTAATCGTATAATATATGTTTTTTTTATTTGAAAAGAAAATAATTAATATCCTTGTTCACAAGCAGCACTTGTAGTTAAGATAATCTGTGAGTCATAAAACATTCTAACTTTACATACACATACATACATACATATCATCACGCCATATCCCTTGCAGGGCAGGCAGAGAGAACAGAGTGCCAGAGAACTCTATCCTTGCATACTTCACTCGCTTCCTCAACATTCATAATTCTCTTCATACACGCTCGCCGGTTTCGGAGACTCTTGACTCCACCTTCCTTCCTTCTTCTAACTTTACAGCTATAGATAATAGTACATAGTTTAATAGTGGTACGACCACGCTGTTGACAGTTTTCTATCTACAGCCGCGGACCGGTCCGTCCGGGGTAGTACCACACTGAGCAGAATTTAGACGATTGAGCAGTGGTAATGTGCTGTTATGTTTCGTTCGGTTAGCGAGAAAGTCGGCAGGCCAACTTGGATGGGTTTTGGTTGATAGGCAGCGGGCTAGCCAAACCCCTGGTATTGCAAATGTTTCTGGGACGGTAGTAACACTTATTGTCACTCTGTTTACACAGGCATGCTTTTTTTCAGACACCAACCCTTTTTTTTTGCAAGGTGGACCACGGATGTGGTCGCGCTCTGGCAAATCAGTCCGGGGTGACAGAAGAGGCGGCGCGCAACTCCATGGACCCATCCTGCAAACACCTCTCTTCGCCGTGCGAGCGGGCCACCGGTACCCGATCTTTGTCTTCGGTGGCCCGCCCAGCGGTTTACCCTTGCGGGTTCCTCTCGTGTCGACGCGCGGTGGCCTCACGTCGGGTGACCGGACAATTCCCCGGTCCGATCACCCGAAGCCTCGGTTAGGGCGGCATCAGGCGCAGATATTCGCGCCTGCGCCGCCCCGGTCGCTGGCAGCGATCCGGGTCACGGGAATCCTCCCCGACTCGTTCCGCCGTCTCCTTCTGCGAGATGACAACCTCGCAGAAGGCGGTGACTGCGTCCCAATTCCTGACGCTGTTGACTATCGCTTTCACGACAGCCGGCAGCGGCAGGTCGGCACCGATGACAGCGACGAGGTCACGGCGCTGCCCGTCCCAGCTCGGACATACCTCGAGTATATGTTGCGCCGTATCCTCTTCACTACCCCAATGGTGGCAGGATGTAATCCACTCCCTCCACACGACCGTGTGCAGGTACTTACCGAAGCAACTGTGCCCCGACTACATCTGCACCAGCCGGAAGGAGAGGACTCCGTGCCGTCGCTCCATCCACTCCATCCACACGACCGTGTGCAGGTACTTGCCGAAGCAACCGTGCCCCGACTACATCTACACCAGCCGGAAGGAGAGGACTCCGTGCCGTCACTCCATCCACTCCATCAGTACGGGGCGGAGGGCCTCAACGGTAACAACACCGTGTCTAGGCCTCTTCACTACCGCAATGGTGGCAGGACGTAATCCACTCCCTTCACACGACCGTGTGCAGGTACTTGCCGAAGCAACCGTGCCCTGACTACATCTGCGCCAGCCGGAAGGAGAGGACTCCGTGCCGTCACTCCATCCACTCCATCAGTTCGGGGCGGAGGGCCTCAACGGTAACAACACCGTGTCTAGGCCTCTCCAGCCGCGTAACCCAACTGGCGATGACGTCTCGGCGGGCGTCCTTGCGCCAGGTGACTATCTCGCTAGACGATGGGGAGCCACCCTCGTCGCGTACTGAAGTAACCCACCGGTAGAGGTCGGAGAGCATCTCTGCCTCTAGGTCCCACGGGGGTATCCCGGCCAATAGGCATGCCGCCTCGGTCGACACCGTGCGGTACCCACGAATGGCTCTGACCGCCATGGGTCTCTGTGGTCTCCACAGAAAAGCTCTGAGCTGGGCGTTCAGAGCCCTCGCCCACACGGGTGCGCCGTACATGGCCATGGAGCGGATCCCCCCGCATACAGCCGTTGGCCCTCGAAGCTGGGTCCGCCCACAATTGGGAGCAATTCGGCGGAAATGCTCCCGTTCAGACACCAACCCTGCACTAAGCGATTAATGCTTGTATTGCGAGGGACTTTACAAAAATATAAATTAACGCAGACAGTACGCATTACACCCAGATTGTGGACAACAATTTATGGCTCACACAAAGTATTATCAAAACAAAGATGTTTTTTAAATTTATTATCCATCCATCCATCAGCCCGTAAACGTCCACTGTTGGACATAGGCCTCCCCACGAGAATGCCATCTATAACGGTCCTGTGCCACCTGCATCCAGCGGTTTCCTGCGACCTTGATGAGGTCATCAGTCCACCGAGTGGGGGGTCGTCCTACGCTGCGTCGTCCGATTCGTGGTCGCCACTCGAGAACCTTTTTTCCCCAACGGTTGTTGGTTCGTCGAGCGATGTGGCCTGCCCATTGCCACTTCAACGTGCTAATTCTTCGGGCTATGTCGGTTACACCCGTCCTTCTACGGATTTCCGTATTTCGGATATTATCACGTAGAGAAATACCGAGCATAGCCCTCTCCATA
The DNA here is from genome assembly GCA_905163515.2 of Lymantria monacha. Lineage (NCBI taxonomy): Eukaryota > Metazoa > Arthropoda > Insecta > Lepidoptera > Erebidae > Lymantria > Lymantria monacha. The sequence continues at coordinate 32,996,971 of LR991090.1, read as the reverse complement.
GCACGCTGAGCGACTTTGAGCCTTTTTATGAGGCCGACATTTAGAGACCACGTTTCAGTGCCGTAAGTCATCGCTGGTAACACACACTGGTTATAAACCTTTGTTTTCAGACACTGCGGAATATTAGACGAGAAGATCCTCCTAAGTTTCCCGAACGCTGCCCAGCCGAGTTGGATTCGTCGGCTGACCTCTTTCTCGAAATTGGATCTACCTAATTGGACTGTTTGTTCTAGGTAAACATAGTGATCGACAACTTCGAGAATCGCATTCCCAACCAGGACCGGTACAGAAATGACATGGGCATTAGACATGATTTTCGTCTTGTCCATGTTCATTTTCAGCCCTACTAGTTGGGACACCTTGCTGAGGTCATTGAGCATGGTGCCAAGGTCCTCCAGGGATTCTGCTATGACTACGATATCATCTGCGAATCGAAGGTGAGTGATGTATTCGCCATTGATGTTGATGCCGAGTCCGGTCCAGTCTAAGAGCTTGAAGACATCTTCCAGCGCAGTGGTGAACAGTTTCGGAGAGATAACGTCTCCCTGTCTCACACCTTTCTGCAGCTGGATCGGTTTCGTACTCTTATCCTGGATGCGGACTGACATAGTAGCGTCTTTATACAAACACTTCAGCACTTAGATATATCGATAGTCAATTTGGCACCTCTGAAGGGACTGCAGCACTGCCCAAGTTTCGACAGAATCAAAGGCTTTCTCATAGTCCACAAACGTTAGACACAGAGGCCGATTATACTCCTCGGTCTTCTGTATAATCTGGCGTAGCGTGTGGATGTGGTCTATGGTACTATAACCTTTTCGGAAACCGGCTTGCTCGGGCGGCTGGAAGTCGTCTAGCTTGCGCGCGAGTCGGTTCGTAATGACTCTTGAAAACAGTTTGTACACGTGGCTCAGGAGTGAGATGGGTCTGTAATTCTTTAAGAGCGTTTTATCGCCCTTCTTGAAAAACAGCACCACCACACTCCTGGTCCACGACTCTGGAACGTCGCCCCCGAGAATGACAGAATTAAATAGCTTCTGTAGGGCTTTTAAAACTGGCTTGCCGCCTGCCCTCAGGAGCTCTGTGGTAATTCCGTCATCTCCCGGTGCCTTTCCGTTCTTTAATTGTTTTAGAGCCATTCTGATCTCGTACAAGCTGACGTCCGGGATTTCTTCGGTATAGTGCCGAGTTAGCTTGGATCTGGGGTCTTGGACCAAGCTGACAACAGGATTCAGGGATGATTTGTACAACTGCCCATAGAACCTTTCGACCTCTCCCAAGATCTCACTCTGGGATGAAATGACAGTACCGTTATCGGTCTTCAGCTTAGTCATTTGGCTCTGCCCGATAGACAAATCTCGTGCGAACACTTTGGAGCCTCGATTTCGCTCTATCGCCTCTTCAATACGCAGTGTATTGAATCGGCGAATATCGCGTCGCATAGATTTAGAGATTTGTCTATTATGCTGCCTGAGTTCGGACCAATCGGCTGAAGACTGTACCGTCATTTCCTTTCTCCTCTCCATGAGTTGAAGAGTCTGGTCAGAAAGTTGTTCATATCAAAACCTGTTGTTCATATCGTTCGAAGATTCGCACTCTTCCAGGCATTGGAAGCGATTATGTAATTCGAGTTGAAAGCTATCGGGGTTCTGGTATTGGACAGGTGTAGGTCGGAGTGTAGACTTCATCAAGCGCGACCGCTCGACTTTCGTACGAAGATTCAATGTGCCTCGAACCATCCGGTGATCACTCCCAGTTTTAATCCTGCTGATCACAGAGACATCAGTGAATATTTGTCGTTTGTCCGTCAAGATGAAGTCTATCTCATTTTTAGTGGATCCATCAGGGCTAATCCAGGTCCACTTCCTTTGTGGCCGTTTCCTGAAGAAGGAATTCATCATGAAGAGGCCTTCCCTCTCCAAAAAGTCGGCCAGTTTTTGGCCCCTTTGGTTTCTCTGTCCAAATCCATATTGCCCCACTCTCAACTCATCGTCTGTCCTTTTGCCTAGTTTTGCGTTGAAGTCTCCCATAACTACCGTGAAGTGGGTTTTGGACGTGTGGATGGCTTTCGAGATATCCTCGTATAAGGCCTCCACTACGTCGTCGGAGTATGTCGAAGTCGGTGCGTAAACCTGTATGACCTTCAACGAATACCGTTTGGTAATTCTGAGTATAAGGTACGCTACCCTTGTTGACACACTTTCGATCCTCTCCACGTTCTCTACGAGAGACTTACGAACGATAAACCCTACACCGCCTTGGGATGGGTGATCTCCCTCCCGGTAGAAGAGCAAATTTCCAGACCGGAGGATTATCGTGCCCTCCCCCTCTCCTCGCACTTCTGATAATCGTACAATGTCCCATCGGATTTTGCTCAATTCCTCCTCCCAGTTCGATGACCCTCTCGTCGGTCCTAAGCGTCCGAACGTTGTGTGTTACCAGGGCCAAGGGTCGATTTTTTTGGTAGCCGGATCGCGGCCGGAGATTCCTAGCACCCCCTGCCCCGCCACCAACAGGCCCGCTACCAAAATGAGCCCGTGGAACAGCGGAACTGCCGTGACTGGGGGCCGTGACTATTTGTGCATTCATATTTATTTTTGGGGGGGGTAATAATGCCATAATCGCCACGCTTGGCGAGCGGATTGGCGATCGCGGTAGATGTTATTAAGTTTCCCGGGAGATAGCCGCTGCCCAATCTCCCGGTGAGACCCTCAGCCGATTTTTACGACTCCCACGGGCAAGTAAGGGGTGACGACCTTTGTATTCTATTCCCGTCGCCACACGGGGAAAATTTATTATATAATAGGTAAAAAAATCTTTATATTTAATTTGATGCCATCTTTCATGCTTTGGCATCGTTATACGCCTTACGATATTGCCCAAATGGATGACGACGTGACGTGACTTCGAAAGCAACCTTTATTTTTATAGGTTATTGTTTAATAATTTCTGATGTTTACGCGATTATCGATTATTAAACATTTGAAATAAAACTATTCTTACGTATTCTATTACGTTTGTATTTGATTCCTCCTTCTTGAGAGAAGTCTGCGCATGTCCATGAACGCTACTAGTCTTCGAAATGTGAGGAAATTAAAAATCAAATACAAACGCGATAGAATCCGTAATAATAGTTTTTTTTTGCTTATGGTGGCAAATGAGCAAACTTGATGGTAAGTGTTACTGCTGCTCGTGGACATGAATTGCAAAGCAATACAAGTGGTCTCATAAAAACGTGGCGAAACCGGATACATAACACGACAAGTGTACTAGAAAGGATAAAAGTAGAGAATTTGCAAGATGAGATTGTTAGAGAGAAGTATAAAAGTAAACTGACAGAAAAGTTGTATGGTTCGGTTAATATTAGTGATATGGAAGAATTATGGAAGACTTTTAAAGAAAATGTGGTAAATGTTGCTACAGAAACATGTGGCGTGACCAGAAGAAGGAAAGTAAATAAGATGAAGAATATATGGTGGGACAAAGATGTGCAGAGTGCAGTTTGTGAGAAGAAGAAAGCCTGGATAGATTGGCTTGCTATCAGAGCCAGTGAGAGAATAGAGAAAGCAACGATTTATGATATAGACATAGCCAAAGAAGAGTACAAGAGAAGAAAAAGAGAAGTGAAAGAAATTGTCAGAAAAAAGAAAGAGGATCAGAAAGACGAGTATGATAGAAGATTATCGCAGGATTACCAATCTAACTTAAAGGTTTTCTGGAAATCCATAAGATCAGCTCGAGGCAAAGTTCAAAGTACAGAGCTTGCTTCGATCAGGGATAAGTATGGAAGGATAGTGAATAGAGAAGAATGTGTACTAGAGAGATGGAAGGAGTATTTTGAAAGCTTATTTGAAAGAGAAGAGCCACAAGATCTATCATTTGAGAGTGAAAGAGATCTTGAGGATGGAGAATGTATTACTATGGTGGAAATTATGAACGCACTGAAAGGTATGAAAGCGGGTAAATCTGCAGGATACGACAGGATTACAGTTGAGATGCTGACCGCTGGACAGGATATCATAGCTAACATGCTATACCAGCTCTTCAATCTCTGCTGGACTAATGGCCAAGTACCTGACGACTGGTGTAAGGCTGTAATTGTACCTTTGTACAAAGGGAAAGGTTCGCAGCAAGATTGTAGGAACTACAGGGGCATAAGCCTCCTTAGCATAGTCGGCAAACTGTATGCGAAAGTATTGATTGAAAGAGTAGTGAAAGTAACCGACAAGAAAATATGGGATGCACAAGCAGGTTTCCGAAAAGGCAAAAGGTCAAAGGTCGGATCAAGTCTTCTCCTTACGATGCATGACGCAGAAATTTTTGGCTAAAGGTCAGAAAATCTTTTGTGCATTCATTGATTTGGAGAAAGCTTATGACAAAGTGAGGAGGAATGAACTGTGGTCGGTACTGTCTATGTATGGGGTGGACAGCCATCTTATTCATGCGTTGAAATCCATCTATAAGGATTCCAGGGCGTGCGTAAGAATAAACGGAGCCTACACGGAGTGGTTTAATATCGATAAAGGTGTTAGACAGGGATGTGTAGCGTCCCCGTGGCTGTTTAACCTATTCATGGATAGCTGTTTGAAAGATCTGAAAAATAATGATTGTGGTTTACGAATGAATGAGTTACTTATCAAATGTCTTCTTTATGCCGATGATCAGGTATTACTTGCATCATCGGCAGAAGATTTGCAGGCGATGGTAACTACTATGCATGAAGCTTTTGAAAGAAAAGGTATGAAAGTAAATGTAAGTAAGACGAAAATTATGGTTTTTGAAAAGGATAAATGTATGACGGAATGTAAAATTTTTATAAATGGTGAGGAACTGGAACAGGTGAAAGAATTTTTATATTTGGGTGTTTTGTTTACTAGAGATGGTAAAAATGATGATAATGTTGAAAGAAGAGTAAATGCTGGTAATAGAGTGAATGGGGCACTATACACCTTTATGAAAAGCAGAAACGTGTCCAAAAAGGCACGTTTAGCTGTACATAGGGGAGTATTAGTATATATATATATACCTACTCTCATGTATGGTAGTGAAAGTTGGATTTGGCAGGGAAGACATGAAAGTAGAATAAATGCTGTTGAGATGAGAGCTCTTCGTAGTATGTGTGATGTAAGTATGAAAGATAAAATTAGGAATAGTGTTATAAGAGAGCGCTGTGGTGTGAATGAAGAAGTAGTGACAAAGATCAAAAAGAGTATGCTGAGGTGGTTTGGACATTTAGAAAGAATGAGTAACGAGAGGTTGACGAAGCAAATATATAAAGCAAGCGTGAATGGGACGAATACAAGAGGAAGACCACGTCATACTTTTCTGCACCAAGTTGGAGATGTGTTGACGAGAGGTCTTATTAAGAGTATGCGTAATCGTAGAGCATGCATGAAGACTATTATGAGTGTGAATGAAGCGATGGAAGTATGCCAGGATCGTGGTTTGTGGCAATCCGTAGTCTCTGCCTACCCCTCTGGGAAACAGGCGTGAGGCTATGTATGTATGTATGTATGTACAAGGGGTACAGCCAGGTCGCTGCCTAACAATTAAAACCCCAAACCCACCTTGAAAGTTGGGCGGCCGGCTGTCTCGCTCACCGAATAAAGCGTAATAGCACAATGCCACTGATCAGACGTCAAGTTTCTGCTCAGTGTGGTACTACTCCGGACGGACCGGCCCGCGGCTGTAGACAGAAAACGGTCAACAGGCCCTACCACTATTAATTATTAGTCTCTTGATCGCCTATTAAGTAGACCACCGTACCGATATCTAAACACCTCGGTCTGAATACTTCACAAGTACCTAACCCAGAGCGAAGGCAGTTAGTTATGTATAGTATATTCCGAAGATGGTATTTATCCACAGATAGATATTTCTGTCACAATGTTCGATAAGCATCGATAAGTAGTACGTCACAGTCTTTATCGCATATTCATTGGAATTTCTGTATATTTTTGAATAGATTTATTACAATATGCTATCTGTATTATTGATTAAAGCGTTCCAGTTTAATTCCATTCCAATTTATCGATGTGGTGATATCGCTGTGGTGAGCCCTTGATCCACCGACGACAAATACCGGATTCCGGTGGCCCACTCGCACGGCGTGGAGATGTACAGGGTGGGTCTAGCTATCTTTAGCGGGGAGTTACGAGCTCATAGCCCGCCGCAAAAAAAAAAAACTGTGAGCCCTTGTGGAGACGGAATATAATGTATCCTTACGTCATTTTCGTGAGAATCCTAAATCCCGGTTAAAGAAGCAGAAGATCATTTATATGACCTGACCAAGCTCTACTAAGCACAGCGAGTTTAACATCAACATGGATTAACTCAATCGGATATCTGGTCTGGTCAGCAATTACATTTTCAAGGAGGGTTGACGTCAGGCAGATGGCCGGTCATGAAATATTTGTCATTTTTTTTGGAATACGTACAATGATTGAGGAGTATATATTATCTGACCTGACCTGAAGAAAAAAGTATGAAAGTAGGATGATAACGAAGAACATAAATGTACACTGCTGGGCTCGGGGCTTTTCCAAAATCGAAGGGAAAGTATTATAGCACCTTTAGAATTATATTTTAGTATTCTAGTTTGTCTAGCGGCATAAGACGATCGTCCATTATTAGATGCAGTTTGCAATTCAAGTTAGGGCCCTTAATTAGCAAGAGGTTTTGATTTCAATTTCTTTTCATTTCAATATAAGATTAGAATCAAATCAGTACGATTACTACGTTTTTCGTATGTTGACGGAGTAAGAATAATATTCACTACACTTTCTTGCTCGTTGATGTATAGACGATTATGGAATACTATATGCATATAACATCTATACTACGACCTGAATACTTAACATCACTGGAAAAAAAGCCAATTTTTAAACAAAACGTTGAAAGAACTCAACCAAACGTGCTACATTAATACAGCTTCTATCTATTTTTAAAGACTTATTATTTATGTATAGATATTTTAAAGAAATAATTCCTTTTGTTTTGGATACGTTACAAATAAACAATTCCTCATTATTATCATCTCTCATATACGTCCCGCTACTGGGCTCGAGCCTACCACACAATATGAGGGAAATTGACTTACTATACCACGCCGGTCGGATGCATTGGGAAAACACACATTTTATTGCGATTATTCTTCTCTTGCAAAGATGTTAATTACATATTTTATCCTTATGTCGTTTTTTTACGACATCTACCGTTAATATAAGGGGTCGTAAATTGTGTTGTCACTCTGTCTTTAAATATAATATTAATAAAATTGATAAACTCACCATATTTCAAGTGTGTGGAGGGCACATGTTGAGTTGCACGCACAGCGTTAGGCAAACTGTACTTATCACCGTATCGGCTCTTATCGGATATACCTGATAAGATCATGTTTATCGCCTCGGCGTGTGCCTTCTTGGATATGCGTAAAGAATATATGTGTGGGAATTTTATGAGTCCATCTCTCTATGATGCATTGATATTGAACATAAGTTTGCAGAAATCTGGAACCAAATCATTTATTATAATATACTTAAATCTTACCAGTGCACTTAAATATTATTAATTATGTTATTTATATTAAATTAATATAATAATTTAATCAGATATTTGGATATAACGGCCGCCATAGAGATAAACTTCTTATTTTGCAGTAATGTTATACGTATAAATATCTTAAGTAGTCTCTTGCAATAGCCGTGTTAAAATAATTGCTCTTACCATTATCGAAATGACGGGTTGAGAGCCCTCAGCGCTCACCCACAGTCCCGCGTAAAGTTGTCATAGCCATCTGAGGCTAACAACTAAGACACAAAAAAAAAAAAAAAAAAAAAAAAAAAAAAAAAAAAAATATATATCGAAATGTTTTAACTGTACGACACTTTTTCAATCCATATATAGGGTGGAAGTGGACCGCTCCCGAAAACAAAGACAGGTGACCCTACTAGTCCTACTTGCAATGATAGACTAGAAAAAAAATCGATGAGGATGAAAAAGAATTTTTTTTCACAACGTATTTTATGTTTTTTTTACATTCTAACGTATTAGGAAAGTGCCATGTAACCATAATTCCATAAAAAATACGTAACTTTACTCAGATGAGAAAAGACGCAATCTATTCAAAATTTACGATCATATGTTCAAGAGTTCAATGACCTCGCGTGGTAAAAAGAAATGTTCTTTTTCATCCGAATCGATTTTTTTTCTAGCCAATCATTACAACTACTTGTCCTACGACTAGTAGGGTTACCTGTATTTGTTTTCGGGAGCGGTCCCCTTCCACCCTGTGTATAAAAGAAAGTTGTGTTAGTTACAACACTTATAACTCTAGAACGGCTGGACCAATTTTTAAGATTTTTATGTTTTTAGTTTATCTTTATCGGGAATAGGATATAGAATACTAAAATATGATAGCTAAGATAGATGCGACGATGGGGGCCGCCACCCATCACGCCTTGTCCAGTCAGGCGAGTCGAGGAGAGCAGAGTGCCGGGTGGGCACGTGGAATGTAAGAGGCTGTGTGGAAGGTAAGTTGCACGAGCTGATAACCGTCATGGCGGACAAACAGCTAGACGTGCTCGGTGTAACAGAGACCAAGCGAAGGGGCAGCGACGCCTGTGATCTTCCTGGTGGTGGGAAGGCTCTGTGGTCTGGTGTACCACAGAGCGATCAAGCCAGCATGGGGGTAGGAGTACTGCTGTCCTCTCGCTTGGCCTCAGGTGTGAAGGATTACGGAATGTATGATTCCAGACTTCTTTGGGTCCATATAAAACTAGGTGTCACCAAGGTATTCATGGTTGTAGCATATGCTCCCGTGGGATCCTCGGTGGCATCAGACCTAGAGAAGTTTTGGGATAATGTTAGGGAAGTGAACGCGTGATTGTTGTCTATTTGGTGATAAGAGAGTGAACGACGCAGGTAGGCTCATTGTGGATCCCGACCCAGGACAATACTTTGTGCAATGCATTCTGAGTCAGGTATAATTTATATGCGTTATTTATACGTTCATAAAATCCACCGCAATACAAGGATTATTTCCTTAGTGCAAAGTGGTATCTTTTAAAAAGAAAAAAACCTGATGAACGGCTCTATCTGGTTATATCGAGATTTATTTCTCTTTTATAGATATCTTATTATCTACATAGCCTTTAATCGTCTTATCAAATTGCATTTTAACTCGGTCACCACAAGGAAAAAAATCGGCCAAGTGCGAGTTGTATTCGCGCACCAAGGGTTCCGGACCTATCTATAGAAACCTCTTTTATTGTATGGGAGCTCCCTTAATTAATTATTTTATTTTATTTTAATTAATTATATCTAAAGAGAACATACAACTAAATATTCTGTGAATAGTTGAAGCGTCTACCTGTCACCGTTATTAGTATCGAGCAAGAAACGGTATAAAATTCAAGTTTATTGTATGGGAGCCCCCCTTAAATATTTATTATATTTTATTTGTTGTTATAGCGGTAATAGAAATACATCATCTGTGAAAATTTCAACAGTCTAGCTATCATCGTTTTTGAGATACAGCCTGGTGACAGACGGACGGACGGACGGACAGCGAAGTCTCAGTAATAGGGTCCCGTTTTTACCCTTTGGGTACGGAACCCTAAAAAAGAATGTTAAATGTTTTATCAGTTTTTATAAAGATCTCTTCAAATAAATAATAATTGGTGCTACGTAGTTTTTGAATGTAATACAGACAATCTTATCATTTGTCCTTGTTAAGGATTTGTGATATCATTATTTATTAAGGACCTAGAGTATTAATTTATCTAATGATAATGGTCAACTGACGTCATTGTCATTGACTTTGTGTCGTTACGGTGTCTCGTCCAACCATAACATTGAACCTCAACATTTGCTTGCCGTCCTCCCACGCTAAGTGAGGTCGGCACTACATGTTGTAACCTTCCATAAGCTTCTATCAGCCGTCATATCTGCATTTACAACTTTCATACACATATCCTCAGTATTGTGTATACATCCATCTCTTTATTGAGCAGGCGGCATCAGATGGAGTTAACCCAGATCGATGTATGCCCTTAGACGTCTCTTACGTCACGCAAGAGCAATGTAAGGGTTGGTAGTATTATTTTATATACTTAGTTATTTAGTCATTTTATTATTATTAGCGATTATGTACGTCGTTTACAAATGTTAAAATTTATTTTGTGATATTGCTATGATATATTCTTCAGGCGTTTTTAAAATGTTGATTTTTAATTCTTATTGTAGTGAGTTGCTTAGTTGCATTTTATAACTTCTACGGGAAAGTAAGGATTAGTGGTATATTGGTATATATATTCTTAATATGGTCTCCTTAGGTCTCCATATCATCATATAGCTTTTTAAATTTATTTTAATATGCTATATTGTGATGACGTATATGTATAATTCATCATCAATAGTTTTCTCTGTGGGGTCTCATAAAAGATGATTAAGGGATGCTGTATGCAAATGATAATGATATATTGACATAGATGACACAGACAGACAAATAAACATAAATAAACACATACTGTGCCAAGTGTCGTGAGTACGACTCCCACCCAGGACAATGCTCTGGGCCATACAAATTGTTTTTTTCTGAATCTGAACGGCCAGAACGGATGAGGGGTACCTCGACCAAAGTTTGTCAAAAAAGACGTTGTTATTACACCACCGAAAAAGCAAAGACTTGGTACCGGCGGTCTGCTCGAATGTGTACAGTACGACAGATCGCCGCGTTAATTTCAGATGGACTGAGAGTGGTGTGGCTAGACCGCCTTTTCCCAAAATATACAATATCACTCATTGTAACCAAATTTGTCATATTATTCAAGATGCACCTATTTGTAATCATCATCAATCACCTACTCTTATCCCAATTACTTGGGGTCGATACAATATGTACTCTCCTTTCATAGTATCTACATATTATAAAAGTTATTGGCGATAGTTTTATGACCGGCCGCTTGCCACGAATGTAATTGTCGACCAAACGGCATCAGATTGAGTTGGCCTAGGTCGTTATAAGGCTCTTAGTCGTCTTTTACGACATCCACGAGCAAAGTAAAGGTTGGTAGTATTCTTAGCCGCTACCAAACAGCTAATGTACCTATTTATAATAATTCATTGAAATCGATTGGATGGTTTTGGAGATAATCACGAACGTACAATCTTTGATACGTGAGTTTTTTTTTTATAAACTAGTATATTAAAATAATAATAGTTATTTACTATGAATAGAACCAATTAATATAATAATGGAGGTTGCAGACGTGAATGGTTTCGGTTTATTTTTAATTAACTATCATGTATTTAAAATATTGAGTTATTTTTTTTATTAATATAACCTCATATACAACGATAGCCTACGGATATGACCCTGGACTATTAAAACATACATTACGAGTTCTTATTCACGTTATGCATTTTAAGATGACTTAGAAAAAGAAGTCACGGTGGTGTAGCGGTAGCACGATTGGGCCTGAATCCCAATAGGCGTGGGTTCGAATCCCGCTTGTGACATCATTTTTCGCTTCGTAATTGGGTTTTATAAATAATTAAGCATGTTAAATGCTAAATTTCAGTAATTTAAATAACAAGGTTGTGTCATCGTTTAATACAATTCTAACTGTAAAGTTTGAAGTATTAAGCCTATAACAATGTGTAAACATTGTCGGGTAGATAGCATACCGTCACCTTAAGACGTAAATATGATACTAAGCGAAATTTGCATGTCCTACAATAAGTCACGGTGGTGTAGTGGCAGCACGATTGGGCCGGAATCCCAATAGGCGTGGGTTTGAATCCCGCTTGTGACATCATTTTTTCGCTTCGTAATTGGGTTTTATAAATAATTAAGCGTTTTAAATGCTAAATTTCAGTAATTTAAATGACTTAGAAAAATTACATAAGGCAATTGAGTAATAAAAAAGATACAAAAAAGTATTTAAGACAGGCCAGTAGGTACATTATAAATATTAAAGAAAAACGAATGCCTTACTAAGAGCCTTCACTCAACTGAACAACAAGAGCAACAGAAGTCAAAAGCACAGTTTTAAGCATCCCTGATCACGGGATGACTAAGGCGTGTCACGTGCAACAAGTCATTGTTATTACACAGGTTTTTGTCTATATCACCAATCGCAGTCGCGGTATGGCTGTGATGTTTGCTACGACCACAGTTTTACAGTAAATATTTTCGTCGGGCTGAAAGTCCTCAACACTCACACAACAATGATATCTTTTGTCATAGTCCTCTGCGGCTAAAAATTAAGTAAAAAAATGCATTTTCGTTACAAACTCTTATAGGTCTAATATTTTATTGCGGCACGCAACCCCATGGACACACCCTGCAAACACCTCTCTTCGCCGTGCGAGCGGGCCACCGGTACCTGATCTTTGTCTTCGGTGGCCGGCCCGGCGGTATACCCTTGCGGGTTCCTCTCTTGTCGATACCCCGACGGCTTTCGCCATCGGGGCGTCGCCCTCACGTGGTAGCCTCACGTCGGGTGACCGGACAATTCCCCGGTCCGATCACCCGAAGCCTCGGTTAGGGCGGCACCAGGCGCAGATATTTACGCCTGCACCGCCCCGGGCGCTGGCGGCGGCCCGGGTCACGAGAATCCTCCCGGACTCGTTCCGCCGCCTCCTTCTGCGAGATGACAGCATCGCAGAAGGCGGCGACCGCGTCCCAGTTCCTGACGCTGTCGACCATCGCTTTCGCGACAGCCGGCAACGTCAGATCGGCACCGATGATAGCGACGAGGTCGCGGTGCTGCCCGTTCCAGCTTGAACATTCCTCGAGCGTATGTTGCGCCGTGTCCTCGTCACTACCGCAAGGGTGGCAGGACGGAGTCCACTCCCTCCACACAACCGTGTGCAGATATTTGCCGAAGCAACCGTGCCCCGACAACACCTGCACCAGTCGGCAAGTGAGGACCCCGTGCCGCCGCTCCATCCACTCCATCAGTACGGGCCGGAGGGCCTCAACGGTAACAACACCGTGTCTAGGCCTCTCCAGCCGCGTAACCCAACGGGCGATGACGTCTCGGTGGGCGTCCTCGCGCCAGGTGGCTATCTCGCTCAATGATGGGGAGCCACCTTCGTCGCGCACTGAGGTAACCCGCCGGCAAAGGTCGGAGAGCATCTCCGCCTCTAGGTCCCACGGGGGTGTCCCGGCCAGTAGGCATGCTGCCTCGGTCCAAACCGTGCGGTACCCGTGAATGGCTCTGACCGCCATGGCCCTCTGTGGTCTCCACAGAACAGCCCTAAGCTGGGCGTTCAGAGCCCTCGCCCACACGGGTGCGCCGTACATGGCCAAGGTGTAATATACCTATAATATCCCTTAATCATTTTTTACGACACCAACGAACACCAAAGGCAAAGTGTTATATTCTTATTCCGTCACCATACAGATAATTTAATTATCCATGATAAATACAGTAATCCCGCAGTCCAAGCGAGAGAAAACAAGTTCCTAAGAGAGATTTCAAACATTAAGCTCTTAGTGTAAATTCGCTGAACAAACAAACAAAACACTTTATCCTTGATCTTCTCGTGTGAAGGCCGTATGATATTAGCTATTATTTAGATATGAAGAGCGTTCTATTGTGTTCTGTGATTTGTTAAGTATATATGATTAAAAATGTGACAGGCAAGGGTAAGTTTCTGAGCATTGATGACTCACTCTGAATTTTATTTTGTAAGGTACAGTACACATTAGGCGGTAAAATTTTATACGTCTTTTTAGTTATTCTTATGGGAGGGTAAACCGCTTTGTTACGTAACGCGTAACGGTGCCAGTAGTAGCAAAGATCAACCTTCGGTAATCATCTCACGTTCATTAAATATTATAGATACCTGCCGGCTATCACACACCTACCTACGCATTTAATATCGTTCTAACTTTTAGCTATAGTAATTAAAAGTTCATTATGACATTTGTTGATATTTATAATTATCATTTTGCTCTTATACCAATGACTTTTGAACGGGACTTTTGACGGGAATTTGAAAACGTCATGTGGTGCTACATACATACATACATATCATCACGCCATATCCCTTGCAGGGTAGGCAGAGAGAACAGAGTGCCAGAGAACTCTATCTTTGCATACTTCACTCGCTTCCTCAACATTCATAATTCTCTTCATACACGCTCGCCGGTTTCGGAGACTCTTGACTCCACCTTCCTTCAGTACATGACCGATCTGGTCTAGGTAGGTTAGTCTCGGTCTCCCCCGGTGCCTACATCCTTCCACTTTCGCATTGTATATCTTCTTAACCAGACGTTCGTTCGGCATTCTTTCTACATGTCTGAACCATCGGAACATTCCCTTTCGCATCTTTACACCAATACTCTCTTTCATACCTACTCGCTCTCTTACGTCGTCGTTACGAATGCGGTCGGTCAGCCTTACTCCACAGATTTTCCGCAGAGATCGCATTTCGACCGCATTAATTTTACTTTCATACTCTTTTCTGCATACCCAACTCTCGCTTCCATACAGTAATGTTGGGACAAGCACTGCGTTATGTATTGCTACAACTGCCTTCTGGCTGAGGTGGTAGCTACCGAGAAGTTGCCCCAACGCTCCGTTCACTCTATTTCCCGCATTCACTCTTCGCGCTATATCAGTGGTGTACCTTCCATCTCGGCTAAATCCACATCCAAGATATACAAATTCACCCACTTGCTCTAGTAAATCATTATCTATTGTTACTCTTACATCTGTTCTGGCTTCATCTCTTTCAAAGACTTACAATCTTCTGTCATTATGTCGACTAGGGTCTGCAGGTCAGTCGCTGACTGTGCCAGCAGGACTGCATCATCTGCATAAAACAGAGCAGTGACCACTGAGTCACCCATCTGGACTCCCACATTCATATCGTTCAACCTTTGGAGACATTTATCCAACGCACCCCTGCTTAACGCCGATATTGACGTCAAACCAAGGCGACATTCCCCACTAACACTAAGGGACACAAATCACACCCAGACTCAGTACCACAATTTTTGAATCGCACAAACTATAATATATCTGTACCGTGACGGTAATAATATAATTCATCATCCCATTTCTTGCCCTTGGACATTTGTAAAAGACGATCAAGACGTTATAGTATGCCTATAATATAATTATAAGCTAAGAGAACGAAAACTCGAAATAAATCTATGCACCAGTCTGATCAATGTGGCATACTAGATCAATTTACTTTCCATTTAGGAGAATGTTCGAGTCCAGCAGTAGAACATATATGAGCTGAGATGACTAATATATCAAGAGAAGGACTCAGCAGAGGTGATACTAAACGGCAGGTTTTAGGATTGCACGCTACACGATACTCTTCTGCCATTCCAAAACTGTTTGCATGAGGTGGCAAAGAACCGTAGGTTGGCCAAAAAAGTATATCAAATATTAAATTAATATTATTATGCTTCGGCTCTTATTTTAATTAAAATGTAGTCGTACATAATTCAAAAGTTATTGGCAATAGTTGTATGACCGTCCGCCTGCCTGACATCAACTCTCCTTGGGAATATAATTGTTGACCAATGGGCATCAGGTGGAGTTAGCCTAGGTCAATATAACGCTCTTAGTCGTCCTTTACGACATTCACGAGCAAATCCTTAATAGTATTTGTAGCATATAACATAATAAGATATTAAGCGAACGTAAAATAAAATTAATATTGAAAATTCCTTTCCCCAGGAATTTTTTGTATAATAATTTGCTTATATATATATATATATATATATATATATATATATAGCAAAAGATATTAGGCATGTCAGGTGTATAAAAGATGAAGCAGGTAAAGTGTTGATAAAAGAAGAGGAAATAAAAGAGCGTTGGAAGCAGTACTTTGAAAGGTTAATGAACGAAGAGAATTCATGGAGTGGAGTGTTAAAAGATGTATCAGAGAACGTCGGCCTAGTAAGGGAAATTACAATAGATGAGGTAAGAGAAGCAGTGAGAAGTATGAAAAATGGAAAGGCTGTAGGGCCCGATGGTATACCAGTTGAAGTATGGAAGATTTTGGAAGAGGATGGGTATATGTGGTTAACTTTATTCTTCGATAAGCTGCTGCGCGACGAAGTAATCCCCAATGAATGGTGCAATAGTACGCTAGTGCCCATTTTTAAAAATAAAGGGGATGTTCAGGACTGCGGTAGTTATCGAGGAATAAAGCTTATGTCACACAGTATGAAATTGTGGGAAAAAGTGATTGAGAAACGATTGCGAGAAGAAAGTGAGATCACCCAAAACCAGTTCGGATTTATGTCGGGCCGCGGGGCAACGGATGCCATGTTTGCACTGCGCCAACTGTGCGAAAAATATCGTGGTGCACATAGAAACTTGCACATGGTATTCGTTGACCTCGAGAAGGCCTATGACAGAATACCGAGAACAGTTTTGTGGTGGGTACTGAAAGAGAAAGGTGTGCCTGTGAAGTATGTTAGGTTAATCTGTGCCATGTACCGACAATCTAGGTCGTACGTGAAATCAGCGGCTGGAGACTCCGACGAGTTCAGTGTCGAAGTAGGTCTGCACCAAGGGTCGGCGTTAAGTCCTTACCTCTTCCTGTTGATAATGGATGCATTAACATCGGAGATACAGGAAGAGGCACCCTGGTGCATGCTATTCGCTGATGACATTGTTCTCGTCGGGAAAGAGGGCCTTGAGGTACAGAGCATGCTGGAAAAGTGGCGCTGTAAGTTGGAGAATGTAGGCTTGAAAATCAGCAGACCAAAAACAGAATACATGTTCTGCGATTTCGGCGGTCTCTTCAATTTTACACCCATAACTTTAGATGGAGTACCTATCCCAGTATGCTCGAACTTTCGATACCTCGGTTCTCTTATCCAAAGCGATGGCGGCCTGGATCGTGCGGTGAAGCACAGAATTGATGTGGGATGGATGAAGTGGCGGCAGGTCACGGGTACAACATGCGACCCCAAAGTACCCCTTAAATTAAAGGGCCAAATATATAAAACCCTAATAAGACCTCCTGTACTGTATGGATCAGCATGTTGGGCGATAAAAGCGACGGATGAGAGACGACTGCATGCAGCGGAGATGCGAATGTTGAGATGGATGTGTGGTGTGACAAGAATGGATAAAATAAGGAATGAACATATAAGAGGAAGTTTGAAAGTTGCGCCAGTGACGGAAAAATTAAGGAGTGAAAGATTGACATGGTATGGACATGTGATGAGAAGGGATGAAAGAAATGTTGTGAGGAAAGCTTTAAGCATGAATGTTGAAGGCTTAAGGGGTAAGGGAAGACCGAAGAAAAGATGGATGAACTGCGTGAAACATGACATGGATAGACAAGGAGTGACCACAGAGATGACGTCTGATAGAGTTGTATGGAAGGAGAAGACATATTGCGTCGACCCCAAATAAATTGGGATAAGAGCAGGTTGATGATGATGATGATATATATATATATATATATATATATATATATATATACTCTTCTTAGAAGTACATATTGTAGAAGTTCTTGGCAATAGTTTTATGACCGGTGGCCTGCCAGACGCCAGCCTTGGGAAAAAGTCACTTTTCGAAGCGAGGTACCAACTACCAACTGCTGTCACAAGTTCTCAGTCCAATGCTCTACCAATACACTACGAGACTATTTGCTTATAACAACTATTCCTATATAATAAATACATATAGGTATGTTATTTAATCAAGTTTTTAGGTTAACTTTCAAAGATCAACCTTCGGTAATCATCTCACGTTCATTAAATATTATAGATACCTGCCGGCTATCACACACCTACCTACGCATTTAATATCGTTCTAACCTTTAGCTATAGTAATTAAAAGTTCATTATGACATTTGTTGATATTTATAATTATCATTTTGCTCTTATACCAATGACTTTTGAACGGGACTTTTGACGGGAATTTGAAAACGTCATGTGGTGCTACATACATACATACATATCATCACGCCATATCCCTTGCAGGGTAGGCAGAGAGAACGGAGTGCCAGAGAACTCTATCTTTGCATACTTCACTCGCTTCCTCAACATTCATAATTCTCTTCATACACGCTCGCCGGTTTCGGAGACTCTTGACTCCACCTTCCTTCAGTACATGACCAATCTGGTCTAGGTAGGTTAGTCTCGGTCTCCCTCGGTACCTACATCCTTCCACTTTCGCATTGTATATCTTCTTAACCAGATGTTCGTTCGGCATTCTTTCCACATGTCCGAACCATCGGAGCATTCCCTTTCGCATCTTTACACCTTTATCTCTTGTATTATATTCGATATCTTTGTGTTTTAATGTGTTATATGAGATAATTTTAATGGCATTTTATGTAATATAAAGCGGCGGAACTACTGGGATGTAGTAAATATCATATAAAAGTGCTTTACAACGTTTTCGTTTTCCATCAAAATTCCCACAAGATACCATTAACAGTGTGGCCATTGCACTGTTGATGGCGACAATTTGACTTAGACAATGACTAACCTGAAAGACTAAAAACGTGAAAATATTTATAAATTGACACTGGCACCAATAGCTCGTATAAGTAGCTGATTGCCAATACATAAGAAGAAGAAGACTTTTGAAGGACGCAATACTCGGTAGAGTATACAAAGGAGGTATCCATTGTATATTTTGGGGAAGAAATGGTATTATTAGTGTTATGATGGGTCGTCCGTTTGACGCCAATTCATCTTGTGAATGTAATTGTTGACAATAACAGCATCAAATGGAATTGATCCAGATTGGTATAAAGTGCTTAGTCCTATATTACGTTAACACTTTTCGATGACGGCGTAAGAATACAATTCACCACTCCCTATCATCATTACCCTGCTCCCATCCCAATTACTTGGTGTCGACGCAATATGTACTTTTCCTCCACTCAATCCTATCCGATGTCATCTCTGCGTTCACTCCCTTTCTATTCATATCATGCGTCACGCAATCCATCCATCTTTTCTTCGGTCTGCCCTTACCCCTAAAGCCTTCAACATTCATACTTAAAACTCTTCTGCCAACATTACTTTCAGCCCGTCTCATCACATGTCCATACCAAGTCAGGCGTTCACTTTTCAACTTTTCCGTCACTGGCGCCACTTTCAAACAATTCACCACTCTCTATATCGCCCATAAGTGTTATAAAAGTCGAAATAAAGGATTATGATATGCATATAGCATGTATGAAAAGAAGGAAAATTCGATATATTAATTCTATACTAAAACGTGTTAATCGGCGTGTTATAAGTATAATGTCCTTTCTGTTGTTAAAGAGACTCAAACTCCTCAGTGGGACGTATATGAGCCTTCATCCATCTACACATGTTAGGCCATATCAATCTTAATAATACCGTAATCACCAACCTCAACAAACAGATTGGTGACCGCTGTCGACAGTTATAAATTTTTCAGAATTTCGTTCCTATCGATCTCTTGGCGACCCTACAACCAGCTGTTATGTTTTTTTTTTATTGCTAATGGTGTCAAGCGAGTAAGCAGCACACTTGATGGTAAGTGTCACTGCTGCCCATGGACCTTTGCAATACCAAGGGTATATATAGCTTAGGCCGCTGCCTACCAATAAAATCCCCAAACCCACCCAGTTGGGCTTCCGGCTCTCTCGCTCACCGAACGAAGCGCAATAGCACATTGTTATTACTCAGACGTCGATCTTCTGCTCAGTGTGGTACTACTCCGGACGGACCGGCCCGCAGCTGCAGACAGAGAACTGTCAACAGCGTGGTCCTACCACTATTAAAAGTCTATTAAGATTCAAAAGGTTAAGGGATAGTGAAGGATTGGTTGACAATGGTTTGGATTCCTATGCAGGGTAATACTTTGTGCGGTTTAGAAATTGTTGTTCAGTGTAATTAATGTCCGTTAATTAATATGTTTGTAAAGACCTCTGCAATGCAAAATGAATTTCCTTAGTGTAGATCTTTTTTTGTTTAAAAGTAAAAAACAATAAACTTTATATTTTTAACCTGTGACCACATTAAAAAAGAACTATGCATTTCAGGAAGAAAACTTTGAATAACTTTAATTATAACTAAAAATACAGTTAATACGTTAGTTAATTTATTCAAAAACAATAATAGAACAAAATTTTACATATTATAAATCGTTTTTCTTTTAATATTTTAATGATGGCTTATGCGGAAGATAGCTTTTAAATTATATGTTACATACATGGCTTAGCAAGGCAAAGACAATTTTATTTAATTAATTTTCCAAGTTCCTCCGAAAAAAAAAATACATTTTAAATACTAAACTTAACCGCCATAATAGATTTAATGACGCATTTGTTCTTTTTTTTAGTATACAATAAAAATCGAGGTTCAATGTCACAATAAGGTCATTCGGAAGAATACGTTAAAATAGTTCAACACAGGTTACTTATTGTACACAAAAAAAAAACTTAATGCGATAATAATGTTCTTATTCATGGACGTTTAATGTTATAAGGTAAATATGTTTCGGATATACATATTTAGATTTTAGAATCTGTGTTTACTTTATCAACTTATTTACGTTCTATTGCTAGGTTAGGACTTTTATAGGAAGAAAATTGGTCTATCTCACTCGGTCAGACGATTTCGAGCTTTCCTACTTTTACAGTGAGGTTATTAGCTCGCATCTCATTGTAATCTTTTACGCTCACTCGTAGCAAAGGAATGGGCAATGAATTACTTCGTTGAGATGGTGCCCTAGTGTCAAATGAATATAACGGCCTTGTATATAATAATATCTTAACGAAAACTTTTTGAGTACCAATTTGTTAGATATTTTAAATTTTAGTACTTTAGCTAATTATTACTGAACATGTTGTACTATTTTATTTTATCAAAAAATCAGAAAAGAAATAATAATAGACAAACGAAACAAGAGTTAAACAAATAAGGGTTTCTTGTTGGATCTTCTCAGTAGGGGTTACTTTCAAAGCCGGTGGCAGTTTATTCGAATTTAAAATGTTAATACTGACAATATGTAAGTGCCCTCGCAGGGTTTATACATAATACATGAATTTTAATATGATTAATATTATTAACAAAAGAAATTTACGTTTTAATTTTTTTTTATATTTTTTTAGATTGTAAAAAGAAAAAAATTTGCACAAAAATATAATCTTCAATTCATGAAAAAGGCGATTACCAATATTCGACACTTCCAAAAGTTTGTTGCCTCTAAAAATTTGCCGCCCTAGACCCGGGTCTCGCGGGCATAAACCTATATACATAACTGGGAAGTGGATGTTACTAATTGTATTCTTATTCCATCACCACACGATAGACTCCATCATCATTCATATTATGCCCAAATCAGTCATCGGGCCACGTGACAGTTCAAATAATTACTAGAAATTACTACGACAATAGAAAATCTAGATAATAGAATATCTTTTACATTTACTTCACTCCTTACGATATTTTATTTTAAATAAGTGACAAAGACGTCGCTTCCTTCCCTCCAAAATAGTTGAGTAGAATGATGACTGTTCTAGCAGTTAACTCAGAATCGGTTGCAGCTTGCGGCAGCTGGGCCAGTTAACTTATTGCATTATATTTGAGAATTATATCGTGTGATTAGTAGTGGGGGTAATATTCATTAAATAATTACACAAAATAAATCAGTAAAATATTAAAATAATAGGCAAACCTGCTGTGTAGTGTGTTCGGCGCCGGTGGTTGATTTTTTGTGTCCATTCCAAGTAAAATATTAAAAATGGACAAAATTTATGTTTTTAATATTGTAAGATTGAGGAATCAGCATGAGAATTAGCAGCAGTATACCTCTGTGAAAGGTAACACACCAAATTATATCACCAGTTCAGCTACCAAGTGTGATTATAACATTATTCTTCTTTTATTTTATTTTTTTTGGTTTGGGTTATGGTCGGCGCACTCTTCGCACCACTCCGTTCGGGGCGACAGAGGAGCGTAAGCACGCACACCCGTAACCCACCCGTGACATCGCCTTCGTCGTTGGGCCGACCACCGGAGCAGAGTGACTTGACGTCAGTGGTCGGCCCGACGGATACCCCTGAGGAGTACCCTCTCCTCGACCGACGTCCCCCCCTCGGGTAGGATGTCGGTCTTTCCTCACGCGGTCGGCCTCTCGGCGGGTGACGGACTAATTCCCCGATCCAGTCACCCGCGGCCTCGGCTAGGGCGGCATCAGGCGCAGGTAATTGCGACTGCGTCGCCCCAGCCGCTGGCGGCGGCTCACGTCGTCGAGGGCGAGACGCTCCTCGCGCACGCGCTCCGCCGCCTCCTTCCGCGAGACTACTGCCTCGCAGAAGGTTGCGACCCAGTTCCTGACGCTGTCGAGCATCGCCCTGGCGATGGTCGACAGCGTCAGGTCAGCACCGATGATTGTGACGAGTTCCCGATTATTCTTCTTTAAGAAGGTTTTACGTCCAACAGTGGATAAGTAGGAAGGTTAATATTATTTTAAAAATGGAGGACTTTAATAGTTATACATACTGTAATCTTGTTTTGTAGATATAAAGAATAATTATATATAAAGATATAAAGTATAATTAATGACTTCTCTAAAAACTGTATAATGATTTACAATATCTACTTTCCATATCTAGTGTTATAGGTTCTATTCTTATCTGGGATAACACAAAAGCGATTGTTGTAAGTTTGGGTGTGGGTAATGTGTATCTGTTAATATTTGTTAAGTTTTTTTAGTTAGCTACAGTTCTTTTTTATATTTTTTTTAAATTATTGGATGTAATATTATTTAATTAACCTATAAAAAAATAAATATAGCAGGTATCCATGGTCTGTTAAAATTTATGGGAATTCAAATAACACTATAGACATATTGTATACAAAATAAAAAAGCGTATATAACAAAAATAAACAATTTTGGAGGCGCCGGGTATCGATCCCGGTACCTCTCGCATGCTAAGCGAGCGCTCTACCATCTGAGCTACGCCCCCGACAGTAAAACAATTTGAAAATAGCATTGTTATGGTACATAAATCTCTATCAAATATAGAAAATAGTAATCGCATAATTTGTAGCTTTAATTTGGATTTGATAAAACAAAGATAGAAGACTGACTGACTGTGGCATTTCGTGTGCATTTAACAAGATTTATATCGAGTATATTTAATAATATTACTTTTTGCTTGAATATACGAGTACAAGTCGTCTCATAGCATTAACAATATCGACATTCATCATTTCAGCCCATCGCCGTCCACTGCTGGACGTAGGCCTCCCTCATGGTACGCCACAGAGTGCGGTCCTGTGCCGTTTGCATCCATCGACGCCCAGCAACTTTCATTAGATCGTCTGTCCACCTAGTGGGGAGGGCGTCCTACACTGCGTCGTCCGGTACGTGGTCGCCAGTCTAGAACCTTTTATTCCCCAGCGGTTGTCGGTTCTTCGAGCGATGTGGCCTCCCCATTGCCACTTCAGCGTGCTAATTCTTCGTGCTATGTCGGTTACACCCGTTCTTAATATCAACATTAATAACATTCTATATGATTTTTGTTATCTAAACAGTTATTATGAAAACAGTGACAGCGCAGAAGCAAAGAAGTTAACTTTGTTGGTTTATAGAGACTGCTTCGCTTCTAAATGTTTATCATAATTCAGCTCATTACGGTTGCCAACATTTTTTCAGCGAAATAAAATATTTTTCAAAATAAGCTATAAAAATATGGTACTCTTCTAAAAATATAGTATTTTATGGAAAACTTAAAAATGGACAAAAATATATTTTTTATTTATTTATAAAAACTATTTTTACTCTTCTTGCATTTTTTAACAATATTTTGTCTGAAATAAAAGTATCATATGCATTATCACATTCAATTTTTAGAATAATAAATATAGGTCAAAAGTTATTTTTTTATTAAAGTGATACCTACTACTTCTGTTACTCTCTTCTCACCATTTCAAATTCATAACCGGAAAAATTGTTAGAATTCATTTGGTGTTGAAAATATAGTATTTTTGCGTATTATATATTTCTCCAACAGTATATAGTACGCAGACCTGAAATATATATATTATAGTACCTACTATATATTATAGTACGGTTAGTAACCCTAGAGCTCATATGTATATATTATAGTACGGTTGGTAACCCTAGAGCTCATATGTATATATTATAGTAGGGTTGGTAACCCTAGAGCTCATATGTATATATTATAGTACGGTTGGTAACCCTAGAGCTCATATGTATATATTATAGTACGGTTGGTAACCCTAGAGCTCATATGTATATATTATAGTAGGGTTGGTAACCCTAGAGCTCCTATGTATATATTATAGTACGGTTGGTAACCCTAGAGCTCATATGTATATATTACTAGCTTTCGCCCGCGGCTTCGCCTGCGTGTTTTTTGATAAAGGACAGCTATCCCTAGCATACGCGCGCACACACAAATGAATAGAGAATAGCGGTGTAGTATCACGGCGTGACACATTTACCTTAGTACCTACCTAAACTATCATTTCCTGTAGTCGACACAATTTTACTGCCAAGGCGCACAAAAAGATGTTTTACAAACTTTCACTACCTATCTATATATATACAGGTATAGTATGTTCTTAACAAATCGATAGTGCTATCAAAAATACAACAATCATCAACGATGACTGCTCTCACGCCTTTACTTGTGTTCGGGTCGCACAATCGGCGATCATAGATTTCTAGCCATATTTCTGTAGTACGCCCGGTTGCTGCCTGACCACAGCACTGCGCATTCTTATTGTCCTAACTTTTGAAATATTGTACCAAACGACACACGGTAAAAGGCAAAAAATATGTACTTTAAATATTGAAAGCAATAAAAGCATTTGTTTGCATAAGAATCAATTAGTTACTATAAAATGTGCATCGGCAATAAATACCAAATTATTTTGTATTTTTAATTTACTATTTTAACGATAAATGCTTACGTATTAAAAATAGATATATGCTGTCGCGGACTGTTTTGTAGTACTATTTAAGAGGTATATTTCCACAATACATAACATTAGTCTGAGTTTGAAGATCTTCGCAGCGTATGCAAAAATAGCTCGCAGATGGGCGATTTTTTCTGTCTCAAGCAATTTTTATCGTTATATTTTAGCCAATTTACAAAATATCTTTATAAATTATAGCCTATGTGTTATTCTGATGTGTAAGCTATATTAATATAAAGTTTTATCAAAATCCATTCGGTAGTTTTTGCGTGAAAGAGCAACAAAGATGTTCACATCCATACATTATTACAAACTTTCGCGTTTATAATATTAGTAGGATAGTACGGTTGGTAACCCTAGAGCTCATATGTATATATTATAGTACGGTTGGTAACCCTAGAGCTCATATGTATATATTATAGTAGGGTTGGTAACCCTAGAGCTCATATGTATATATTATAGTACGGTTGGTAACCCTGGAGCTCATATGTATATATTATAGTACGGTTGGTAACCCGAGAGCTCATATGTATATATTATAGTACGGTTGGTAACCCTAGAGCTCATATGTATATATTCCACTGCTGGGCTTGACCTTCCTTCGCAATAGGAGGGAAATTGATCTACTATACAACGCTGGTGAGATGGTATAGTGTTTTGTTTTAAGTTTTCCTTCTCTTGCGTAGATTCAGGGCCGGCTTTACCTATAGGGCAGAGGGTGCGGTGCACCTGGGCGCCGGGTGTTAGGGGGCGCCGCATCGGGTGCCTAACCATCTATAGTCGTAGTGGGTGCGTTATTTGACAGGTTTGGGTAGGTTGCTTTGTCGCCATGCTCACTGTTACTTCATAATGCGATGGCGTTTACCTGATTTTGTATCAAAAACTTTCAACCTATTCCATTTTTTTCACGAATTTTGATACAAGAGCGCGCCAGGTAATTGATTGCACCCGGGCGCTGCGTGTGCTAGAGCCGCCCCTGCGTAGATGTTATACGCATATGATATCTTTTAGTTGTATTTTACGACACCCACGATGACACTTACTTACGACACCCACTGATTTGTACTCTTATACCATCACCAGACGGAAAAGAACCAAAACAACTTAACCTTATGTCACTTTTTGGATCGATGATGATCAAAAATTTGAGCCAATTGTTTTTTTTAAGTAAAACTTTTTAATGGGAAGGTTTTGAAATTCTTAGACACGTATGCTATGTAATGAATACACGCAAGTACGTAATATGAAAGTTAAGCTCTTTTTGAACTTGATAAGGGCGAGACAAACGTTCTAAATAATTGAGCAATAAATATAATTTATGCTTTTTTGTTGCTTATGGTGGCAAACGAGTAAGCAGCACATCTAATGATAAGTGTTACTGCCGCCGGACCTTTGCTATACTAAGGGTATATATAGCTTAGGCCGCTGCCTACCAATACAAACCTCAAACCCACCCAGTTGGGCTTCCGTCTCTCTCGCTTA
This sequence comes from Lymantria monacha, assembly GCA_905163515.2. NCBI lineage: Eukaryota > Metazoa > Arthropoda > Insecta > Lepidoptera > Erebidae > Lymantria > Lymantria monacha. The sequence continues at coordinate 32,970,552 of LR991090.1, read as the reverse complement.
CGATGAACGAAACGCAATAGCATAGGGGCAGTCCATTAATCACGTGAGATTTGATAGGGGGGGGGGGTAGGGTTTTGACAAAAATCACGAAATATCACCAGGACATGGAGTAAGATATCACGTGTATTTATTGTTTCGTCACGCTGAGATTTCTAAACTGAAAAGCGGCGTGTAGTGTGGCTTTGACTTGCCATTGCCAGGAATGAAATCGTTTTAAGTAGGTGATCTGTAAAACGATCTTTTTGCAAAGTATAAAAGAGCAAAAGGCCGAGAATATAACGATCTGTGGGCTACTTCTTTGTAGGTACTAAAAATTCACGTGATGTTGGTGGGGGAGGGGGTTCATAGTCTAAAAACTCACCATGTATCACCAAGGCGGAGGGGGGGTTAAAAAATGCTAAAAATAAGATCACGTGATTAATGGACGTCCCCATATTGTCATTACTCGAACGTCGGTCTTCTGCAAGAGTGTGGTACTACCCCGGATGGACCAGCCCGCGGCTGTAGACAGAACTCTCAACAGCGTGGTCCTACCACTTTTTATGGTTTACAAAAGTCATTATTCATCATTCTCCTGCTCTCATCCCAATTACTTGTCGACGAAATATGTACTCCTCTTCCATTGTACATATTGCAAAAGTTATTGGCAATAGTTTTATGACCGGCCGCCTGTCAGGTGTCAACCCTCCTTGGGAATGTAATTGTTGACCAAACGGCATCAGGTGGAGTTCGTCCATGATGATATTAAACTCTTAGTGGTCTTTTACGACATCCATTGCACAATAAGGGATAATATTGAATATTTGAATAATTCATTAAATAAACAGCAGCACAATGATTTATTGTTGAATAATTAAAATGTTTACATATTAACACAAAGTATATCTTTACGGCATAAACTGTATAGTTTATCTCTTTTTTAATGCGTACGTTTTTAAATAACAATTTCATATATAATTCATATAACCATGTGTGCTGACATTATTATTACATTATAATTATTATGAGGATGTCCACATACTCGTATATATATAATTATATACCTACTTTTGTAATAACTAACGACGTACTCCGACTTGGTACGGGTGTAATTAAAGATTTTTTTTTTTTTTGGTGGCGGGTTACGGTCGGCACACTCCTCGCACCACTCCGTCCGGGGTGACAGAGGGGCTTAAGCACACACACCCGTAACCCACCCGTGACGTCGCCTTCGTCGTTGGGCCAACCATCGGAGCAGAGTGACTTGACGTCAGTGGTTGGCCCGATGGAATACCCCTGAGAAGTACCCTCTCCTCGACCGACGTCCCCCCCTCGGGTAGGATGTCGGTCTTTCCTCACGCAGTCGGCCTCTCGGCGGGTGACGGACTAATTCCCCGATCCAGTCACTCGCGCCCTCAGCTAGGGCGGCATCAGGCGCAGGTAATCGCGCCTGCGCCGCCCCAGTCGCCGGCGGCGGCTCGCGTCGTCGAGGAGACACTCCTCGCGCACGCACTCCGCCGCCTCCTTCCGCGAGACTACTGCCTCGCAGAAGGATGCGACCGCGTCCCAGTTCCTGACACTGTCGAGCATCGCCCTGGCGATGGTCAGCAGCGTCAGGTCAGCACCGATGATTGTGACGAGTTCACGATGCTGCTCTGCCCAAGCGGCACGAACCTCGAGCGTATGCTGCGCCGTGTCCTCGTCGCAATCTCAGTGGTGGCAGGACGGTGTACTCTCCCTCCTTACGACCGTGTACAGGTATTTGGCGAAGCATCCATGCCCCGTTAAAACCTGCACCAGTCGGAAGGAGAGCACCCCGTGCCGCCGTTTTAGCCACTGTATCAGCACCAGCCGGAAGGCCTCCACGGTCCGCACACCGAACCGAGGCCTCTCCAGCCGGACTGCCCAACGGGCAATGACGTCGCGGCGGGCGTCGACGCGCCAGGCGGTGTGCTCCCTCAACGAGACCACACCGCCTTCCGCTCGCACCCCCAACATCCGCCGATACAAACCGGCGAGCATTTCCGCTTCCAGGTCCCATGGAGGGGTCCCGACCAACAGACACGCTGCCTCCGTCGACACCGTGCGGTACCCGCGTATGGCCCTGACCGCCATGGCTCTCTGTGGTCGCCACAGAAGAGCCCTGAGTCGGTCAGGGACCCCGCCCACACCGGTGCGCCGTACAGGGCCATCGAACGGATGACCCCTGCGTACAGCTGTCGGCAGGTAGCGCTCGGTCCGCCCACATTCGGCATAAGCCATGATAGGGCGGACGCCGCACCGACGAGCCGTGGAGCGAGTCTGCGGAAATGCTCCCGGAACCACCATCGCCCGTCAAGCACCAGGCCCAAATACCTCATATGGGCCCGGATGCTGATGTCAACCGAATTGACGGTGATCGAGACGCCGATGGGAGGGTGTAATTAAAGCTAGGGATTTTATGAAGCTCCGTAACCGAAACTTTTTATTGTTTACCTATGGTGTCAAACGCAAGCTGCATATCTGATGATAAGTGTTGACATTTGACTTGCATAGAATCAAAGCCGGCAATCTGTCTAAAATTAGATTATTATTAGGGTCAATTAATAGTGGTAGGACCAAGCTGTTGATAGTTCTCTGTCTACAGCCGCGGGCCGGTCCGTCCGGGGTAGTACCACACTCTCGTAGAATATCGAAGCCTGAGTAATGGCAATGTGCTATGCGCTTCGTTCGGTGAGCGAGAGAGCCCACAGCCCAAGTGGGTGTGGGTGTGTGTGGTAAGTATAAAATTCCTGCAATCATTTGTATGAAATTATCTAATTCATTCAAAGTCCCGGTTCTGATTCTATAGGTACGACTCATTTTGTAATATTAGGTATGTAGCTAAGCCGTTGTTGACCAACTAAAACCCACCAAAGTGGGGCTTCTGTATCTCTCGCTCACCGAACGAAGTGTATTAAATTATTTTCATACAAATTTTGTACGTACGCCAATAATTACTTTCTCTCCTTATTTTTACTAGTAAGCTCTTGCGAACCCAATGGGATAGGGTTGCCATTTAACGATCTCGATGCTATCTGTCTCATTTTAGAGAGTACCACAATGCAATTACTAAAATTCATTTGTTCATTTTCTACGTGAATGTAGTACCACATACGAGCTGACCCATTTATGTCTGCAGAGAATAATTTTCAGCAGTTTGACAATAAATTTAATCAATACAAACATATATATATAAAAATATATAGATATAATTGTAGATAGATTACCAATGCAAAACGTAAACAGGTAACGTAAACGTATTCATAAGATATTTACAGCATAATTATAAATAATTACCAACTTACTAATTATGTAAGTCTTCCGTAATAATTAAATGTAGACTCAAAGGGAACTTTATCTAATACTTTTGTAATATTGTCATTGTATAAGCATTTTACAATTATATACTTTAAAACCATATATTTTGTATAGTGGTAGGGCCAAGCTGTTGACAGTTTTTTGTCTAGGGTAGTACAATCCTCGCGCAGTAAATCAATGTCTGAGCAGTGACAATGTTTTGTTGGAATCTAGGCCGCGGTCTACCAGCCAAAATCGCTTATTGTGGTAGGACCACGCTTATTGTGGTAGGACCACGCTTATTGTGGTAGGACCACGCTATTGTGGTAGGACCACGCTTTTATTGTGGTAGGACCATGCTGTGGACAGTTCTCTGTCTACAGCCGCGGGCCAGTCCGTCCGGGGTAGTACCACACTCTCGCAGAAGATCGACGTCTGAGTAATAGCAATGTGCTATTGCGCTTCGTTCGGTGAGCGAGAGAGCTGGAAACCTAACTGGGGTGGGTTCAGGGTTGTATTGGTAGGCAGCGGCCTAGCTATACCATTGGCAAAGGTCCATGGGCGGCAGTGACACTTACCATCAGGTGTGCTGTCTGCGCAGGCAGCGTGACCGAGTGGTCCAAGGCGCTGGTTTTAGGCACCGTAGGTGTGGGTTCGTATCTCACCGCCGTCAAACTCTTTTGTCGGGGATAGAATGTCAATAGACGATCTCTCCGGCATCCCGTAAAAGCGCGGAAGGGACCGCTGTTAGGTTTTAGTGGGTATTCCGGCCGTCAATCTCATGGCCGGCGAGTCCCACACACCCCCCCGTCTATCACTGGCGGGGGATGTGCGCAAAAGCATTTCCTCAGCGATAACAAAAAAAAAAAAAAAAAAAGGTGTGCTGTCTGCTCGTTTGCCGCCATAAGCAATAAAAAAAAAATCCACTTAAAAGTTAGGCTGACGTATCTCTTCTTTAGGGAACGAAACACAACAGCATATTGCCATTAGTAAGACGTCGATTTTATGCGAGAGTGTGGTAGTACTCGGTACGGGCTGGCTAGCGGCTGTAGATAGAAAATTAGCAGCAGTGTGAACCTTTTTTTTTTTTTTATTTGTTCACGCTGTGGAAACGCATTTACGCGCTGCCATTCGCCGGTGACAGACGAGGGGGGAGTGTGGGACTCGCCGGCTAGCTAAACCCGACCGGAATACCCACTAAAACCACAGCGGCCCCTTCCGCGCTTTTATAGGGTGCCGGAGAGATCGTCTATTGACATTCGATCCCCGGCACCCCAACGCTTGGCCGTCGGGCCACGCCCTGTCGTCATTCATGGCGTTGGGAGGAGTTACGCATATCGGCGCCTCCTCCTCCCTGGCCGCCACCGGCGGAGCGAGTCTGCGGACGCAATTGCCTCGCGTTGTCGCTCCGCGGCCTCCTTTATACTCGTAGAAATGACCATCTCACAAAAGGAGGCCATCGACGACCAGCACCCGTCACTATCGAGCATCTTTGAGATGATGTTCGAAAGCGACAGGTTCCCGACAAGACGTGGGGCCCCCAGGCGGGGCATACCTCCAACGTGTGGCGCGCATCGTCCACTGGTGCGCCACACTCATGGCACCCTGGGGCCTCTTCTCTCCCAATTCTGTGCAGGTACTAACCGAAGACCTCGTGTCCGGTAAGCACCTGCACCACTCTGAAGCTTAGGCTGCCGTGCCTTCTGTTGATCCAGCGGTGGAGATGTGGCGTAACCGCCTCTACAGTACCCCGCCCTGCTACGGGGGACTCCAGTTCCTCTCTCCACCACCGGATGACTTCCCTTCGGGCCACTTCCAATGCTCTGCCCAGTCTCCTAACGGAGATTTGCTCGCCGGCGGCCCGCTCTGCAACGCGGATTCGGTAGGCCTCCGCCAGAGCCTCAGCCACTAACGGCCAAGGTGGGTCGCCCGCCAACAGCGTCGCCGCGGTCCAGAACACCGTACGGTAGCCCCTAATAGCCCTCACCGCCATAACCCTCTGCGGTCTTCGCAAAAGGGCTCTGTTGCGGGCGGTGAGGGACTCCGCCCAAATAGGGGCTCCATACAGTGCCATGGATCGCACGACTCCAGCGTATAATCGCTGGCAGGACGACCCGGGACCCTCAGTATTTGACAGAAGCCAGCCTAACGCCGCGGCTGCCTTGACGAGCCTCGGGACGAGCTGGCCAAAGTGTGGCCCGAATTTCCATTTAGAATCAAGGTGTAGACCCAGATATTTCATCTGGGCCCGCACCGGCACGGCAACCCCAGACACACCGATGTGTGCTCCTCGGGGACCTTGACCTAGGCCATGAAATAGGAGGGCCTCGGTTTTCTCCACGGAGACCCTCAGGCCCAGCAGGCCGATCCGGCCCACGACAAGCGCAACCCCCTCCTCTGCCAATCGGGCAGCCCCCCGGAAGTCGGACCTCCTCACCGTGATGAGGGTATTATCCGCGTAGCAGATAACCCCCATCCCGGGGAGAAGCCGACCCCGTAGGAGCCAGTCGAATCCGACGTTCCACAGGACCGGACCAAGGACCGAACCCTGCGGGACGCCACACTCCACCCGGTAGCGATGTATGCACCCGTCGCCCCCCTCCCAGAGCACGTGCCTTCCCTCGAGGTACGCCTCCAACAGCCTCCGGAGATACGGAGGCACTCCATGGTACCGAAGCGCCTCCTTTAATGTCTCGTGTGGGAGACTGTTGAAAGCGTTTTTTATGTCGAGTGAGACCGCCAGGAGAACTTCCTTTTTGGCCACCGCTTCGGTGGATTTCAGGGACCGCCAGGGATTTCAGGGCGGCCAATGCGTCGATTGTTGACCGGCCGCCCCTGAACCCATATTGACTCTCTGATAGTCCCGGCCCGACTTCCTCGAGGTGCTGAATGAGACGGTCCGCGAGCACCTTCTCGAACAATTTGGCCGTTTCGTCCAGCAGCACCAGGGGTCTGTATGCGGAAGGGGAGTTGACTGGGCGACCCTCCTTTCGCAGCAAGCATAGCTTACCAACTTTCCATTCCTCCGGGAACTCCCCGGACCTCAAGCACGCGTTAAGCAGTTCTCGGAGTTCACCCCTGAGGTATTCCGCGGCGATGCTACGCACAAGCCCCGGGACGCCGTCCGGACCAGGCGATTTCCTCTTGCCCCGAAATCGGGAGAGGGCCACTTCCATTTCTTGGTCGGTGATGAGTGGGACCAAAGTCTCCACCTCCATCTCCGACTGAGGAGCCATTCGGGGGGGAACGTGTCCCACGGAGCGAGTGAACAGTTCCCCCATTAACCTCGACAGGAGAACCGGATCCATCGATTCGATGATAGGGGCGCCACAGGTGCGGAGTTTGTTCCGCGCCCGGTGATATGGACGCCCCCACGGATCCCTGTCAAGGCTCATAAGAAGCTCACGGGTCCTCTCCTTCGCCTAGCTGATGGCCAGTTGCAGCGCTTTCTTGCTGGTCTTATACACCATCCGCAGCTGACCCTCAAGGACGTCGTACCGGTTAGTCCGCTGTCGCCACGGACGTAGGCACGTCGCGCACGGTTGGCGGCCACCCGGAGATCAGCAATCTCAGAAGACCACCAATACACTTGACGACGCGGCGGCCTTCGCCGAGCCCTCGGCATCGCCGCATCACAGATCACCTCAAGGGCACTTGCTACATGGCCTGCAAGCCCCACCATATCAGTGGGTAGCCGTCCTGTGCCACCCTAGCGCTGCACTATGGCGGACTCCCGAGCCATTTCGGGCAGCAGTGTGACCCTACCACTACTAAAACTAGTAACAGTGTGACCTTACCACTACTAAAACTAGTAACAGTGTGACCCTACCAGTAAAACTAGTAACCGTGTGACCCTACCACTACAAAAACTAGCAACAGTGTGACCCTACCACTACTAAAACTAGCAACAGTGTGACCCTTTTTTTTTTTTTTTCACGCTGTGGAAACGCATTTACGCGCTTTCCCCGCATGTGACAGACGGGGGGGCGTGTGGGACTCGCCGGCCAGATGACCGTCCGGAATACCCACTAAAACCACAGCGGCCCCTGCCACGCTTTTACGGGGTGCCGGAGAGATCGTCTACTGACATTCACAATCTATCCCCGACACCCAAACGCTTGGCCGTCTGGCCACGTCCTGTCATCATTCAGGGCGGTGGGAGAAGGTGCGCATATCGGCGCCTCCTCCTCCCTGGCCGCCGCCGACGGAGCGAGTCTGCGGACGCAATTGCCTCGCGTTCCCGCTCCGCGGCCTCCTTTTTAAAGATAACCTCCTCGCAGAAGGAGGCCATCGACGACCAGCACCTATCACGGTCGAGCATCTTCGAGATGATAGTCGACAGCGACAGGTCCCGCCCAATGACCGCCGACAGGACGAGGCGCTGGGGCCCCCAGGCGGGGCATACCTCCACTGTGTGGCACACATCGTCTACCGGCGCGTCACACTCATGGCACCCTGGGGCCTCTTCTCTGCCAATTGTGTGCAGGAACTTACCGAAGACCCCGTGTCCGGTAAGCACCTGCACCAACCTGAAGCTTAGGCTGCCGTGCCTTCTGTTGATCCAGCGGTGGAGATACAGCGCAACCGCCTCCACAGTTCCCCACCCTGCTACGGGGAACTCCAGTTCTTCCCTCCACCGCCGGATGACTCCCCTTCGGGCCACTTCCAATGCTCTACCCAATCCCCTTATGGAGACTTGCTCACCGTCTGACCCTACCACTACTAGTAACCGTGTGACCCTACCACTACTAAAACTAGCAACAGTGTGACCCTACCAATACTAAAACTAGTAACAGTGTGACCCTACCACTACTAAAACTAGTAACCGTGTGACCCCTACCACTACTAAAACTAGTAACAGTGTGACCCTACCACTACTAAAACTAGTAACAGTGTGACCCTACCACTACTAAAACTAGTAACCGTTTTTTTTTTTTTTTTTTTTTTTTTTTTTTCACGCTGTGGAAACGCATTTCCGCGCTATCCCCCGCCGGTGACAGGCGAGGGGGAGTGTGGGACTCACCGGCCAGCTGCCTGACCGGAATACCCACTAAAACCACAGCGGCCCCTTCCGCGCTTTTACGGGGTGCCAGAGAGAAAAAAACTACTAGTAACCGTGTGACCCTACCACTACTACGACTAGTAACAGTGTGACCCTACCACTACTAAAACTAGTAACAGTGTGACCCTACCACTACTAAAACTAGTAACCGTGTGACCCTACCACTACTAAAACTAGTAACCGTGTGACTCTACCACTACTAAACCATTTTTTTTTTCACGCTGTGGAAACGCGTTTCCGCGCTATCCCCCGCCGGTGACAGGCGAGGGGGAGTGTGGGACTCGCCGGCCAGCTGCCTGACCGGAATACCCACTAAAACCACAGCGGCCCCTTCCGCGCTTTTACGGGGTGCCAGAGAGATCATCTACTGACATTCGCTAAACCTAGTAACAGTGTGACCCTACTACTACTAAAACTAGCAACAGGGTGACTCTACCACTACTAAAACTAACAACCGTGTGACCCTACCACTACTAAAACTAGTAACAGTGTGACCCTACCACTACTAAAACTAGTAACCGTGTGACCCTACCACTACTAAAACTAGTAACCGTGTGACCCTACCACTACTAAACCTAGTAACCGTGTGACCCTCCCACTCCTAAAACTAGTAACCGTGTGACTCTACCACTACTAAACCTAGTAACAGTGTGACCCTACCACTACTAAAACTAGTAACCGTGTGACCCTACCACTACTAACGCTAGAGACAGGGTGACTCTACCACTACTAAAACTAGCAACAGTGTGACCTTACCACTACTAAAACTAGTAACCGTGTGACCCTACCACTCCTAAAACTAGCAACAGTGTGACCCTACCACTACTAAAACTAGCAACAGTGTGACCCTACCACTACTAAAACTAGTAACCGTGTGACCCTACCACTACTAAAACTAGTAACCGTGTGACCCTACCACTACTAAAACTAGTAACCGTGTAACCTTACCACTACTAAAACTAGTAACAGTGTGACCCTACCACTACTAAAACTAGTAACCGTGTGATCCTACTACTACTAAAACTAGCAACAGTGTGACCCTTCCACTACTAAAACTAGTAACCGTGTGACCCTACCACTACTAAAACTAGTAACCGTGTAACCTTACCACTACTAAAACTAGTAACAGTGTGACCCTACCACTACTAAAACTAGTAACCGTGTGATCCTACTACTACTAAACCTAGTAACAGTGTGACCCTACCACTACTAAAACTAGTAACAGTGTGACCCTACCACTACTAAAACTAGTAACAGTGTGACCCTACCACTACTAAAACTAGTAACCGTGTGACCCTACCACTACTAAAACTAGTAACAGTGTGACCCTACCACTACTAAAACTAGCAACAGTGTGACCCTACCACTACTAAAACTAGCAACAGTGTGACCCTACCACTACTAAAACTAGTAACAGTGTGACCCTACCACTACTAAAACTAGTAACCGTGTGACCCTACCACTACTAAAACTAGTAACAGTGTGACTCTACCACTACTAAAACTAGTAAGTGTGACCCTACCACTACTAAAACTAGTAACCGTGTGACCCTACCACTACTAAAACTAGCAACAGTGTGACCATACCACTACTATAACTAGTAACCGTGTGACCCTACCACTACTAAAACTAGTAACCGTGTGACCCTACCACTACTAAAACCAGTAACCGTGTGACCCTACCACTACTAAAACTAGTAACAGTGTGACCCTACCACTACTAAAACCAGTAACCGTGTGACCCTACCACTACTAAAACAAGTAACCGTGTGACTCTACCACTACTTAAACTAGCAACAGTGTGACCCTACCACTACTAAAACTAGTAACCGTGTGACCCTACCACTACTAAAACTAGTAACCGTGTGACCCTACCACTACTAAAACTAGTAACAGTGTGACCCTACCACTACTAAAAGTAGTAACCGTGTGACCCTACCACTACTAAAACTAGTAACCGTGTGACCTTACCACTACTAAAACTAGTAACCTATTTCATGAAAATCTATTAATGTTTAATTGTGAAAGTTGATGATTAAATCTATTAATGTTTAATTGTGAAAGTGAAAGCAACAGTGTGACCCTACCACTACTAAAACTAGTAACCGTGTGACCCTACCACTACTAAAACTAGTAACCGTGTGACCCTACCACTACTAAAACTAGTAACCGTGTAACCTTACCACTACTAAAACTAGTAACAGTGTGACCCTACCACTACTAAAACTAGTAACCGTGAGACCCTACCACTACTAAAACTAGTAACCGTGTGACCCTACCACTACTAAAACTAGTAACAGTGTGACCCTACCACTACTAAAACTAGTAACCGTGTGACCCTACCACTACTAAAACTAGTAACCGTGTGACCCTACCACTACTAAACCTAGTAACCGTGTGACCCTCCCACTCCTAAAACTAGTAACCGTGTGACTCTACCACTACTAAACCTAGTAACAGTGTGACCCTACCACTACTAAAACTAGTAACCGTGTGACCCTACCACTACTAAAGCTAGAGACAGGGTGACTCTACCACTACTAAAACTAGCAACAGTGTGACCTTACCACTACTAAAACTAGTAACCGTGTGACCCTACCACTCCTAAAACTAGCAACAGTGTGACCCTACCACTACTAAAACTAGCAACAGTGTGACCCTACCACTACTAAAACTAGTAACCGTGTGACCCTACCACTACTAAAACTAGTAACCGTGTGACCCTACCACTACTAAAACTAGTAACCGTGTAACCTTACCACTACTAAAACTAGTAACAGTGTGACCCTACCACTACTAAAACTAGTAACCGTGTGATCCTACTACTACTAAAACTAGCAACAGTGTGACCCTTCCACTACTAAAACTAGTAACCGTGTGACCCTACCACTACTAAAACTAGTAACCGTGTAACCTTACCACTACTAAAACTAGTAACAGTGTGACCCTACCACTACTAAAACTAGTAACCGTGTGATCCTACTACTACTAAACCTAGTAACAGTGTGACCCTACCACTACTAAAACTAGTAACAGTGTGACCCTACCACTACTAAAACTAGTAACAGTGTGACCCTACCACTACTAAAACTAGTAACCGTGTGACCCTACCACTACTAAAACTAGTAACCGTGTGACTCTACCACTACTAAAACTAGCAACAGTGTGACCCTACCACTACTAAAACTAGCAACAGTGTGACCCTACCACTACTAAAACTAGTAACAGTGTGACCCTACCACTACTAAAACTAGTAACCGTGTGACCCTACCACTACTAAAACTAGTAACCGTGTGACTCTACCACTACTAAAACTAGTAAGTGTGACCCTACCACTACTAAAACTAGTAACCGTGTGACCCTACCACTACTAAAACTAGCAACAGTGTGACCATACCACTACTATAACTAGTAACCGTGTGACCCTACCACTACTAAAACTAGTAACCGTGTGACCCTACCACTACTAAAACCAGTAACCGTGTGACCCTACCACTACTAAAACTAGTAACAGTGTGACCCTACCACTACTAAAACCAGTAACCGTGTGACCCTACCACTACTAAAACAAGTAACCGTGTGACTCTACCACTACTTAAACTAGCAACAGTGTGACCCTACCACTACTAAAACTAGTAACCGTGTGACCCTACCACTACTAAAACTAGTAACCGTGTGACCCTACCACTACTAAAACTAGTAACAGTGTGACCCTACCACTACTAAAAGTAGTAACCGTGTGACCCTACCACTACTAAAACTAGTAACCGTGTGACCTTACCACTACTAAAACTAGTAACCTATTTCATGAAAATCTATTAATGTTTAATTGTGAAAGTTATATGTTAATTTACAAAACTGACTAATATTTCTACACCAGCTTATGGTAGAATATGTGAGACGCACAGAGTATTAATATCTAAATGTACCATATTCTGAGAAATAAATGATTATTATTATTATTATTATTAACCTTGTGACCCTACCACTACTAAAACTAGCAACAGTGTGACCCTACCACTACTAAAACTAGCAACAGTGTGACCCTACCACTACTAAAACTAGTAACAGTGTGACCCTACCACTACTAAAACTAGTAACCGTGTGACCCTACCACTACTAAAACTAGTAACCGTGTGACCCTACCACTACTAAAACTAGTAACAGGGTGACCCTACCACTACTAAAACTAGTAACCGTGTGACCCTACCACTACTAAAACTAGTAACCGTGTGACCCTACCACTACTAAAACTAGCAACAGTGTGACCATACCACTACTAAAACTAGTAACCGTGTGACCCTACCACTACTAAAACTAGTAACCGTGTGACCCTACCACTACTAAAACTAGTAACCGTGTGACCCTACGACTACTAAAACTAGTAATCGTGTGACCCTACCACTACTAAAACTAGCAACAGGGTGACTCTACCACTACTAAAACTAGCAACAGAGTGACCCTACCACTACTAAAACTAGTAACCGTGTGACCCTACCACTACTAAAACTAGTAACCGTGTGACCCTACCACTACTAAAACTAGTAACCGTGTGACCCTACCACTACTAAAACTAGCAACAGTGTGACCCTACCACTACTAAAAGTAGTAACCGTGTGACCCTACCACTACTAAAACTAATAACCGTGTGACCTTACCACTACTAAAACTAGTAACCTTGTGACCCTACCACTACTAAAACTAGCAACAGTGTGACCCTACCACTACTAAAACTAGTAACCGTGTGACCCTACCACTACTAAAACTAGCAACAGTGTGACCTTACCACTACTAAAACTAGTAACCTTGTGACCCTACCACTACTAAAACTAGTAAGTGTGACCCTACCACTACTAAAACTAGTAACCGTGTGACCCTACCACTACTAAAACTAATAACCGTGTGACCTTACCACTACTAAAACTAGTAACCTTGTGACCCTACCACTACTAAAACTAGCAACAGTGTGACCCTACCACTACTAAAACTAGTAACCGTGTGACCCTACCACTACTAAAACTAGCAACAGTGTGACCTTACCACTACTAAAACTAGTAACCTTGTGACCCTACCACTACTAAAACTAGTAAGTGTGACCCTACCACTACTAAAACTAGTAACCGTGTGACTCTACCACTACTAAACCTAGTAACCGTGTGACCCTCCCACTACTAAAACTAGTAACCGTGTGACTCTACCACTACTAAACCTAGTAACAGTGTGACCCTACCACTACTAAAACTAGTAACCGTGTGACCCTACCACTACTAAAACTAGTAACCGTGTGACCTTACCACTCCTAAAACTAGCAACAGTGTGACCCTACCACTACTAAAACTAGCAACAGTGTGACCTTACCACTACTAAAACTAGTAACAGTGTGACCCTACCACTACTAAAACTAGTAACCGTGTGACCCTACTACTACTAAAACTAGTAACCGTGTGACTCTACCACTACTAAAACTAGTAAGTGTGACTCTACCACTACTAAAACTAGTAACCGTGTGACCCTACCACTCCTAAAACTAGCAACAGTGTGACCCTACCACTACTAAAACTAGCAACAGTGTGACCCTACCACTACTAAAACTAGTAACAGTGTGACCCTACCACTACTAAAACTAGTAACCGTGTGACTCCACCACTACTAAAACTAGTAAGTGTGACCCTACCACTACTAAAACTAGTAACCGTGTGACCCTACCACTACTAAAACTAGCAACAGTGTGACCATACCACTACTATAACTAGTAACCGTGTGACCCTACCACTACTAAAACTAGTAACCGTGTGACCCTACCACTACTAAACCTAGTAACCGTGTGACCCTCCCACTACTAAAACTAGTAACCGTGTGACTCTACCACTACTAAACCTAGTAACAGTGTGACCCTACCACTACTAAAACTAGTAACCGTGTGACCCTACCACTACTAAAACTAGAGACAGGGTGACTCTACCACTACTAAAACTAGCAACAGTGTGACCTTATCACTACTAAAACTAGTAACCGTGTGACCTTATCACTCCTAAAACTAGCAACAGTGTGACCCTACCACTACTAAAACTAGCAACAGTGTGACCCTACCACTACTAAAACTAGTAACAGTGTGACCCTACCACTACTAAAACTAGTAACCGTGTGACCCTACCACTACTAAAACTAGTAACCGTGTGACCCTACCACTACTAAAACTAGTAACAGGGTGACCCTACCACTACTAAAACTAGTAACCGTGTGACCCTACCACTACTAAAACTAGTAACCGTGTGACCCTACCACTACTAAAACTAGCAACAGTGTGACCATACCACTACTAAAACTAGTAACCGTGTGACCCTACCACTACTAAAACTAGTAACCGTGTGACCCTACCACTACTAAAACTAGTAACCGTGTGACCCTACGACTACTAAAACTAGTAATCGTGTGACCCTACCACTACTAAAACTAGCAACAGGGTGACTCTACCACTACTAAAACTAGCAACAGAGTGACCCTACCACTACTAAAACTAGTAACCGTGTGACCCTACCACTACTAAAACTAGTAACCGTGTGACCCTACCACTACTAAAACTAGTAACCGTGTGACCCTACCACTACTAAAACTAGCAACAGTGTGACCCTACCACTACTAAAAGTAGTAACCGTGTGACCCTACCACTACTAAAACTAATAACCGTGTGACCTTACCACTACTAAAACTAGTAACCTTGTGACCCTACCACTACTAAAACTAGCAACAGTGTGACCCTACCACTACTAAAACTAGTAACCGTGTGACCCTACCACTACTAAAACTAGCAACAGTGTGACCTTACCACTACTAAAACTAGTAACCTTGTGACCCTACCACTACTAAAACTAGTAAGTGTGACCCTACCACTACTAAAACTAGTAACCGTGTGACCCTACCACTACTAAAACTAGAGACAGGGTGACTCTACCACTACTAAACCTAGTAACCGTGTGACCCTCCCACTACTAAAACTAGTAACCGTGTGACCCTACCACTACTAAAACTAGTAACCGTGTGACCTTACCACTCCTAAAACTAGCAACAGTGTGACCCTACCACTACTAAAACTAGCAACAGTGTGACCTTACCACTACTAAAACTAGTAACAGTGTGACCCTACCACTACTAAAACTAGTAACCGTGTGACCCTACTACTACTAAAACTAGTAACCGTGTGACTCTACCACTACTAAAACTAGTAAGTGTGACTCTACCACTACTAAAACTAGTAACCGTGTGACCCTACCACTCCTAAAACTAGTAACCGTGTGACCCTACCACTACTAAACCTAGTAACAGTGTGACCCTACCACTACTAAAACTAGTAACCGTGTGACCCTACCACTACTAAAACTAGTAACCGTGTGACCTTACCACTCCTAAAACTAGCAACAGTGTGACCCTACCACTACTAAAACTAGCAACAGTGTGACCTTACCACTACTAAAACTAGTAACAGTGTGACCCTACCACTACTAAAACTAGTAACCGTGTGACCCTACTACTACTAAAACTAGTAACCGCGTGACTCTACCACTACTAAAACTAGTAAGTGTGACTCTACCACTACTAAAACTAGTAACCGTGTGACCCTACCACTCCTAAAACTAGCAACAGTGTGACCCTACCACTACTAAAACTAGCAACAGTGTGACCCTACCACTACTAAAACTAGTAACAGTGTGACCCTACCACTACTAAAACTAGTAACCGTGTGACTCCACCACTACTAAAACTAGTAAGTGTGACCCTACCACTACTAAAACTAGTAACCGTGTGACCCTACCACTACTAAAACTAGCAACAGTGTGACCATACCACTACTATAACTAGTAACCGTGTGACCCTACCACTACTAAAACTAGTAACCGTGTGACCCTACCACTACTAAACCTAGTAACCGTGTGACCCTCCCACTACTAAAACTAGTAACCGTGTGACTCTACCACTACTAAACCTAGTAACAGTGTGACCCTACCACTACTAAAACTAGTAACCGTGTGACCCTACCACTACTAAAACTAGAGACAGGGTGACTCTACCACTACTAAAACTAGCAACAGTGTGACCTTATCACTACTAAAACTAGTAACCGTGTGACCTTATCACTCCTAAAACTAGCAACAGTGTGACCCTACCACTACTAAAACTAGCAACAGTGTGACCCTACCACTACTAAAACTAGTAACAGTGTGACCCTACCACTACTAAAACTAGTAACCGTGTGACCCTACTACTACTAAAACTAGTAACCGTGTGACTCTACCACTACTAAAACTAGTAAGTCTGACCCTACCACTACTAAAACTAGTAACCGTGTGACCCTACCACTACTAAAACTAGCAACAGTGTGACCATACCACTACTATAACTAGTAACTGTGTGACCCTACCACTACTAAAACTAGTAACCGTGTGACCCTACCACTACTAAAACCAGTAACCGTGTGACCCTACGACTACTAAAACTAGTAACAGTGTGACCCTACCACTACTAAAACCAGTAACCGTGTGACCCTACCACTACTAAAACAAGTAACCGTGTGACCCTACCACTACTTAAACTAGCAACAGTGTGACCCTACCACTACTAAAACTAGTAACCGTGTGACCCTACCACTACTAAAACTAGTAACCGTGTGACACTACCACTACTAAAACTAGTAACAGTCTGACCCTACCACTACTAAAAGTAGTAACCGTGTGACCCTACCACTACTAAAACTAGTAACCGTGTGACCTTACCACTACTAAAACTAGTAACCTTGTGACCCTACCACTACTAAAACTAGCAACAGTGTGACCCTACCACTACTAAAACTAGTAACCGTGTGACCTTACCACTACTAAAACTAGTAACCTTGTGACCCTACCACTACTAAAACTAGCAACAGTGTGACCCTACCACTACTAAAACTAGCAACAGTGTGACCCTACCACTACTAAAACTAGTAACAGTGTGACCCTACCACTACTAAAACTAGTAACCGTGTTACCCTACCACTACTAAAACTAGTAACCGTGTGACCCTACCACTACTAAAACTAGCAACAGTGTGACCCTACCACTACTAAAAGTAGTAACCGTGTGACCCTACCACTACTAAAACTAATAACCGTGTGACCTTACCACTACTAAAACTAGTAACCTTGTGACCCTACCACTACTAAAACTAGCAACAGTGTGACCCTACCACTACTAAAACTAGTAACCGTGTGACCCTACCACTACTAAAACTAGCAACAGTGTGACCCTACCACTACTAAACTAGTAACCGTGTGACCCTTCCACTACTAAAACTGGTAACCGTGTGACCCTACCACTACTAAAACTAGCAACAGGGTGACTCTACCACTTTTAAAACTAGTAACCGTGTGACCCTACCACTACTTAAACTAGTAACCGTGTGACCCTACCACTACTAAAACTAGTAACCATGTGACCCTACCACTACTAAAACTAGCATCTGTGTAACCCTACCACTACTAAAACTAGCAACAGTGTAACCCTACCACTACTAAAACTAGCCACAGTGTGACCATACCACTACTAAAACTAGCCACAGTGTGACCATACCACTACTAAAACTAGTAACCCTGCGACCCTTTATTTTTTTTTTTTTTTACGCTGTGGAAATGCTTTTGCGCACATCACCCGCCAGTGACAGACGGGGGGGTGTGTGGGACTCGCCGGCCATGAGATTGACGGCCGGCATACCCACTAAAACCTAACAGCGGTCCCTTCCGCGCTTTTACGGGATGCCGGAGAGATCGTCTATTGACATTCTATCCCCGACACCCCTACGCTTAGCCATCTGGCCATGACCAGTCAGCCGTCGAGGTGGTGGGAGGAGGTGCGCGTAGCGGCGCCTCCCTCTCCCTGGTCGCCGCCGGTGGAGCGAGTTCGCAGACGCGAGTGCTTCGCGTTCTCGCTCCACGGCCTCCTTTTCAGAGATGACTTACTCGCAAAAGGAGGCCATCGACGTCCAGTGCCTGTCGCTGTCAAGCATCTTGTTGATGACGGTTGACAACGACAGGTCCGCTCCAATGACCGCCGACAGGTCGCGGCGCTGAGGCCCCCAGGCGGGACATACCTGCATGGTGTGACGCGCGTCATCGATTTGCGCGCCACACTCATGGCATCCAGGGGCCTCTTCACGTCCAATTCGGTGCAGGTACTTACCGAAGACCCCGTGTCCGGTAAGTACCTGCGTCAGCCTGAAGGACAGGTTGCCGTGCCTTCGTGTCGTCCAGCGGTGAAGGTGGGGCGCTACCGCCTCAACGGTCCCCCGTCCTGCTACGGGGGACTCTAGTTCCTCCCTCCACCGCTGGACTAGTGCCCTTTGAGCCGCTTCTTTCGCCCTGCTCAGTCCCCTCGTAGTGATCACCATTTGCCCGCGCCGCAGCGCAGAACTGGTAGGCTTCCGCCTGAGCCCTAGCCTGAAGTGACCAGGGCGGATCGCCCGCCAACAATGTAGCTGCAATCCAGGACACCGTACGGTACCCCCGTATTGTCCTCACCGCCATGGCCCTCTGCGCCTTGCGTAGTAAGGCTTTATTGGAGGCGGTGAGTGACTGCGACCAGATCGGGGCACCATACAGCGCCATAGACCGCAAGATACCGGCATAAAGCCGCCGGCAGGACGATCCGGGAACTCCAGTATTGGGCAGAAGCCTACCCAGCGCCGCGGCCGAAAGCCTAGGGACGAGCTGGGCAAAATGCGGCCCAAAATTCCACTTACTGTCTAGGTGCAGACCCAGGTACTTTATTCGGGTCTGCACCGGTACGGCAACCCCAGACACACTGAGTTGTGCCTCTTGGGGGAGACCTTGGCTGTGACCATAAAATAGGAGGGCCTGAGGTTCTCATTGGAGAAGACTTTGTCTTCTCCAATAAGAACCTCAGGCCCAACTTGCCAATCCAGTCAACGACGAGGGCTACTCCGACTCTTGCTAGTCGGGCGGCGTCGCGGAGGTCAGCCCTCCTCACCGTGATGAGGGTGTCATCTGCGTAACAAATAATCCTCATCCTGGGGAGAAGCTGGCCCCGCAACGTCCAATCAAATCCGACGTTCCACAAAGTCGGACCGAGGACCGAACCCTGTGAACGCTGCATTCTACCCTATGACGATGTGTGCGCCCGTCGTCTCCCTCCTAGAGCACGTGTCTTCCCTCGAGGTACGCCTCCAACAGCCTACGGAGATACGGAGGCACCGCATGATATCGGAGCGTCTCCTTTAAAGTCTCGTGTGGGAGACTATTGAAGACGTTTTTAATATCGAGCGAAACTGCCAGGACGCCTTATAACGACCTGGGCCATCTCCATCTAATGCCGTTTGGTCAACAATTACATTCCCAAGGAGGGTTGACGTCTGGCAGGCGGCCGGTCATAAAACTATTGCCAATAAATTTTACAATACGTTCTACGAAAGAGGACATATGATATCGACCCCAAGTAATTGGGATAAGAGTAAGAGAATGATGATATTATATAATATTAGTTGACGATTAGGAATACAATAAACCACCCCTTACCTTGCCTTTTTTTTTTTTTTTTTTTGGTGGACTATGGATTAGTCTCGCCCCGCCAAATCGGTCCGGGGTGACGGAGAAGGCGGCGCGTGACCCCATAGACCCACCGTAAAAACTCCTCTCTCTTCGCCGTGCGAGCGGGTCACCGGGACCCGATTTTTAACTTCGGTGGCCCGCCCGGCGGTTCACCCTCGCGGGTTCCTCTCGTCGACGCCCCGACAGATTTCGCCGTCGGGGCGTCGCCCTCACGCGGTGGCCTCACGTCGGGTGACCAGACAATTCCCCGGTCCGATCACCCGAAGCCTCGGTTAGGGCGGCATCAGGCGCAGGTATTCGCGCCTGCGCCGCCCCGGCCGCTGGCGGCGGCCCGGGGCGCGGGAATCCTCCCTTGCCCGTTCCGCCGCTTCCTTCTGCGAGATGACAGCCTCGCAGAAGGCGGCGACCGCGTCCCAGTTCCTGATGCTGTCGACCATCGCCCTCGCGACGGCCGGCAGCGTCAGGTCGGCACCGATGACAGCGACGAGGTCACGGCGTTGCCGCTCCCATCCTGGACACACCTCCAGCGTGTGTTGCGCCGTGTCCTCGCCACTCCTGCAGTGGTGGCAGGCCGGAGTCCACTCCCTATACACGACCCTGTGCAGGTACAACCCGAAACACCCGTACCCCGTCAATACCTGCACCAGCCGAAAGGTGAGGACTCCGTGCCGCCGCTCCATCCACTCTATCAATACGGGCCGGAGGGCCTCAACGGTCTCCACACCGTGCCTAGGCCTCTCCAGCCGCGTAGCCCAACGGGCGATGACGTCTCGGCGGGCATCCACGCGCCAGGTGGCTATCTCGCTCAACGATGGGGAGCCACCTTCCTCGCGCGCTGTGATAACCCGCCGGTAGAGGTCGGAGAGCATCTCCGCCTCTAGGTCCCACGGGGGTGTCCCGGCCAACAGGCACGCCGCCTCTGTCGACACCGTGCGGTACCCGCGAATGGCTCTGACCGCCATGGCTCTCTGTGGCCTCCACAGAACCGCCCTGAGCTGGGCGTTCAGAGCCCTCGCCCACACGGGTGCGCCGTACATGGCCATCGAGCGGATGACCCCCGCATACAGCCGTCGGGCCTCAAAACTGGGTCGGCCCACGTTCGGCATGAGTCGAGAAAGGGCGGACGCCGCGCCGACAAGCCGGGGAGTAATCTGTCGGAAATGCTCCCGGAACCACCATCGCCCGTCGAGCACCAGACCCAAGTACCTCATATGGGCCTGGATGCTGATGTGGATGGAGTTTACCACTATCGAGGCGCCGATGGGCAGCCTCACACGGGGCCCATGGAAAAGTAGGGCCTCCGTCTTGTTTAGGGCCACCCTGAGCCCCAGCGCCTCGATCCGCCTGACCATCTCCTCGGTGCCGAGAGTGGCCAGGCTCGCCGCCTCTTCGAGTGTCCTGCCCCGGGCTGTGACGAGCGTGTCGTCAGCGTAGCACACCAAGCTCAGCCCGGAGGGGAGACTCCCTCTCAACGCCCAGTCGTACCCGATGTCCCACAGAGTCGGCCCCAGAACCGACCCCTGTGGAACGCCGCACGACATGGGCGTCCGCACAATGTCCCCTGCGGGACCCGCGCAGAGGATACTGCGGCCCTCCAAATAGTCTGCCACCAGCCGCCTGAGGTACAGGGGCACTCCATGGAACCGGAGCGCCTCCCTGATGCAGCCGAATGGCAGACTATTGAATGCGTTGGCGATGTCCAACGACACCGCCAACAGCACTCCCTTCCCGGCGACGGCCTCCGCGGCCGCCTGCCTCAGGCGTAATAGGGCCCCGATGGTCGAACGCCCCCTCCGAAACCCATACTGAGCGTCCGACAGATCGGGCCCCACCTCCTCCAGGTGTCGGACGATGCGGGCAGCGAGCACACGCTCCAGCAGCTTACCCACATCGTCGAGGAGCACGATGGGCCTGTAGGCCGACGGCAAATCCGGGGACCGTCCCGGCTTTGGCAGGAGAACCAACCTCCCTTCCTTCCAGCACTCAGGGAACCGTCCAGACGTCAGACAGGCGTTGAACAGCTGCCTGAGGCGAGGCTCGAAGTGCTCGAGGAGCGACGTCAGCACCCGGACTGGAATTCCGTCCGGGCCGGGGGCCGTGGTGGCGGAACGAATCTTCGCCACGGCCGCACCCCTTACCTTGCCTGCGGGTAACGTAAAAGACGACTAAGGGATACATATAGATAACATGGATGCTAAGAAGGGAAACTTTGATATAAAACTTTATTCCAACACGTCTGATCACCGTAGAATATTAGGTTAATTTCCTTCCCATCATGAAGGAACCTGTAACTCTTTAGTGGGACTTACATTGGCTGATATGATAAGATAATGATCACTTGTTGACTCAGCAGATCAACAGGCTCTGTTCTGTAAAAACAAAAAAAAATCTTTTAAATAAATTTCAGTACCACGTACTGAATCGATTTATCAATTTAAATAATTCTTGAATACACAAAAAAATAACCGCGTGGTGACGGAGTAAGAATATTAATAAATATATAGAGTAATAATTTGCCACCTTCTTACCCGTGGGTGATCGTAAAAAACGACTAAGGGATACAAAACACATGTAAAATTTATGTAAGGGAAGGAAATCTTGAAACAAAATCTTATACCAACACGTCTGACCAGCGTGGTATAGTAGGTTAATTTCTCTTCTTTTATGGAGGAGACTCGAGCCCAACAGTGGGATGAGCTGAGATAATGATGATGCTGATGATGACGTACAAAGAAATCATTAATTTTCAAAATCCATCCAGCTGTTACAGAATCCGTTTACATAATATATACTTACAAAAGAATTATATATACAAAAAAAAATTCAAGATTAATTAACTTTAATTAATTAACCTAATTGCATTTGTTATGTTAATTTAAACAAATACTTATTTAAAGACTAATTAATTATATGTAAATAAAAGTATGTAAATATAATTGTCTACAAATAATTAATTAATAATTTAAAAATACATGTATATTTTAATTTGATATTTATAGTACAATTAATAAGATTAATTGTTGATTTTTTTATATATAATGTACATTATAAATTAATTTATCCGTGTGGTGACGGAGTAAAAATACAATTAACCACCCGTGGGTGATCGTTAAAGACAACTAAGGGATATAAAATGCTTATAAAAGCTATACAAGAGAAGCATAACTCGAAACAAAAGCCTATATCGGTGTTTTCCAAATATTATTCTGCTTTGGTCCGGAAATTTTCACACTGCCCCTTCGTGACCCACTTATTACTTTTAAACCCAATCTGGTTCCATTAGGTATATATAATAATACACATTTAGGTATTAATTATCGTTCTCCTACTCTTATCCCAATTACTTGGGGTCGATACAATATGTACTCTTATTATAGAAGTACATATTGTAAAGTTATTGGCAATAGTTTTATGACCGGCCACCTGCCAGACGTCAGGCCTCCTTGGGAATGTAAGTGTTGACTAAACGACATCAAATAGAGTTGGCCCAGGTCGTTATAAAGCTCTTAATCGTCTTTTACGACATCCACGAACAATGTAAGCGTGGGTAGTATTCTTAGGCGCTGCCACACTCATTTATTAATAGTAAAAAGGTGTTATTAGTACTACATATTTTGGTATCGCCTATTTAGTCATTAAAATTTAATGTTGCTGCTTATTTTTTACTAAATAATCTAAGTTTAAAACAATGTTGCGACCCTGTATTTTAATGGCGCGGTACCGGGACCTGACTAATGGCAAACGCTGCCCTATACCAATACGTCTGACCAGCGTAGTATAGTAGCTCAATTTTGCTCTCACTGTGAAGAACGCTCGAGCCTAACAGTGGGACATATATGAGCTAGAGATGATGTATATTATAAATAAATGGCATGTAAATTGATATCATTACATCTATACATATAATAAAATAGTAAAGAAGATATCTTTACTATTTTATTATATGTAAAACCTAATACAGGGAACTTTAGTAGGGCAACAGACGGTAACATAGTGTATCATATCTCGCTGCGATCGCCAGCCCGCCATCGCCGTCTAAGCGTGGCGTCCTCTCATTCTCTAGTTATGGGAGCATCCTCTCGTTTTTGTTGACTGATGATTACATATTATTCTGTACTAGATATTGACCGCGACTTTGCCTGCCAAATAAGTTACTTACAGTCTAAGAATTTATTACTAAATTATCCAAAGGGCATTACCGGGATGAAAATACATAGATTTTTAATATATTTCGAATATCAAACTTATGATAAGTTTCATCAAATGAAACTAATCTCATGGATTTCATCACGTTTGTATGAGTTTTATCAATAATTAAAACATTGGAATACAATGATTGAATGTGTTAATCATAATTATAGAAATTAAATTTTAGTTTTTTGTATGCGATTAAAATACATGATATCAATTTCACTTTTCATAAGTGATGAATATTAGGAGGTATTTTGATTACAATATACTTATGGCTACCGTCATAATATGAAACAAAACCTGTTGTTATGAACAAATTTGTTGAAACCAATTACTAATCAATTACCCTATGTGTTAATTCAGGAAGTTGTCTATATGTATAGATACCCATTTTCATCCAAAACTGTTGGCGGTGTGTGCGTGATTGAGTAATAAGTATCCATGTTCGGATAGTAGCATAATGTCATGGAGTGGCTACGATTTGATCACAGGCTGCTTAAATTGTCCAGGACAGCGGCAAAGGTGACTTGCAAACCTGTCACTTAACGTGCACGTACCTTTCTATCGCCATTTTGGGTTAATCAATGTTGACGGATCATTATTTTCAATGAAATGATGGAGTTATGCTGGTATCAGTTTTCTAGCTATAACCATAAATGGTTCACATTTTTTTTATTGCTTATGGTGGCAAACGAGCAAGCAGCACACCTGCTAGTAAGTGTTACTGCCGCCCACGCAGCTCTCTCATTCACCGAACGAAGCGCAATAGTACATTGCCATTACTCAGACGTCGATCTTCTGCGAGAGTTTGGTACTACCCCGGACGGACCGGCCCGCGGCTGTAGACAGAGAACTGTCACCAGCGTGGTCCTACCACTAATAGAATCGCCTCGTCTGGAATAGAGCCAAATTCTTCCAGAACAACCTCAACCATCTACTACAGTAATTAAAAAGAAAAATGCAATTTACACAATCTAATTTCCACGAAGAACCTTCGTCACATTAAAAAAAATTTGAAAGTAGCGAAGGTTATTCCAGAGACCTGCTGACCTCCAACCTTCAATGAAGGTCACATCTATCATCAAAGAATAATAATAATTACAGAAACGGTAATTATAGAACAATGCGTTCGTCAAACGTCGCGCTGTCAATATTTTGTTAATTGTTACAACGAAGGAGAAATATTTGAACTTAGCGAATTTTAATTCTGTATTTATTTTTATTTATTAATTTCTGTATTTTGATGGAATAAGAATACAATTTACCACCCAATATATTGAATGCTGATATCTTAAAACACGACCAAGTTACAAATATGGAGATAACATCTATGTTAAAAGAAGGAAAACTCGAAAAAATCTAATCTGACTAGGTTTCATTCTCTTGTATATATGTTATATGCATATTACATCTCTTAATCGTCATTTATGACACCCAGAAGTAGAATAAAGGCAGTGAATAGTATTCTTATACCGTCACCACACGGAACATAGGTAGGTACAAAAATATATAAAAATATACCTATAATGTAATTACTTTGTTTAAGCATCCAGCTCGTTCTGTGATATTTTGATAAATACTTAAATATTATTTATAATACATCAATCACAATTTTTGGAGTTTACTCCTTAAGAATCAATTTTCATATAAGGCGCCCGGTATGAGAAAAATTTGAGGAGTAAAATCTAGTGATCGAATGACCTCGTTACGGTGCGCAACCTATTCTGCGCACCTTTCACTTTCTGACGTGAGATAATACTTCACTGAACAGTTTTAATAAATGTAAATAAAAATATATATATTATTTTTAGTCAAATGAGCTTTTTTTGCGCCTGTTTTGATAATCGTACTTAAGGAGTAAACTCCAGTCGTGCGTCGGAGCTGACACACACACTTTTTTTGTTATCTTAACGGTTGTTATGACAACGGCAACTACTTAGAACGTTAGAGAATTGTTATTGAATTTTTCCCATTTGTTAACATTTATAGACATTGCTTTACTCTTATTTAGTGAAACTTTATGTATAACCTAAAACTAACATTTCATAATATCTATTACTGACTGTTTGACGATTTTTTGATAATGTTTAAAGATCTCTATTTCTCATACAAACTAATAATCCATTTAATAATTAAGATTAACGTGTTAAAAGAAACTCTTTAGCCTTACAATAACGGCACAATACACGTAACTAGCTGACTCAACATACTCCGTTCTCTACAAATGTAGTAAAATGAAAATCTATCAAATCGAAAGTACCTGCATCTACTTTTGTCAATCTAAACTGTTTTTGAATTTATCTGATCACACGCACATAACTTTCTTTAAAATGGGTGACGTAACTGGTTAAAAAGGAATATAATGACACGCAAGGAAGAATTATATACAGGGCGGAAGCGGACCGCTCCCGAAAACAAAGACAGGTGACCCTACTAGTCCTACTTGTAATGATAGCCTAGAAAAAAAATCAATTCGGATGAAAAAAAATTTTTTTTTCACCACGCGAGGTCGTTGAACTCTTGAACATATGATCGTGAGTTTTGAATAGATTGCGTCTTTTCTTATCTGAGTGAGTTACGTATTTTTTATGGAATTATCGTTACATGGCACGGTCCTAATACGATGGAATGTGGCAAAAACTTAAAATTTGTTGTGAAAAAAAAAATCATTCGAATCGATTTTTTTTCTAGCCTATCATTACAAGTAGGACTAGTAGGGTCACCTGTCTTTGTTTTCGGGAGCGGTCCACTTCCACCCTGTATAACGTATAAAGATAATAAATACAGTATGTTTGGTTAAATTGGTCCTAAGTTCATAGTAACAGCAGTCATAACGTTTAGTTAAATCAATCAATTTTGTCGAACAAAACAAATTAGATGTTGTTACATCATTGTATTCATAATTCATTAATTGCACAGTTATTAAACGCATACCTTTGAATTTTATCTGCGTATTTATTTGTCAACAATATTAAAGGTATGTATTTAAAGGTCACTGAAGAAAAGAACGCGTCCCAGTGACCCACTCGTACGGCGTCGAGAGGTATATTGTAGGGCGGGTCTACGGAGTCTTGTGCCGCTTTTCTTGTCGCCCCGGACGGATTAGCGGGGTTTGACGTACCGTAGCCCGCCGCCAAAATAAAAAAGGGTAGGTATTTAAAGTATTTATAAACTGAGGTACAAGCAATGTTATAATGAGTAGTCGTAGGGTCGATGCCGCCGCCAAAAAAGGGGCAAGGACAATAGTGGTAATAGTGGTCGGCGACTGGGGCAGCGTAGGCGCGATTACCTGCGCCTTATGCCGCCCTAGCCGAGGCCGCGGGTGACTGGATCGGGGAATTAGTCCGTCACCCGCCGAGAGGCTGACCGCGAGGAAAAGACCGACGTCCTCCCCGAGGGAGGGGATGTTGCTCAAGAAGAGGGTACCCCTCGGGGGGTATTCCATCGGCCCGGCCACTGATGACAAGTTCACGCTGCTCCGGTGGCCGGTCCAACGACGAAGGCGAGGTTCACGGGTGGGTTATGGGTGAGCGTGCTTACGCCCATCTGTCGCCCCGGACAGAGTGGTGCGAGGAGCGCGACGACCGTAGCCCACCTCACAAAAAAAAGGGGGCAATAGTGGTAGAGCCACACTGTTAATAGTTTTCTGTCTTCAGCCGTCTACAATAGTATACTACACTCTTGCACAAAATCGACGTCGAAATGGTAGCATTGTGCTGTCGTGCTTCGTTCGGTTAGCGAGAGAGCCGGCAGCTCAACTTTCTGGATGGGTTTGGGGTTTACATTGGTAGGCAGTGGCCTAGTTGTAGTGTATCCAGAGAGGTTAAATATAAATCTCTGTAATAACGATGACTTGACACGTGAAACATCTTAGTCTCCCCGTGATCATGGACGCTGTAGAGTGTACGAAACGTCGGGTAATTAAAAATCTAACACAAAAGCGATAGAATCATAAAAAATAGTTTTATTTCAAATGTGTAATACTCGTGTAAACATCAGATATGTTTAGTCCTTTATTGTACAAATTCGGTTCACTGGTAAGCATTAACTGTATTATGTTCTGTTGAAGGAGAAAAAAAGTAAAAGAGAAAAGTAAAAAAGGAAGTAACACTCTAAACTAGTAACTCAAAACAAATACTAGGAGCAAAGATATAGGCAAAAATTTATCTAAAATAAAAACACGCAAACCGATTGCACGTAATAAACAATAGCTTATTCAGCATATTTTTAGTTTGTCCGATGAGTCTTGTATTTCCTAGAATTAAGATGAAAATTGAAATTTTATAAGGATTTTTTTTTATAAAATATATTTTAAATTCAAGTTCTAGTTAGTACATTATTTTTAAGACGCCAAGTGTTTGTATATAGCATGAAATAGGAGAGGAAGCCCGCGACCAACACTGGGACGTACATAGGCAAAAAATAAGATGAGAAGCATAGAGTACCTAAGCTTGTATTTCAATTGGAATATACATATATGAGTTAGCTGTGTGGTAGCGGCTACGAATACTACCAATCCTTACTTTTCTCGTGGATGTCGTAAAAGACGACTAATGGGCCAACTTCATCTGATGCCGTTTGGTCAACAAATACATTCCCAAGGAGGGTTGACGTCTGGCAGGCGGCCGGTCATAAAACTATTGCCAATAACTTTTACAATATGTACCATGAAATAATAGTACATCAACATGTACTCTCGGTCGGGGTTGATACAATTATCGACCCCAAGTAATTGGGATAAGAGTAGGAGAATGATAATGACATATGAGAGATATGGAAATTTAAACTTTTCTTATAGATAACATAATTTTATAATATATATTCATCATCATTCATCATTTCAGCCTATTGCCGTCCAATGCTGGACGTAGGCGTCCCTCATATTACGCCACAGAGTGCGGTCCTGTGCCACTTCCATCTAACGACGCCCAGCAACCTTCACCAGGTCGTCTGTCCACCTAGTGGGGGGGAATATATGATATTATAACCCGTTAACATTGATTCAATTACTATCCAAGTTTCTGTATTTCGTAAGTAGACGCAATATGTCCTCTTTTTCCATACAGCCCTATCAGACGTCATGTTTGTAGTCACTCCCTGTCTATCCATGTCATGCGTCACGCAGTCCATCCATCTTTTCTTTGGTCTCCCTTTACCCCTAAAGCTTTCAACATTCATACTTAATACCTTCCTCGCAGCATTACTTTCATCCTTTCTCATCACATATCCATATCAAGTCAAACGTTCACTCCTGAACGTATCCGTCACTGGCGCCACTTTCAAACTTTCTCTTATAGATAAGAAGATATATAGCTACGATAATAGCAACGGTACGACAACACGGTTACGAGAGCTCTTAACGAAGAATATACCTAAAGATTGATTGTTATAGTTGGTATAGTAGAAATGCTTGAAAACACGGAAATTCAATCGAATTGCTACAAGATCTGTCTAATATACTAATCTAAATAATAAATAGCAATAATATAAATGTTAATTTGAATAAATTGCAAGTGTATACGGGACTTAAATGTTGTATCAGATTAAATAATTTAATATAAGTTCTAAAATAATAATAATCTAACTAACCTACCTAGACCAGATTGGTCATGTACTGAAGGAAGGTGGAGTCAAGAGTCTCCAAAACCGGCGAGCGTGTATGAAGAGAATTATGAATGTTGAGGAAGCGAGTGAAGTATGCAATGATAGAGTTCTCTGGCACTCTGTTCTCTCTGCCTACCCTGCAAGGGATATGGCGTGATGATATGTATATGTATGTAATATAAGTTCCATAAGCGCACTTTAACGTAAACCTCCCCTCATATTTCGTCACAAAGTGTGTTCCTGTAACGCTCGTATTCAACGATTCCCAGCAACTTTCATGAGATCGTCAGTCCTCTTGGTGGTATAACGACATCTCTTATTATTAATTTCACGCAAACATTTTAAATTGACAATAAGTAAGCGTATTTCCATATTATTTTTGGTAATTTTTTTAAATGACATTGTATACAATAAGTTATTACATATTAGCTTGAGTATGGTAACTTTTGAACTAGAATCTATTAATTTTTATTATTCAAAATTCAATCCAAAATAATATGGCTCAAGTCTCATAAAGGGCATGCGATCACAAGTACTAGAGCAGCCATCACTTACATACCAATATTTAGAACATAATATTATTATTTCAAGTGTCATCAAGTTATTAAGCAACATGTACACTTGAAGTACATTAGTCTCTCTGTGCAATGCTTGCAACTATCTCGATATGAGGTTACGCCATTTTCTAAACAGTAGCCAAATATGGCGGAGTGGGCAAAATCAAAACAGACATAAATAATATTGATTTTTAACTCAATAGCCTATTATGACATAGACTATATTTCGAATATATTTTTTTTAAGAAGAGTAGGTAACAAACCACAGCATAAAATTAACATTTTTATTTTTCTTAAATTTTGTGTTTTTTTTTAAACCATATAATATGTTATTTTTAAATCATTACTATCATCTTCATCTTAAAAATCAAAAAAATCGGTCGAACCATTTAAGATAAGTTCAATAACATTAGTATTTACATTCAAAGTAAAGTATGCTTTGTGCATATACAGATGAAGTCTACATTACTTAAACATTAAAATATGTGTGACAAGTACAAGATTCCAAGTTTAAGTATTTAACTAACAAGTTACGTCTGCACTTACATAACGTACTAATGTTGCAAAGATTAAAAAAAAAACAGACAGGACATTTTGATCACCGCTTATTTGTTTTAATTATTATTATTTAGCCTTTTATAATTATTACTTATTTACAAATTATTATTACACTGACTATTAAAATAATCAGTGTAATAATAATTTCTAAATATAGCTGTGTGGTAGCGGCTACGAATACTACCAACCCTTACTTTGCTCGTGGATGACGTAAAAGACGACTAAGAGCCTTATACCTAGGCTAAGACCTAGGCCCCATGTACGGCGCACCCGTGTAGGCGAGGGCTCTGAACGCCCAGCTCAGGGCGGTGGTGTGGAGATCACAGCGAGCCATGGCGGTCAGAGCCATTCGCGGGTACCGCACGGTGTCTACCGAGGCGGCATGCCTATTGGCCGGGACACCCCCGTGGGACCTAGAGGCGGAGATGCTCTCCGACCTCTACCGACGGGTTACCTCAGTGCGCAACGAAGGTTCCCCATCGTTGAGCGAGATAGCCACCTGGCGCGAGGACGCCCGCCGAGACGTCATCGCCCGTTGGGTTACGCGGCTGGAGAGGCCAAGACACGGTGTCGTTACCGTCGAGGCCCTCCGGCTCGTACTGATGGAATGGATGGAGCGGCGGCACGGAGTCCTCTCCTTTCGGCTGGTGCAGGTATTATCGGGGCACGGGTGTTTCGGTTTGTACCTGCACACGGTCGCGTATAGGGAGTGGACTCCGGCCTGCCACCATTGCAGCAGTGACGAGGACACGGCGCAACACACGCTGGAGGTGTGTCCGAGTTGGGACGGGCAGTGCCGTGACCTCGTCGCTGTTATCGGTGCCGACCTGACGCTGCCGGCTGTCGCGAGGGCGACGGTCGACAGCGTCAGGAACTGGGACGCGGTCGCCGCCTTCTGCGAGGCTGTCATCTCGCAGAAAGAGACAGCGGAACGAGTCCGGGAGGATTCCCGTGACCCGGGCCGCCGTCAGCGGCCGGGGCGGCGCAGGCGCGAATACCTGCGCCTGATGCCGCCCTAGCCGAGGCTTCGGGTGATCGGACCGGGGAATTGTACGGTCACCCGACGTGAGGCCACCGCGTGAGGACGACGCCTCGACGGCGAAAGCTGTCGGGGCATCGACAGGAGAGGAGCCCGAGAGGGCATACCGCCGAGCGGGCCACCGAAGACAAAAATCGGGTACCGGTGGCCCGTTCGCACGGCGAAGAAGAGGTGCTTGGAGGGTGGGTCAATGGGGTTGCGCGCCGCCTCTTCCGTCACCCCGGACCGACTTGGCGGGGTGCGACGTCCATGGCCCACCGCAAAAAAAAAAAAAAAAGGCTAAGACCTAGGCTAACTCTATCTGATGCCGTTTGGTCAACATTTACATTCCCAAGGAGGATTGACGTCTGGTAGGCGGCCGGTCATAAAACTATTGCCAATAACTTTTACAATATGTACTATAAAAAAAGAGTACATAATATATTGTATCGACGCAAGTAATTGAGATAAGAGTAGGAGAATGATGATATTACACTGACTATTTTAATATATTTTTCAACCTGTTGGTAGAATAAATTGTACTTTGCATGCTGTGGTTATAACCAATTACCTTAATTGTACCGTACCAATATATTTTTACTTTTGTGTGTCTTTTTTTAGCAAATAACGAATTTGAATTTGAATGGACCTCTTCTATAGATCATTCATATGAAGGAACAGTGCCTGGCAGACGGGTAGGCGATCGCATTGAGGCGTTATATTTTCCCTAGAGAAAAGCCTGTTGCGCCCTGTCTTTAAGAGAATCTTATCTGATTTTTTTACGACTTACAGAAACAGGTTAAAATGGTGACGATTATTTTTTATTCCGACCCTACAAAGGGAATATCATCATCATTATCCTGTTCTTATCCTAATTACTAGGTGCCAAGGTAATATGTACTTTTCTTCCATTGTATATTGCGAAAGTTATTGCCAGTTTTATGACTGACCGCTTGTTTGACGCTCCTTGGAAATGAAATTGTTGACCAGATGTTATAAGATGGTGTTAGGCCAGGTAGTTTTAAAACTCTTAGTCATTCTTTACGACATCCAAGAACTTTACAGATATGAAATATTTGTAGTACTTTGGTGGTGGCACCATAAAGTAAAATGAGTCTGGTCATAGATAAATAAATATTACGTAAAAGTATGTCAAGACTGATTTATCATATATTTTTAGTCTTTGATTAAATATGTTCCAACCATAAGCGATCACAAATAATCACGCATATACTTAATCATTGATTTATTGTTTGATTATATTTGTTTATTTGATATTTATATTATTAAGCATATTAATCGTTAAATACTTTTGTATTTTGTATCGTGTGGTGACGGAGTTAGAATACAATTCACCACTACCATCAATTGGCGGTAGGTATCGTAATACACGATATATAATATGCAGATACTATGACTTCAGCATATGGAATACTAGAAATGAAAGCCTATATATAGCTTTTTTTTTTGCGGTGGGACATGAAGTGGTCACACCCCGCCAAATAGGTCCGGGGCGACTGAAAAGGCGGCGCGCAACCCTTATTAATTACGGCTGCTATGGCAAAAAACTTACGATACTATTTATTCTTAATCCGATATCATAAAAGTAATCGCAGTTAAAATAATAATAATGTATGATATTTACGCGAGTATTACACATTTGATATAAAACAATTTTTACGGGTTTTAATCGCGTTTATATTTAATTTCGCATTTCCTGAAGATTTGAACACTTTTCAGTGGTTTCAGTTGTTATACTTAGAGATAAAAAAATTGTAATAAGATGTCTTATTAGGTGTGAAACACTGTAGTTCTGCCGTGAGAATATACGTCGTCAAGTGTTCGAAACACCGGTTAAGTGAAAATCAAATACAAAATGCGATACAATCCGTAAAAATAGATTTATTTTAAATAAATACGATACGATAATACATTATTACGACCTTTTTTTTTTTTTTTGGGGGTGGGCTACGGTCGGCGCACTCCTCGCACCACTCCATCCGGAGTGACAGAGGGGCGTAAGCGCGCACACCCGTAACCCACCCGTGACGTCGCCTTCGTCGTTGGGCCGACCACCGGAGCAGAGTGACTTGACGTCAGTGGTCGGCCCGACGGAATACCCCTGAGGAGTACCCTCTCCTCGACCGACATCCCCCCCTCGGGTAGGATGTCGATCTTTCCTCACGCGGTCGGCCTCTCGGCGGGTGACGGACTAATTCCCCGATCCAGTCATCCGTGGCCTTTGCTAGGGCGGCATCAGGCGCAGGTAATCGCGCCTGCGCCGCCCCAGTCGCCGGCGGCGGCTCGCGCCGTCGAGGAGACGCTCCTCGCGCACGCGCTCCGCCACCTCCTTCCGCGAGACTACTGCCTCGCAGAAGGTTGCGACCGCGTCCCAGTTCCTGACGCTGTCGAGCATCGCCCTGGCGATGGTCGGCAGCGTCAGGTCGGCACCGATGATTGCGACGAGTTCACGATGCTGCTCTGCCCAAGCGGCACAAACCTCGAGCGTATGCTGCGCCGTGTCTTCGTCGCAATCGCAGTGGTGGCAGGACGGTGTACTCTACCTCCTGACGACCTTGTGCAGGTATTTGGCGAAGCATCCATGCCCCGTAAAAACCTGCACCAGTCGGAAGGAGAGCACCCCGTGCCACCGTTCCAACCACTGCATCAGCACCGGCCGGAAGGCCTCTACGGTCCGCACACCGAACCGAGGCCTCTCTAGCCGGACTGCCCAACGGGCAATGACATCTAGGCGGGCGTTAACGCGCCAGGCGGTGAGTTCCCTCAAAGAGACCACACCACCCTCCGCGCGCACCCCCGACACCCGCCGATACAAATCGGCGAGCATTTCCGCCTCCAGGTCCCACGGGGGACTCCCGGCCAACAGGCACGCTGCCTCCGTCACCACCGTGCGGTACCCGCGTACAGCCCTGACCGCCATGGCCCTCTGTGGTCGCCACAGAAGAGCCCTGAGCCGTACGGTCAGGGACCCCGCCCACACCGGTGCGCCGTACAGGGCCATCGACCGGACGATCCCCGTGTACAGCTGTCGGCACGTAGCGCTCGGTCCGCCCACATTCGGCATAAGCCATGAAAGGGCGGACGCCGCGCCGACGAGCCGCGGAGCGAGCCTGCGGAAATGCTCCCGAAACCACCAATGCCCGTCGAGCAATAGGCCCAAATACCTCATATGGGCCCGGATGCTGATGTCAACCGAATTGACGGTGATCGAAATGCCGATGGGAGGGCCCATGCGGGGCCCATGGAACAAGAGGGCCTCCGTCTTGTCCAGGGCCACCCTCAACCCCAGCGCTTCGATCCGCCTGACGATCTCTTCGGTGCCGAGAGTCGCCAGGCCTGCCGCCTCCTCCAGCGTCCCACCGAGGGCTGTGACGAGCGTGTCGTCGGCGTAACATATCACGCCCAGCCCGGGTGGGAGGCTCCCTCTCAACGCCCAGTCATAGCCGATGTTCCACAGGGTGGGTCCGAGGACCGACCCCTGTGGGACACCGCACGTCATGGGCGTTCGCACAACGTCCCCTACTCGGTTGGTGTAGAGGACGCTGCGCCCCTCCAGATAGTCTGTCACTAGCCGCCTCAGGTAAACTGGCACTCCGTGGTATCGGAGCGCCTCCCTGATGCAGCTAAATGGCAGACTATTGAATGCGTTGGCGATGTCCAGGGACACAACCAACAGCACTCCTCCGCCGGCGACGGCCTCAGTCGCCACGGCCCTCAGGCGCAGCAGAGCCGCGATCGTCGAACGACCCCTCCTGAACCCAAACTGGGCGTCCGACAGATCGGGCCCTGTGCCGATGAAGTGCCGCTCGATGCGGGCAGCCAGCACCCTCTCCAATAGCTTGCCCGCATCGTCGAGCAGCACGATAGGCCTGTAGGCCGAGGCCGACTCTGGAGACCGTCCCGGTTTCGGCAGGAGCACCAGCCTCCCCTCCTTCCAGCACCCAGGGAACCGCCCGGATGCTAAACACGCGTCGAACAGCCCCCTGAGGCGGGGACACAGGTGGTCGAGAACCAGGGCCAGCACGCGGTTGGGAACACCGTCGGGCCCGGTGGCGGTGGATTTGCCGCGCATGCGTGCCACCGCCACCCCCATCTCGGTTGCCGTGATGGGCGGAACACTGTCATCGTCGGCCTCCCGGTCAGTGTCTGGCGAAGCCATGACCGAGGGCGTGTGCTCCGCCCGTCGCGGGAACAGGTCCTCGACGACCCTACATTATTACGACCTTGAATGATATTATCAAATGGTAATAACTTGAGCATCCATTATCCAATTATTATTAACTTTAGCTACCTTAAATGATCAATTACACTGGATTTTGAACGAAATCATTGTAATCAGTACGTTAAGATATATAATTTTACTATTTATGTAATTTATTATAATGATTTGATATATCATTCAAAGGAAATTGCGTTATCATACAATTTATTGTGTAATATTAGTTCACATGGCACAAGTATTTTGTGTATTTCACAGATTAAATAATTTTTATATTTTAAGTTAGAGTTTTTCTATGTGAGTATGGATCTGGCCGCGCCTGTAGACCGAAACCTGTCAACTGTGTGGCCCTATTTTTAATTAATCCGCCATCAGGGAAGCAGTCCCCAGTTCAATACTACCCGGATGTAACTATAAACAACTATTATATTGTAATATTGAAGCCCAATGTCTACTAACAAACATACTTTACACATTTCCCACGTTAACAATCGCTTTTGAAATTTCAACATGGTTTTAAATAAAAAAAAAACTTAATAATTATCTAGTGGTTTTTTTTTTACGACATTTTGTATGTGAATGTGTTTCTTGGCTTGATATTTTTAACACTTAATGTATGAATAGCGTGAAAATCCAAAGTTTGCTTGTAGATTTTAATCTAATTGGCTGATGTTGTTTCACACGGGTAAAGAGTGTAATATTTCGTATATTATTCGACTGTACTGATTCCACCATGGATTCTGACGTAGTGACAGAGTAGGAATATATTTAGTACCCCCTTACCTGTGGACCTATCTTACCTTTTTTTTTTATTGGTGGACTATGGATGCGTCTCGCCCCGCTGAAAGGCGGCGCGTGACCCCATAGACCCACCGTAAAATTCCTCTCTCTTCGCCGTGCCAGTACCGATAGAAAATCGAGTACCGGTGGTCCGCTACCACCGGTATTCGATTTTTAACTTCGGTGGCCCGCCCGGCGGTTTACCCTCGCGGGTTCCTCTCGTCGACGTTCCGACAGATTTCGCCGTCGGGGCGTCGCCCTCACGCGGAGGCCTCACGTCGGGTGACCGGACAATTCCCCGGTCCGATCACCCAAGGCCTCGGTTAGGGCGGCATCAGGCGCAGATATTCGCGACTGTGCCGCCCCGGCCGCTGACAACGGCCCGGGTCGCGGGAATCCTCCCGGACTCGTTCCGCCGCCTCCTTCCGCGAGATGACAGCCTCGCAGAAGGTGGCGACCGCGTCCCAGTTCCTGACGCTGTCGACCATCGCCCTCGCGACGGCCGGCAGCGTCAGGTCGGCACCGATGACAGCGACGAGGTCACGGCGCTGCCCGTCACAGCTCGGATATACCTCGAGCGTGTGTTGCGCCATGTCCTCGTCACTGCTGCAATGGTGGCAGAACGGAGTCCACTCCCTATACGCGACCGTGTGCAGGTACAAGCCGAGGCATCCGTGCCCCGACAAACCCTGCACCAGTCGAAAGGAGAGGACTTCGTGCCGCCCCTCCATCCACTCCATCAGTACGGGCCGGAGGGCATGGTGTGAGTTGTGGTGTGGTGAGGTGTGTCTAGGCCTCTCCAGCCGCGTAGCCCAACGGGCGATGACGTCTCGGCGGGCGTCCTCGCGCCAGGTGGCTATCTCGCTCAACAATGGGGAGCCACCTTCGTCGCGCTCTGAGGTAACCCGCCGGATGGACTTATATTACCTGTGGATGTCGTAAAAGACGATTAAGGAATATAATATGCATATAACATCTAGTGTTGCACAAATGCAAGACCAGGACTTGGAGCAAGTCTCGCAGTGTAGATCCTTAGACAACATTTTACGACTCCTTTGGCAAAGGAAGAATTTTTTAAATAAGAAGATTCTTAATACAAGTCCCCGGGATAATAATTTGACGTTATTTTAAACAGTCTCATAACAGAAAGGTGTGATTATAGTTTCCCGCTAAGTGGTATGTACGTAATTATAGATAGTTGTATAGTTAGTGCCGCTAGATGAATGGAATTTCATTAATTTAGTTGGATTTTTCATTAAAATAAATGACTGTGTTATTCTAACAGCGAGAGTTGCAAGACTGGCGAGACTTGCTGGTCTTGCATTTGAGCAACACTAAACCCATCTATGTAGTATTAGGAACACTCGTGATAAAACCCTATACCAACCCGTCTGACCAGCCCGGTATAATAAGTCAATTTCTCTCCTGTTTTAGAGGAGCCTCGAAATTAGCAGTGGGACATATATCAGCTGAAAAAAAGATGACTCATTCCACCATATCGGGCGTTATATCCATCCATTCACCAGCTTAACAACATTCACTATTAATTGGATGGGGTCAACGTTCGTATCATGTCGAATATACTGGTTGAATGAGTGCACGCATGGGAATACCGAGTGACTTTAGCTTTGTTAAAGCGGATGGCAATTGAAGATAAAACTTGGTAGCGACGTTCCATCTAAATGGTAATAGAGAGGTACAGTATAGCAGGTTATGGCATTGCACACCGTCCTTTTCGCGGCAGGCTGTGACCAGACCATAGTTTATCCCAAAAAATCCCTAAGAAACGACTTCATAAAGGAACGGGAAAAGAACTTCTTAAGGGCGGATAAAACCTTAATTGTTACACTTTCTAGGTTAGTTGGTGATCTAATTTTCCCAAGCTTTTCTTTTTCCTCATATTACTTACATTTAACATTTAACGTGCTTGATTATTTATAAAAACTTAACTGAAAGATAATTTTTTGCTCGTAATCTAGTTTCTAGTTCTAGTGCTCATATTTCTTTCGCTATCGCTTCTATTTGCGAAATATATTTTATTATTAATCAACCTATTTTTATTTTAAATTTGTTGAACACAATTTTCTATTTTTTAGTTTGGTTACCCACAAAGAAAGGTATTTTTAGATGTTTTTTTTTAAGTTTTTTTATTATATACCACCCTGCACTAAGGAAATAATCCTTGTATTGCGGGGGACTTTACAAACATGCAATTAACGCAGAAAAATTACACCCAGACTCTGAACAATACATTGTGGATCGCACAAGGTATTGTCCCGCGTGGGAATTGAACCCACGGCACTGCCACGGAAGGTTCCTTAGGTAACCTTAACCATTACGCCATCTGTGCAGTCAAAAAGACAACCCCTCACACCAAGGAATTAATCTCTTGTATCCCGGTGGACTTGACAAACATAAAATGAACAGACACAAGAACACAAGACCGCCGAATTCAGAATAATTATCTGTAGATTGAACTAAGGAACAAAAGTATTGTGTGGAAATCGAACTCATAACACTTGGCACGGTAGGTCGCTAATGTGACTACTATAACATATGTGCAATCTAATTTTGAACCTAGTGTGTAAATTTAGACTTTTTACATAAAAATCAAATTGTATATATTTTTCAACGATTCTCGCCTTGAATCTCAATTGACGTTTTAGATTTAAACAAATAAATGTTCATAGTATCCTGAGCTCGAACAATGCAGCACAACAATGTGTTCGATTCCCGGTCAAGGTGACGTGTCACGAGTACAGATAAAAAATGGTTTCCAAGTGATATATGAACGCAACAGAAATAGTACATAGATTTATTTAAGCTATTGTTTTGGAGGGCGCCTTTTACTAAATCAAGATTGTTTACGTCATATAGTTTTGTTTATAGAGTTTCATAATTCTCCTACTCTCATCCCAATTACTTGGGGTCGATACAATATGTACTCCTTTTTCATAGTATATATTGTAAAAGTTATAGGCAAAAGTTTTATGACCGACCGCCTGCCAGACGTCTCATTGGGAATGTAATTGTTGACCAAACGGCATCAGGTGGAGTTGGCCCAGGTCGTTATAAGGCTCTTAGTCGTCTTTTACATCCACGAACAAAGTAAGGGTTGGCAGTATTCATAGCCGCTACCACACAGTTATTTGTTTATAGAGTCTAAATACATTATAGGGTTGGGGGTTAGTGATGGCTTTCATTAAACTATTGCCAATAACCTTTGCAATATATTCGATGAAAGAGTAATTAAGATAAGAGCAGGAGTTGACGTGTTTTACCCACGGGCAAGAATTGTATATACCGTACACATACGAAAATGGTATATACTACACAGAAATAGAATAGAAAGTAAACTATATAGTAATATTTATAACAAGGACAATAGATGGTTGTGGTTGGCCCAACGACGAAGGCGACGTCACGGGTGGGTTACGGGTGTGCATGCTTACGCCCCTCTGTCACCCCGGACGGAGTGGTGCGAGGAGTGTGCCGACCGTAACCCGCCCCCCAAAAAAAAAATGCAAAAAAATTTGCAGGATGGACCATGCATGTGGTCGCGCCCCGACAAATCGATCCGGGACGACAAAAGAGGCGGCGCGCAACCCCATGGACCCACCCTGCAAGCACCTCTATTCGCCGTATGAGTGGGCCACCGGTACCCGATCTTTGTCTTCGGTGGCCAAGGTAGATTGGTTCTGCGTTATAGGTAAACGCGTTGTGTGTGTATTCTCGTTTAACACGCTTGTATGAACCATTTAACGCTTTATGTACAAATGATTCACGTTATAACGGGTTGAGAGCCCTCAGCGCTCACCCATAGTCCGGGTAAAGTTGTCATAGCCATCTGAGGCTAACAACTAAAACAAACAAGAAAAAAAAAACTGATTCACGTTTAATTTTTCTCGTTATCAGGGATTTAAATCAATTATTAAGAAAGAAACTATTTTGCGAACTAAATGTGTGCGTTTTATTAAAATCAAACTAAGTACATTTTACATATAACGTGTGAAATTCTATCGTGTTATAGTAGGGACTGATATCGCGCAATGTGAAAATACGTTATAAGAGTACCGCGTTATAAGGGGATTACTGTATTATTATCATTTTAGAAGTAGCATAGATGTCACTAATAAAATATTCTAATAGCAAATTCATTACTGTTTGTGCGATCTGAAAATCAAAACTAAGATCTCGCTATCAGTAATCACATGCTCATACCATTATAACAAACGATGCAATTACATATATTTGCTTCACTATATCATATGCTACAGATAAAATCTATTTTACACAAAGTTAACAGAAAGATATCTACCAATTTCCAAAGCTTGCGTGTAGTTAATTTAATTAAAGTAAATATATATGTAAGTACATGCGTTTAAGTAATATTTTTGACATCGTTACAAAATACCATGAGAATATACAGACTTTAAAATTACCAATTAGATATAATTCATGTAGACATCATAGAAGTATCATAGAATCGTAATACGAAGAACTATTCAAGGACAAATGTAAAAAAACATTGTCATCGTTCTCCTACTCTTATCCGGATTACTTGGGATCGATACGATATGTACTCTTCTTTCATAGTACATATTGTAAAAGTTATTGGCAATAGTTTTATGACCAGCCGCCTGCCAGACGTCAACTCTCCTTGGGAATGTAATTGTTGACCAAACGGCATCAGATGGAGTTGGCACAGGTCATTATAAGTCTGCTGCTGCTGTTAGTGGTCATTTAGGACATCCACAGGCAAAGTAAGGGTTGGTATTATTCGTAGCCACTACACCAAAATGCTGAGATGATTATGAAATGTAAAAAACATTGTATGAAGAATTAAAACGCTTAATTATCAGTGGAAGCCAAATAATTTGACAAAATGTTATTTGTTTTAGAAGAAATTGTCTTGATATGAACATATGATAAAGAAGAATGAAAGGCAGGTAACAAGGTTTATTAATATATATGTAGTTGGACAGAAGAATGATGTGAGGTCCAAAAAGAGGTGGATGGATTGAGTGAAAGAGTTGTGTATGAAAGTTGTAAGTGCAGATATGACCTCTGATAGAAGTTTGTGGAAGGCTAGAGCATATTATACCGCTCCCTTAGCGTGGGAAGAGGGCAAGCAAATAATGTTTTAGAAGAAATATGTTTTTGTTTTTAGGTGGTTTAGTTTCCAATTTCTGCTGTGTGGTGAGACGTGTTGGTATAGGGTTTTGTTTTGAGTTTTCCTTCGCTCGCATAGACGTTATATGCCTTTTATATCCCTTAGTCGTCTCGTACGATCACCCACGGATAAGATAGGGGGTGGTGAATTGTATTCTTACTTCGTCACCACACTCCACACGGATAGAATAGATAGATACTGTACTTAAAGTATATATTTTGATCTGCCGTGTTAGACGTAATAAGAATACAATTCACTACCAAATTTCTTGTTCGTCAATGTCTCAGAGGACGACTAATTCGCAGAGGCGATTACCTGTGCCTAATGCCGCCCTAGCCGAGGCCGCGGGTGACTGGATCGGGGAATTAGTCCTTCACCCGCCGAGAGGCCGACCGCGTGAGGAAAGACCGACATCCTACCCGAAGGGGGGCGTCGGTCGAGGAGAGGGTACTCCTCAGGGGTATGCCATCAGCCGAGCAGACCACCGAAGACAAAGATCGGGTACCGGTGGTCCGCTCGCACGGCGAAGAGAGAGGATTTTACGGTGGGTCTATGGGGTCACGCGCCGCCTTCTCCGTCACCCCGGACCGATTTGGCGGGGCGAGACGCACCCATAGCCCACCAATAAAAAAAAAATAAAAAAAGGGGTATTCCGTCGGGCCGACCACTGACGTCGAGTCACTTTGCTCCGGTGGTCGGCCCAACGACGAAGGCGACGTCACGAGTGGGTTACGGGTGTGCGTGCTTACGCCCCTCTGTCACCCCGGATGGAGTGGTGCGAGGAGTGCGACGACCGTAGTCCACCCCAAAAAAAAAAAGAGGACGACGATAAGCAAATAACATCTATAAAAAGAAGGAATACTCGAAATAAAAACTCCATCAAACCGTTTAACTGACGTAGTATAATAATTTAGCCATATGCATTAGACCAAGCACTGTCTTCGGCTTTCAATAGAAAAATAATGATTTACATCGAAGTCGTAAATGGCAACAGAAGTACGAGTAGGATTGTTGATAAAATGAATTTTAAAACTACTGGACCGTCCGCTCAATACAGTAACTAGATAATAAATTAATTACTAATAGAACAAAAGTCGGATGCGATTTCTTTTAGGGTTTATCATGTATATCGTTCTTTAGTCAGGGTCAGTTCACTGGTCAAAGAAATAGTGTGACCATATTTTGTACAAACGTTGGAAAATGGAACAGTGATTTATGGTAAATAAATTATAGTT
Organism: Lymantria monacha; assembly: GCA_905163515.2. Lineage (NCBI taxonomy): Eukaryota > Metazoa > Arthropoda > Insecta > Lepidoptera > Erebidae > Lymantria > Lymantria monacha. The sequence continues at coordinate 32,927,248 of LR991090.1, read as the reverse complement.
TTTAAAGTATAATTTATGTTTTGGGTGAAATATGAAAGCGTCATGTAATGGACTTACGTTCATCATCATTCTCTTGCTCTTATCCCAACTACTTGGGGTCAATGCAATATGTCCTCTTTTTCCACACATCGCTATCAAACGCGTCATCTCTATAGTCACTCCCTGTCTATCCAAATCATGCTTTACGTAGTCAATCCATCTTTTCTTTGACCTTCGTTTACCCCTAAAGCTTTCAACATTCATAATTAAAACCTTCCTCGCAATGTTATTTTCATCCCGTCTCATCACATGGCCATACCAGGTCAAACGCTCACTCCTTAATTTATCCGTCACTGGCGCTACTTTCAAAATATGATGGTCTTATGTTATATTAACAATTTGGGTATTTTAGCGTGTTATGAAAATAATTTTGATGTCATTTTAATGTAATGTAATGCGTAAGAAGTGCTAGGGTGGGGTAATATGATAAAACAGTGCTTCACATATGTTTTCGCTATACAATGAAATTCGCAGAAAATACCATTAACATTGTGGCACTGATACTGTTGAAGGCTAATTTACTAACAAACAATGATGTTAAATGAAGTGATAATTTACAAGTACTAATTTATAAGATTAAGTAATTACAGACTTGCCATATAAAAACTCGACACTGGCAACAATAGACTCAAGTGTAGTAGTTGAAAATGAAAGTACAGGAAGAAATGTAATTTGTTAACACACCTTTATGGAAGTTGAACCATGAAAGTTATAATAATCAATAAATTAATAGTGCAAAATTATGCCGGACTCTCAGTGCAAGTCACCATCTATCTACTAAAAGCTCGCGGGGTTCTTTCGCCCATTTATTGCTAGCGGAGAACGCTACGTTCACCACATTATTGCCGCAACCCTTGTCAGGCCTTGACTGGCATTTCTAACTGCTCCATCACATTCTGGAACGATGGAACCTGCGATGAGCATGTATACACACTCGCATTTTGAGTCTGCTTCTGCTGAAATGATGAATTGCTCTATTTTTTTTATTGACAGGACTTAATCAAGAGATGGAAATTTTAAATAAAGCTCTATACCAACATGCCTGACCAGCATGGTATATTAGGTCAATTTCGCTTTTGTGATGGAGAGGAGGATCATATATGAGCCAGGTTGATGGTCAAGCCACACCTTCGCCTAGCCGTCCAAGGCAGCGGCAATTAATTGCCGTATTGTGTCCAGTCCTTATCGTTGATGGCCTCGATGGACTGCCGCAAGTCCAATTCGTTCATCCACCAAAGATTACGTCATCATTTATAATCAGATACTTAATAATTCTGACTTGTAAGTAAAGATTGTGAGAAAATTAGGCATCATAAAATCACTAACAATATGGCCGCCATTTAAGGTTGTGTTGTGTGAATGTGAAAAATGTTTTCATAGTATCATATTACATTGTTTAAGCAAGCGTGGTAGCGATTGTGTTTATAACAGGTTCTTCAGCTCTTGTATTGTAGTTTTTGACTGATTTTTCTTTTTTGATAATTGTTTATTATATAACTAGTTATTAGCGTTTGTCTATGGTTATAGTTTGTGTTCAGATAACGGATTCAAAATTAGTTATAACCTTTCCATTATATCTTGCATACTGATATGTAGGCCCATTGAGAGAATGTAAGGACGTGGTCATGGAATCTATTTGCGGATTGAGAAAAATTCTTATGACATTTATAAATCAAAAATTGGATTATGTTTACATTTTTTTTAATCTATGCCCATTGTCATAGCATTTTCCTGTAATGATGGAATGATATCAGTTATTGAAGGTTTGAATTTGTTTACTAAACCACTTGTTAGTAACTTCATACTGTAGTTTTTAAGTCATTCGTTTTCATGATTTTTCATAACTTGCCTAAAGAAGTAAGTTAAAAAAAATGTCTACGATTCTTTGACCTTGCTACTATAATTCTAGATACTCAATAAGTATATAAAACGATGAACAAACTGATCTCAAATCTGAACTTTAACTAACTGGGTCATAATTCGAATATTTTCCCACAAAAGGTCAAACGCGTGGTGCGTCTAACGTTATTGTCAATGTTTTGCAAAACACTTTAATTGTTCTATTATACGAATTCGGGTGGCCTCAAATTTGGTACGGATGTTAGGAAACTGTATTTGTTGCGTCTAAGATCCGGTTCCCGATAAGCAATGGACACCCTGTTTTGTTCGCGTCACTGCCCTTTGTTCGGGAAATCTTGTTAGTTATGCGAGAATTTCGATACTCTAGTTATCCATGGTGATTGCTATGAAAGTTATGGTTAAAATTCATTTCAAATGCAATAATTTAGTGAAGCGAGGACTTTTATATTTTTTCTTGTGAAATATTAAATGCTTTGTGTTATATGGGAGTTAAAATTTTCAGTTTTTATTCGTTATTTAATTTATAATATTTTAATATAATAATATGAATGAACTGGAAAGGCTGTGCAAATAACTTCGCACAATTAAAAACTAGGATTAAGAAAATACATACAATGAAACATAGAACTTCCTCCTCTTTGAAGTCGGTTAAAAATCAAAATGTTGTATGGATTTTATTGCGTTTCTGTTTGATTTTTACGTACTGCAAGTTTTGAACATTTTCCAAGCATCGTTAACACGGGAAAATTAAGTTTGCAGATGTTTTTATCTATCCACTACAGTATTAGTTCCAGTATTAATATTTATTAAATAAAATATTTTTTACTAAAAAAGCAATTCTTTTTTTATTTTGTTTTACATTATTTTCATGAGGGAAAAAGCAAATTAATTAACAACTTTGTTGGTTTTATTTTTTTCTCTTGGAATCCAATTTTTTCATTGATATAAAAGTAACTTCAAGCTACTCCTTGTAGCTAAATAGCTATTCTATTTGTTAGTAAAAGTCTTGTCAAGATTAGTTCAGCCGTTTTGGAGATAAGTCGAAAGAAACAGATAGATTGTATTCTATTTAACGTTCTATATATGCCCTAATATACAATTAATAAGGAAATTAAATGTATTAAGTAATTTCGACATTATAAATAGACATTCCAATTTTATTTATTTACATATATTTTAATTTCATTTATTTTAAAGTATTTTTTAAGGCACCCTTGTCAGCCTGCACTAGGGAAATTATCCTTATATTTCGGATGACTTTACAAACATGTAATTAACGCAGACAAATTACACCCAGACAGAGGAACCTTACGTGGATCGCACAAAGTATTGTCCTGTGTGGGCATTGAACCTATGCCGCTGGCATGGAAGGTCGGTATTTTAACCACTACGCCATAATTGCAATCATAGACTAATCTTAAATAACTGACAACTGATAGTCAAGCTCTCAAATTAATTATTACGTTGAGTCGGCCATTTAATATTTGTGTTCAAACATAGCCCGGAGTATGAACACGTCGTAGATATCAATTCAACGTCAGAGGCATTCAATTTAGGAGTGATGACTGATCTTTAGATTCAATTATTTCAACACACATTTATCAAATTGACTGAAATTTAGCAAATTACTGAAATTTTTAGCATTTAATATGCTTAATTATTTATAAATACCCGATTACGAAACGAAACGATAAATAAGCATATTAAATGCTAAAAATTTCAGTAATTTGAATAACAAGGTTGTGTCATCGTTTAATACAATTCTAACTGTAAAGTTTGAAGTATTAAGTCTATACAATGTGTAAACATTGTCCGATAGATGGCATACGTCACCTTGAAGACGTAAGATATAATATGAAGCGAAATTTGCATGTCCTAAAATAGTTCACGATGGTGTAAGTGGCAGCACGGTTGGGCCGGCTTCCCAATAGGTGCGGGTTCGAACCCCGCTTGTGACATCATTTTTCGTTTCGTAATCGGGTATTTATGAAATTTAGCATTTAACATGCTAAGTTATTTATAAAAACTTGATTACGAGCGAAAAATTATTGTCACACATGGGACTCGAACACACACCTATAGGAAATTCATTCCAATCATTCCGTCCTACCATTTAGACAAGTATGAGCTGTCGTATGATATTAAATTTTCGGCTCGTATTATATTTTCGTCTTTATGTGATCAATTTTCCAGTCTTTTTTAGGATTAACATCCAGCCACAGAATTGCAATATTATTAGCCAATAATTATACCTAATCTTCTCGCTGATTGGAGGATATCTCTTACAAAATAACACTCGATTACACTTGAAAAATATAATACAGTTGTTTAAATATTACTCTGTATACGATAAATGACATGTGAGACACTTATATTGATGTGGAGTGTATTTACTCTGTGGTAAGTCAAAGCGCCCCGCGGCGCACGTGGGCGAATGACGGTTACCCGACTACGTCTTATTTGGAATTGAATGATATACTTTGATTTATGTGTAATAATTTTGATTATTAAGGTAATTTACAATTTTAAATAACTGAAATTTAGCATTTGATTTTGATTGAATTTCAAATGCTAAATTTCAGTTATTTAGGCTATTGAACGTGGCCATCGAAGACAAAAATCGGGTACCGGTGGCCCACTCGCACGGCGAAGAGAGGTGTTCTTGTATGGGTGGGTCTATGGGGTTGCGCGCCGTCCCTTCTGTTGCCCCGGACCGATTTGGCGGGGCGCGACCACATCCATAGTCCACCGCAAGAAAAAAAAGGCTATTGAACGTGTCACCGCCTCCTTCTGCGATACAGTAGTCTCGCGGAAGAAGGCGGCGGGGTTTGTTAGGGGAAATCTTTTTCGGTAACATGCTCTGCTGCTCGATTTGAGGATCACCGGTGCACTTCGACTCAAAATATTAACCGAAAGGGTAACCCGCCGGTCGGGCCACAGGCGACGACAAAAACTGTGTTGCGGTGGTTTGTTAACATGGCGTTGAGAGGTACTTGCAGAGCATTTTATGTGGTCGTGCATCTATACAACCCTATCGTACCCGTGGGTGATCGTAAGAGACGACTAAGGGATATAAAACGCATATAACATCTACGCAAGAGAAGGAAAACTAGAAAGAAAACCCTATACAAACACGTCTGACCAGCGCGGTGAACGTCCCTCCCGGTTCGAGCTCAACAGTGGATATATAAGCTGAGATGAGATTATGTTGATCCCGCGGAAAAGTCTGCAAAGCGAATCACAATTTGATTTGCATACTTAGTTATGTATTACTTCTATGGTAAGGCAGTTGAAATAGACCAATATATGTATGTGAGCTCAATTCCCACATAAGGTAATCATTATTGCTTGCAAATAAATATGTACCTATTTAAAATATTCATATTAGTAACCCAGTGAGGTTTCACAGAGATCTAGTGTTCCAGTTCCACGGTGTAGGTACACGGTGCAGGTCTCTTCTTACTTAGGATTATATGTACAGCTGCTTAACCTGAATAATTATATAAGTTTTTGAAGGATATAGGATCTTCGGATTAAGCAGGATTACATAAATAATTAAACGTACTACAATAGTTAACAATTATATTGCGTCTGCGAGACAGTTAGACAGATTGGTGCTTACATATAATTAAACCTACCCACACACATAATATACTAAACTAATACAAATACATCACAGATTTGTCTTATACTACATTGTTCCATAAAACGTTTTATTTGTGTATTTATCGCACGCACAACTATCGTTACAGGATTTGACCTGATGCATTAGTAACAATAAATAAGTTATAATTATAACATACAACATTTTATAAATCAACTATAAAATTAACTTTAATTAAGTGTGTAACATATAATACTAGCTTTTGCCCGCGGCTTCGCTCGCGTAAAATGTTACTTTCCTAAAGTTTTTCATCCCCTATTTTTATTTTACCCCTTAAGGGTAAATTTTAGCATGGTGTTACTAATCAATAGCCTCAAAATAAGTTTCAAGCTTTTGGCTTTAAAAATGACGATACTGCCTTGCAACAATTCGTCCTCCTTTACAACTCTTTTTTGCATTAAAAAATAACCTATGTCCTTTATCAGGCTCTAGACTATCTGTGTACCAAATTTCATTTAGATCGGTTCAGTAGTTTTGGCGTGAAAGAGCGACAGACAGACAGAGTTACTTTTGCATTTATAATATTAGTAAGGATATAAAGCGGATTTCGTAAATACTCACCAAATAGAAAATGATTAATGGCAGAGCCATGCAGCTGTTGAATTAAATTCTTTGGTGTTTGTTTTATGTGGGAAAAAACTGAACTGATCAGGCGCTATAAAAATCGCAGAAGAATGTACTATTTTTTTTTAAACTCCTTAAGACAAAAATAATTTGTGGATTACACAAAATATTGCTACTACTGAATGGGAATCGAATCTACGACATTGGCACCTTAAATCAGTATCTTAACTACTGCGCCATCCGTGCAGTTGATATTTTAATTAATATTCTTCAATAAAGACGACAAAATAATACGAGTCAGAATTTGATTGTCATACGACAGCTCACGCTTGTCTAAGTGGTAGGACGATTGGAACCGTTTTTCAATAGATGTGGGTTCGAATCCCAAGTAAGACAATAATTACTCTAACATAAACAAGTTTTCATAAATTGTCTATCAAGTTAAATGCTAAATCTTAGTTAATTGGCTAGTTTAATTTCGGCCTGTGAGATTGTTTTTTTATTGCTTATGATCGCAAATGAGCAAGCAGTACACCGGATGGTAAGTGTCACTGCCACCCATGGACCTTTGCAATACCAAGGGTATAGCTAGGCCGCTGCTAACCAACACAAACCCCAAACCCACCCAGTTGGGCTTCTGGCTCTCTCGCTCACCGAACGAAGCGCAATAGCACATTGCCAAAATCAGACGTAGATCTTCTGCTCAGTGTGGTACTACCCTGGACGGACCGCCCGGTCTGCGGCTGTAGACAGAGAACTGTCAACGGCGTGGTCCTACCACTATTAAAGAAGTATACACACACACACACATTACTAAAGAGAATGTTTAAGTCGTATTGAGGCACTAGTTCCCATCAACTAAAGCAATGAATAGAGATGTTAATCAGACTTTCACAATCGATGTAACTTTACTAGATGTATGAGCGAGGAAACTAATAAATATCTTTGTGTTAAAGTCACATACAAAAGCATCGTACGTACCATTAGTGACCATTGTTCTGTGGCAATTTGTAATTATTACACAATAAATTTACACATGCATATGTACGTGTATATTTATACGACTTTGTGTCGTATTGATCATGTAAGAATAGAATTGGGATTTTGAAAAAAAAAAAATATTGCTTTTTTATTTATTTTATTGTTTCCATTAATTATATTGATCTTTAATGCGAAAAATTTCTTCTTCCGTGTGGTGACGGAGTAAGAATACAATTCACCACCCCCTGTCTTATCCGTGGGTGATCGTTAGAGACGACTAAGGGATATAAACCGCATATAACATCTATGCAAAAGAAGGAAAACTCGTCAGTTCCGTATCTATAAAAAAGGCAAAAATATCACGTTTGTTCTATGGCTGCCATAATTATTTATTTTATTCTTTTTCTTGCATTAGTTGTTATAGCGGCAACCGAAATATGTGAAAAGTTAATCTGTGAAAAGTTGAACTGTCTGACTATCACGGTTGATGAGAAACAGCCTGGTGACAGACATACGGAAGGTCAGCGGAGTCTATTAATAGGGTTCTCTTTTACCATTTTTAGGGTTCCGTACCACCCTAAAAATCAGCTTAAACATAAATAAATGATTTGATTTGAAGAAAACGCAGATATTTTTTATTTTATTAACTGTATTAAAGATTTCATCTACTATAATTCTATTATTCTACTAATATTATAAACTAGCTGATGCCCGCGACTTCGTCCGCGTGACATTCAGTTTAACAACGCACCCCTATTTGAAACTTAAAAATTCAAACTCGACCAAGTATTTCCGGCAGCCACTTGACCATTTTCATCAAGGAGGACGCTTTCTCCAATTTTCTTTAAAACACCGGCAAATTCTTAAGCATGTGAATTAGTGTTGCCCAAATGCAAGACTCTTGCGAGGCTCGCAAATCTTGCAACTTTTGCTTTTAGAATGACACAAAGTCACTTATTTTGATAGATATAAAAAATTTTCATAGACATTAAAAATCCAACTAAATTAATTAAATTCTATTCATCTAGTGGCACTAACTGTACAACTATCAATAATTAGGTACATACCACTAAACGGAAGTACGGCTATTATTCTTCCGTGTACTGGTATTACTCGTAAGAATACGAAATGTTGACAATCCTTTCTTTGCTAAGAAAATCGTAAAATCATGTCTAAGGGAGCACTGCGAAACTCTTGCAGCAAGTCTTGGTCTTGCATTTGGGCAACACTAATGTGAAGAAACCTTGGCTTTGCTTGCATGTTGTTGGTTAGGGTCAGCTTTCCTACTTGGGGCCACAGATAAGAATACTTCAGTGAACCATTAATCTCATCAGTTCTATTTCCTCGAGTTTTAACAGGAAGGATTTGCCAAAAATCTCCAAAGGAAAGCGCCATTGACTTTTCATTACGATCTCGTAGTGCTCGATCTACGACCTCTACGATTTTTTTTTTATCATTATCCAATCAACGCAAACGATTAGACAGGAATCCTTAATAAAAACACTAATAGTGGTAAAGCCACAGTTGATAGTATTCTTTCTACAGCCACGGGCCGGTCCGACCCCCAGTCGGACCTAGTATCCCACTATTGCAGAAAAGCAACGTCTGAACAGTGGCAATGTGTTATTTCCGCTTCATTTGTAAGAGGCGGCGGGGCGGGGCAGGCGCGATTACCTGCGTCTACTTGCCTTAGTCGAAGTCGCGGGTAACTGGAACGGGGAATAGTCCGTCACCCGCGGAGAGGCTGACCACGTGAGGATGAAGCCTGATGGCCCGAGGCGTCATCGGTGATGGTACTCGAAATACCCAATGGTGATGAGGAGGGAAAACGGTGGGTTATGGGGCCACGCGGACGGAATGCAAGGCGTGTGTCCAGACCATGGCCTGTCAAAAACATGCATGCTGCTTGCTCGTTTACCACCGTACATATTAAACCAAAAAACACTTTGAATGTGTCGCAGTTTCGTGTTATTGAACATCTCGGTGTTTCATCGCTTTATAAATCTATCGGGTTTATAAACAGTGAGCATAAATCTATCGGCTTTTTAAACAAAGCTCTTTTACCACCAAGAAGTAATGCAGTTGCAGTTTCTGACGTAGTTACTTCCAAAGTTATTTTACGCTGTCTCCTCATTTTGGTAAGATTACTCTGCTCAGATAAGTCTTTTCAGGGCTACCTGGGGACATGGACATCTATCATTTCAGCTTATATACGCCCCATTATTGGGCTCAAGCCTCGTCCGTGATGGGAGGGAAATTGACCTACTATATCACGCTGGTCAGATGTGTTGGTATACGGTTTTGTTTCTGGTTTTCCTTTTCTTCCATAGATGTATGATATGTATGATGTCCTTTAGTCGTCTCGTGGGTGATCGACCCACGGGTAAGAAAGCAGTTGGTGAATTGTATTCTAACTGCGCAACCACACGGATAAATATATAATAAATGGCTTTCATTACGAAAGAATTAATAAAAATGAATTTCTTTATTCATGTCGCGTTTTAGCAGCGTAGAATATCTTCAGATGGATATCTTTTATATTTTATAATAATGTCAAAGGATTTGAAAGACTGTAAAACAATAACATCATTAAAAGCAAAAGACTCAAACGAATGGAGCTATGACTGTTACAGGCCTACTCAAGGGTGTCATCTCAGCGCTGATCACATTCAAGTATTCTGCAAGCTGCTTGAAACGTACTCTATGCTATCGACAGTGTATAAAAATGTAAAAAAGTAGGTCCTCGCACAATATACAGCAACAACTGGCAGCAACAGCGCTATTGCTAAAGTGACTGGTGTAGTGATGGGGCATGGTTGCTTCGGCGTGTACCTGCTCGCGGTGGCAAGGAGGGAGAGCACACCGTCTAACCACTACTGCGATTGCGAAGTGGACACGGCGCTGCAGACGCTTAAAGTTTGCGTGGCCAGGGCAAAGCAGCGCCGTGCACTCATCGCAATCATCGGTGCTAAACTGGCATTGTCGACTATCGCAAAGACAATGCTCGATAGCATCAGGAACTCGGACTCGGTCGCCACCTTTTGCGAGACAATCATCATAGGCGCGGTACCTGCACCTGTCGCCATTCTAACTGAGGTCGCGGATAGATGGACCATGGGAAATAATCTATCACCCGCAGAGACGCCGACCGCGTGAAGACGATAAAACACTGTTGTTTGCCGGGGTGTAGACGGAGACGATACCTGGAAGGGTAGACCCCCGGACCGTCCACGGATGTCAAGTAAGCGGTACCAAAGGCCAGCCTGATGGTTTGGGCAGAGAACACGATGAGTTATGGGGCCACACGACGCCCTTCTGTTACCCCGGAAGGAATGGCCGTGTCCACACCATAGCCTACCAAACAAAAACAAAAAAGGGTGCACTTTGCATACTCGCCCCAAAGTAGCATCTTAACTAAGAATGTACATTTTGTACGCTCTAAGATGTGGACTTTACTTTTTTTTTCGTGTTTGACTTACTCGTAGTTATTAGTCGCAGATGCCTATGACAACTTTACTCGGAATGTTAGGTGAGTGCTGAGAGCTTTCCTCCAAAGTACCTTTACTAAGTTCAATAAGTTAATGTAGTAGCTTTTGAAAATATAACGAAAAAATGATTTAAAGTTTTAAACTAAATTATAGCGCCATCTATTGCTCATTTAACAAACTAAATAAATCATGCATTTTATTAATTTATAGCTAAATTATATATTATTAACTAATTAAAACATTCTTTTTTATCACAAATAGTTTTAATAGTTATTTTGACTACCTGATTAATGTTATATATTATGTCAACTTCCCTTCAACTTTGAAGGAGGTTTGAGCCCAGCAGTGGGATGTATATGAGCTAAATTGATGAAACTACTATATATTAAGTAATACAAATACTTTACACTATAGATAAATTAAATAATTATTTTGAATTGAACCTTCTAGTGACATAAAAGGCGAGCGGTGATTTTAAAAACTTAAATGACCATAACTTTTTTTACAGACATCATATTTCAATGAAACAAAGACTAAATGTTGCTCTGAATTGGGCTTAATCTTTTTATCAAAACTGCGAAACAATCCGTTCCGTAACTTCGGAGATTAGCGATTACAGACATACAGACAGACAAGAAATACCAAAAAATGTTTTTGTTTTCTGTTAGTGTTTTCTTACTACCTAGATTCATTTTTTGGGGGGCATAGTCCGGACCGTGCTCGTTCGCGTCCCCTGCCAGTCTAATTAGACTGCTAATCCGGCTCGAAATGCGTACCGCAATGCGGGTTAGGGCGTCCCCCGGAGGCGATGCGTACCGACCCGCCCCCGTCGGTACGAACTTCGGCAGTTGTGGCGATGGGGGCCGCCACCCATCACGCCTTGCCCAGTCAGGCGAGTCGAGGAGAGCAGAGTGCCGGGTGGGCACGTGGAATGTAAGAGGTTGTGTGGAAGGTAAGTTGCACGAGCTGATATCCGTCATGGCGGACAAACAGCTAGACGTGCTCTGTGTAACAGAGACCAAGCGAAGGGGCAGCGACGCCTGCGATCTTCCTGGTGGCGGGATGGCTCTGTGGTCTGGTGTACCACAGAGCGATCGAGCCAGCATGGGGGTAGGAGTACTGCTGTCCTCTCGCTTGGCCTCAGGTGTGAAGGATTACGGAATGTATGATCCCAGACTTCTTTGGGTCCGTATAAAACTTGGTGTCACCATGGTATTCATGGTTGTAGCATATGCTCCCGTAGGATCCTCGGTGGCATCAGACCTAGAGAAGTTTTGGGATAATGTTAGGGAAGTTCTGGATATGGCAGAAACCAGTGAACGCGTGATTGTATGCGGAGATTTGAACGGATGGGTGGGGACCAAGCGTCCCGACTATGAGGACGTACTTGGTCCATTTGGTGATAAGAGAGTGAACGACGCAGGTAGGCTCATAGCGGATGTATGCATGGAGAGAAACCTTATTGTGTCAAACACATTTTTGCAACATAAGGACATCCATATGTATACATGGAGAAGGAATGAACAGAAAAGTATAATAGATTTAATTTTGGTAGACAGTCGCCTCCGAAGCAAAATATTGGACGCAAGAGCCTACAGGGGCCCCACAGTCGATACGGACCACTATCTCGTTATTGCGAGATTTAGTGGTCTGTCCAGAAAGTGGAGGCACTGGCGAGAGCGTGTCCACTTCGGAGGGCTTGAAAGAATAAAGGTTGAAAGGTTGCAAGAAGGGTGTGTAAGAGAAAAGTATGCAGAGGGTGTCCGAGAACGGCTGACGATGGCAAGCCAGCCGCAATAGGACATTGAAGAATGCTGGAGAGTATTGAAAGAGAGTATGGTAGACACAGCAAAAGAAGTATGTGGAAGTTCAAAGAAGCATAGAAACACAAATGGTGATGCATGGTGGGATGCAGAAGTGGCAGCTTCCGTAGAGCAAAAGAAGAAAGCGTGGCTGGACTATGTCTCTTCTTTGAATCTGAATGACAGTATGACTGAACAGAAGAAAGAAATATATCGGCAATGTAAGAATGACACCAAGGCCTTAGTGAAAGAGAAACGTGATAGAGCAAGTATGAGTGCAGAAGATAGGCTGACTAAAAACTTCGAGAGTAACACCAAACTCTTTTGGAGGGAGGTGAAGAAGTCTCGGGGTGGTTGGTCAGCCTTCAGAATGAATAAAATAAGGTCTAAAGGTGGAGACATTCTTACACAAACACAAGACGTGTTAAGCCGATGGAGTGAATATTTTGGCGATATGTATGCGGATGCTACGGCTGGCGCCGGTGTCGCATGTGGTCTAGTAGATCAACATTCGGCGACGGCGTCCTCCGATGGCATCAGTATGGATGAAGTTGAATGGGCGATAAGAAGTTTGAAAAATGGTAAGGCAGCGGGCATTGATATGGTGTCTGCCGAGATGATCAAGCTTGGTGGCTCCTGTGTCCGGGAGGCGTTCCTGTTGCTCCTCAATTTATGTTGGAGCTCGGGAATGGTTCCCGGGGACTGGAATAGCGCAGTCATCGTGCCTTTGTTTAAAAACAAGGGTTCACGTTATGACTGCGCAAATTACAGAGCCATAAGCTTGACCAGTTTGGCAGCAAAAGTGTATGGTAAAATTATTGAAAGGTGAATGAGGATGGTGTCCGATGGTTTACTGTGTGAGACACAAGGAGGTTTTAGGAGTGGAAGGGGATGCATGGATCAAGTGTTCTCTCTGCGCAACATTGTGGAGAAGCATCTGGCTCTAGGTCAGAGGGTTTTCTGCAGTTTTGTGGATCTGGAGAGAGCATTTGACACGGTTGTACGAAAGGAACTTTGGGACATTTTACCGGAGTATGGTATTAACGGTAAACTGCTGCAGGCTGTGCAATCCAGTTACATGGGCTGTAGAGCCTGTGTGCGGCTGGATGATGGAATGTCGCCTTGGTTTGACGTCAATATCGGCGTTAAGCAGGGCTGCGTTCTATCAGCCAGGCTGTTTATCATATATCTGGATAAATGTCTCCAAAGGTTAAACGATATGAATGTGGGAGTCCAGATGGGTGAGTCAGTGGTCTCTGCTCTGCTTTATGCAGATGATGCAGTCCTGGTGGCACAGTCAGCGACTGACCTGCAGACCCTAGTCGACACAATGACAGAAGATTGTAAGAAAAGGGGTCTACGCGTGAATGTGAGCAAAACCAAAATAATGGTCTTTGAAAGAGATGAAGCCAGAACAGATGTAAGAGTAACAATAGGTAATGATGTACTGGGGCAAGTGGATGAATTTGTATATCTTGGATGTGGATTTAGCCGAGATGGACGGTACACCACTGATATAGAGTGAAGAGTGAATGCGGGCAATAGAGTGAACGGAGCGCTGGGGCAACTTCTCGGCAGCCACCACCTTAGCCAGAAGGCACGTGTAGCAATACATAATGCAGTGCTTGTCCCAACATTACTGTATGGAAGCGAGAGTTGGGTATGCAGAAAAGAGTATGAAAGTAAAATTAATGCGGTCGAAATGCGATTTCTTCGGAAAATCTGTGGAGTTAGGCTGATCGATCGCATTCGTAACGACGACGTAAGAGAGCGAGTAGGTATGAAAGAGAGTATTGGTGTAAAGATGCGAAAGGGAATGCTCCGATGGTTCGGACATGTGGAAAGAATGCCGAACGAACGTCTGGTTAAGAAGATATACAATGCGAAATTAGAAGGATGTAGGTACCGAGGGAGACCGAGACTAACCTACCTAGACCAGATCGGTCAGGTACTGAAGGAAGGTGGAGTCAAGAGTCTCCGAAACCGACGAGCGTGTATGAAGAGAATTATGAATGTTGAGGAAGCGAGTGAAGTATGCAGAGATAGAGTTCTCTGGCACTCTGTTCTCTCTGCCTACCCTGCAAGGGATATGGCGTGATGATATGTATGTATGTAGATTCATTTTTTAATAAATTTATCTAATGTACACAGACACGGGATTTCTACTGATTTATTATATGTATAGATGTAACATTTTGTGACGATGTTTATTAATCAATCGCGCGTAAACCGTTGAAGAGATTTGGATAAAAATTGACAAATAGATTTATCATTTTCTGAATTAACAAATAAGATATTTTACAAATAAGCAATATGTATAAAAATAGCTGTGCGTGATCAGATCCCACAAGTGGCATCTGATCACGAGATAACTAACTAAGCAGAACACGGGAGTGAGAGGGAAGGGAGAAGCCCGCTCCACTTACCTATCAGACTAACTATTGAGAAATATTGAATAAATTTCTAAACTATAATGTGTACAGTACTCTCCTTGAGAACACAACAACAGATAGTCAAACTGAAGCTAAACAATTAATAACATTCAATATTAACAATGTACATTCGCTTCCAAATGTATTGATACAAATCGACGCGTGAGAATATATATATAACATAACTCATCTTACGAAAGCCTGTATATAATCTAATTGTGTTTTGAAACATTTCACTCCAATAAATTTTAGTCTGTATTTTTTATTTAATTATGATGATGTAATAAATGGAACAAATATAGAGGTTTATCAATATTAATATCGATGAAATCATAAGAGATCCAAAAAGAGATGGCTGGGTTATATGAATGAGGATGGGAAATGAGTGCAGATATGACGAGTCTATGATGAGTCTATGATGAGTCTATGATGAGTCTATGATGAGTCTATGACGAGTCTATGACGAGTCTATGATGAGTCTATGACGAGTCTATGATGAGTCTATGTAAAGTAAGGACATGTTACACCGACTTCACTTTGCGTGGAATGAGGGAAAGTTAACGATGAGTGATGAAATTACCACAAGCAATTCAATGAGCTCCATAGTAGATCTAATACTTACTTACGAGTTCTACTTCTCTTGCATAGGTGTTATATGCGTTTGTATATCCCTTAGTCGTTTCTTACGACCACCCACTGGTAAGATGGTGGTGAATTGTATTCTTACACCGTCACTACACGGAAAAATTAAAAATGCATATATGTGTTTAGTAAAAATTAAGCTGCAATATGATGGTCTTCAAGCCCGGCATGTTTATTTTTTTTAATCATCATTCTCCTACTCTTATCCCAATTACTTGGGGTCGATACAATATGTACTCTTCTTTCATAGTACATATTGTAAAACTTATTGGCAATTTTTTTATGACCGGCCGCTTGCCAGAGCTCAACCCTTCTGGGAAATGTAATTGTTGACCAAACGGCATCAGATGGAGTGGGTCCAGGTCGTTATAAGGCTCTTAGTTGCCTTTTACGACATCCACGAGCAAAGAAAGGGTTGGTAGTATTCGTAGCCACTACCACACAGCTATTTTGTTTTTTTTTTCTTTTAATATAATACAAAAATGCGGTTAAAATAGATACCACAAGTGGTCACTTCTGAGCTGAACCCCTACAAGCGTAAAATGGTGCAATATACTACAATAAACATTAATATTCTGTCTTTATAATTATCTTCTTTAACTCGATCATTATACGTCCCACTCCTGGACTTGACGTGCCTCCACAGTTGAAAGGAAATTAACACATTATACGCGAATTAGATGGATTGACATATGATTATACGTCGAGATTTTCTTTTCTTGTATAGATGCTATCTGCATATCGCATCCCCTTGTCATCTATAAAACATACGCATGAAAGAGGGTGATAAATTATACTCTTAATTTGTAACACAAAAAACTATATATATTTTTTTTTTATTTATACCTTTTTCCCTTGCGGTGGCCTATGCAGGTTGTCGCGCCCCGCTTAATCAGGACGGAAGACGCGGCGCGCGATCCCATAGACCCACCCTGCAAGCATCTCCTACGCCGTACGAGCGAGCCACCGATACCCGATCTTTGTCTTCGGTGACCATATTATTTTATACCTAAAGAAATAAATATATGTGACTTAATTAAATTCAAATATTTACTGAAAATTTCTCAAAAAAAACATACTTGAAAAACGAGATAAATCTATAGAGAGCCAGAGGCTCTCTATAGATAAAACATTTTTAACTAACACAAATTCAAACTGTTAATTTTAATATTGCAATATTACAGCCACTGTATGAATGAGGCAGGCAATTACAATTAAAAGGTCACTAAAATCAAGTCTTCAACAACATTAAAGTTCTCGTCGAGTATCGCTTAAACCTTAAACGTACACTTAGCGCCCTATCAATAAGTCAAGGATATAGACATTCTCTTACATAAGTAATACGCATGATCCACTAATTCCTTGCATTTTATTTTGAATATATATTTAAATATTACGTGTAAACGAAGTAAGAACGCAATAGGGAATATGCACGTGACTCCAAAATGAACAAAATATTTTTATTTGTAATCTTTATTGCTTAAAAAACATACCTATACAATTATTTTTGAAATTCATCATTATTTAATAGTGAAATTTAATTATCAAAAATCGGCTTTTTGAAACTCGCTCGCAAATTTCTAAAACGCGACGCTATTGGTTGTTCAAAACGTGACGTCATCGTACACTCGAGTCTTCTGGTATCAAGGTGTTTCTAGTGATTATTTTGTATCGTTACCCAGTTATTTCATGAGTTATTAGTTTTCTGTGTTCAAGTATTAATCCTTGTGAATGAATGACTTAACAAACGTCACTTTTTGTACCTGTTCTAATGCCATTATTTTGTATTGCATATAATTTTCTGTATCCTTTTCTATCTGAAACCCAATAGAAAGACAAATAATAAATAATTTCGAACTTTTCTCTTAGTCTGATAAGTTACATGTTTTCATTCATAGGTATCATAGATAACTAAATATATATTACTTTTATGGATAAAGACCCATGTACCTATTAGATATTGAGAATATAATTATCTTTAAGAACTATACGTAAACTAGGTAGGTATGTGTAACATCACTTTTTGTCCCTTTTCTAATGCCATTATTTTGTATTGCATATAATTCTCTGTATCTGAAATCCAATAGAAAGATAAATAATAAATAATTTCGAACTTTTCTCTTACTCTAATAAGTTACATGTTTTCGTTCATAGGTATCATAGATGACTAAATTAATTTTATGGATAAAGACCCATGTACCTATTAGATATTGAGAATATATCTTTAAGAACTTTACGTAAACTAGGTAGGTATGTGTACGTCGAAGTTTGTAAACAAAACAAGTATGTGCATGTAATTAAGGAAAAATGATTCTTTTATGTACTTCATCACTTCTCTAATGTGTTTATTTACGTTAAAATGATCTTCACAACAGTATAAACTGCTCAAACACGACACATTATCTGTTCTCATGGCCTTGCACCATTTTTTACTTATTTATTATATTTCTCGGCATAAGAAAATATACTTTGTTAGGTGCAGTTTTGATAATATTTTGGTACATAGGAACGACACAATATTTATAATACGGTTTTCTGTTCTTTTCCATGGTAATAAGGTGACTTTACACTCACTTTTTTAATTTTCAATAACTTCGTGAACCAAACATTTCGTTGTTGACATCCAACTTGTGTGTGTATTCTGACGTCACAGAAGCACGCCATAATAGCCGCGTTAAAATCGCCCAAAAATGATAGTGATTTTAAATTATTTTTTTTCAGCTTAATGGTTTATATTTTGGATGTGTTATATTTATTTTTGGTAATATAATAAATAGTAGAAACATTTAAAAAAATAAAAATCATGCATATTCCCCATTCACCACTCCCTATTTTACCTGTGGATAATTTTAAGAGATGACTAGGGAATATAAAACGCATATAACATCTATGCAAAGAGAGGGAAGGCTCGAAACTAAACCCTATATCAACACGTCTGACCAGCGTGGTATAGTAGGCCAATTGTCCTCCCATTATGGGGAAGGCTTGTGCCCAACTGTAGGACATGTATTGGCTGAGATAAGATTTAAATCTCCGTGTGACGACAGAATAAGAATACAGTTGTTTTGAAGACACCTGTGTCAAGGGTCTAATACTTATGTTACAGGATCTCTTTATAAATATTTATATTCTTATCTCAGCTCATACACGTCCCACTGTTGGGCTCGAGCATCCCCCATAATAGGAGGGCAATTGACCTACTATACCACGCTGGTCAGATGTGTTGGTATAGAGCTTTACTTCGAGTTTTCCATCTCTTGGAGAGATGTTATATGCGTTTATATCCCTTATGATCTCTTACGATCGTCCACGGATAAGATAGGGAGTGGTTAATTGTATTCTTACTCTGTCACCATACGAAAAAGCATTTATAAAACCATCACAAACTTCATAAAAATTTGGGCATCTATACCTTAGTATCTTAAGTACCTACTTACACTATTTAACTGCAAACTTTGTAGCTACACCTTATTTCTCCGTGGGTGTCTTAAATATCAGCTATAGATATCAAAAGAATGAGCAGATATCTCCTAGGAAACATATAACCATACTGCTATCAACAACGCGCCTGCCAAGCGTAGTGATTACGGGTTTATCCTCTTAAATCAATAACTGAGTCGTCCTATGCGGAATGTCCACGATCAGCAGATGATATGTTTTAAAAATATATGTAGCTATAAAATTTTAACGTGTAAACTAATCGGATATTAATAATTAATCGGTATCCCCGCAAAATTATCGTTCGGCAGGAATGTTTTCTTCAATACTTATTCATTTAAAGATATTCGATTAGATATATAGATAAATATTCAGATATAAAGGTCTAAACGATACCGTTATACAACAATCTATTAATCTTCGTACTAGTCTAACTGTTGATGTGTATATAATTTCGTAATGATTTTATTTATTTTTCACCTCGTGATCAATTTGTCAAATATATTGCGATACATATGTACAAATTGTTAGCACTTGGATATGTGTGATAAAATGGAATAACATAAAACTGTCTATTATTTATTAATTTTCTTGTTTAGAAGACCACATCGCGCTAAGGAATAATTCCTTTCTTTTTTTTTTAAGACAGCACTAAGGCAATAATCCTTGTATTTCGGGGGACTTTGCAAACACACAATTAAAGCAGACAAATTTCACCCAAACTCAGAACAACATCTGCATCGCATAAAGTATTTTCCTGCGTAGGGATCGAATCTACGCCACTAGCATGGAATAGTGGTATCTTAACCACTACACCGTTTGTGCAGTAATTTTGGTGTTTAATTTTTTGTGTGTCTTAGTTGTTAGTCTCAAGTGGCTATGACAACTTTACCCGGACTGTGGGTGAGTGCTGAGGGGTCTCAACACGAACATTGCGGTGATGTAGACTTAACTTTATATTGGTGATCTATGTATCAATATGCAGTGTAAACTGGGTGTAATTTGTATACATTCATCAATTATCATCATCATCTCAGCTTATATGTCCCACTGTTGGGCTCGAGCCTCCTCCATAAATGGGAGGGAAATTGACCTACTACACCACGCTGGTCAGACGTGTTGGTATAGGGTTTTGTTTCGAGTTTTTCTTCTCTTGTATAGATGTTATATGCATTTTATATCCCTTACTCGTCTCGTACGATCATCCACGGGTAAGATACGTGGTGGTGAATTGTGTTTTAATGTTTTTACTCCGTCACCACACGGAGAAATTCATAATTCATCATTCTCCTACTCTTATCCCAATTACTTGGGGTCGATACAATATTTACTCTTCTTTCATAGTGTATACTCGTATTGTAAAAGTTATTGGAAAATAGTTTTATAACAGGCCGCCTGCCAGACGTTAACCCTCCTTGGGAATGTAAACATTGACCAAACTGCATCAGGTGGAGTTGCCCCAGGTCGTTGTAACTTGAGAAACAAGATTTTTTGCCTTACTACGGGGTCTTGTCTTAAAAAATCGTCATCTTGCTCTTGTCTTATTTACCTACTTGGGGGCGACATAATATGTAGTCTCATATCATATAGATCGCAAAAGTATTACCGGCAGCAGGTTGAAGCTATACAGGCGCGAAGACCTGCGTTTGATGCTATAAAACGTCTTCAGGATAAAGGCAGGTGAGCATGAAGTAAACTAAAAAATAATTACGAGTCCATCTATGAATATACCAGCCAAAGACAGACCAGAATTTAAAAAATGACCATATATGGTAACGGAACATATCTTTAGAGTAACCGGCCGAAACCATAGACTCATACCAAGATTCATGGTCTGGTTCACATCAATTGTGCCCATCAATTCACCAACTTAAAAAAATTACACAGCATAAAAAAAAATATTAAAATGTTCTTCAACGATTTATAGAATAGACAGGCGTGCAAATCGATATCAATTGAGACACCTTGTTTTTTTTTTGTTTGTATTCGATACGATCAAGTCTTCTTTTTTTTTGGTGATGCTGTAGGCGTTTACGGACACCGGCTGGTGACAGACGAGAAGTGTATATGAGACTCATCAGCCAACACGTGACCGAAATAATCACTAAAAGCATAGCGGCTCCTTTGGCGTTACCGCGACTGTCGAAGAGAGCGTCTGACACGTTTGGCCGTTTAGGCACATCCTGCCATCATTTAGATAAGCATAGCGGCCTCTCCTCCCTCGTCACCGCCGGTGTAGTGAGTCAGCGGTAGCAATTGCTCGGCTTCCTGTCCTTACCATGAAGGCTTCATATAAAGAGGCTATTGACGACCAGCACCAGTCGCTACCGAGCATCTTGAAAATGGTCTTCCGCAACGAGGACGTGGCGCAGATGCTCCCAGGTGGGAGGACATTTCCAGTGTGTGAGAAATTATCATCATGCAATATTTCTATTAAAAAAATATCACTCTATCAAATTTGAGACAGGCGATTTACAAACACATATTCAAACTGAACATTTCAAAATGAAAGAGTTCGAACTAAAAATGTAAATTAATTATCATCCTTTTTTTTTGGGACAGCCTATAGATAGGACATATCCCGCCCATTCTATCCGTGGTGACGGAAGTGAAGCATGTGACCCTGTAACTTACAATATTCCCTCCCCACTGATATTGGCCATCCCTAAAATGTGCAACACGCAACAAAATCCATAAAAATATTATTATTTCAGAGATGTTTCTCTCTGAAACATCTCATACATTTTGAGAAATTAGCATTACAAAATTGAAAATAAACAAATATTCTCAGTTAAAAATAAAGTGAGCGTTCTAAGATCTATCAAAAGGAGACAGTTGTTAGTACATGCTGCATTACCAGACGCATTGGAATACTAGTTTTCAGCAATACCTCCATGATATCTATCACTGTTGAAGATAAACTCCTCATACGGTATATTGTCATAATCACCATGTTTTGCAGTGGGGTTGGTGATCGCAGTTGTGTTATGAGTTTTACTAGAGAGGCCACAGACTAGTAAGGGTCATGCGGGCACAATGCATTCTTAATCCATCAGGTCGCAGGTCAAAATAGACTCAACTAAGAATACAAAAGCGATATGCAGTTCGGGTGAGAAATCAACTCATACAAGAATACGAAAGTCACAATGGAGTCTGGGTAAGAAACTAACTCATTCAAGAATACGAAGGTCACAAGTATTCTGTGTTTTTTTTTTATTGCTTATGGTGGCAGATAAGCAAACAGCACACCTGATGGTGAGTGTCACAGCCGCCCACGGACCTTTGCAATACAAAGATACAGCTAGGCCGTTGCCTACCAATACAATCCCCAAGCCCACCCCAGATGGGCTTCCAGCTCTCTCGCTCACCGAACAAAGCGCGATATCACATTGCCATTACTCAGACGTCGATCTTCTGCTCAATGTGGTACTACCCCGGACGGACCGGCCCGCAGCTGTAGACAGAGAACTATCCACTGCGTGGTCCTACCACTATTAAATGTGTTATGACGTAGACAATATAATCCATCCGATTTGCGTGTATTAGATCATTTTCCCTCCTAAAGTGAAGGAGGCCAGAGTCCAGCACATGTATATGAGCTGAATGCACTGCAGTTCAATTCTTGAATATATAAATGTCCTATGTAGATAATTTATCTAATATTGATTTGACCTCTCAATGGAATGCGCCGGAAATATAAATTTGTACAAGTTTCATCAACACATTAGCGTATCAGATAATGTGTCCTTCTCATGGACTAACATATTACCATCTAGATCTACGGTCTAGACTAATATTACTACACACTACTTAGATCTGCAATGGAATGGTGATATTATTTCTATAAATATTTGCGTTATATTTGTCTTGTGCTGTTTGCGGTGAACACTTGTAGCAGGTCCCTGCCTTCCCTCTAAAATAGTTGAGAAAAGTGATGGTTGTTTTAATATTTAAGTCATGATTGGGTGCTGTTTGTGAGGTCTGGTCCAGCCATAATCTTTTATATTAATATTGAGTATTATATTATATGTATAGTGTTTCGAAGTATTTCACATTGAAGCTACTACTTGCTAGACATGTAGAGTGCTGTGTGGTTGCAGCTACAAATACTGCCAACCTTTATTTTGATCATGAATGTCGTAAAAGACAACTAAAAGCCGTCTGCTGATGCCGTCTGGTCAAATTATATTCCCAAGGATAGTTGCCATCAGGCAGGCGGCCCGTCATAAAACTATTGTAAATAACTTTTGTAATTTGTATGATTCAAGAGGAGTTCATACTGCGTAGACCACAAGTAATTGAGATAAGAACAGGATAAGCACAAACCACGCGTTTATGAGCTAAAGTGATAAGATCATATTTACAAAAAAAAATTTCATGATTTAATTTGGAAAAATTAAATATAACATTAACGAAATCAGTATTTTTGAGTAAATTATTTTAATTCGCATGGACCAGACTAATCTTGATATATTTTTTGCCACAGGCACAAAACTTCTCACTAAAATCAAGAACTCGGTACCGGTTAGTTGGGTTGTGACCGGACCATAGCCTGTCCCAAAAGAATATGCATTAGGCGCCAATGCTTCAAGCCCATATTTACTAACTTTTGCTACATAGGTAATTTGGACAAATACGACAGGGATAACCCTATGACCGAATCGAGGATAGGTAATTGTGAATGGTCATCATTAGTAAAGTGAAGGATAACCGTGGCAGTACCACTTTATAATAATTACCTTCGCTATGATTGCATTTAAAGCGCAGTAGTTGCTATGATCTATGCAAATTAGACCTTCACCTCAACTAATTAAGTTCGATACGCTTTTTATACGTCTCGTTATTGCCTCTGTTTTGATGGACATATTCAAATAAGATTTTAATAAATTTTATTTATTTTAATGGTGTTTTAAAATAAATACCTAAACATGAATTTTAAAATCGTATGCCGCTTGTGGGATCTTGTCCAACCATAATATTGTACATTGTATTTGAATTTTACAATATATTGTGGTTCGAAGAGCATCATACTGGAGCTATTTTTTGCTAAATATGTTGTACAATTTTTAACCAATGAAAAAAAAACGGAGGAGGTTCTCAAGTCGACGTGTATATATTTTTTTATGTATAACCACGCACAACTTTTTATAGAGTAGCCCGAATTTCAGTACACCTAATTAGTTTTTTAAACGTGTGGTGACTGAGTAAGAAAACAATTCACCACCCCATATCTTACACGTGGGTAATGGTACGAGACGACTAAGCGATATAAAACGCATATAACATCTATGCAAGAGAAGGAAAACTCGAAACAAAACCCTATACCAACCCGTCTGACCAGCGCGGTATAGTAGGTTAATTTCCCTCCCATTACAGAGGAGGCCCGAGCCCAACAGTGGGACATATATGGGCTGTGATGATAATGAAGTCATTTTAAGTCGGCGCTAAACAAGCAAAGTGGGAATGAACTATCTGAACGTTATTATACACTTATTAGTGACAAAGATGGGTATTATTTATTATACAGCTTAATTGTTTGCCATATTCTGTTGGCGCCAACTCAAAATTACTTACATGTAAATTACTGAAATTTAGCATTTAATATGCCCAATTATTTATAAAACCCGATTACGAAATGAAAAATGATGTCACAAGCGGGATTCGAACCCGCGCCTATTGGGATTCCGGTCCAATCGTGCTGCCACTACACCACCGTGACTAATTGTAGGACATGCAAATTTCACTTCGTATCATATTTACGTCTTAAGGTGACGGTATGCTATCTACCCGACAATGTTTACACATTGTTATAGGCTTAATACTTAAAACTTTACAGTTAGAATTGTATTAAACGATGATTGTGTCATCGTTTAATGTGTGTGTGTCCTTGTTATTTAAATTTAAATATAATAAAAAAAAAATTTCGTAATCGGGTTTTATAAATAATTGGGCATATTAAATGCTAAATTTCAGTAATTTAAATAACAAGGTTGTGTCATCGTTTAATACAATTCTAACTGTAAAGTTTTAAGTATTAAGCCTATAACAATGTGTAAACATTGTCGGGTAGATAGCATACCGTCACCTTAAGACGTAAATATGATACGAAGCGAAATTTGCATGTCCTACAATAAGTCACGGTGGTGTAGTGGCAGCACGATTAGGCCGGAATCCCAATAGGCGCGGGTTCGAATCCCGCTTGTGACATCATTTTTCATTTCGTAATCGGGTTTTACTTACATGTACTGAAATTAGTTTAAGTACTTAGTTATTAAGGTCAATAAAAACAAAGTTTATTTTTTTTTGCATTTCAGTTTTTTCAGCGCTTAATTTTTTTGTTAAAAGTTTTTGTTTATAAAAAAGTCTGTAAATAAATAATAATAATAGACTAATCCGTTGAGTTTTATGTCGGATCTTCTCAGTAGCGGTTACATTCCGATCGGTGGTAGTTTATTGAATTAATTTAAAATGTTAAAACTGACAATATTTAAGTGCCCTCACAGAGTTTATACATAACAAATGATTTGATTTGAAATAAACTCGAAAATACTGTAAGTTTATTTGCACAGATTGCAGCAGTAATTTTTTTTCTATTTTCTCATCAAACTATTCTTTCTCTTGTAATGCCTCCTATTTGTATGTGTTTAATTAGTTGGACCTCCTTTACTTTAAGATGGAATGTGGTAAATAATCTAATATATAAAATTACGTAGACAATGATATTAATTACTAAATAAATAATTGTGTCTAATGTTCACGCGAGTATTTTTGTAGGCTATGGTCTGGACACGCGCCGTCCCTTTCGTCCAGGGCGACGGAGGGGCAGCGCGTGGCTCCATAACCCATCGTATCCGCATCGCTATTGGGCCGGCCACTGGTACCGCTTCCTTGACATCCCTGGATGACCATAAATCCTGTAAGTTATTCGAAATGAGGAATTAAAAACAAGTACAAAGTCTATAGAATCCTTAAAAACAGTGATATTTCAAATGATTATACTCGTTCCAACCATTTATTTTACTTTTGGCAGGTCGAATTCTGATCAATTAGTGTTGTACCAATGTATTACGGATACTATGTTTTGTAATAATCGATTTTAGTCAGGAAGAACTTTTAATCGATTTAACACGGATATTTTATTTTTGCTTAAATACATATTTCATATTATTTAAAAACTTCACTTCTGTAAATATATTTGTTATTTGGGCACATTAATTTTTGTATACCCACTAATTCAGTCCTCCTAAAATATTTTACTTTGTACTTTGCAAAATAAAAAATAACTACTTTATGAAGCATTTTTCCATTAAGCGGGGTCCGCTGCTCCAAACTTTACTTAGAGACAATGGCGCCCTCGTCTGCGGTAGTAAATCACTAATTTTCTCATCCAGCCTACCCCTTTTTTTTTAAGCCGAATTGGCAACACTGAACGGCGCGCCGGCGACGCCATTTTGTTGTGTTGTCTGTCACTCGCAACAAGACTCCCGTGCTAGTCACATTTCTGTTCGCTGAGTGCTCTTTCATATTTTTCATACGCTGTGTTGAGTATTTATATTCCACCGTATTGATTTCATTGTTCTTACTTTGATTGAGTTGAGCGTATCGTTCCTCCCAGTAAGATTTTACTTGCAAAATGCCGAAAGGTATGGTGGTTAAAGGACAATCCAGAGAGTTAGTGCTGCGGCTTCGTGAATTTTTTGAAAAGGAAAGCCGCAATGGCGGATTCCTTATACCAGTAACCCAAGTTAGAGACCGTGTTGCAGCAGCATTAGGTATAAGTGCTCCAACGGTGGCGAAAATCACTAAAGAAGCCTATGGTAGTAGTGGTATTGAACAGAACAAGCTATCTACGCCTAAGAAAAAACGTCAGCCCCGTAAAGTGACAGCAATTGACAGTTTTGATACTGATGCTATTCGTCGTCATATATACAATTAATACACAAGCAAAGAGATTCCTACTTTGAAAAAATTAGTAGCGTCTCTACGAAATTGTGGCTTGTTTCGTGGTCAAAAATCTTCTTTGTCAAAGGTGCTGCACCAAATCGGGCTCTTGTATAAGAAATCCGACAAAAGAAAAATTTTAATGGAACGTCGTGATATAGCCTTGTCTCGCTGTGAATTTTTAAGACAAGCGAAGAAAATAGAAGACTGGTCGAATGTCGTTTTCACAGATGAAACTTGGCTCAATGCCAATCATTCCATACCAAAAGGTTGGACTGACGATACTGCTGCTTCTACTTCTGTAGTGCCAATGGGGAAAGGTGAACGCCTCATCATTTGCCATGCGGAAACTACAAAGGGATTTGTACCAGACGCTCTGTTAGCGTTCAAATAAAAAAAAACAGGAGACTATCATGAGGAGATGAATGCGGACGTGTATAAAAAGTGGTTCAGAGAAATGCTTACATCACTTGAAGAGCCATCAACAATATTTATTGATAATGCACCCTATCACTCTCGCCAAATTAATAAAATGCCAACACAGGCCAACAAAAAACACGAGATTATAAACTGGCTTCGTGATAATGGGGAAGATGTGGACGAATCCCTACTAAAAGTAGAATTACTTAAAATATTAAAAAGTAAAAAGCAGCCAAAATGATATGTCATCGACGAAATGGCAGCAGAATATGGGCATGTTATAATCAGAATTCCTCCGTACCACTGTCAATATAATCCAATTGAAATGATCTGGACACAAGTCAAAGGACACGCCGCAAGAAACAATACAACTCCTCCTTTCACAGCAAATAAAATGCTTGAACTTTTAAAAAACGCATGTGCTAGTGTGACGCCTGAAAACTGGGCGAGTGTCGTCAACAAGACAAAAAATATAATATTCTCTGATTGGGATCGGGAAATTGAATTTGACAACATACCTACACAAGAGTTAATAATAAACACTGCAGATGATTCAAGCGACGATTCGAGTTCGTATGAAGAATCCGACGATTCGTTATAATAAAATAATATTAAAATATTTTGGTTGTTTTATTTCATGTTATAGGTATGATGAGAAGATTTTTATATCTCCCTGATACAATTTTAACGTGTTGTCTATTACAACAATTCAAAACTCAGTTGTCAGCTGACTTAACTGCAAATAAGTGTAATCGATTATTTGCGATTCATTAGTTTGCACCGAATACTTTTGATCCTGTCACTAGATGCGATAGAACGTAACTTTTTTTATAACGGAAATGAATTATCACTTAAATTTTATGAATAGAGCTATTTACGGCATATTAATGTATTTAGTGGGTAATAATTAAGATATATAAATATTATTGGGCAGTTTATATATTTCTCTGTTCACTCGTTTCAAAGTTAATAATTGCGTATAATGAAACAGTTACGTCCTAAAGCATGTGTCAAAAGTAAAATAAATGGTTGGAACGAGTATAATTAATTTTCTACATGTATTTAAATTAAAAAAACAAATAAAATTGCACTCCGGGAGTACCAGCAGAAGTAAAAACTTGAATGTTAACGTTGTTGTTGTTGCACTTTTGAATATTTTGGAATGGTTAGGGAATAATTTCGCACAAATTGATTTATTTTTAGTATAAAAGTACTGTCATTTATGTGGTTAAATATCATATTCGTATATTGCGCTATCGTACACAAACACGACAATTTATATTACATAAAAAAAGTAACACTACAGAATTATTACAATTATTTTACACTAGCTTCTGCCCGCGGCTTCGCCCGCGTAAAAGGTTTCTTTCCTAAAGTTTTTCATCCCCTATTTTTATTTTACCCCTCAAGGGTAATTTTTTTACAAAATGTTAATGTCATATTTATTTATATCTAATCAATAGCCTAAAAATAAGTTTCAAGCTTCGCGGCTTCAAAAATGACGATACTTCCTTACAACTTTTCATTCCCCTTTACAACCTTTTTTTTGCATTAAAAAGTAGCCTATATCCTTTATCAAGCTCTAGACTATCTATGTACCAAATTTTATTTAGATCGGTTCAGTAGTTTTGGCGTGAAAGAGCGACAGACAGACAGAGTTACTTTCGCATTAATCGCATTTATGATATTAGTAAGGATTAAAAAGTTTATCTCTCAGAAAAATAAATCTTCACCCGTAATCCCAACGACTCTTTCACCATTATCATTACCAGCATCATCATCACCAATCTCTAAAACTGATACAATAGGTTTATGGTAACTGAAGTAAGAAACGAACAATTTTGATTCGAATCTATTTAAATGTCTAATAAAGACCGCATCAGTAGTAGTTTTGTATTTCGTTCTGCTAAGATTGCGATCATTTGACATCATTAAACCAAATTCATGATTTAAAAATTCTTACGAATCGTCAACGTCAAAATCGTCTTACGAATTTTCGATCAGGTCACGTGTCCCGACGCGAGTTTAACATTTTTTACCTATCCCAAAACAGTGCACAACGCCGCTAAAGAAGTTTTCAGTTCAATAATAAATTAGTCGTATAACATTTATATCAGTTAAACATGTGTAACTTAACTCCATTAAAATATTTACTGTCTCATTGGCCCACTTAAAATTAAACATTTGCCATGCCTTTTTGGCCGTCTTCTTTGTAGGGCACAAATCAATCATAAACCATATCATTGCTCTAATAAGTTTATTTTAACATAAACGCAATTAATTAACATCTAACTTATGTTAATTCGTGAGAAAAATAATAATACATTAAAATATTATAACACCTGCGCGTTATATTTCTGATTCATTTATGCGTGCACCTTGATCTAATGACAAAAAATATATATATGCGGATATTTATATTTGATACTTGATGTATTCATGTCCGTATTTCCGGGACATTACTCTAAAGAGGTTTAATTTTATAACAAAAAAAAAATATATGCAATTTTTTTATAGCTTATGG
Organism: Lymantria monacha; assembly: GCA_905163515.2. Taxonomy (NCBI): domain Eukaryota; kingdom Metazoa; phylum Arthropoda; class Insecta; order Lepidoptera; family Erebidae; genus Lymantria; species Lymantria monacha. The sequence goes on along the minus strand of LR991090.1, from coordinate 32,897,453 downwards.
TGGCAAACGGGCAAGTAATACACCTGATGGTAAGTGTTATTGCCGCTCATGGAACTTTGCGAAACGGTACAGATAGACCTATCAACCCACATCCACACAGAAAGTTAGATAATCACCTCTCACGCTCGTCGAACGAAGTACAATAGCACATTGCCACTGCTCAGAGGTTGATTTTCTGCTCAGTTTGGGACGTGTACGCCGGACGGACCGGCCCGCGGCTGTATACAGAAAACTGTCAACAGTGTGAAAAAGGATTGAACAAACTTCCTTCATAATGTAAAGGAAAATAGTTAAAATATAATTAAGTTCCCAGACCAGTCAATATAGATTTTTAATGTGATTCTTACGTCTGCAGTGTTGATTTTATGTTGTCTGTAACCTTATAAATATTGCGGTCGTTCGGTATATACTCTTCTAACGCGATAATCAGAGATGGCTGAGTTTAGGTGTCCTAACAGGCGTATCAGTATTTTGACACTGAAGTCAATCAATCGGTCCCGGTGACCTGTTCAATTAGTGGGGAATTATCCCAGGCTAATATAGAGATCGCAAGGCAACCTCCCGTCACCCTGGATGGTCTGTGACTGATGTGAGTTAATCACAGTTTGTAAAATAAAGTAGTATCAAAAATTACATACATACCATCACGCCATGTCCCTTGCAGGGTAGGCAGAGAGAACAGAGTGCCAGAGAGATCTATCCTTGCATACTTCACTCGCTTCCTCAACATTCATAATTCGCTTCATACACGCTCGCCGGTTTCGGAGACTCTTGACTCCACCTTCCTTCAGAAAAAAATCACCTATTTTTATTTTAAATAAACAATAATTAAAACCATAAAGCACTTAAATCAGATTGATTCATCTCAATTATCATTCTTTAACATCGCTGTTATAAAAATAGCAGGAAATGTATATAACAACTTAATTATTAGAATGAATTGATACAACAATAGACGCGTAAACAAATAATAGGACCAAAACAAATTTATAAATTGAGAACATTGTTTACGCTCAAGGACGGGTCTCGGGCGGAGTAGGGAGACATCGCTAACTCGTGACCGGCGCCCAAATGTCAAGACTCCATAGTCTTGTTACAAAGACCGTCGAGATCGCGCGGATCGAAACGATTAATAAATTCGAAAATCGAATACTATTATTAACGAACACAAATTCAAAAATAGAACTAAGTGATGTTGTAGTGCTTGACTAAATTATTTTGAACTATTTATCGATAAAATTGATAGTGTTTATTATTATTTTTTTTCTTCAACTATTAACATAGATTTAGAAGCTTAGTGAATATAGACGCATTGTGCGTTTGTAAACATTGGGAATAGATTTCTGTTGCCATTGTTCTAGTAATATTTTTATAGTTATTATTGTCATTTGAGTTAACTGTATAGTTAGTTTTGATAAACATTTTGCAAGATACCAGGAACATAGTGGCGTTATGACATTCTGAATAGACTGTGTTAGAAAGTGCAAACATGGGTTATAAATACAATATACATGTCTGCGCTATTCTGATTTGTTTGGCGTTTACTGCAGTTTTATCACAGGTAAGCTATAAACATGTATTAACATTCTTAAATAAAATTTACATTATTTTAAAATATATTTTTAATTAAGAAAGCTATGTATAACGTGTTAATTTATAGACATCAAATAAACCTTATTAATATACTCTTTTTCACTTGGAAACGTCATGGTGCTCAACAGTACGTTTTCAGCATTTATTTTTCTGGATTTGAAATGAACCTATTGCGGATTCTCGAGCGCTCTGCATATACATGTTCAAAAGAAGAGATTTAAGAAGGACACTATCTTAATGGTTGACTATGGTCTGGCTTTTTTTTTTAAAGCAAATGCTTGGCTAGGGCCCTAGTAGAATGGAGTGGCTGGAGAGGCGGCACGGAGTCCTCTCTTTCCGGCTGGTGCAGGTCTTGACGGGGCACGGTTGCTTCGGCAAGTACCTGTACATAGTCGCAAGGGTGGAGACGACTCCGTCCTGCCAACAGTGCGGCAGCGACCGGGACACGGCGCAGCATACGCTCGAGGTCTGTGTGACCTGGGCTCAGCAGCGCCGTGCCCTTGTCGCTGCTATCGGTGCCGACCTCTCACTGCCGGCCGTCGTGAAGGCAATGGTCGACAGCGAGAGGAATTGGGACGCGGTCGCCTCCTTCTGCGAGGACGTCATCTCGCAGAAGGAAGCGGCAGTGCGAATCCGAGAGGAACTTCTCTTCGAGGATTCGCGCCGCCGCCGGTGACTGGGGCGGCGGAGGCGTGAATACCTCCGCCTCCTGCCGCCCTAGCCGAGGCAGTGGGTGACTGGACCGGGGATTAGTCTGGTCGCCCTGGGAGCGAGGCCACCGCATGAGGACGATGCCCCGACGGTGCAAACTGTCCGGGCGTCGACATCAGCGAGGATACCCGTGAGGGTAGACCGCCGGGTGGGTCACTGAAGAAAAAGACCGCGTACCAGTGACCCACCTCCATGGCGAAGAGAGGTATATTGTAGGGCGGTCTACGGGGTCTTGGGCCGCTTTTCCTGTCGCCCCGGACGGATTAGCGGGGTTTGACGTACCGCAGCCCGCCGCCAAAAAAAAAGGGCCCTAGTAGAAATAAGTTCCATAAACTATAGTATCGCTTAGCATTAATTGCGCTGCTGCCAGAAGAGGAAATTAAAAAATACCTTATTAACCTACAATGAATATAATGTAGGTTAATAATGTAAAATTTAAATTTCAACTCTATTACTTAATAGAGCATATTAGTATAATACATATTTATAAAAAAAAATACTTTTCATAGTGATGTCGTTTCGTTTAACTATATGCCTTTTTTTAGCAGGCTATGACCTGGACGTACTACGCTCATTCCGTACGAGGTGACGGAAGGGCGACATGTGAGCCCATAAACCACCGCGATCCTTCCCCATGGGCATTGTGGTGATTACTAATAATTCGATTCCTTTACATCCCTAGCCAGCCCGAGTGTAACAAAATTGCTTAATTGCTCGCCTCATAAGCGAGGCGTTGAGGTTCTACTCTCGATATATAAAAATCGAGCACTTTTCAAACCAAAAAAGGATTGTATTTTTTTGATTTGATAATATTATCATACATATGTCAAGAAAAAACATTCGTTTATTTGATATTTTTGAAAAGCAATTATTTGGTTTTCTTTTGGAAGGTACATTTATGCGCTTATCTTCCCATAATCATACATCACCTTTAAGGAAGGAAAGTATATGTATGTTTTATGGAATTTAGTAGCAAACAGGGAAGCAGCCAACCTGATAGTAAGTAATAAGTGCTGACATGATCAGCAATCTATGGATTTTGAGCAGTACCAGGTCTACAGTAAAATCGTTGTTGAATGGAATCAGGATAGAAATGTTATTATGGCAGGACCACGCTGTTGACGTTTCTCTGTCTACAGCCGCGGGCCGGTTCGTTCGGGGTAGTAGATACCACACTCTCGCAGAAGATCGACGTCTGTGTAATGGCAATGTGCTATTGCGCTTCGTTCGGTGAGCGAGAGAGCCGGAAGCCCAACTGGGGTGGGTTTGGGGTTTATATTGGTAGGCAGCGAAGGTCCATGGGCGGCAGTAACACTTACGATCAGGTGTACTGCTTGCTTGTTTGCCATCAAGAGAAATAAAAAAAAGATAAGTATTTGATCATTCGTGTACCTCACTCACGTAACTAAATGTAGTAGCAAATTGAGAGAGAATAGAGTAGAACAACGAGTATTCTATTTATTGACGGTAGTTGTAAAAGACGACGAAGATACATAATATACCTATAGTAAATATCCCAACAATTTATTGCAATTCATCAGGGCAGCGTGTAAGAAGGTCAAATGCTCTACCATTTTAGAATAGGTTTTAGCTCAGCAGAGTAAATGAGCTAAGATGATTAGATGAGAATGATGAGAGCTGTTAGCAAAGTGCGTTACTAACTGGGCCACGGACGTCAAGGATTCGGTACCAGTGGTTGGCGATGAAGATTTTTTTTTACCTAGTTGTTAGCCTCAGATAGCTATGATAACTTTACCCAGACTGTGGATGAGTGCTGAGAACTCTCAATCCGGCGATGAAGAGGGAATACGATGGCTTATATGGCTACGTGCCGCCCTTTCGTCTTCCCGGATGTAGCGTACGGCGTGTGTCGAGCCTATAACTAGATATATGAAAGGGTGCCTTTCTACCCACAGAGAAGGTGATCACACAAGGGTGACATTCCGGCAACATTATTGATTCTTGTTAGAGCGCAGACGAAAGTTCGCGCACGAAAAGGTAACCCGCCGGGCTGGCTACGGAAAGCCGTAATTTTGGTACCAGTGGTTAGCCCAATGGCGATGAGGAGGCAATATAGTGAGTTAGGGGGTAGCACGTGACCCTTCTTCTTCCGCCCCAAATGGAACGGACGGAATGTCTCTAAACTAAAGCCTGGCTAAAAAGCCTGCGTTGGCAGTAAAAAAATACATCATCATCATCATCATGTCAGCCCAAATACGTCCCACTGTTGGGCTCGGGCCTCCTTCACAATGGGAGGGAAATTGACCTACTATACCGCGCTGGCCAGACGTGTTGGTATAGGGTTTTATTTCGAGTTAAAAAAAAGGGTTCAAAAACTTTCGGTCACTGAAATTGTGGGTTGTGTCCGATTACTATAGAAAGTTACAGAATAGAAATATATGAAGTTACATACCATCCTTTCTGTCGCCCTGGAATATTTAATAGAAATATATGAAGTTACATACCATCCTTTCTGTCGCCCTGGAATATTTCAGCGAGTTTAATCGGATTAAAGCTTGTTTAAAATAAAGAATGGGTTCCGAAGCTATCCGATTTTTAATCTATTAGACATTGATTGATTTCATTATGGCCATGATTATCATCCTACCCGTGCGTCGTAAAAACCGGCTAAGACAGTCATGTCAAAGATACGGTCCGAGGGCCATATTCGTCCCCTGGGCCGTATCAATAAGGCCCGCGATCGCGAAGATTTTTAACTACCGTATATTATATACTTTATAATTTAATAAATAAAATATTATAATAATTCAGTTCATTTCTGTGTGGTGGCGGAGTAAGAATACTATTCACCACCCCATAACTTACACGTGGGTGATCGTACGAGACGACTAAGGGATGCATATAACATATATGCGAGAGAAGGAAAACTCGAAACAAAACCCTATACCAACACGTCTGAACAGCGCGGTGTCTCGGCGTCTGAACAGTAGGTTAATTTCCCTCTCATAGCGGAGGAGGCCCGAGCCCAACAGTGGGACATTTATGGGCTGTGATGATGATGATGATGAATAATTCAGTTCATTTTTTTAATTTTCAATTTGGTCCGCCTACGAATTTGAAATCTATTTTATATATATAAGAGATTTCCACCTATGTATTGACTCATCACGATATCTCTAGAACCATAAGGCCTACAAACCTTAAATTTGGTAGGAATGTTTCTTTCGCCGAGTAGAGGTCAGCTAAGAACGGATTTTACGAAATTATATCCCTAAGACGGTGAAAAAGCAGGGCAAAGTTTGTATGGGACAACGTGATTCCTTGGTCCAATCTAATTCAAATTTTGCATAAACATTCTTTAACAGAATTGATGAAAGACGTGATTCATATTCTATTGAGATTTATCTCCTAACTGGGTTAAAAAGGGATGGAAAGTTATTTTAGGGGTGATTTGCTTTAAAGTTGATATCAATACTTCTTAGTGATTTTGATTTAAAAGACATTTTATTTTGACACATGTTTGAAAACTCAATTCGATTATATTCAAAAAACCGGCCAAGAGCGACTCATGCACGAAGAGTTCCTTACCATTATCTATAAATGACAAAATAATCATGTTTGTTGTATGGGGGCTTAAATTCTCTATTTGTTTTATTTTAATTTAATTATTTATTTCTAAAGTGAATATATTATATAATAAATATTCTGTCTGTCTGAATATTCTTCATACAAATATTCTGTGAATATTTCAAACGTCTACCTATTTTTGTTATCAATATCGAGCAAAAACGAGCAAAAAGATTACCTTTGTTGTGTGGGAGCCCCTTTAAATATTTATTTAATTGTTTTTTAGTATTTTTCGTTGTAGCGGCAAAAGAAATGCATCATTTGTGAACATTTCAACTGTCCAACCATCACGGTTCATGAGAGCAACCTGGTGACAGACAGGTGAAGCAACGGACGGACAGCGGAGTCTTAGTAATAGGGTCCTATTTTATCTTTTGGGTATGGAACTCTAAAATGGTTGATGTCACATAAACGTTTGGTACAATGCAAATACTTTTTAAAATTGAAATGTCTCGAATGTCACCGCACTATATTAGTACGGTGTTTATAGGTTTCTAAGCTTAAGCATGACCTCATGTACTTTTAGGACACGGCCTCATATGAACGTAGACTTTGAAATTTAAAATGATTAGACGGTAATTTTCTAAGCAGTATTTTGTAATTAAAAAGCCATGGTAATACCTTGCATCGAATAACTGAAATCCATCGCTCACACGATGCATTACAGTTTGTGTGACAATATGCCTTTATATCATGCTTCGGCGTTGGTCGATACTCTATTTCAGCAGTTGTTTGGTTTTTGAATTGTGCTAGGATATAGCCATTGCGATATTAAAACCACTAACACCTCTTTATAAAATTATATCTAATGCAACTTTTTATTTTACCCTATAATGATTAGGAAAGGATTATAACATCGTATGCTATATTTTCGTTCGCTGTTTAGCCAGTTTTTAATCAACATGTTTGCAAAAATCGAGACAGAAAGGATGAGTTATTATAGGAACAATCAGTTTATATAGCAATAGGAAGACAGGACGTTGATGCTGACCAGCTGGGTCGCAAGACGCTATGACGTTTGTGCGCTACTACGGTCGTTCTTTTCTCTTTATACCATTTACTTGCAAATATTTGAGATCATTCGAAGGGGTTAAATCTATATATATATATATATATATAAAAGAAAAATGTGTTATTTTTAACACTTATAACTCGAGAACGGCAGTTTAGAGTTTGTCTTCGTCGGGAATAGGATATTAAAATATGATATTAATCAACAAACAAAAAAACATTAAAAACATAAGTCTAAACGTTCATTTGTTCACGGAATAATAAACCGCAACTGACAGCTTATTTAATGTAGTCTATGGTTTGAAAATGGCACAAAACGTTAAAATTAAAGTTGACCGGTCGATGTGTTTTTGAGTGAGAGTTGTGAGTGCTACGAGTTTTTACGTAAAGCATTATTATAATAAATCTCATTGCGTCGAAATTATTATTAACAAAGTTTTGACCAAGAAAACCTAATATTTCCCGACAAAGCCATAATGCAATTAGGATTCTAAACATCGCGAATGAAACCACTGAAGAAGACCGATACGTAAAGAGCCCTGCGTTAGTATGGTCGGACTTAGTGCTTCTCAATCACAAGAGCAAAGTGAGGCAGCCCCTGAAAGTGCTTGGTTGACTATATGAAATCGTCGAGCAAATCTCAGAGATCAACAATTAGATAATTTTCGAAGAAAAATGTCGTATATCATAAAGAACTTCTTCATCTCGCTAGCCCGTACTCGCACAAAAATTTAGATTTTTAAATTTATGGATTGCATTTATGTATTCATTTATGTTTATTATCAGAATAAAAAAATATTTTAATTATTTTGAATTAAATGAAACCTGCTCAGTCATTGACTGTTAGGCAGAACGAAGTCTGCCGGGTCGGCTAGTTTAATATATGGCCCTCTGTAAAATTTAGTTTAACACCTCTGGGCTAAGGGATCATTTAGTAAATAAGGAGCAATCTTTAGCAGCAAGCTTGACGTGATCGTGATCGCTGTAAAGTCTTCAAAACGTCTAGAAATTAAAAATCAAATACAAACTTGATAGAATTAATAAAAATAGTTTATTGATTTTATAAAATGTTGCTGAAAACTACAATAAAATAGTCATCGTTTTGAATATCTTGCAGCTTACATTGTCCTTCGATGATCATCTTAATCCTTTCTAATATTATAAATGCGAAAGTAACTCTGTCTGTCTGGATGTCTGTCGCTCTTTCACGCCAAAACTACTGAACCAATCTAAATGAATTTCGTACACGGATAGTCTAGAGCCTGACAAAGGACATAGGCTACTTTTTACTGCAAAAAAAAGGTTGTAAATGGGGATGAAACGTTGTAAGAAATTATCGTCATTTTTAAAGCCAGAAGCTTGAAACTTATTTTTAGGCTATTGATTAGATATAAATAAATATGACATTAAAATTTAGTAAAAATATTACTCTTAACTTAAGGGTTAAAATAAAAATAGGGGATGAAAAAGTTTGGGACCTTTTACGCGGGCGAAGCCGCGGGCATAAGCTAATATAGTATAAATATATCTAATATAATATTAAATAAGAACCATTCATGCAAAATTATACTTGACATTATTGTTGAATACTGATTCAAGTGTCAGCTATCACGAGAAATATTTGTCTGTTTGATATTTTTTTACATAACTATTATCAATCGCGTCGAATTGAATATTAAGGTATTTATAATTGAATATAATATTATTATAAGTAGAAAATATCCAAACGGATAATTAATTCAAGGTCAAATACCAAATTAACGTTTGATGTCAGACTTGTAAAAGTGACATCTAGTTAGAAAATTGTAAAGTTTATAATTTGGTAGGCTAGGATCAGAATGTAAGCCGGATGGGCCACCGAAGACAAAGATCGGGTACCGGTGGCCCGCTCGTACGGCGAAGAGAGGTGCTTGCAGGATAAGTCTATGGGGTTGCACACCGCCTCTTCCGTCGCCCCGGACCGATTTGACGGGACGTTACCGCCTTCATAGTCCACCGCAAAAAAAAATCTAGGATTAGAATAAAAACATAATAAACTAGTAGACGAATTGATGTAGAAATGAATCATCTTTACCTAGAGGATTTATTATATAAATAATTGTAATTGAGTAAGGCAGCAGTTTGATGAACTTTTGAATAAACATATTAAATCTAGAATATTCATTTATTTTATATTATTTTATTAAGATAGAAAATATAGCTGTGTGGTAGCGGCTACGAATACTACTAACCCTTACTTTGTTCGTGGATGTCGTAAAAGACGATTAAGAGCCTTAAACGACTTGGGTCAATTCCATCTGATGCCGTTTGGTCAACAATTACATTCCCAAGGAGGGTTGACATCAGGCAGGCGGCCGGTCATAAAACTATCGCCAATAACTTTTACAATATCTATGAAAGAAGAGTACATATCGTATCGACCCCAAGTAATTGGGATAAGAGTAGGAGAATGATGATTAAGATAGAAAACAATCTTCTGAAAGGCATATAAAATATAAATATTGATAATTATAGGGCAACCCGGACTGGGTTGATTTATATGTACAAGTCGATATATCACACCGCCGTCTGGTGACGAGATAAATCAATGGGAATAGCATATAAATCATCTTCGTGAAAAAATACATAGACAGCAATTTTCACAACGATCGGTCAAATAATATCTGAGTTTAGCGATGTCATATATACAAACATCCTCTTTTCATCATCATTCTCCTACTCTTATCCCAATTACTTGGGGTCGATACAATATGTACCCTTCTTTCATAGTAGGTATATATCGTAAAAGTTATTGGCAATAGTTTTATGACCGGCCGCCTGCCAGACGTCAACCCTCCTTGGGAACGCAATAGTTGACAAAACGGCACCAGATGCCTAAGTTGGCCTAGGTGGTTGGTTATAAGACACATACATCCTCTTTTATAGATATAGAATTTCATAATTTAATACCTTTGGGTAATAATATAAAGACAGACAATGTAAAACAAGTGATGTTAATAATTGAAACATATTTGTGCTCATTTCATATACGTTCCATCATTATCAGTTAGCCTCCTTCACAATGCATAAATTTAGAATCAAACATCGGGATATGGGTTATTATTCTTTAGTGCATAAAACTATTTTCACGGATTTTTATATATGATACTAGCGACCCGACCTCGCTTCGCTTCGGTTACGTCACTTTAGTTGTGTAGTTTACTTTCGCTACACAGAATTTCTCTCGGAGAAGGAATATCTGAAAATCTTACTTCATCTTCACCTTTACAGGGTAGGAAGAAAATCCACACCAAATTCCAAATTTGTAGGGGCAGTACTGGAAAATGTGATTTTTTTGGGTTAACACCTACGTAGTCCCCTTTAGCGGTGAAATTTTTAAAAAGCCGTTCTTAGTTCACCTCTGTATCGTAACACAAATATGCCTACCGAAAATGAAGACTGTAGGAGCTGTATTTAAAACATTAGATTTTTTACAACCCAGCAACCCTGGATATAAAAAATCTAATTTAATACAGCTCCTACAGTCTTGAATTTGCCAGGGGGGTTGCGGGTGGAATTTGGTAAAATCCGTTCTTAGCTGACCTCTACTCGGCGAAAGGAATATTCCTACCAAATTTAAAGAATGTAGCCCTTATGGTTCCAGTATATCATCACCGAAGTTAAAATCGAGTACCGGTGGTCCGCTCGCACGGCGAAGAGAGAAGGTTTTACGGTGGGTCTATGGGGTCACGCGCCGCCTTTCCGTCACCCCGGACCGATTCAGCGGGGCGAGATGCACCCATAGCCCACCAAAAAAAAAAAAAAATGGTTCCAGTATATCATGATGAGTCAATACATAAGTGGAAATCTCTTGTATATGCACGTAGATTTAATTTTCCAAGGCTTGGAAAATTTTCAACGTTAATGATAACGAGAGTACTAAGATTTTGAATGTTTATTAAGTCTTCTTAATTACAGATAAATCTGCCACCTACACTATTAATTTTGATTTACATTTTTTTTTATATAAATTCATTGCGTCAAAAATATAAGAGAATTATGTGTATATTTCACAAAAAAAAAAAATATCAAAATACTGAAATCAGAATATTTATTATGGGAATTATTTTAATGATTGTATCACCGCTATGGTGAAATAAATCACCTCGTATAAGTTACATTGACACTACTTTATGAGGCGTGTTCAGATATTTTTATCACTTGCATTATAATAATTCGTGTGAGCATAAAACTACGGAATAACATTGAAATATTAATTTTTATTTTATCATCATAATAATATCTTAATATTCATAGATATATACTGCCTTATCTATTTCCTGTTTTGTTCTTTTGACATTAATATGCGATGCAACATCATTTTTGACGTTTAATTTTCTTAAATAAATTAACGACTTTGATGCAAAGTTATTTGAATTTGGAAATATTTTAAAAGGAAAATTCTTATTTTATTTAGCACAGATTATACATACTTCAGGCAAGGGAAGGCTTGTAATCCTACAATTTGCTATATTTCTATCACCATTTGGGTGGGTCGATACTGAGTCATTGCTTTCGGTGGGCAAATGCTAACTAAACCTATTGCCAATAATTGTAAAAAGTGCTAATAATTTATCATAGGAGATTTAACAAACATTTAATTGATAAATGTAAATTACACCGAAACTCAGAAAAATAATTTATAAAAAGCACAAATATTCTGTGTGAGATTTGGTCCTGGGATAAGGTATGTTAATTAAATCAAAATGCTTTGTGTAGTGACGGTGTAAGAATACCTTTATACAGCTGCCTTTCCCACGGCTGTTGTAAAAGATGACTAATGTTTGTAAGCTAACAGAGAGAACGAAATCTCGAAACATAGCCCCCTGCCTAATTGTTAAAAAAAGCAAATATGGTCAGAGCAGATTATAAATTAGGGCTTGTGTCTAATCGGGTACGGTTTTCTACGCTTTATGCTGATACAATTGCACTGCACAGATTGCACAGATAGTGCAGTGATTAAGATCTATGACGCCGGTATTATGGATTCGATTCCTACGTAGAACTATACTGGGTATAATTTGTATTCGTAAAATTATATGATTGTTAAATCGCCATACATGGATTAGTATCCAGTGTCGTCTTTAAAAAAAATAGTAGAAACAGCTTTGTTTAGCCAGAAAACTTTTTATTATTATCTGGTGGTAGAAATGGAAACATCCCATCTGATGTTAATTGGTAACTACTGCTCTTGAGGCTCTACTATACTAACGGCGCAGTCAAATCTTTGTCTTCTGTGAGGTGGAGCTTGTACCTCTTATGCTCTCGCTTACCGATCGCATCACAATAGCAAATTACTACTACACAGACGTGGATTTATATTAATCATCGAAATTATATTGTTTATAATTGGCTTATGAGTTTTATTTAATTGGCTTATGAGTATAAATGTCGAATAATGACTTGAACTGCCGGGTTTTGAGGCCGACAAAATGTATGTCTTTGTTATTTTTAAAGTGGAAGTAATATAGTAGGAGGTTGTCAATAGCAGCGTGAAACTTCTGGTTTCTCCAATGGCAACTCAAAAGACCAACTCCAGATACATTTGAATGATCTAAAACTCTTAATATCTCAGATCAGTCAACCTATTTCGTTATAGAGAGTGGTAAAATAATTATACGCAACACAAACGAACGGACAAACATAATATAATAATAAAATTAAAGATTAATAAGACCCTCCTGACATAAAAATAACGCTAAAAATACAACTAGTTAAGACGAATATAAGGAGACCAAACTAGATGAGTAAACTAATAATAGACTATGCAGGACCTCGTCACCTTTCACCTCCATGATCAGAATAGTTCAGTGGTACCGTTATTTTTTTTTTGGTAGGCTATGGTCCGACACAACCCGCCCGTTCCGTCTGGGGCGACAGAAGGGCAGCGCGAAAAAGAGCAGTGGTACCTTTTTACATGAGTAAAGTAAGGTAAATACGTATTATGCGCCTAATACCGTTCCGGCAGCTAACAAAAATCTGATGACCTTGAAACACTTGAACAGATATTCAAAAAAGTATAGCTATGTAGCTAAAAACCATCTCGATCACGTCAGATTTTAAACAGAAAAAAATCGTATCGTAATCGATCCATTCGTTTAGGAGCTACGATGCCATAGAAAGACGCACAGACACATTAAACTAATTCCCTCCTTATTGCAATTGCAAGCAATGCCATAAAATCTTTGAGGCACGTATATTTTTACTTGTTTTTTGTGTTATATTTTAATCTGCATCGCTCGGTTTGCTTCTCGATATAAAAATGCAATGTTATCATAGCATCTGTATGACATAACACACCAGTAATATCATGTAACAGTCAATTGTTATTCAGTCCACAATATTATACTTACTTACTTTTCAACTAATTACGGCGAAACGAAAATGAGGGCTATGTTCATCTTCTCTCTTATTACTTCCATATTGCTTATCAAAATGTCACTAATTAGATATCTTTTGAAGCATCTTGGTCGCTGGTTACGATACAGTAAATTTAATATGACGTCCTTTAGAAGTCGTGAATTAAAAATAAATAGAACCTTATAAAAACCCGATTACGAAGCGAAAAATGATGTCACAAGCGGGATTCGAACCCGCACCTATTGGGAGTCCGGCCCAATCGTTCTGCCACTTACACCACCGTGAACTATTGTAGGACAGTCAAATCTCGCTTCGTATCATATTTACGTCTTTAAGGTGACGCGCGCCATCTACCCGACAATGTTTACACATTGTAGGCTTAATACTTCAAACTTTGCAGTTAGAATTGTATTAAACAATGACATAACCTTGTTATTCAAATTACTGAAATTTAGCATTTAATATGCTTAATTACTTATAAAAACCCGATTACGAAGTGAAAAATGATGTCCCATTTTGTCACGATTGGGCCGGACTCCCAATAGGCACCTATTTCGGGTTGGAATCCCGCTTGTGACATCATTTTTCGCTTCGTAATCGGGTTTTTATAAATAATTAAGCATATTAAATGCTAAATTTCAGTAATTTAAAAATAGAACCTTTTTAAATAGTGTTAAGTTGGGTATAAAAATTAGCAAGACTTTCTTCAATATTATAAAGTTTATAAGCATGTTACAAGACAGCTGTTCGCACTGTGCTTAAACAGAACCGGACGGTTGACGCGGTGGGCGTAGGCATAGATACCAGACAGCGGCCAGTCAAGCTCTCAGGCCTTTCAGTTGTTTAGAAATCTCACGTTCAACAACAAATTAAATACAATTATTATCTCTATAATGAATATATGAATGAAAGAGATGAAAGAGATGAAGCCAGAACAGATGTAAGAGTAACAATAGGTAATGATGTACTAGAGCATGTGGATGAATTTGTATATCTTGGATGTGGATTCAGCCGAGATGGACGGTACACCACTGATATAGAGCGAAGAGTAAATGCGGGAAATAGAGTGAACGGAGCGTTAGGGCAACTTCTCGGCAGCCACCACCTCAGCCAGAAGGCACGTGTAGCAATACATAACGCAGTGCTTGTCCCAACATTACTGTATGGAAGCGAGAGTTGGGTATGCAGAAAAGAGTATGAAAGTAAAATTAATGCGGTCGAAATGCGATCTCTTCGGAAAATCTGTGGAGTTAGGCTGACCGACCGCATTCGTAACGACGACGTAAGAGAGCGAGTAGGTATGAAAGAGAGTATTGGTGTAAAGATGCGAAAGGGAATGCTCCGATGGTTCGGACATGTGGAAAGAATGCCGAACGAACGTCTGGTTAAGAAGATATACAATGCAAAAGTGGAAGGATGTAGGTACCGAGGGAGACCGAGACTAACCTACCTAGACCAGATCGGTCAGGTACTGAAGGAAGGTGGAGTCAAGAGTCTCCGAAACCGGCGAGCGTGTATGAAGAGAATTATGAATGTTGAGGAAGCGAGTGAAGTATGCAGAGATAGAGTTCTCTGGCACTCTGTTCTCTCTGCCTACCCTGCAAGGGATATGGCGTGATGATATGTATGTATGTATGTTTATGGTCTACACACAACCCGCGCGTTCCGTCCGGCCGACCGCATAATACGTCGTGTTCCAGGTTCACCGGGTGTATAGAGATAATACACATACATAATATGCATACTTCACTCGCTTCTTCAACATTCATGATTCTCTTCATACACGCTCGCCAGTTTCGGAGACTCTTGACTCCACCTTCTTTCAGCACGTGACCAATCTGGTCTAGGTAGGTGAGTCTCGGTCTCCCCCGGTACCTACATCCTTCCACTTTCGCATTGTATATCTTCTTAACCAGACGTTCGTTCGGCATTCTTTCCACATGTCCGAACCATCGGAGCATACCCTTTCGCATCTTTACACCAGTACTCTCTTTCATACCTACTCACTCTCTTACGTCGTCGGTGCGAATACGGTCGGTCAGCCTAACTCCACAGATTTTCCGTAGAGATCGCATTTCGACCGCATTAATTTTGCTTTCATGCTCTTTTCTGCATACCCAACTCTCGCTTCCATATAGTAATGTTGGGACAAGTACAGCGTTATGTATTGCTACACGTGCCTTCTGGCTGAGGTGGTGGCTACCGCGAAGTTGTCCCAACGCTCCGTTCACTCTATTTCCCGCATTTACTCTTCGCTCTATATCAGTGGTGTACCTCCCATCTCGGCTAAAACCACATCCAAGATATACAAATTCATCCACTTGCTCTAGTACATCATTACCTATTTTTATTCTTACATCTGTTCTGGCTTCATCTCTTTCAAAGACCATTATTTTGGTTTTCCTCACATTCAGGCGTAGACCCCTTTTCTTAAAATCTTCTGTCATTGTGTCGACTAGGGTCTGCAGGTCAGTCGCTGACTGTGCCAGCAGGACTGCATCATCTGCATAAAGCAGAGCATTGACCACTGAGTCGCCCATCTGGGCTCCCACATTTATATCGTTCAACCTTTGGAGACCATAAGCCATAGACCATAAACCTACCAAAAAAAAAACAACCTCCTTAATAATTTCAATTTACAATATCTTTTAGCTGACAATATTTGTAGCCAAGCGAATTACAAATAATATGTAAAATAACCACATTTTTATATCCACGTTAAATAAATATTTGACATTGGTCGGTGTGCTAGTGTATTGACACCGTGCTACATAGATAAAACCAAACGAGATATTCAGCGCGAGCGAGACGAATAACCCGCGAATGTCGCGTCACTTCTGACCTTTATTATCACACAACGCCACGCTATTATACATCTTTTACTTATTTTTGTTTGAAAAACTTATTTAGGCGTGTAGTTTATATTGTTCTCCTGGTCTTAAATAATTTTTACATCTCCCATCGGCAAGTAAAGGATGATGGATTTGTATTCCCGTCATAAACTATCTTAACTGAAGACAAAACTGTATAGATAGTATATGCTGAAAGTCGTTGGTTCGATACTTACATAGGACAATAAAGGATTCAAAAATTATTTGCATATTGACTTAATTATTTGTATAATAACTTTTCGTGTATAAGACTTGTCGTATGGTGACGAAGTAAAAGTACAATCCACCATCCCACTTTTATACCCGTTCGTATCTTAAAAGTCGCCTAATGCTCGCACATCTGCGTGTATCGTCACGAAGCTTCGTGCAATGAGACGATACACGCAGATGTGACCGGTTATTATTGGCTATCGTCGCGAACATTCGGGCTTTGTGTGCGTTATCGCTTGGGTGGCGATAAGTCAAAGGGTTTTAGCGCGCTAATATATCGCGCTCTGTGGTCAGACTGGCGTTTTTCATTTCGGCGGAAATTTTCGATGTGTTTAGACGCGTTCGAGGATCTCCAGTTAATCAATAAATAAGGAGTGGAGTGATGAAATGGTGTTAGAATTTTTACATCTTTATGAAGCGGTACCCATCAAGACTGGCGGACCTTCGTGCGGCGTGTATCAGTGCCCGAAGGTCCTACACCCGCAGCCGGCGGCGTCACCGCGACGTCGAGCGGGAGGGCCAGCTGTACGAGGCGTACCGCAGTGCGCGGACTGCCTTTCGGCTGGCCATCCGTGCCGCCAAGGGCGCGAGTTGGCAGGAGATGCTGGACGGTCTCGACCGTGACCCCTGGGGTCGCCCATATCGCGCGGCGCTGAACAAGCTTCGCGCGCGGGCCCCCCCCCTCACCGAGACCCTCCAGCCCGACTTCCTTCGTAGGGTGGTCGAGGAGCTGTTTCCACGGCAGTCGGAACACACGCCCCCGGTCATGGCTCCGCCAGATCAGGACCGGGAGGCCGACGACGACGAGAGTGTTCCGCCCGTGACGGAGTCGGAAGTGGGGGCGGCCGTGGCGAAGATTCGTTCCGCCACCACGGCCCCCGGCCCGGACGGAATTCCAGTCCGGGTGCTGACGTCGCTCCTCGAGCACTTCGAGCCTCGCCTCAGGCAGCTGTTCAACGCCTGTCTGACGTCTGGACGGTTCCCTGAGTGCTGGAAGGAAGGGAGGTTGGTTCTCCTGCCAAAGCCGGGACGGTCCCCGGATTTGCCGTCGGCCTACAGGCCCATCGTGCTCCTCGACGATGTGGGTAAGCTGCTGGAGCGTGTGC
Organism: Lymantria monacha; assembly: GCA_905163515.2. Taxonomy (NCBI): domain Eukaryota; kingdom Metazoa; phylum Arthropoda; class Insecta; order Lepidoptera; family Erebidae; genus Lymantria; species Lymantria monacha. The sequence goes on along the minus strand of LR991090.1, from coordinate 32,879,944 downwards.
TCGCTGCCCGCATCGTCCGACACCTGGAGGAGGTGGGGCCCGATCTGTCGGACGCTCAGTATGGGTTTCGGAGGGGGCGTTCGACCATCGGGGCCCTATTACGCCTGAGGCAGGCGGCTGCGGAGGCCGTCGCCGGGAAGGGAGTGCTGTTGGCGGTGTCGTTGGACATCGCCAACGCATTCAATAGTCTGCCATTCGGCTGCATCAGGGAGGCGCTCCGGTTCCATGGAGTGCCGGGTCGGTTCTGGGGCCGACTCTGTGGGACATCGGGTACGACTGGGCGTTGAGAGGGAGTCTCCCCCCCGGGCTGAGCTTGGTGTGCTACGCTGACGACACGCTCGTCACAGCCCGGGGCAGGACACTCGAAGAGGCGGCGAGCCTGGCCACTCTCGGCACCGAGGAGATGGTCAGGCGGATCGAGGCGCTGGGGCTCAGGGTGGCCCTAAACAAGACGGAGGCCCTACTTTTCCATGGGCCCCGTGTGAGGCTGCCCATCGGGGCCTCGATAGTGGTAAACTCCATCCACATCAGCATCCAGGCCCATATGAGGTACTTGGGTCTGGTGCTCGACGGGCGATGGTGGTTCCGGGAGCATTTCCGACAGATTGCTCCCCGGCTTGTCGGCGCGGCGTCCGCCCTTTCTCGACTCATGCCGAATGTGGGCGGACCCAGTTTTGAGGCCCGACGGCTGTATGCGGGGGTCATCCGCTCGATGGCCATGTACGGCGCACCCGTGTGGGCGAGGGCTCTGAACGCCCAGCTCAGGGCGGTTCTGTGGAGGCCACAGAGAGCCATGGCGGTCAGAGCCATTCGCGGGTACCGCACGGTGTCGACAGAGGCGGCGTGCCTGTTGGCCGGGACACCCCCGTGGGACCTAGAGGCGGAGATGCTCTCCGACCTCTACCGGCGGGTTATCACAGCGCGCGAGGAAGGTGGCTCCCCATCGTTGAGCGAGATAGCCACCTGGCGCGTGGATGCCCGCCGAGACGTCATCGCCCGTTGGGCTACGCGGCTGGAGAGGCCTAGGCACGGTGTGGAGACCGTTGAGGCCCTCCGGCCCGTATTGATAGAGTGGATGGAGCGGCGGCACGGAGTCCTCACCTTTCGGCTGGTGCAGGTATTGACGGGGCACGGGTGTTTCGGGTTGTACCTGCACAGGGTCGTGTATAGGGAGTGGACTCCGGCCTGCCACCACTGCAGGAGTGACGAGGACACGGCGCAACACACGCTGGAGGTGTGTCCGGGATGGGAGCGGCAGCGCCGTGACCTCGTCGCTGTCATCGGTGCCGACCTGGCGCTGCCGGCCGTCGCGAGAGCGATGGTCGACAGCATCAGGAACTGGGACGCGGTCGCCGCCGTCTGCGAGGCTGTCATCTCGCAGAAGGAAGCGGCGGAACGGACAAGGGAGGATTCCCGCGGCCCGGGCCGCCGCCAGCGGCCGGGGCGGCGCAGGCGCGAATACCTGCGCCTGATGCCGCCCTAACCGAGGCTTCGGGTGATCGGACCGGGGAATTGTCCGGTCACCCGACGTGAGACCACCGCGTGAGGGCGACGCCCCGACGGCGAAATCTGTCGGGGCGTCGACGAGAGGAACCCGCGAGGGTGAACCGCCGGGCGGGCCACCGAAGTTAAAAATCGGGTCCCGGTGACCCGCTCGCACGGCGAAGAGAGAGGAGTTTTTACGGTGGGTCTATGGGGTCACGCGCCGCCGTCTCCGTCACCCCGGACTGATTTGGCGGGGCGAGACTAATCCATAGTCCACCAAAAAAAAAAAAAAAAAAAAAAAAAAAAAAAAAAAAAAAAAAAAAAAAAAAAAAAAAGCGGTAATCCGGGCGGCGGTAAGCGGGATCCAAAAAAAAAATTATGTTATTATTAGTATAATATAGCTGTAATAGTAAAGTAATTCTTCATCCATAGTTAAACGCATGAAAATGATTTCGGTCATCTTTAATTATTGCATGATACTTCGTGTAAAATACCGAAGTGGCTAATGTGACCACAGTTTTATCGCGATAACTTTCTAGTGTACAAAACGTACGAAGCTTCGATACACATGACTTCGGGACGATACACGTAGGTACGACCCTAGCATAAGGGATATGGAATATGCATATAACATGTATGCAACGGTACACCTCTCAAGCTGGCAATATAGCCCTATACCAATTAGTCTGACCAGCGGGATATATTAGGCCAAATTTCGCTCCGATTGTGGAGGAGGCTTGTACCTCTATATAAGCTGAGATGGTGATGTGTCTTTATAAAATTTTTGAAGAGAAAAAATAATTCCTTAGTGCGGTAAACGTCACCATGCTCCTCCTCCATAGTACATATTGTAAAAGTTATTGGCAATAGTTTTATGACCGGCCGCCTGCCTAACGTCAGCCTTCCTTAGAAATATAATTGTTGACCAAACGGTATCAGGTGTAATTGGATCAAGTCAATACAAAGCTTTTATTTTTCACGTCGTCACGTCACGCTCTTGTATTATATTCATTTCTTTAGTGTTTGTTATATTGAATAATTTTGTTGGTATTTTATAGAATATGGTACAGTTAAAGTGCTGAAATGTAGTGAATATGGTATAATGTGGTTTACATGTATTTTCATATTTTGCCAAAATTCGCAAGAAAACCATTGATTTGGTTGGTGATTAATGGTAACGACATAACTTACTGACGGGCAATGACTATTAAGACTAGACAATATGAAGAATTAGTGACGAAGTGTCTAAACTATGAAAGCTTGGCTTAAAGGTCTAAGTAACCAAGCCATAAACTCCAAAAAAAAATAGTAGTCAGCCGCACAGCATCACTGTAGTGTGATGTACCGAAGGTTAAAAAAAAAAAGAAATATAACGGAAGAATTGAACTTTCGGTCATAGACTACTTAGTCTGTGGTCATAGCTCATACAATATCTGTTGAATGTGTATCTTTTAAAGAGTTAACATCGAACATTTGCATTGAATGCGTTGAAAGTGAGAGTTTTTGGTGTGACGAATGTATTTCAATAGCGCTGAACGTATAACAAATATTGTTAAGTCACGATTTTAAAAGAATGAGGTCTAGATAATAATTTTTCTAAACGTTTATATACCCCTCCTGAATATAACGATTGTTTATTTTTGTTAATATAACGATGCAGTAAAAAAAAATGTGCAACTTTTCTACTTCTTTTTCAAATGGCGATAATGTAAGAAATTAATTCATCACCATTTAGTTACACATTATATTGTTAATCCATCACCAATAGATATTAATTCTATCTGATTTATCTGTCCGTGATGATGAAGTAAAAATTCTAATCAGCACTCTCTTCTTGCCCGCGGCTATACAAATCTGTTTGACCAGCGTGATATAATAGGTCAATTTCGCTCCTATTATGAAGAAAGCTTGAGTCTAGCAATGGGTCATAGATATATAAGCTGAGATGATGATAATGATGACTGATTTATCATTATTTATCGCTACAGATTTTAAGAAATTTCTTATATATTGTCAGAAAAAGTTATGCGTCGTTTTTATACCTACTTAGCGCTGTCATGAAACCAGAATGGGAGCTATATAACTCTTATTTCATCCATCCATACAGCCTATTAAACTCCAGTGTAGGGTATAACCCTCCCAATAGGAAAACGCTATGTACACAGTTGCAGTTAAAAGTGTATCAAGACAATATAATTTTGCAGCAGGTAAATGTTATGTACACAGTTGCAGTGATAAGTTTGCCAAGATAGTGATGCTGGGTCTCTTGCTGATGATTCTTTCTCCATTTTAATACGGGTTTTCCTTCTCTATGTTAGTTGTATATTATATCCCGAAGTCCTCTTTTGGGTCACTGAGGAGCAAAAAGTTAAATGGTGAATGGTATCATCGTCTCTGCAATAAGTTCTCACATTGAATACGCTTACACAAGAGTGTCGTCCGATAAGGTTTCATAATTATCACTATCTATAATACTATATAAAGCTGTTTATTTGTCTGAATATGCTAATATAAGGTACTACCTAAAAAGAGGAAAGGGTACTACTATTGCGTGTGATGATGTAGTAAGAATACAATTCACCACTTCCTTTCTTACCCGTGGGTGACCGTAAGACATTTACCGAAATATCGTAAATTCATAAGTATAGATGGTATAATTCCTGGTAAACAAAATGGAATGGAAATGGGGCAAATTTCTAAAAGATCCTATTAAACACATATTTATGTGGTAAAAATAAGGTATAGTGGTAATATGACCATGTATAGGCCGTGTGGTAGCGGCTACGAATACTACCAAGCCTTATTTTGCTCGTGGATGTCGTAAAAGACGACTAAGAGCCTTATAACGACCTGGGCCAACTTCATCTGATGCCGTTTGGTCGATTATTACATTTCCAGGGAGGGTTAACGTCTGGAAAGCGGCCGGTCATAAAACTATTGCCAATAACTTTTATTATAATATTGTATTGAACTCAAGTTTTCCATGTGGTGATGGAGTAAGAATACTATTCACCACCCCCTATCTTACCTCTTCTATCTATCTTATCGTGGGTGATCCTACGAGACGAATGAGGGATATAAACCGCATATAACATCTATGCAAATGAAGGAAACCTCGAAACCTAAACCCTACACCAACACGTCTGACCAGCGTGGTATATTAGATCAATTTCTCTCCCATTATGGAGGAGGCTCTAATCCAACAGTGGGACATATATGAGCTGAGATGATGATGATTCCAAAAACAACCTTATTATATCAGTAACGCTTTTTATCGATAAAGATTTTAGATATATATGATATATAAAGTTACGATGTTGTCATAACAACAGCTTAGATAACGAAATTGTCTTTTATGTATATTATTGCTAATATCATAGAACGACATAGGTTTTCAAAATATTAGCATTAAATCTATGTAAATGGAGCTTCTGGTATTGCTAGTGTATAAATAGATGCAAATTTAGAGCATATTAACGTTGAGGGGTCAATGATCCCATTTCATTCATCGCGTGATGAAATCCCAAACAATAAGATACACTTTCACCATTCGATCCATTTTTAAAACTAAATGTTAATATTTACATATTAATACGAATATTCTGCATCGATTTTAGATTGCTCTATTAGTCGAGTTACGACAATAAGGTAAACATATTTGGAGATATATTTACTGTATTTGTACTGAAATTCAATATTATAATTTAATAGAATTATTTTATTTATCTTATAATTTTACATAATTATTTATAAAAACCTGACTACGAGCGAAAAATGATTGTCACAAGCGGGATTCGAACCCACGCCTATTGGAAATCCGTTCGAATCGTGCTGCCACTTACACCACCGTGAACTATTGTAGGACATTCAATTCTCGCATCGCATTATGTTTTTCGTTTTTTAAGGAGACGAGTGCCATCTACCCGAAATTGTTTACACATTGTGCAGGCTTAATACTCAGCAGTTAGATTTGTATTAAACGATGACACAACCCTTTGATTCAAATTACTGAAATTTAGCATTTCATATGCTTGATTAGTTATAAAAACCAGATTACGAGCGAAATTATTATTAACCTTATAATTTTATATAATTATTTAAAAAAACATCAAGTAATTTGCTAAAATGTTCGTCAAAGTCAAACGTATATATCGCGGGAAACGGATCGCAATCTCGGATTCGTTCGCCAATCTTCGTGTTATTCCGTAAACATATGATCGAATTTATTACCGCCACTCGCTTACGTTTTCGTTTCGTTCCCTTCAACGTAAGTTTTAAGTGTGATCTAGTGAATAAATATTTATTTGTATAACTATAAACATATAAAATAAGAAGTAGCCTTGTAAATATATATAAATCGTAAAGTATTCCCCGCACTCGTTTTTTATTTGCAAGCACGATTTCAAAGTCATTAAAATGTCTGCTGTTTAGGATTTCTTTCTTTATTCATTTTTTAAAAACAACACCTTCCATTAAGTAAATAAACCTTGTATTTCGGAGGACTTTACAAACATATAACTAAATGGACACAAATTATATCCAGACTCAATAAATACTTACTTAATCCAGACTTAACAGTGGTAGGACCACATTGTTGACAGTTCTCTGTCTACAGCCGCGGGCCGGTCCGTACGGGGTAGTACCACACTGCGCAGAAGATCGACGTCTGAGTAATGACAATGTGCTATTGCGCTTTGTTCGGTGAGCGAGAGAGCCGGAAGCCCAACTGGGTGGGTTTGGGGATTTTATTGGTAGGCAGCGGCCTAAGCTATATATACCCTTGGTATTGCAAAGGTCCATGGGCAGCAGTGATGCTTACCATCAGGTGTGCTGCTTGCTCGTTTGCCAATAAAAAAAATTAAAAAAAAAAGAGAAAACAAGGAGGTTTCAGGAGTGGAAGGGGATGCATGGATCAAGTGTTCTCTCTGCGCAACATTGTAGAGAAGCATTTGGCTCTAGGTCAGAGAGTTTTCTGCAGTTTTGTGGATCTGGAGAGAGCATTTGACACGGTTGTACGAAAGGAACTTTGGGACATTTTACCGGAGTATGGTATTAACGGTAAACTGCTACAGGCTGTGCAGTCCAGTTACATGGGCTGTAGAGCCTGTGTGCGGCTGGATGATGGAATGTCGCCTTGGTTTGACGTCAATATCGGCGTTAAGCAGGGGTGCGTTCTGTCAGCCAGGCTGTTTATCATATATCTGGATAAATGTCTCCAAAGGTTGAACGATATGAATGTGGGAGTCCAGATGGGCGACTCAGTGGTCACTGCTCTGCTTTATGCAGATGATGCAGTCCTGCTGGCACAGTCAGCGACTGACCTGCAGACCCTAGTCGACACAATGACAGAAGATTGTAAGAAAAGGGGTCTACGCGTGAATGTGAGCAAAACCAGAATAATGGTCTTTGAAAGAGATGAAGCCAGAACAGATGTAAGAGTAACAATAGGTAATGATGTACTAGAGCAAGTGGATGAATTTGTATATCTTGGATGTGGATTTAGCCGAGATGGAAGGTACACCACTAATATAGAGCGAAGAGTGAATGCGGGGAATAGAGTGAACGGAGCGTTGGGGCAACTTCTTGGTAGCCACCACCTCAGCCAGAAGGCACGTGTAGCAATACATAACGCAGTGCTTGTCCCAACATTACTGTATGGAAGCGAGAGTTAGGTATGCAGAAAAGAGTATGAAAATTAATGCGGTCGAAATGCGATCTCTGCGGAAAATCTGTGGAGTTAGGCTGACCGACCGCATTCGTAACGACGAGGTAAGAGAGCGAGTAGGTATGAAAGAGAGTATTGGTGTAAAGATGCGAAAGGGAATGCTCCGATGGTTCGGACATGTGGAAAGAATGCCGAACGAACGTCTGGTTAAGAAGATATACAATGCGAAAGTGGAAGGATGTAGGTACCGGAGGAGACCGAGACTAACCTACCTAGACCAGATCGGTCATGTACTGAAGGAAGGTGGAGTCAAGAGTCTCCGAAACCGGCGAGCGTGTATGAAGAGAATTATGAATGTTGAGGAAGCGAGTGAAGTATGCAAAGATAGAGTTCTCTGGCACTCTGTTCTCTCTGCCTACCCTGCAAGGGATATGGCGTGATGATATGTATGTATGTATGTGTAAAAAAAAAAATTGTGTATCCCACAAAGTATTGTCCCGCATGAGAATCCAACCCATTGCACTGGGTTTATAGGTCGGTCGGCCTTAACTACTTCGCTATCTGTGCAGCATCAGTTATTGGAATTGCTGCATATTTTTTAAATATAATAAGGTTTAGACAGAAGTGTGTCAATCTTTTTTTAACTAACTCATATACATATTTTGTTACAGAAACAGACGCTTAAACTACAATTTTTAGATTTTTGAAAATCTATAAACTCACTACATAAAATCTACTATATAAATTGGAAGCAGTTTTCACCTATGTATTATTAGAAGTCTAAATTAAAACAAAGCGTCATCAAGTTAAAAGAGTAATAATAAATCTAAGAACAATAAGTATCTATGTAATCAAAGCAAAGCATCAGACACAACTAATCAATGCATATTATAAAAGAAATTATACAATGTGCTTGCCGATTAAATTTAGGAACGAGTTTTGGTACGATCAAGAGATTTCTATGATGCAGTGCCTTTCTAATACCCTCTCAATAAAGTTTCGACAACTGAAAATTCTTTAAATAATCCAGATCATTTAACACTATTCGTAAATATTCTAACAACATCCATATATTCAGTGGTAGGAAGACTACACTCGCACTCGCACCACTCCGTCCGGGGTGACAGAGGGGCGTAAGCACGCACACCCGTAACCCACCCGTGACGTCGCCTTCGTCGTTGGACCGACCACCGGAGCAGAGTGACTTGACGTCAGTGGTCGGCCCGACGGAATACCCCCGAGGAGTACCCTCTCCTCGACCGACGTCCCCCCCTCGGGTAGGATGTCGGTCTTTCCTCTCTCGGCGGGTGACGGACTAATTCCCCGATCCAGCCACCCGCGGCCTCGGCTAGTGCGGCATCAGGCGCGGGTAATCGCGCCTGCGCCGCCCCAGTCGCCGGCGGCGGCTCGCGTCGTCGAGGAGACGCTCCTCGCGTACGCGCTCCGCCGCCTATAGTAAATACATCCTAACAGAAAATCGACGTCTGAGTAGTGATTGTGCGCTGTTGCGCTTCGTTTGGTCAGCGAGAGAGCCGGAAGCTCAACTTGGGTGGGTTTTGGTTAGTACACAGCAGTCTAGCTATACCCCTTATATTACAAAAGTCCACAGGCGGCAGTAACACTTACCATCACCTTTGCTGCTTACTCGTTTGGCACTATAAGAGTAAAAAATATATAAATATCCCGGCAAATCCTGAAATGTGTGGAACATTCTGGAACATAATAAACCTCAATAAAATATACTTTTAAATTTTATTATTTTATTACAATTCCACAATCTCATATCGGATATATCAGAGATAAAATCTCTGCGAGAAACGAAACGATGACATAACCTAAAAAAATATGATATTATAAATTTATATTTATGAGTTATGATCTAACAATTAGAGTCAGTTGTTAACTTTGTAGCATCTGTGTCGGAGCATAACAATATAAATACTATTATATAATTGTAATACTTTAGTCTCTCTATATTCCGTTCTAAAATTGTATGAACGAAAATAAAAAGTCATGTGTCGGAGAATGGCTTCGAGACGTTCACGCTTCTACATTATCAAAGCGGCCATATTACCATTCATCATTCTCCTACTATTATCCCAATTACTTGAGGTCGATATGTAATATAGTACATATTACACTTATAGTAATTATCACTGTAAAAGTTATTGAGTTATTGGCAATAGTTTTATGACCGGCCGCCTGCCAGACGTTAACCCTCCCTGGAAATGTAATTATCGACCAAACGGCATCAGACGGAGTTGGGCCAGGTCGTTATAAGGCTCTTAGTCGTCTTTTACGACATCCACGAGCAAAGTAAGGGTTGGTAGTATTCGTAGCCGCTACCACATAGCCTATACATGGTCATATTACCACTATACCTTATTTTTAAAGTATTGGTGTAAAGATGCGAAACGGAATGTTCCGATGGTTCGGACATGTGGAAAGAATGCCGAACGAACGCCTGGTTAAGAAGATATACAATGCGAAAGTGAAAGGACGTAGGTACCGAGGGAGACCGAGACTAACCTACCTAGACCAGATCGGTCATGTACTGAAGGAAGGTGGAGTCAAGAGTCTCCGAAACCGGCGAGCGTGTATGAAGAGAATTATGAATGTTGAGGAAGCGAGTGAAGTATGCAAAGATAGAGTTCTCTGGCACTCTGTTCTCTCTGCCTACCCTGCAAGGGATATGGCGTGATACATATAATGATGATCACTATATGTATCACGCCATATCCCTTGCAGGGTAGGCAGAGAGAACAGAGATCACACTAATGATTACTACTTTTATTTGATAAAATTTAAAATAAAACAATTTCTGGAAAGCATTGACAATGAAAGTTATAAAGTTTTCGAAACGTTAAAAAATTAAAATTCAAATACAAACGAAATGGAATCCATAAAAAGTTGTTTAATTACATATTCATTACTTTATAAAACCTGTAAGTAATATATAGATTATTTTGTAGATATAACAAGATAATCATTTGACAAGGTCGTATCGGATGTATAAAGCGCCACGGGCCACCGAAGTTAAAAATCGGGTCCCGGTGACCCGCTCGCACGGCGAAGAGAGAGGAGTTTTACGGTGGGTCTATGGGGTCACGCGCCGCCTTCTCCGTTACCCCGGGCCGATTTGGCGGGGCGAGGCTAATCCATAGACCACCAAAAAAAAAAAAAAAAAAAAAAAAAAAAAATGTATAAAGCGCCACAAAAAACTTGTCAATGTACAAACGTAGGCGAAATAATATTTAGTCAATTAGCATAACGCTGTTATGTAAATAGCTAGCCGTGTTCATCTTTGTTAAGCACTTGGTACATATAGATAATCGTTTATTAATATAACCAGCTTTGAGAAATTATTTTTTTTTTTTTGAGAATATTTATTGAGAAATGAGAGCTTATCGTGATATGTTTAATTTAAAATTAAGACACTTATATGACCTGGGCCAACTCCATCTGATGTCGTTTGGTCAACAATTACATTCCCAAGGAGAATTGACGTCTGGCATAACTTTTACAATATGTACTATGAAAGAAGAGTACATATTGTATCGACCCCAAGTAATTGGGATAAGAGTAGGTGAATGATGACTTTATGATAATTTTAGGTGTAATGGCTGAACAAAAATACAATTCACCACTTTCTTATCTTTTTTGTGGGTTTTTTAAGGCTTATGGTAGCAAACGAGCAATACGTTGTGGTAGTTGTTACTACCACCCATGCACCTTGTAGCACCACTTTTATTAGTGGTAGAACCACGCTGTTGACAGTTCTCAGTCTACAGCCGGCCGGGCGGGCCGCGCCGTCCGGAGTAGTACCACATTCTCACAGAAGATCGTCGTTTGAGTAATGGCAATATGCTGTTGCGCTTCGTTCGGTGAGCGAGAGAGCCGGGGTTTTGGGGATTGAAATAGCAAGCAGCGGCCCAGCTATACCCTTGGTATAGCAAAGGTCCATGGGCGGCAGTGACACTTACCAACAGGTGTGCTATTTGTCACCATAAGCAGAAAAAAAAAATGCTACGGATGGAGAAGGATATGTATGATAGATATATAAACAAGAGCAGAAAATTATACTAACTTGTCTGATCAGCGTGGTTAATTTCATTTCCCACTGTATAGAGGCTAGAGACCAGGGATGTATGTGGGCTGAGATGATGGTGAAAGTTAATATAAAAAAGCATTTTGCGTCGAATACAATGAGCACATAGTATTTTTAATATTTAAGTAAGCGCTTCATTGAAACGGCTTGTTACTAGAATGTCGGCCTTTACTTAGCACAGAAGATAATCATTTTCAATCAACGTAACAATGCTGCCAGCTTTCTGGGCACGTTGCCCACTCTGCTAGAATTATTAAAAAAAAAAAATAGGTTTCTCCTTAATTTTATATGATACTTAAATATAAATTATATTGCAGTATAATTTCATCATTGAAGAAATTGTGATGAAATTATACTAAAATATAATGTGCTTTTACTACGTTGGTCGGACCGCGTGAGCATAGTATTTCATTTCATGCTTTTCCTTATTTTGCAGTGATGTTATCTTCATATCTCCCTAACCATCTCTTAGGACGTCTGTGAGGTAATAAAAAGATGCTAAGTTTTAATTCTGTCATCATAATAAAATCTAAATTTAAGCAACTTCGTTTGACAATCGTATATTTACGACTGCAAAAGCAAGCGGCTAATCAATAAAAGAATGGAGTAATCCTCTTCGTCCCACACAAAACTCAACATATGAAATCGAAAGTGAATCTTTGTATATTTTATATTAGCTTCACAATAATAGTTCACACAACTATAAAGTCTCTAGCGCTTTAGAATTATATATATACTTCATTGATTTAAATTGCTTCATACTTTTTGAATTACATAATCGTTAAATATAGAAATAAATGGCAAGCTTTCTAATAACTATCTAGGATATCTACTATCCGCCATATTGGTACCTATATCGTACAGCTCTGTGGTAGCGGCTACGAATATTACAAACCCTTACTTTGCTCGTGGATGTCGTAAAAGACGACGCCTTATAAACGATCTTGGCTAACTCCATTTACATTTACATCAACAATTACATTCCCAAAGAGGGTTTAAGTCTGGCAGGCGGCCGGTCATAAAATTATTACCAATAACTTTTATAATATGTACTATGAAAGTAGAGTACATATTGTATCGACCCCAAGTAATTGGGATAAGAGTAGGAGAATGATGATGATGATGGTGGTACCTATATATTAGTTGTTATAGATAATTTTATTTGATTACATTTCATCACTCTGTTTTTTACCCATCGAGGTCCTAAAAGATAAATGATATAATCTATACCATAATGGGAACAGGAGAAACAAAACTCTATGTCAACTCGTCTGATCAATGTGGTATAGTATGGCAATTTCCCTCATATTACGGAGCAAGCTGGAGCCCAGCAGTAAGACATATATATTGAAATGATGAAGATGATATAACTGAGAAATATAATACATTGATTTAGATAAAGTTTTATACACTGTTATTTTATAGTCAAAAAGATAATTTGCTTCTACTATTGTTATAAAATTCCCAATATCTTTAATCTTACGTGTCAAATGCTACTGAGATGTCGAAAATTGCACGTGATGCATTACACATACATTTATATAATTTATTATAAAAAAAAAATATGCATTCAGGAGATGGTGCATGTCACAATGTTTTATCTTCGTATTACAACACAGAAGCGAATGATTGCATCTTAATGTGAGATTATTTCGTGACATGAAATGTTTTTAAAATGTATTTAAGACCAGCGGTGACGAAGTTGGAATACAATTCATCTTCTTGACTCATAAGAGTTATTAAAGTTAACTAATATAATATAAAAATAAATTACACGCAAAAGAAAGAACAGTGAAAATTAAGCTCTATACCAATTCATCTCATCAGCGTGATATAATACATACATACATATCATCACGCCATATCTCTTGCAGGGTAGAAAGAACAGAGTGCCAGAGAACTTTATCCTTGCATATTTCACTCGCTTCCTCAACATTCATAATTCTCTTCATACATGCTCGCCGGTTTCGGAGGCTCTTGACTCCACGTGATATAATAATCGGTCAATTGCCCTAGGAGGGCCACACAGTTGAAATGATGACTGAGGATGAGTTTGTAATACTGTAGTTAACCAGATGATCAAAAGGACTTTATATTACCTACTATTTAATTTATTTTTTATCAGCAAATATCTAATGTAATCAACTTTGCAAAACTTAAAATTTAGATGAGTAATAGCAGTTGCTTTGTGTATGATTTAAATTTAGTTAGAATTATTACTTAAACTTGCTTGTAATTGAAACGACTTTGAAGTCTTTTGTTAAAATGAAAGTTTAATATTATCAGCATTCATTTCGGCGTTTGCTGTTTACTGTTGGATGTTAAACTCTTCAACAAATAAAGGTGGTGGTTTAAGATGTGGTAGATGAATTGTTTGCCTAGTAGATTGATAAGAGCCCGTAGATTGTGTGACCTAAAATGCTGAACAATTTTCAAAACAGTAAGATACCAAAATCAAAATTTAAACGCATATCTGAAAATAAATTTGTTATATATTCTAAAACTAAAATCCAGGTGGTAACAAAGTAAGAATAAAAAGTAAAACTAACAAGTAATGTCACGACAAAAGAAAATACACAATAGACCTCGCCTTGTCTTAGTGGTAGGACCACACTGTTGATAGTTCTCTGTCTACAGCCGCGGGTCGGTCCGTCTGGGGTAGTACTTCAGTACTTCAGACTCGCAGAAAATCGATGTCTGAGTAATGGCAATGTGCTATTGCACTTCTTTCGGTGAGCGAGGGAGCAGGAAGCCTAACTGGGGTGGGTTTGGGATTTGTATTGGTAGCCAGCGGCCTAGCTTATATCCTGTTGCAAAGATCCATGGGCGGCAGTGACACTTACCATCAGGTGCGCTGTCTGCTCGCTTGCCACAATAAGCTATAAAAAAAATCATCTGACCAGCATAGTACATACATACATATCATCACGCCATGTCCTTTGCAGGGTAGGCAGAGAGAACAGAGTGCCAGAGAACTCTATCCTTGCATACTTCACTCGCTTCCTCAACATTCATAATTCTCTTCATTCACGCTCGCCGGTTTCGGAGACTCTTGACTCTACCTTCCTTAAGTACATGACCGATCTGGTCTAGATAGGTTAGTCTCGGTCTGCCCCGGTACCTACAGGATGTAGGTACCGGGTCCACTTTCGCATTGTATATCTTCTTAACCAGACGTTCATTCGGCATTCTTTCCACATGTAATTTTTTTATTTTCATTTTTCATTCATTCCACCAGCATACTATAGCAGATAAATTTCCCTCACCATGTATTGTAGAGGCGCTAATCCTGCAGTGGACCTTATATAAGCTGATACGATGATGATGACCATAATTAAATTACATTTTAATTATGCAAGTAGTTTGAATGATTGCAAGTTAAGAATACAAAGTGTCAGTAAGTCAATTGAGGTGGACTATGGATGCGTCTCGCCCCGTCAAATCGGCCCTGCAAAACTCCCCTGAGAAACTGAAAAAAAAAATTACTAGCCCTATTTATTCCCTATGTCCAGTAATGATCTTAGATAAGCTGATAGATGGAAGTAATTTATCATTATCATTCTTGACTAAGCTTCATAGCACGCTTTGCATGAAATATTCTTACCTTCTATAGACTTCTGTCAACCGTTAAATATGCACTCACTACTTTCCTACATATATCTTTATCACACAATTCATTCATCTCTTTTTGGATCTCCCAGGCTTCTTTTGTACATCCATATTCATATTGATAACTCATTTTGTTACATGCCTTTCATCTTTCTTTATTGTATGACCATATCAAAATAATGTCGTGCTCCTAAACTTTCCAACAGAAAATAATCTATCATCATTCAATCTAAAAAGTTCTAAAACTTGACACACAAATAGGGAATCAGGTTATGCGTCTGAGTTCAATGGACGGTCAGAATGTCTTTTATAAATGGCATCGTGTCAAAGGTTAACTAGAAGAGGTTATCTAATATTACATTTGCAATGACGAATTATTACAAATGTAATATTATTGTTGAACACGAGTATTGAATGTTTTAGTAGCGTTACAAAATTACAAATGCGATAATCGAACTTAAATTTGTTAGGCCGCTTTCGTCATTATATTACCGTATAGTAACAGTAAGAATATAATTTTTGGACTGCACAAGGTACTGTGTGCTAGCAGCTTTGGGTACTGCTTTAGTGCTTATTACGTCTGTGTCACTAATATTGATAGCAGATAAACAAACAGCCTACCAGATCCACCAAAAAGGACTTTTTGGATGACCAAAAAGGTCACCATCCCTTAGGCTCGTAGAAATCGTCAAAAGCAGCTGACTGATCAACAGGAGGACGGTCAACACCACTTTACTTTTCTTTTTGGCAGACCATGGTATGGCTATATCCATCCGTTCCGTCCAGGGTGATGGAAGGGTGACATGGTCCAGTGGGCTATCCTTTCCCCATCGATGCCCCGGCAACAAAGAATAGTGCTGCTGGGAAGACGGCCTGTCTTCCAGTCACGACCTCAGCTAGAACGACATCATCTCAGCTCAGATATGTCCCATTATTAGGCTCCTCCAAAATGGGAGAGAAATTGACTTAATGTAGCACGCTGGTCAGACATGTTGGTATAGGGTTTGGTTTCGGATTTTCCTTCTTTTACATAGATGTTATATGCATTTTATATCCCTTAGTCGTCTCTTACGACCACCCACGGGTAAGAATACAATTCATCACCCTTTAGATGGTGAATTGTATTCTTACTCCGTCACCACACGGAAAGCGAACGGCATCAGGTGTAGGTATTCGCGCATGAATGCCTCCTAGTTCCTGACGCAGCATCGTCTTAGAGATGGTCAACAGCGTCAAGTGGGCACCGTTGATAACATAAGCTGCGATTGACTCCGACTACCAAGCGTAGCGGTTATAGTATTATCCCCCT
Source organism: Lymantria monacha (assembly GCA_905163515.2). Lineage (NCBI taxonomy): Eukaryota > Metazoa > Arthropoda > Insecta > Lepidoptera > Erebidae > Lymantria > Lymantria monacha. The sequence goes on along the minus strand of LR991090.1, from coordinate 32,863,768 downwards.
TGTGGAGAAGCCTTTGATCAATACACACAAAGGAGGCAGCGGCAATAACTTGTGTTATATAAGAATGATATATTTATTGAAATAGTTTATAAGTGGCTTTAAAAAAATGTCTAGCAACCAAATTTTAAAAGCACATATTTCCTAGTGAACGCTCTCAATGTTAAATAATAGAGCTTTAGACTCGAAGTAAGTCCAGTCAAGTACCCAAAGCTATACGATGCATTTATTCTCTATTGAAAATATACAGATTAACATGGTAAAAAATTAACGGATTACACGTATACGAAGACAGAGAATCAGTTCTAGTAGTGCATTCAATTTACTAAGATAGATATTTTTTTTTATCACTTATGGTGGCAAACGAGCAATAGCGCACCTGATGGTAAGTGTCACTACCGCCCATGGACCTTTGCTATAACCAAGGCTATAGCTAGGACGCTGCCTACCATTACAATCCCCAAACCCACCCAGTTGGACTGCCGGCTCTCTCGCTCACCAAGCGAAGCGCAATAGCACATTGCCATTACTCAGACGTCGATCTTCTGCTTAGTGTGGCACTACCCCGGACGGATCGGCCCGCGGCTGTAGACAGAGAACTGTCAACAGCGTGGTCCTACCACTATTGGATTGGAATGGCAGGTTACGGGGTTCTATGCCACCTGAAAGAAATATAAAAGATTATATCAGCTGGTTTTGACTATTTGATGACATATTTTATACCTTATTGTTACATACGCAATTTCCAATTCCAGTAAATTTATGATAATTTACTCAGTCTGTCATAGCAAAACTACAAATTTCCTATTATACGACACATGTTTTGAACTATATATTTTAAAATCTCATTCAAACATGTATTTATTTTTTAATCTGCCTATCATCTACTTGTAGTTTAAATTCTATACTCTCTCCATGCTGTGCCGGACTAAAAATAAAACTATTGTTCCCTTCTCTTGCTAGTTTATTAAAATGCGAGATTAATGAGATCATAAAAAACGACTAAGGTAAAAAACGACTAAGGTATAAAATATGCAGATTATTCCAAGAGAAAGAAAACTCAATTTAAAACTCTTTACCAACACGTATGATCCGCTGTTCACATGTTGGTAAAAGGTAAAAAAAATGTAGGTCAGGAGGTATATACCGGTGGCCCGCTCGCACGGCGATGAGAGGTGCTTGCAAGGTGGGTCTATGGGGTTGCGTGCCGCCTCTTCCGTCGCCCCGGACCGATTTGGCGGGGCGCGACCACGTCCATAGCCCACCGCAAAAAAAAAAAAAGGCCAGGAGGTATATTCGTAGGTCAATTTCTCACACAGTAGAGGTGATCTGAGCCGGTATTATTAAGATGATGAACTTTATAGCAGCTAAAAGTTTAGTATAGCTTTTCATACATTGGTACACCACCCTATTTACATTTACCAAGCCAATTTCGTAATACGATAATCGGTCATCAAAATTGCGAAGATACCACGTTACAATAAAGTTTGCTCGTATAATCATAAGATGTGAATGTTTGGACGCTGCGCTGTAGGCGGTCGTGATCTAGACAAATTTATGAGTGCACTGATGAATAGTTACAAAGCGATAATGGATTCTTGCTTCGTAACCTCAGAGGGCACGCAATACCTACGATTTTATAATAACGATAATAATACATTTAGAAAATTTATATAACCCATTGAACTCGTTGATTTTTGAACTAAATACATTTGAGTAATTTGACTAACTTAACGAAATATATATATAATAATATTACGTATATTGAGTGCAGTTATTTTTGATGAGGTTATTGCCATAACGCCGCGCTTCATAAGCGGGTTAGAAATAATAATTCCTGATATTTCAGCATATATTACATTTGAAATACCTTAAACTATTTTTACGGATTCTACCGCGTTTGTATTTGATTTTTAATTTGCCGACGGTTCGAATAATTTGCAGCGTATAAATAATTTTGTTTCAAATGGGTTAACGATCATAGTAAGATTTAATAAGTTTCCCAAGCGAGCACTTCTACCAATTCTCCTAGTGAACTTCCTGACAATTTTTACAACCTCATAGCAAGATCATAAGCGTCCCATTACTGAGCCCGAGCCTCCTTCATTACTATTACTATAATACTAGTCAGATGGGTTACTATAAGGTTTTATTTTGAGTTTTCCTTCTCTTGCATAGATGTTATATGCATATTATGTCCCTTACTCCTCTTTTAAGTTACCCACAACTATGTTAAGGAAGTGTATTTTTAGTTATTTTACCCGTATTCGGCAAGTTCTACACTTGATTTGTATTGAATAAATTTGGTAGGAGTTATCTTATCAATGAGTGCTTGTGTATCTATCAGTGAAACTGTCTCTGTTCATCATTCGTCATGATATTGCTCTTATCCCAATTATATGTGGTCGATGCAATATGTATTGTACACCTCTTCCATCGTACATATTGTACATAAAGTTATTGGCAATAGTTTAATAACCGTCCGCCTGCCAGACGTTAAGCGTTTTTGGGGATGCAATTATTAACCGAACGATATCAGATAGAGCTGGCCTTGGTCGATGTAAAGATCTTAATCGTTTTTAGGGTTCCGTATCTTAAAAGGAAAAAACGGTACCCTTATAGAATAACTTTGTTGTCCGTCCGTCCGTCTGTCCGTTTGTCTGTCAAGACCTTTTTTCTCAGGAACGCGTGGAGGTATCTAGCTGAAATTTACATCAAATACCCATATCTATTGTACCTTAAAGCTGTGAAAAAATCAAACTTCTAAACAAATGCAATCAAAAGTTACAGCCGTTTATGCCACAATTTTCCGCAAATTTTCGACACTCGCAAGGGAATCAAAATCTACAGGGTACTGCCCGTGAACTCAGAATCTTGAAATTTGGCAAGAAGCAATGTTTTATAGCACATATAAAAAAAAATTCCGAAAACCTTAAATTTTTAGTTACATCATATATTTTTTTATATATGGTACGGGGACCTTCGCGCGCGAGTACGACTCGCACTAGGCGGATTTTTTTTTACGGCATCCAGGAGCAAAGTGAGGGTTGATAGTATTCGTAGCCGCTACCACACAGCACACTATGCATCTATGTTCTATAAAACTATCTATGCTATTTATTCATAATCATAATTCTTCATCACCACATGGAAATACATATATTTATTTCTTTATCTTCTATATCTATAAAAGAGGATGTATATATGATATCGCTTAACTCGAAAACTATTTGGTCAATCATTAAGAAAATTGGTACGTATTTGTATTTTTCACGGAAAAGGCCTATATACTATCACATATAACTATTGATGTAACTAGCCACCAGGCAGCGCTGCGATATATCGGTTTCTATAAAGAAACCAACTGGCAAACTGGGTTTATTAGTATCTTATAATAAACTATCCTTTTCTTTATGTTAGATATATAAAATATGTTGATGATAACATCTGCCAGAAATTTCGTGAAGAATCAATTTTTTAAATTTATGTTTAGCAAATAAAAATATATCAATAAATTTAGTATCGATATTGTTCACACAGCAATAACAATTGATTCATGACTGAGATAATTTAAAATCGATTTGTATTGATCGTTACGGGTCATATTGATCGAATGATTTGTATAGATTTTTTTGTTGCATTATTTATAACATCTAATCTCATTATGTTAAAGTTCATCGAGCTACTAAATATTTACGATTATACAGATTACGTAGTGGTTAATATATCGATCTATCATGGCAAATATCGTGGGATCTATTCTCACTCAAGAAAATATTTTGTCCTAATTTAGTTGTAATTTATGTTCGTAAATTGTGTTTTTGTAAAGCAACTCCCAATGCAGTGAATCATCATCATCATCTTAGCTTATATATGTCCCACTGTTGGGCTTGAGACTCCTCCATAATGATATGGAAATTGACCTATGCCACGCTGGTCAGAAATGGTGTGGAAAGTGTTCGTATAAGGTTTTGTTTCTTTTCCTTCTCTTGCATAGACGTTATATGCGTTTTATATCCCTTAGTCGTCTCGTACGATCACTCACGGGTAAGATAGGGGGCGGTGAATTGTATTCTTAATCCGTCACCACACGGAAAGTTGAGTTATTCATAATTCACTTTTGCAGCACCCAGTGATCAGGTGGGAGAGTAGATATCATCTGATGATGATGATATTCTTACTCCACACGAACAAAATATTAACTTGATTAAAACGTAAAAAAATTATTAAAAAAAAACCCCAAATATTTCTAAGAAAAGCTAAAGGATTTTTGAGGATTTTAGTTTAAATCATTCGTGGTTTCTGTGATTGCAATAAAAGCTGATTAATATTATAGCGAGATAACGGACCACGTATGTTTGCGTTAATGATGACAGACCCGGCTACAATCGCTGGTATTGTATTTACCTTAGAACCTTTCACACCTCGCACCCTACTCAAAGCATATATGATGATGGAAGTGCAATATTGTTTCATCCACATCATCATGCTCTTATCTCATTTTTGGGGATCAACGTAAAAAAATAAAATAAATAAATATTGCAAAAATTATTAACAATTGTTTTATGACCGACCGCCTGACTGACGACAATCTTCCTTGGGAATGTAATTGTTGATCACACAGTAACGGATGAAGTTGACCCAGGTCTAAGTAAATGCTTAGTCGTCTTTTAAAACATCCACGAGCAATGTAAGGGTTGGTAGTATGCGTAGCCGATACCATACAGCAAAGACAGAGAAAGTACGACGTCGTTTATTTGTTTTATGTCCCATTGCTGGGCTCGAGCCTCCTTCATAATAGAACGAAATTTACTTACTACCACACTAGTCAGACTTGTTTTTGGGGTGTACTATAGAGTTGGTCACGCCCCGCCAAATCGGTTCGGGGCGACGGAAGAGGCGCGCGCGATACCATAGACACACTCCGCAAAGCGCCTCTCTTCGCCGTGCGAGCGGGCCACCGGTACCGGATCTTTGTCTCCGGTGGCCACACTAGTCAGACTGGTGACTATAGAGTTTTATTTCATATTGTCCTTCTTTTGCATAGATGTTTTCTACCTAATATGTCCTTTAATCATTTTGTTCGGCACCAACGAGCCAGATAAGAGATGGTGAATTGTAATCTTATTCATTTTATTCGTCACTACGCGGAATTTCCACTATGCAGGACTTTGTAGCAAAATAATGAGGCCTACGTAAGCAAGATATGTCTTAGCTTGCCATTGGGTTTTTTTTTTTGGCAGGCTATGGTCTGGATACACGACGTCCCACCCCAACCCTAACCCACCGTATTTTGTCCCCATCGCCATTGAGTCGGCCACTAGTAGCGCTTCCTTGATCTCTCGCTTCCTTGGCGAACCCGGCAGGTTACCCTTTCGGGTACGAAAACTCATCGATACCCGCCGCCCTCACGCGGTCAACCTCTATGCGGGTGACGGACTATTCTTCGATTCAATCACCCGTGACCTCGGTAGGCGGTACCCTCGAGGGCGATATCAGGCGTAGGTACTTGCGCCTGCACCGCCCCAGGTGCCGGCGGCGGAGCATGTCACCAGAGAATTTCCTCTCCGAGCCGCCCTGCCGCCACCTTCCGTGAGACGACAGTCTCGCGTCCAGTCCCTGACACTGTCGAGCATCACCTTACTTTAAAATTATCTCTTATGTAATCTGTATTCAAAATGGATGAGTATATTACAAAATAGCACGTGATTTTAACGTCTACGAGACCGGATCTAATATCGAATAATTCGACGATTATCAATATGTGTGTGACATAAACTAGTTAGGGAGACGTTTTTTAAATATATTTATTTTAAGCTGAGATTTTTTTTGTACATAACATATTAGTTAAGTGACATTTATTTGTGAAACTTATAGCCATCTGTCTGATATTGATGTATTTGCATAGGTTTTCTATACTTATAACAATCAGCCAGCTTTGTTGACATGCAAACCCATTTTGTTATTGCTTTTAATAGCAAACGAAGAAGTAACGCAATGGTAAGCGTTACTGCCGCCCATAGACTTTTGCAATACCAGGGGTACATCTAGGTCGCTGCCTACCAATAAAAACCACCAAACCCATCTAGAAAGTTGGGACTACGGATCGGACAAAGTTTTGTGCTACGTAGGAACAGAACTTGAGACACTAGCACGATAGATCGGTATCATGAACACTATGCCTGCTATACAGTCTATTTTCTTAATTTATCTTAACTTTCTTACTAAAGATATTTTACAAATTGTCCAACAGGTGCAAAATGAAAAATGTGTTATTTGAATAATGGTAAAAAAATTTAAAGTGATACTCGTTATGGCGTATTATTTAATTTATAAGCTTGCCATATCTTAATGTCTAGCTAATAATTATACACATAAATAAAACACGTCTGTTTATTATATAAAATATGACTATATCTACTCACTTGCTAGCCTAAACAGCGGTCACGGTCATGGTCATATATTTTTGGGCTGTCTGTCATCGGTCACCACGAGTCGTGGCGATGGAAGGAAAACATGGTGTTTGTTGCCGTAAACTTTTCTTCTTCGACAATTGAACAAGTACAATATTAAGAACATTTATATTAAAATTTAAAAATAAATCGATAGTTAGATTTATTTTTATTTTTTTAGTATAATTTAAACATATAATATTCTATTACAATCGTGTGGTTGCTATGTAGAAAATTGAGATAGCGACATCTATCGAGTTACGCCAAAATCTCAGCCACGGGTATAAAAAATCGCTAATTCTGTAAGAATAATGGGACAAACGTATTTAAATTAATACATTATCATTGGCCCTTGACAAGTGTAAGTTTTAAAGGGGTGAAAATCACGTACAAAGACTTCGTTACATTTAACTGAAGGTAAAATCATCATCATCATCATCATCTCAGCTCATATATCCCACTGTTAGACTCGAGCCTCCTCCGTAATGGGAGGGAAATTGACCTGCTATATCACGCTGGTCAAAGGTGTTGGTATAGGGCTTTATTTCGATCTTTCGTTCTCTTGCATAGATGTTATATGCGTTTTATATCCCTTAGTCGTCTTCTACGATCACCCATGGGTAAGATAAGGAGTGAATTGTATTCTTACTCCATCACCACACGAATAACCAAGTTAAAATAAGAGTGTCAAATAGATCTCAAACCAAGCACAACTGCATGCCTCTCTAGTTGTGACCACCGATGACAAAGATCGGGTACCGGTGGCCCGCTCGCACGGCGAAGAGAGGTGTTTGCAGGGTGGGTCTATGGGGCCCCTTCCGTCGCCCCGGACCGATTTGGCGGGGCGCGACCACGTCCATAGCCCACAGCGAAAAAAGAAAAAAAAAGGCCTCTCTAGTTGTGTATAAAATTACTAATATTGATTTAAATAATTCAACCATAATCGTTTGATTTATATATTTATTTAAACATATATTAGAGACATTAATCAATTTACATAATACTAATATTTTCACAAATACTTAGCATGAGATTTTGTATATATTATATATGTTACGAATACTTAAATTGCTCGTGGGTGTCGTAAAAGACAACTAGAACTTTTAAATCTACTTGAACCAACTCCATCTGATGCCATCTGATCAACGATTACATTCGCAAGTAGGCTTGACGTTAAGCACACGACCGGTCATATAACTGTCCATTCCAAGTAATTGGGATAAGAGCAGGATTAAGATGATGATGAGTAGTCATCAGACTTTAGTGTTCGTAATCGAAATGTCTACACCGTTAAGGAATTTTGTCGTTAAAATATCGAATATGAGACTTGTTTTGTTAGGACGTTATTAAGGTCTACGTATCCTTTGAAATTTGGACTACTTCCTCTAAAAAAACAAATGACTTGCCCACTATGTCCTTCAATACGGATGTCTTATTAGACAACAAAGAAATTCAAATTATAATCTATATACTACTAGCAGACCTGGCCACGTGTTGTTGTGACTCAGGTAGCATCATAACACGTGGTGGTTATACTAATAAATTGTAGCTTATATGAAACGTTTGTACGTTTAACATAGCGCCATCTATTAAATACTTACTCAATCCAGTCAACAGATACCGCCATCTGTTAGAATCGTTTGGAGATAACAGATAATTGTGACTGTCAAATAATAAACAAATAATTTACAAAAAAATTGCGACTATAAATTGAGATGGAAGCTATCCTATCTTTTAAGTTGTATCAAACTACACATGCTGTGCAAATTTGATTAAAATCGGTTAAGTACTTTATGAGTCCATCACGGACAAACAACGTGACGCGTAATTTATATATATATTAAGATTGTGAAGCTGAATTTTTTTATGGTTGAACTAATCTCGGGAACTACTGAACAAAATATCCAAAAACCTGATCAAGTAATCCGCTGTAATTGGACAACGTGCCCACAATACTGGCCGCATTTATGTTGAATAGCAATGCCTAACCTCTGTGCCAAATAAAGGTTGGCATTCCGGTCACGTTCATCTTTTATTTATTTATATTTAAAGTTTAGTATCAACTAATTTAACGGTAATATTTAATTATCGATAATATAAATAATTTTTATAATAAAAAAATCTGACAATTATTGAGTATTCTAATTAACACTTATAGATCAGGTATAAATGCAATTTTAATTAAACAGGTTTCGTTTTAATGATTCTGTTAATGTAATATCATCATCATCTGTTAATGTCATATATTTCCATGAAATAAATGTTTCTTTATGGAATGATGCATTTGGTATTTCCTTCGTTGTTAAATATTAAAATATTTTGGTTGATATGTTTATCTTGATTCATCCATCCATGAGTCAATCGATAGGTATCTTAAGGATGGATCATATTGTACGGGTGGTGACAGTATAAGAATAAAATTATCACCACCCATTATCTGTTTGGGTCGTTAAAATCGCATAAGCGTTTCATCGAGAGTTTGAGCAATAATTTTCACCTGGGGTATGTATAACACCTCATTGAGATCACCAATTCGCTTACCAAGCGTGGCATTATCGCCTTATTTATATAGAGCTGAATAATGATATCATAAAAGGCCCTTTCAGTAACGTAGTAGTTGGTCTTATGAGTATTCTAGTATTATTTTCCAATCTTCTAGAACTACCTAACGTTTAAAACGCCAACAAAGTAGTAGTATACACTGCACTTGTCACTATGCTATGATTTTATTTGTTGTGTTGGTAGTCTTGGAACCCGTAACACGTTTAATTAGAAAAACGATGGATTTGGAAAAATTACACTTACCTTCTATTCAAACTATTCAAAGCGGGATATGCGAAGCAAAATTGACTTATTGCCAATAAATAAGAATATGTACTGCTGCGAGAACGACAGCAGTAGACCACGGATATGACATAGCTTAAGACTTATATGTAAAACTTATTATTGATTACAATAGTAAGTATAGTGGTGCTGTGTAGCTACGAATACTACCAGCACTTACTTTCCTCGTAGATGTCGTAAAAGACGACTAAGAGCTTTATATCGACTTGGATCAACTCCATTTGATGCTGTTTGGTCAACAATTATATTCTCAAGTAGAGTTTACGTCAGGCAAGCACCCGGTTATAAAACTATTGACAATAACTTTTGCTACATATACGATGGAAGAGGAGTACATATTGCGGTGACCCCAAATAATCGGGACAAGAGCAGGAGAATGATGAGTAGGTATGGCTGTAACGTTTGCCACCGAAGACAAAGACCGGGTTCCGGTGGTCCATTTGCTCGGCGAACAGAGGCGCATTGCGGGGCGGGTCTATGGGGTCGCCTGCCTTTTCGGTCGCCCCGGACGCATTTGGCGGGGTGTGACCAAAATATAGACCGCCCCAAAAAAAAATGTACTTTGGACTCTCAGGAATTCTATCGAGTAGCTATCAGTTGCCATATCGCCCTGAATGTCAGGAAAGCAGTACCAGCGTTCGGTCCAATGATGAGGGGGAGAATACAGTGGGTTATGAGACCACATACCGCCTTTCTGTCACCCCGGATGGCATGGGTGGGGTGCGTCCACACCATAGCCTGCCAAAATAACGTGACTCATAGACTGGCCAAGTTGAAATAGATTACCAAAATAGCGTCTATGATAATATTTTCTCTGACTCACCAATTAGTTTAATACTATAAATATTCCAACTAAACACGCATAATGACGGCTTAAAGTATACTATTATGTTAGTTTAATCCGGCTAAATATTGTATACATTTGTATTATAGATTATTGCAAGCTTATTGGCTAACAATTGTGAAATACATGGAATAATCCGGCTTAACGTTAAACTTTGGCAACACTTTAAGCTTGAGTTTGTTCAGTTCTATGGATAAATACATTTTAGTCACCGCAAATCCAATGAATAGTTAAGAACTTTCATAATGTCAACCCTCTGTTTAAGAAAAGTTGTTCAAACTATAATATATTTTATTAACGAACTGTATTTGTATATTAATTGTGGTAGGACCACGCTGTTGATAGTTTTCTGTCTACAGCCGCGGGCCGGTCCGTCCGGGGTAGTACCACACTCTCGCAGAAGATCGACGTCTGAGTAATGGCAATGTGCTATTGCGCTTCGTTCGGTGAGCGAGAGAGCCGGCAGCCCAACTGGGTGGATTTGGGGATTTTATTGGTAGGCAGCGGCCTAAGCTATACCCTTGGTATTGCAAAGGTCCATGGGCGGCTGTGATATTTACCATTAGGTATGCTGCTTGCTCATGCTCGTTTGCCACCATAAGCAAAAAAAAATATGGCCCAAATACTGACTATGATACTATCATATTACTTTAGCATCATTTTGACATCATCATCTCCACCGCAATGACATCTGTGCAGTGGACCTCTCATGCGCAATGTCATAGGTTCGATTTTCAAGTAAAACCGTTTTTTTAGGTGATCTATAAATTATTCGCTGGGTCTGAGTGCAATTTGTGTCCGTCTTTTTCATGTTTGTGTGAAGTCCCCCATAACATAGGGATATTAAGTTTTATTATCAAGAAATATCATCATCATCATCGTCATCACAGCCCATAAATGTCCCACTGTTGGGCTCGGGCCTCCTCCGTACTAGGTGGGAAACCAACCCACTATACCGCGCTGGTCAGGCGTGTTGGTACAGGGTTATGTTTCGAGATTTCCTTCTCTTACATAGATGCTATATACGTTTTATATCCCTTAGTCGTCTCATACGATCACCCACGGTTAAGATATGGGGTGGTGAATAGTATTCTTACTCCGTCACCACACAAAAAAATTACACGGTTATATTAAGAATTACATGTTAAAATATTCATGTCCTATATCACTGTTTGTCACTTCAGGAATGAAGATATGATAATACAAAAGAAATCTGTATGGTGACGGAGTAAATGCACAATTCACCCCTCCTATTTACCCTGTGGGTGTCGTAAAAGACGACTAAAAGAGATAATATGCATATAACATCAATAGTGGCAAGGCCACTCTATTCACAATTTTCTGTCTACAGCCGCTGGCACGTGCGCGGTAGTACCACATTCTCGTAGAAATTTGACGTCTGAGCAGTGGTAATGTGCGTTTGCGTATCGTTCTGTGAGCGAGAGAGCTGGTAGACCAACTTTCAGGGTGGGTTTGTGGTTTTCATTGGTATAGGTCCAGTAACGACAGTAAGACTTACTATCAGATGTACTGCTTATTATATTGCCACCATAAACAATAAAAAAAATATAAAGAAAAGGTAAATTCCAATTAAAACATTGTATCAAACCATAAAGTTAAACTTTTTTCTTTTTCTTAAATGTAGCAACTACAAATATATGTATGTATATTAATTAAAAATAAATTGATATGATATTAAATAATTAAAATAATTATTATTAAACGTGATAAAAGACAGAAAGAAAATGCGTGCTCACACCTCTCTTTCTCTTGCTCCTACAGTCTTACAGTAATATACAAAACGTAACTCTCTTTCCCTTTCTATCTTCACTAACTTATCTCCCTTTCAACTTCCGTTCGCCTCACCCGATCACACTTTTGGTAATGCACTCGTCACGCATTCACCTTACTCCCGAAGTCAAGCGTGCATAAAAATGTTTTACTTCAAAAAAAATCTAAAATGTTTCCGACTCAAAACATTTGCATAATTATTTCGATAACAAATCTGAATGAAACTTGAAGCATATCAAATTTGTCTATAACGTTCTGCGTTAATAACTTCCGAACTATTAGCACAGAAAATCCATTAACAAAATGGAAACTCTGACTTAACCTTGATAATGTGTAACTGCGAGGCGTGAACTGTGAAGGTTAAATCATTTCATCATCATCTCAGCTGATATATGTCCCACTGTTGAGCTCATATGTAATAGGAGGGAAATTAACCTACTACACCACTCTCAGATGGTTTAGAATAGCGCTATCTTTCTCTTATATTGATTTTATATGCATATATCTCTTACTTGTCTGTTAAGACATCCACGATCAAGATATAGTTTTTTTTTGCTTTTGATGGCAAACGAGCAAGCAGCACACCTGATGGTAAGTGTCACTGCCGCCCATGGACCTTTGCAATACCAAGGGTACAGCTAGGCCGCTGCCTACCAATATAAATCCCAAACCCACTCAGTTGGGCTTCCGGCTCTCTCGCTCACCGAACGAAGCACAACAGCACATTGCCATTGCTTAGACGTCGATCTTTTGCTCAGTGTTGTACTACCACGGACGGACCGGCCCGTGGCTGTAGACAGAAAACTGTCAACAGCGTGGTCCTACTACTACTAGAAAGAATATAGGATGGTGAATTGTATTCTTACTCTGTCACCACACGGAAAATGCAGTACTTTATGCAAATTATTGTCTGCCTGGGTTTCACTTATCCGTTAATTATATGTTTTTTACAAACATATAATTAACCGTAATAAATGTATTGGCTTTTTAATGCGTGGTCACTCCAGATTCACAAAATAGAATCATTATTTTTAGATCAAATAAAAACCTTTATGTGTATTGAATTAACAATACTCGACAAGAGATCCATACTTAGACTAGACATCTGCGCAGTCAAACGTCAAACTTGGATATTAATATTATTTTTTTTTTTTTATTAGTGGGCTATGGGTGCGACTCGCCCCGCCAAATCGGTCCGGGGTGACGGAGAAGGCGGCGCGTGACCCCATAGACCCACCGTAAAATCCTCTCTCTTCGCCGTGCGAGCGGACCACCGGTACCCGATCTTTGTCTTCGGTGGTCCAAACTTGGATACCATAGGATTATTTTTTAATAGTTCTTCAAATCTTTCTTAATACAAACTTAATATGAAATTAAAAAATAAAGTACTAGTTAAGTAGTTGTAAAAACGTTCTATCATCATCATCATCATCAACTTGCTCTTATCCCAATTTATTTGGGATAGACGCAATATGTCTTCTCCTTCCATACAACTCTATCAGACGTCATCTCTGTGGTCACTCCTTGTCTATCCATGTCATGTTTCACGCAGTCCATCCATGTTTTCTTCGGTCTTCCCTTACCCCTTAAGCCTTCAACTTTCATACTTAAAACTACTCTCACAACATTACTTTCATCCCGTCTCATCACCTGTCCATTGTAAAAACGTACTATAAAAATGATAATTTTTTATTAGAGTGAAACATATTATTTATTCAACAATCACTTTTGTATAGCATAGATTAGTGACTAACATTCATTTACTTACATAAAATTATGAAAGCATAAAAAGCATATGTCTTTCTTAAATACTCAAAGGCAAGCGACAAACTACTCTCACTCATCCGACACAGAGTTTACTCCCAACACTTTTTGTCGCTTAAAAACTTCAGAATTTCAAAACCCTCCCATCAAAAGGTTCAAAAAGAAAAAGGAATAATTTGTAAGTACGCGCTGTAGAAGTTGCTTGAGCTCTTTTTCTCTTTTCATTACCCAAAATGACTGCGCCAAAGATTTCTCATAAAAAAAAACACTCTAAAAGTGTTTATATAGTATGGCAATATTAATGTCAGACTTTTGGCGGGAATATGAGTGACATGTGGTGGTTTTGTATTATATTCAATATCTTAGTGTTTTAACGTGTTATATTAAATAAGTCCCAGAAGGTACTGTTAACAGTGTAGCCATAGCACTGTTGATGGTGACGATTTAACTTACTGACGAACGATGACTATTACGAACAGATTGAAGACATGAAAAAAAATATATATCTCGACATTGGCAACAATGACTCGTATAAGTAGCTGATTGCCAATACAAAAAAAAAGAAGAATATTGGCGTCAAGAGGTTATGTGAAAATAATTGATATTTTGTTTGATCAACCTTATCAGCAATGGCTCGAAACATTCAGTGCGAAGTTGTGCAAAAAACTGCTCTTGTATTTTGCTAAATATTAAGTAAATTATTGACAAAATTATATCTGTAGGTATACGATGCAGTAATAAAATTCATTGTATTGTAGTAATTTTCGATACTTTTCGTTCAATTATTTAAAAAGTTGCAGCAGTTCCACTTGAATAAATTACTTCAAATCACCAAATCATCCCGTGATATTGATCATCATTCATCATTACAGCCCACAAATATCCCACTGTTGGGCTCGGGCCTCCTTCGTAATAGGAGGGAAATTAACCTACTATACCGCGCTGGTCAAACGTGTTAGTATAGGGTTTTGTTTCGGGTTTTCCTTCTCTCGCATAGATGTTATATGCGTTTTATATCCCTTAGTCGTCTCGTACGATCACCCACGGGTAAGATATGGGGTGGTGAATAGTATTCTTACTCCATCACCACAAGAACAGTGACCTGTGATATTAGTGATAATTTAATAATAAATACTAATTCATAAATAATATTCGAAATACATCATTAAGGATGTTTGTTATGCCAGCAGTTGTTGTGACAACTCCGTATGTGCAAAACACTTATAACCATTTTTATTAAATTTTACTTGATCTACTAACATCTAAAGATATTATGCTGCTTATATTTTCCACTATATTGTCAAAGCGATATATAGTCTCGATAAACATGCATGCTTTCCGTGTGGTGACGGAGTAAGAATACTATTCACCACCTCATATCTTACCCATGGGTGATCGTACGAGACGACTGAGGGATATAATACGCATATAACATATATGCAAGAGATGGAAAACTCGAAACGAAACCCTATACCAACACGTCTGACCAGCGCGGTATAGTAAGTTAATGTCCCTCCCATTACGGAGGAGTCCCAAGCCCAACAGTAGGACGTTTATGGGCTGTGATGATGATGATGATGATGAAACATGCATATTTTTTTGCAATCAAATTGAGATTAGCGTTCAAATAAACAAAATATTTATCCTCATAATAATAATAATATCGCATAGAGATTAATCTCTATACCATACTAGCTAATAGAGTGTTTTGCGTTTTACTAAGTAGCCCTTATACATAAATCTCACTGCTGAAGAACTGCGAAAAGATTGGGGCGTTAGATAAATACGCTACTTATTAAGTTATTTATAATATGCATTAAAATATCGCTAAATATCATCATTGTCCTGCTGTTATCCCAATTACTTGGACCGACACAATATGTACTTATCTACCATTGTACATATTGCAAAAGTATTGATAATAGTTTTATGACCGGCCGCCTGTCTGACATCAATCCTTCTTAGGAAGTATTTGTTGATCTGACAGCATCATACGGAGTTGGCCTACGTTGATATAAAGCTCCTAGTTATATTTTACAACACCCAATGTATGAGTTGGTAATTTTTTTTTTATTGCTAATGGTGTCAAACCAAGGGTATAACTAGGCCGCCGCCTACCAATATAAACCCCAAACCCACCCAATTAGTAATACGTCGATCTTCTGCAAGAGTGTCGTACAACCCCGGACGGAACGGCCCGCGGCTGCTGACAGAGAACTGTCAACAGCGTAGTCCTACCACAATTGCAATCATATTAATCATAGCAAATTAGGTATATTAAAATTAAAATTTCAAATATCACTTTATAAAAGATGATGGAGTAAGAATACAATTCACCACCCATTATCTTATCCGTGGGTGATTGTAAGACACGACTGAGGCATATTAAATGCCTATAACATCTATGCAAGAGAAGGAAAACACGAAACTAAACCCTATACTAACCCAATACGTGTGACTAGCGTGGTATAGTAGGTCAATTTCCCTCCCATTATGGAGGAGGTTCGAGCCCTGCAGTGAAACATATATGAGCTGAGATGGTGGTCTATTATTATTTGTTAAGTCATTTGTTACTAGATTGGAGTTAAGAATAAATGGTTGTTAGTGTAATTTGTCAAATCAGTGCAAATTAAGCGAAAAATTCTATGAAATATTGGTTTCTGCTGAACAATTATGTTTTGGGTGTTCAAATGGTTGGTTTTTATTTTATGTGGTGACGTTGTAGGAATATAATTTACCACCATCTATTTCCTTCGTGGCTATTATAAAATATTTTAAGAAGAGAGTGTTTGTTTAGTTGATTGAATGCGTCAATCTCAAAAACTCCTCATCATCATCATCTCATCATTTCAGTCCATATATGTCCCACCGACTGTTGGGCTCGGACCTCCTTCATAATGGGAAGGAAATTGACCTACTGTACGCTGCTCAGACGTGTTAGTATAGGGTTTTGTTTCGAGTTTTCCTTCTCTTACATAAATGTTATATGCGTTTTATGTCCCTTAGTCGTCTCGTACGATCACCCACGGGTAAGATACGGGGTGGTGAATTGTATTCTTACTCCGTCACCACACGGATAAAAAACAAAAACTACTGGTACGGATTAGAAAAACTTTTTTTGTTTGATAGCTTATTTATTGAGGCAAGCTATAGGCTATATAAAATTACGCTAAAACTAATAAGAGAGGGGGCAGCAATAAAAATGGTGCAAAAACGGGTAAATTTTCAAAAGACTTTTCAAAACCTTTATATGAATTCGCAATATTCGTAACAACAAGAATTTATGATAATCGCACATAATGACGTATGAACAAAAAGATGGGTATTTTTATAACGCACATCAAAATTCAGAAAATATGAATCACTCCATTTACTCAGACGTATAATTTTCTCGTCAAAGTTATACTAGACTATTGTTGTATTAGGCTCGACTGACTCATAACAAGGAAGACAAAACATAATATGTTGATATCCAAATTTCTTAAAGGTCCGACTGTCCAGTACTTACTGCTGCGTTCATAAGTGATAATTACCACTTATCATCAGGGATATATCATAATACCCGTATGAAGAATTAAAAATACAATAGCCACTTAACTTTGCCTTGGATTGGAAAATTGGTTAAGGGATTACTAGGAGAATTTTCAGAGATTCTCAATTGAGGAACTTATAAGAACTCACCGACTCAACTGAACTCACCAACTCATTTGTATTAGTAACTAGCTTCTGCCCGCGGCTTCGCCCGCGTAAAAGGTTACTTGGTTTTTCATCCCCTATTTTTATTTTACTCCTTAAGGGTATTTTTTTACACAATGTTAATGTCATATTTATTTATATCTAATCAATAGTCTTAAATAAATTTCAAGCTTTTGGCTTTGAAAATGACGATACTTCCTTACAACTTTACATCCGCCTTTACAACCCTTTTTTTGCATTAAAAAGTGGCTTATGTCCTTTCTCAGGCTCTAGACTATCTGCGTACCAAATTTTATTTAGATCGGTTCAGTAGCTTTGGCGTGAAAGCGTGACAGACAGACAGACAGAGTTACTTTCGCATTTATAATATTAGTAAGGACGGTAGGACCACGCTGTAGACAGTTCTCTGTCTACCGTCGCGGGCCGGTCCGTCCGGGGTAGTACCACACTTTTGCAGAAGATCGACATCTGAGTAATGGCAATGTGCTATTGCACTTCGCTCGGTGAGCGAGAGAGCCGGAAGCCCAACTGGGTGGGTTTGGGGATTTTATTGGTAGGCAGCGGCCTAAGCTATACCCTTGGTATTACAAAGGTCCATGGGCGGCAGTGACACTTATCATCAGGTGCGCTGCTTGCTCGTTTGTCAACATAACCAAAAGAAAATATAACGCGTAGTTATCATAACGTTATTAGATAAATAAATATATTGTAAGCGATTGATGGCATAGAAAATATTTTGCAATCATCATCATAATTATCCTGCGCTTATCGCAATTTTTTTGGGTTGACTCAATATGCACTCCTCTGCTATCGCACATATTTTAAAAGTATTATGACCCGACTTCTGTCTAACGTCGATCCTCTTTGGTAATGTAACTATTGCTAGACAGCATCATGTGGAGTTGACCCAGGTGTATTATAGCAAAAATTTTAAAAGTACTTTTTTCAGTAGACTTCCAAAAAGCGGAGTAAGAATACAATTCATTACCCTCTACCTTACATGTGGATGAACGTAAGAGACGACTAAGGGATATAAAACGCATATAACATCTATGCAAGAGAAGGAAAACTTGAAAAAAAGCCCTATACCAACACGTCTGATTAATGTGATATAGTAGGATTTCTCTTCCATTACGTAGGAGGTTCGTGCTCAACAGTCAGACATATACGAGCTGAAATGATGATGATCACATGTGCGCTATTAACCAAATACCATCAGTTGGATTGCCTGCTCATTTGCCACCCAAGTCAGTTTCACCAAGTATTTCTTGGTACTTCTCTTGGTTAGGTTAGTCTAAAGGCAAACGTGATTAATTTTGAATGCGTTTAAAGATTGATTAAAGCACGTGTCCCTAAACAAAAATTTCCTTTATAGTTGTTAAAAATTTGACAGAATCCTATATTATTTGGCAATTTTTCGATTGCACCTGGCTAACGAGAATTGTCTATTTCTTTAGAACTTTTACAATAGCTTTCGTAATCTATAAAATCAACATGCTATTCTCCTATAAAGGTTGATTACTCTAAAATTGTAGTCAATTTACTAAATTGCATAGTGCGGGTCTGTTGCATAGTCGCCTTAGTCCTCCGAGGTTACATAACGTGCTATTGTCTGTAACTAGATTAGACAAACAGTTATACTGTTATCTTTTATCTGTTTCAGGTATGTTTGAACACATACTTCCTACGTTGCGTAATTATTTGAGCCACTTACATTAATAGATGGAAATAAAACGTTATTATGTAAATATATTTTGTATTCAACGTATATCTACTTGTTTTGGCAGGATATGGGTTGAACACCCGTCGTCCGTTCCATCCGGGGCGAGAGAAGGACGGCGCGTGGCTCCATAACCCACCTTATTCCCTCCTCATCGCCATTGATCCGGCCACTAGTATTGAATTCTGGATGGCCGTGGCCAGCACGGATCATATATCTACAATATATAAATATAATATATCTACAATATATCAATATATCTAAATTCTGGAACGCACTCCTTGTTGCGATGTTTCTCGAGTGTTATAACGTGACTTTCTTTAAACACGATTTAAGAATAATTCTTTTGGCAATAGTTAGCGACCGTTTGTACTTCTGGTATTGCTGAGGACCATGAATTGCCATTACCAGTTACCACATGTGTCGTCTGCTACCAAAACACAATACGTTAGTTAACTTAATATCTTTGTACTGTGGAGGATTTCTTAAAAATGTAATTAACGGATACAAATTACACCCAAAATCATTACAGCAATTTATGGGTCATCCAAAGTATTGTCCTACATAGGGATTGAACGCATGGTACTACACACGAAAGGTCGATGTCTTAACTACAATCTCATTTATGTAATCAAAGAATTAAACTGAGAATATTCACAACATGTTAAAAATAATATCAATAGGAATAGAACATATATTTTTAATTTGAGCGAGATTTTTATAAAGCGAGAGTAGAGCACTGCTTCAACATTTACGTTTGAGGCGTGTAGAATAGTCAATCTGCACAGATGGCGTAGTGGTTAAGAGAACGAACTACCGTGCAAGTGCCCTGAATTTCGATTCCTAGGTAGGACAATAATTTGTGCGATCCACATTTTTTTCTAAGTCTTGGGTGTATTTGTTTGTGATAAATTTTATGCTTGTAAAGTTGTCCACAATACAAGATTTTTTTTCCTTAGGGAATAAAGGCAAAACAACACACTTCTTTAAGAAAATTAGAAAAAAAATTAAAACGTTTTACCTATCCGAACAGTCCGCAATCACCAACTATCATACCGTAATCTACCATAGCATAACAAAAAAAAAGTTACCGTAGTCTGAGAACTAGAATTAACAAAAAAAACATACACAAATGGATCATCCATTCACTTAACCCTTACACAATACAAATTACATATTTCATAATAATGTCCATTAGTTTCATTACTTAATTTAAGAGCAAAGTTTACAATTAATTTTCAATTACACACCATTAGAATACAAACCTTTTTAATAATCGTGTTTACTTGTCATAATGCAATCATCTGTTATATTTGAATGCAATTATGGGTGCCTAAATGTTATGACAACACATGTTTTGTGTTGTCATATCGGTATAATGCAATGGAACACATCTTTTTTCTTGTGGATATCATAAGAGACAATAAAGGGGTAGAGGACCCAGAAGGATAATCCTCCAGGCGGGTCAGTTCAAAAGGCGATGAAAAGGCTTTTCATCACCCGGGAAGGGTCGGACAGCTGTGTCAAGACTAAAGTCTGCTATAAAAATATAGGGTTACATTACAAACTAACATGGTCAGATGTTCTTAAAAGCAGGATAAAACTATCCAAAGTCTTCTAATGTGAGTCGTATCTTGATTTCACGAGGCTCTCACGATAGTATGCACTTGACTGCTGACATTTTTTTCTGAATGTCATTTTCAACATAACGCGTTTCCGTTCCAAAGAGTTCATTTTTTCTTTTTAAAAGACACTAAGGAAATAATCCTTGTATTGCAGGGGTTTTTACAAACGTGCAATTAACGCAGACATATTACACTCAGACTCAGAACAACACTTTGTGGATCACACAAAGTATTGTCCTGCGTAGGAATCGAACCTACGGCCCTGGCACGGAAGGTCGGTATCTTAACCACTTCGCCATCTGTGCAGTCAAACTATTAATTTTATTTTTTATACCCCTTAGTCACACCTAAAGAAGTTTTACTTCAAAAGTTATCATTGATTTTATTTATAAGGTGGATCAATAATAATATATTTTTTTTTGGTTGCAGAAAAGTCGAAAGGGCAAATTCCCGAAGACTAGGTTCTCATGTATCGGCAAAGGGTCAGGTTACTACGCTGATGTGGAGACTGGATGTCAGGTAATATTATTTCTAATATCACTTTTATATTTATAAAATATCTGAACAGCTTAGCTCGTTATTTCTCTGTTATTATTATTGGAAAACATATTATTTTTTTATTTTTCTTCTTTATGGCAAGCAATGCCGGTGTCGACAATTCTGCCACTGACAAATGATGAGTGGAGAAACGTGTGTATAACAGTAAAACAATTTCGAACACTTGATTGAGATAAAGCTTGTTGTAAAACATATTAAGATTAAAAAAAAGAATTAATAAAAAAAAATATACAAAAAAAAGGAAAGCCAAACATTTTGGAATAGACTGTTCAATATCCCAACAGAGCTATATCTATTCTCAATGACAGCAACCAAATTTCCCTTCATATTCCAATAGTTTTCAGCCAAAGAAAAACAACGCTGGCTAGAAAAAATAGAGAAAATGACATTTTCAATAAATTAAACCTAGTTAGACTGATTTATCGCAACCGAAACCTGTATACTAAATTTATTTGTTGCTAATATTCGTGCAATATAAAAACATTAGCTCGTTTAAATATATTTCATACATCATACATAAAATATTAATGCAATCAAGAAGTTATTGTCATGTAGATACCAAGATGTTGGCGGACTGCACAAAGATTAACGATAAGGTGACCACACCTTATAAGGATACCATTATTCAGAATATAAGTAGGTATACAATATTACTAAATTTATGTAATAATGACCTTTAAATCTTCGATCGACTATGTCAGCTGACTCATATACATGCGAGTTGGGTTAACTATTACGTTTATATGTCAAGCGTAGCGAGACCTGCTACATAACTAATTATTTTCTCTGATATAATATCTTGTATTAATAATCAGATATAAAATCGTTTATTATATATAAAGCTTTATCCATGTGGTAAAGGAGTAATAATACAATTCACTATCCCCTATCTTAACCGTGGATGATCGTAAGAGATGACTAAGGTATATAAAACGCATATAACATCTATGCAAGAGAAGGAAAACTCAAAACATAATCCTATACCAGCGTAGTATAGTAAGTCAATTTCCCTCCCATTACGGAGGAGACTCGAGCCCTACAATGGGACAGATATGAGCTGGGATGGTGGTATAAACCATACGGGGACCACTCACATATTTATTTTGAACATTTTAAAAATCTTCCCGTGAACCATGAACTCTGTCAAATATTCGAAATGTCGGGCAATAAAAAAAAAATAAACGCGATAGGATATACGTAAAATTAGTTTTATTTCAAATATATTCGCGTAAACATCAAAAATTGTAAGTTTTTTATCACCCAATCGGAACGCTCTCGTTACTGAGATTTGGCAAGAACCTTAGGGCGTCTGTCCATTATTTGCATATTTTTTACTAATTTCTTTTTTATAAAATTGTATTTAGCGTGTGTTAGTAAGTATTAGCTCCAGTGTAACTAGTATAGAATACGCGATTTCGCTCAGGAATTGATTTGAGATTGCGTAATAATGGAATAAAATAATAAACTTTTAAATATAAAGGTACATACACACTTTTATAGTAAAATACGCTGTGTGGTTACGAATACTACCAAGCCTTGTTTTGCTGATGTATGTCGTAAAAGACGACTAAGAGTCTTACTTTTCTTTGGTCAACAATTATATTCCCATTAATCCCAAGGAGGGTTGGCGTCTGGCAGGCGGCCGGTCATACAACGAAAGAAGAGTACATATTGTATCGACCCCAAGTAATTGGGATAAGAGTAGGAGAATGATGATGAATTTTTATAGTAAAATAATTAATATCTTTCGTTACTTCTTAGCCAATTTTATTCAACTATAACTTTTAGTAAAATAATAACCTTTAGTAACTAATAATTATGCGAGTATAAATTTAAATAATAAATTATTTTTTGATTGAAAAATATTTGCCAAAGTTGAATTTATAGTCACGAATCTTTAGTAATAAAGTAATTAAAGAATTGCAACTACTTACTTTAATCTTTCTAAGTTTGTCAAATACAAAAAAAAAAAACAAAACAACATTTTTGAACTTTTATTTATAGACATCACCCTGCGCTAAGGAAATAATCCCTGTATTTTGGAGACATATTACAAACATGCAATTAACACAGACAAATCACACTCAGACTCTGAATAATACTTTGTGGATATAAAGTATTGTCCAGTATAGGAATAGAGCCCGTGGCACTACTAGTAAGGAACCTCGGTATCTAAACCACTACACCATCTGCGGAGTCTAGTATTTCTCCTTTCAAAGGATACTTTACAAAAAGTTTTTCATAATCATAAAAAGAACCTATGTCGGTTATAGCATTTTTTTTGGCGGCAGGCTACGGTGGGTTTACACTCCGCCAATCCGTTCGGGGCGAAGGAAGAAGCGGCGTACCACTCCGTAGACCCGCCCAACAACATACCTCTCGACGCCGTGTGAGTGGGCCACCGGAACACGGTCTCTGTCTTCGGTGGCCCACCCGGCATGTCTGGGTATAGCTGCGATGATTCTACGATTGCATGACAAAATGCATAGACATTCAATAACGGCAGTTGTGTTTGGTTTACTGGTGTAGTACCTATTTATTGAAGAATTTCGTTCTAATTATTAGATCATTTAAAAATATCAAAGGGCACCGTTTCGGCATAAATCTTTTTTAAACACAATAGAGATTTAATGGACATATTGTCTGAATATTGCCGTCCTTATGTTGGGCAACTTCTTTATAATGGGGGTGAAAATGACTAACTATACCACGGTAGTTAAAGATGTTGACACAGAGTAAGGTGAGTTTTCTTCCTCTTGCATCGATGTTACATTATATTCCTTAGTCATCTTTTACGTGTTATATGTTTGGTTTTTTTAAACTTTAAATATTTGCTGAAATTTATCTTAAAATTATGTAAATTATCATTACAAATCCATCCAAGAAAGATATGCAGATTACATAAATTTTGAGACGTGTTGAAACCCATTTTAAATGTTCGTTAACTCAAGCGCGGAAGTCTATTCGGGGCAGAAATATTGAATTCTGACAATAATGAAGTAATATAAATAATAATAAGTATAGTTAATAACAATTGTATGTATCTTTATGACAGTGAAGGTATATCGTTGAGTCAATTCAAACGAATAAGGTCAACCTTCATATTAATGTTTAATATAATAATATAATTTTAATTACTGCCAATTTTCCAAACTGAGCCTTAAATTATTATTATATTTATCTATCAAACCATTTATATATTTTTTTTGGATAGGCTATGACCCGGACACACGTCGCCCGTTCCGTCCGGGGCGACGAAACGGCAGCGTGTAGCCCCATAACCCTCCGTATCCTCATCGCCACTGGGCCGGCCAAAACTATTTATAATACCTGTATATGTAATTTGTCAAGATAAATTTAATCAATATTATCTTATACGTCCCACTGCTGGACTCGAGCTACCTTCACATCAAGAGGGGAATTGACCGGTCCATCACGCTGGTCAGACAGATTAGTGTAAGGTTTTATTTTGAGTTATCCTTGTCGATTATAATTTTTATATGCATTTTATCCTTTAGTCATCATTTACAACATCCACGCGCAAGATAGAGGGTGATGCATTGTACTCTTTCTCCATCACTACACGGAAAGATAAATGTTACATAGAAAAATATAAAAAATAAGCTTTTAACATAAAATTCGTATATTAAAAGGTATCAGATTTTAAAACGCTTGGTTCCGACCAACCGTTTTAACCGGCAACCGAACCCGAAGCAAGGCGAAGGCTAGTCTGAAGTAAAACTATTTTAACGGATTTCATCGCGGTTGGTTTAGTTTTTCATTTCTGTAAATTATTTCTCGGCAGCCACCACCTCAGCCAGAAGGCACGTGTAGCAATACATAACGCAGTGCTTGTCCCAACATTACTGTATGGAAGCGAGAGTTGGGTATGCAGAAAAGAGTATGATAGTAAAATTAATGCGGTCGAAATGCGATCTCTGCGGAAAATCTGTGGAGTTAGGCTGACCGACCGCATTCGTAACGACGACGTAAGAGAGCGAGTAGGTATGAAAGAGAGTATTGGTGTAAAGATGCGAAAGGGAATGCTCCGATGGTTCGGACATGTGGAAAGAATGCCGAACGAACGCCTGGTTAAGAAGATATACAATTCGAAAGTGGAAGGATGTAGGTACCGAGGGAGACCGAGACTAACCTACTAGACCAGATCGGTCATGTACTGAAGGAAGGTGGAGTCAAGAGTCTCCGAAACCGGCGAGCGTGTATGAAGAGAATTATGAATGTTGAGGAAGCGAGTGAAGTATGCAGAGATAGAGTTCTCTGGCACTCTGTTCTCTCTGCCTACCCTGCAAGGGATATGGCGTGATGATATGTATGTATGTATGTATTCTATGCATTTTATTAAATGTTATAACTTTGCCATTTAGTCAATTAGTAAGTTATTCAAAAGAAAACTTAACAAAATAATACTGACTCGTTTACCCAATGTGATATGGCATGTCAATTTATACCTTATAAATGTCTTTGCTCAATATTGGGGTAATGAAAGAGTTTGGAACTGAACACGGAACTTTTAATTTGATGATTTTTATATCTAACCATTGCACTATGAATGCTTTCGAATGCCCTTGCATTTCATAATGATTGACCTTCAAGAAGTTATTCTATAACGAGTATTAATACGCAAAACAAGGTTATATTACACATTAATTGTAGATAATTTAATAAAGATTACCCATAATTATAAGATATATTAAAATGATGATCATAGAATTCAAATAAACATTCTATACATTGGCTAGGCATCAACTAAGACGAATAATATCATTATTGTTACCCATGGTAGGCTTTTTAGCAAACGCATTTGATTTTATTACTTTCCTATTTACCTACTACTTATAAAAACCCGATTACCTATATATGTATACCTACTACTTACCTAATTTAGGAACTTTTAGGCTGTTTTTACGACAACTATAGCAAAATAGAAATAACACGCCTTTATTATAGCTAACTTTTGGAATAAAACATATCTATTATTACTAGCATTAGATTACTAGATTCTTTATCGTGAATTTTTGATTTTAAATACTTAATCAGTTGAAGAGTTAAGTTTTGTCTGCAGTAAGGAATTAACTTGCTTTGAGTCGCGATTTATTTAATTTCACGAATTATATGTGATTAATTTTTAATTCTTATTAAAAATATGAGTGAAGAAGATTAACATATACCTATACCCATTAATGGGGTAAAGTTTGAAATATGAAGAGATGTTATTGTAATTTGTTCTTCTTCTTCTTTTTTTCGTATTGGCAATCAGCTACTTCACGAGCCATTATTAAGCTGATATCAGACGGTTCATTTTTTGTTCATTTTTGTCTTTCATTTTGCATCTTTCACTCGAAGTGACGCATCTGAACACAAAATGAAACATTAGTGCCGAATGAATTCATTAGTGAAACGATCCAACAGTGTTGGATATTGGCATTCGGCATCTTTCACTCGCACTCCGAGTGAACAAGAAATGAACAGTCTGAACACTGAGAGAACTTTCATTCGGGTCCGGTCATTTTGTTTCAAGTTCTGTAGCCGAAGGACGTCCCGTGTTGATAATTTTCTGCGCTGCTTTGCACTGGTCGCACGCGGCAAATGTGTGTGTATGTGTGTGTGTTGATCGATCGAGTGGATCGATCAAAATACATTACATTTTTTGGAGAACTTTAAAAAGATTATTACAATATGAATCAGGATCTTCAACTGCTAGTTCTCTCAACAATGTATTTGATGCTACTAATATTTTTTTCTTTCAATCCATGGTAGCACCCATCACCGTCGACGTTTTCTTTACTTCTTTTTTGTCAACTCTTTGATTTTTTTTAGTGCTCTGGTGGCAAACGAGTAAGCAGCACACCTGTTGTTAAGTGTTACTGCCGTACATGGATCTTTACCACACTAGAGGTATAACTAGGCCGCTGCCTGCCAATAATCCCAAACCCACCCAGAAAGATGGGCTTCTGGCTCTCTAGCTCACGGAACGAAGCACAGCAGCATATTGCCACTGCTCAAGCGACGATTTTCTGCGAGAGTGTGGTAATACCCCGGATGACCCGGCCCACGGCTTTAGACATAAAACTGTCAACAGCGTGGTCCTACCACTAAAAAAAATATCAGTAAAAATTGATTAAATGATCATAAATTAAAGTAATTCCAAGACGCACGACTTCATTCGATGATATATTAAAAGAAATAAATAGTGAATGTTCATTTTTTAATCATTCCCTCTTAGCCGTGTGAACATAAAATGAAAGAAAAATGAACCATCACTCGAGTGAACAATCACTCGAGTGAACCGTCTGATATCAGCTTTACCAGTGTCGAGTTATAACTTTCTTCACGTGTTTAATATCTTCATGTTAGTTATTGTCCATCAGTAAGTCAAATCGTCACCATCAACATACTGTTGGCCACAATGTTAATAGTAAATTTTGGGAATTTTGATGAAAAACGAAAACGTTGTAAAGCACCTTTATATCATATTCACTACATTCCAGCAGTTCTGTCACATAACATTGCATAAAATGTAATCAAAATTATCTAATATAACACGTTAAAACACTAAAAAATCCAATATAATACACCATATGACGTTTTCAGATTCCCACCAAAAGTCCCTTGTAATATGTTAACGTGACCAATTGAATTATAATTTGAGGGTTTCTTAAATAAATTTAAAATTACTACTTACCAATATAAAAAAAAAAATCATTAAAAAAACATACCAGGCTCATTCGAGACTTATTCGATAAAGATTCACGACAAAATTTTGTATTATTATGTTTTTGTTTTAATTTAATTACATCCGATAAATACACTATTTAAATAAAATCAAGATTTATTTGTTGATAATTTATTTGAATAATAATAATAGGCATATAGAGATATAAAACAAGTTTTTTTCTAATATAATTTCAATAACAAAATAGAGTTTATTATTTTTACCGAATCAAGTATAGTTCAATCAGGTTTTAAATATAATGAATAATTAATAAAAACAAGTATTAAAAAGAGTTTAAAAAATTTTTAAATAGGTATTGTTTATAAAACTGGTCACACTAAGTTTTCGTCTACAATCTCCTTTAAAAGTTTATTTTTGGAAACACAAGGTCGTATATATTATCGTGATGATTGTCAACTTGTACCTAATATATTTTAGATTCAAGTATGCCTAGAATAATGATTTCTAATGTTTACGCGAGTATTACACATTAGAAATAAAACTATTTTTACGGATTTTATCGCGTTTGTTTGTATTTGATTTTTAAATTTCTTCGTTTCGAACACTTTACAGCGTTCTTGGTCTCGGGATGACTAAATATGAACGCTCTAAAGTGTACTACGAACTTCATGTAAAAAAAATCAAATACAAATGCGATAGAATTCGTAAAAATAGTTCTAATTCTATGTCTATGTCTAGAATATTAAAATTAATTCATTTATTTATTGTATTATCAAGATGGTTGATTGACAACATTGATCCACAAAAAAAAAATGGTCTGTGCTGGGTGTTCGATAAAGATTTACCGACGTATTTTTTACCGCTGAATACGAATATGAAGTCAAAATTGGTGGTTAAACTGCAAAAAACGGAGAAAAATAAAAAAGGTTCCGTACCCAAAGGGTAAAAACGGGATCCTATTACTGAGACTTCGCTGTCCGTTCGTCCGTCCGTCCGTCCGTCCGTCTGTCACCAGGCTGTATCTCAAACCTCGGGCGGCGCAGGCGTGAATATCTGCGCCTGATGCCGCCCTAACCGAGGCTTTCGGGTGATCGGACCGGGGAATAGGCCGGTCACCCGACGTGAGGCCACCGCGTGAGTACGACGCCCCGAAGGCGAAAGCTGTCGGGGCGTCGAAATGAGAGGAACCCGCGAGGGTAAACCGCCGGACGGGCCACCGATGACAAAGATCGGGTACCGGTGGCCTGCTCGCACGGTGAAGAGAGGTGTTTGTAGGGTGAGTCGCCTCTTCCGTCGCCCCAGACCGCTTTGGCGGGGCGCGACCACGTCCATAGTCCACCGCAAAAAAATAAAAAATAAAAAAAAATACAAAAGAATATCTCAAGAACGGTGATAGCTAGACAGTTGAAATTTTCATAGATGATGTATTTCTATTGCCGCTATAACAACAAATACTAAAAATAAAATAAAATAAATATTTAAGGGGGTCTCCCATACAGCAAACTTGATTTTTTTTAGTTTTACGGAACCCTTCGTGCGCGAGTACAACTCGCACTTGGCCGATTATTATTTTTTAAGGTGTGACCCCAATTTTGACTTCAGATTTGTATTCAGCAGTAAAATAATATGTTGGAATATCATTGTCGAACACCCAGCACAGACCACTTTTTTTTGTGGCGCTGTATACGGCAACCGTAATTCTGCTGTGTTACTAATGGAATTTAGAATAAACCTTTCTTGTCGTCAGCCTATGCTATGACGTAGTAACGCAAAGGCAGTCTCATAACGAAATGATTAACAAAAATGGTTGTATACAGTATATTTTAACGGAAATGGAACCGGAAACGGCTGCGGAAGTAAAAGCGTCAATACAGTAAAAAAGTTATTTTTGTTAAAATGGAATTTTTAATAAAATTAATATTCAAAGTTAAGTAGTGGTAAGTTATGTTTTATTAAAAACAATTCTTCATTGATAACTGGACTCCATTCTTTTAGAGGTTGTAAAAATTTCCTTATAAACGTTGCGGCAATAGAAACGGATATTGAAAAAACCTGCAAAACTTGGGCGATAGAGGAAATAAAAGCAAAAGCTTGTTGTATTACTACTGTGAGGATAATAATTCTGTTCTTACCAAGCTGATAATAAAAATCGCTTTTTCATTACATAGTGGTGACTATTCTGTGGTGATGGAGCAAGAATACAATTCACTAACTCCTTTTTAACCCACGGGTGTCGTGAAATATGCAAATAATGTGATAGGAAAAACTAAAAACAAAATCCTATAGACGGGTTAACCGTCTGATCAGCGTGGTATAATAGATCAATTTCCTTCCTATTTTAAGGAAAACTCAAGCCCAGAAGTGGATTGGAAATCTGATGATGATGACGATATTCCAGTATTAAGAATGAAGATTTTCAAAAGATTTAAGGGATTTTTAAAAGAATTAGAGCGATTTTTGAATTTGGATGTAAATATTTTGAAGAGTTGGTCAGCGAAATGCACGAAGTATTATATTTTACGTCTGAATCGAACCCGTGACACTTGGCACGGTACACACTGTAGATCTATATTTATATTATTACGCCATCTCTTTTAAATATCATATATGTATGATCCTCGCGAAGTCATAAGAAATCACAGAATACTCATTAATTAAACATATAAAAAATAATAAATTTTTGTTCGTACAATAAAAGAATCGCTCTTGCGCATCAATTTAATTAATTAACGTCCCACTTTTTGCGGTTTACAATGATAATTTGGTTTGTATTGTAGTGTGAATATATATATAATTACTGTATCTGTATTGTTAATGCTTTTTCTCACAAGTTAATTGATCGCGATAAAGATATCACGCTGACGTAAATACCGACAGTTGAAGATTGCTGCGCTTAGCGAAACCTAATGAAATATTGATAAATATGTTTTAATAATTAATTAAAAACTTGTTTAGGAATGAATAATGATTGCCACACGTGGGATTTGAATCCACGCCTATTAGAAAATAATCCACGCCTATAAAAAAACATGTTAAATGCTAAATCTCAGTCATCATCATTCTCCTACTCTTATCCCAATTGCTTGTGGTCGATACAATATGTACACTTCTTTCATAGTACATATTGTGAAAGTTATTGGGAATAGTTTTATGACCGGTCGCCTACCAGACGTCAACCCTCCTTGGGAATGTAATTGTTGACCAAAACGGCATCAGATGGAGTTGGCCCAGGCTGTTGTAAGGCTCTTAGTTGTCTTTTACAACATCCACGAGCAAAGTAAGGGTTGGTAGTATTCGTACACAAACACAGTAGTACACGTACACAGCACTAATGCTAAATCTCAGTAATTTGTTTTAATTAATTAAATATGTGTTGTGTATATATGTATATATGTACGAAATGTTGGAACCCAGCACTAAGATAATAATCATTGTATTGCGATGGACTTTACAAACATATAATTAACACAGACATATTACACCCAGACTCAGAACAACACTTTGTGGATCGCGAAAAATACTACTACGAAAAATACTACATAGCAATAAAAACCACGGCATTGGCATAGCAGGTTGGTATCTTAACCACTACGCCATCTGTGCATTATATTGGTTGTATTTTACTTTGAAATATATATTGTTAGCTATTAGTGGTAGGATCACGCTGTTGACAGTTCTCTGTCTACGTCCAGGGTAGTACCACACTGAACAGAAGATCGACGTATGAGTAATGGTAATGCGCTATTGCGTTTCGTTCAGTGAGCGAGAGAGACGGAAGCCCAACTGGGTGGGTTTAGGGGTTATATTGGTAGGCCTAGCTATACCCTTGGTATAGCAAAGGTCCATGGGTGGCAGTGACACTTACCATCAGGTGTATAACCTACAAAAAAAAAAGAATATATGTGATTTCAAATTTGAAACACTTATATAATATATAGAAAATTTGAAACACCTCTAACTAGCACTGAGCTGCTTTGATGATGGAGCTTGCAGTTAGAAGACGAAGACCTCGATTGTCTATTACTAAGCCCATAAAATCTGAGCATCAAATTTGGGCTTAATTAAGATAAATCTAATGAGTCGTCTTAACTCGTTTTGCTGATTAGCGTTATTATTTTTTATAACGGGGGTAACTTGAAATTTTAATTTATGAAATCTAAACAATTAAATAATATTCTTATGATTTCTATGTGATAAGAAGAATTTAATACATCCCTCCTTCGTTAAGCTCTTCCGTACCCATTTACTTATTGGCTGACTAGTCAATTTTGTTTTCCTGTCTCCCGCTTTGCCTAGGAGAGAAGTGGAATCATACTTGCCAACTTCCTCATCTTTAACTTTTTCTAATTAAATTTATTGCAGGAACAAGACAATTAAAATCATCTTCCGGGATTGCCTAAGGTCATTTATGTTAAGCTCGGTGTCATTTATGGAAACCATTGTTTATCTTAGCTTACAGGAGTTACAATGGTGGGAATGTGTGATGGGATTAGTCCCATAAAAGAAATACTATTTCTTCCTATTCTTTGGATATCTGTAAAATATTATTAAGGGTTATGGTATTCAGATAAAATCTATGCAAGAGAAGGACAACTCGATATAAAGCCCTATGCCAATACGTTTAGTAGGCCAATTTCACTTCCACTATTCCGATGACCGACTAGGCTGAAATGATAATAGTGATTAAAGATCTTTTTTTATTGCCTTTGGGGGCTAAGGAGCAAGCAGCACACCTGATGGTATGTGTTACTGCCGCTCATGGACCTTCGCTATACCAGGGTATAGCTAGACCGCTGCCTACCAAATAAAAACCCAAACCCACCCAAAAAATTAGGTTTCCAGCTCTCTCACTCACTGAAAGAAACACAGCAGCACTTTGCCACTGCTCAGGTATCGATTTTCTGCGAGAGTGTAGTGCTACCACGGACGGACCGGCCCGCGGCTATAGACAGAGAACTGTCCACAGTGTAGTCCTACCACTATTAAAATTTGATTTTATCTTAAAAATAGTTCTGTTTTATATGTACAAAATCATCTAGCTCCTATACCAATTACTTGTGGTCGATATATACTCGACATCCATCAACATATTAGAAAATCTTTGGCAATAGTTTTATGGTTGATCGCCTGTTTGACGTCAACTCTCCATGGGAATGTAATTTTTGCCAAGACCGCATCAGATGGAATTGATCCAGGTCGATATAAAGCCCTTGGGAGTCTTTTACGATACCCACGAGCAGGGTTTATAGTATTCGTAACCACACACTAATTATTTATTTAATTATTACAACTGTTACCTTATTTCATATGTCATACATATCTAGTGACTGGTACCTTAGCTAAGCTGTTGTAGCAACTTGTATTAAAGGTACCAGTTCGTTTTTCTAAATAATGAGAAATTATATGGTAACATTCAGTGAAATAAAAAATAAAAATAATGAATTGAAAAGTTTGTGTGAGTATGTTTATGTAGGTGTGTGAGTAGTATGTGGGTCTGCGTGTGAGTGTGTGAATGGTGTGTTAGTCTTTATATTTTATGGTAACTTATTTCTTGAGAGAACGTTAGATTGTGAGCATATTTTCTGTTTTGTCGTAATCCAATTTTAATAGATAATTTGTGATTGTCTTTTTGAAATCGTATTCTTTAAGTGTATATATGTTTAATGTCTTTGATATAATATTGTAAAGTTGTGGCCCTAAGTACCAGACAAACCGTCTACTAAATGACAGGGGCATTTATGGGGGTGACAGATTATGTCTTTACGACGCTTCTCGATGATTTTATATGGGGTGTTATGATGTTGGAGGGAGACTACAGTGTAAATAAAAAGCTGTCTGACGGTTAGTACCTCCCAAATTCTGTATAAATCTATTGTTGGAAAGAGACGTGGGTGAAAATTACTGACTTTCAGAACGGCTCTTTGTGCTCTCTCTAACTTTATCATGGATGTTTTTGGTGCACTACCCCATACTGCTATACAATAAGTGATGATAGATGATACTAATATATGTATAATATTCGCGTAAACATCAGGATTCTAGAGATGCGAGAAATGGCTCACTGAAAAGAAAAGAGAGATATAGGTCTTTTGGTCAAAAGAGCTATATCACTCTTTTAGCTCTTTAGTTCATTTAGCTCATATATATCCTGAGTTCATTTAGCTCATCAAGAGAGCTAGCTCTCTTATTGAGTTAGCTCATTTCATTTCAACTCGTTCGCGGCTCTAACTCTTTTGAATAGTTCAAACTCTGAACTACGCGATCATTAAGCGATAAGCTTGATATGCATGAGCGTGTAAATTTTGATTGGTGATCGCAGGATGAGATATAAAATATATTTACATAAAAAAAAAAAATTTAAAGGTCTGTTTGTAATTTAAATTTTTAAAAACAGCTCTTCACTAAATGCATATGGGCTGACAGAATCGACTGCGTCCAGTAACAGCTTGCACTAATAACTATTATTATTATTGAATATTGTTATTCAAGGCACTTTCGGTCGTCGACTACTCGCTGCTCGCACGACATGACGACGCGAGTAAAAGAGTCGATTGAGCCGTTGAACTATTAACTGAGCTACTGAGCTAATGTGAGCTAGATTGAAATCAAAGAGCTAGTTCATTTGTATCTCTCATTCAGGAGCTACCCAAGTCTACAGGATTCACAATACTTTAAAAATCTCTACTTTTTTTGGCACGCTATAGTCGGAACACTCCCTCCCGTTCTATTTAGGACGACAGAAAGGCGGCGCGTGGCGCCATAATCCACCATGTTCAATTCATCCCCATTACGCCAACTAGTATCGATTCCTTGACATCCGTGGCTGACCTGATTACCCTTTTGGGTACTATCTCCATCGACGGCCTAACAACAAACGTGACGGACTAAACTCCGGTCAAACCATCCACGGTCCGAGCTAATTAGGCGCACGTAAAACTCACACATGCATGGTCTGACACGATTTATATTGTAACTCATCACAATAAAAGCCAATAGAGTATATACCCAATTTATATATGTACATAATAACAATTCACACTTTGCAATACATCATGAAACATTACAAGTATCATTATATTTACATCATGTTAACATTAGAATACTAGTTTGGCAATCATTTTTCGCTAAGAATTACACACAGTACACCAAGTACTTGTGTTGTAAATGTTTTAACTAGTGACAATAGTTCGCACGATAATATTGCGATGTACTATTAGAATAGTACATTCACTTAATATTCGAGAATATTTTTTTATTGTCTTGACTGCTAAAGTCTGATTTATGGTTCCGATCGCGTGAAATCGATGCTCCGGTAATGCTTTTTTTTTATTGCTAGGCGCCGAAATCGATGGTACCCTGTTTTTTTTTGCGTTGGACTATGGACGTGGTTGCGCCCCGCCTAATCGGTCCGCGGCAACGGAAAAGGCGGCGCGAAACCCCATAAAAACACCCTGCAAACACCTCTTTTCGCCATGCGAGCGGGCCACCGGTACCCGATCTTTGTCATCGGTGGAAATCGATGGTACCCTGACTGCACAGATGGATAGTAGTTAAGATACCGGAAATATTCCTTGTATCGCGGAGGACTTTGCAAATATGCAATTAACGCAGACATATTACACCCAGACTCAAAACAACACTTTGTGGATCGCATAAAGTATTGTCCTGTGTAGCAAAAGAACCTCTGACATTGGCATGGAATGTCGGTATCTGTACCACTGTGCCATTTGTGCAGTCTTTTTTGAACAAAATTAATCTTTTATTATCTTAAAATCATTTGCAAATGTGGAACAAAGTCCTTTCACGGCTATTGAGGTTACAGGCAATTCGTAATAAATATACTTGTACTGGTTGAACTTGGTTCACTGTGTTCGCAACAACAAGTCATTACGTATCTACCTAATAATTATAGAAAAACAATAGGAATACGACTGAAAATATGATAGAAATATTCGTTGAAGTTAAAAATTTTGACGATCTTTTAAAATACGTATCTATATAAAAATATCAAAGATGCTTCTTAAGCTGTCTGACAGCAAACATAGTGCTTCTCGATTTGTCGATAAATTCAATTAAATTTGCAGAGCTGTTTTGGCATATGGGCATCTCAAACAGCATAAAATTAGAGTTTTTGTTTGAAGACAACAAGGCTGTATTAAGAAATAAATCCTTATATTATGAGGGCTTTCCGTGTGGTGACGGAGTGAGAATATAATTCACAACCCTCTATCTTACCCGTGGGTGATCGTAAGAGCCAACTAATGGATTAAATATGCATATAACATAAGACACTTGGAAAACTTGAAATATAATTCTATACTAACATGTTTGCCTAGCGTGGTATAATAGTAGGTTAATATTCCCTCCTAATGTGGGGAAGGCTCGAGCCCAACATTTATGAATGTAAGATTTCAAAGTTAAAGTTCTCGATGGATATAAATAATAATAAATAGAAGTTCCACTGCCCTAGTTCTGTTATCCAACTTTAGAAAAACATATCATTTCATTAAATAATCACCTTTTGCGACACTCACAAAAATGCAATACAATTATGACATAAATTAATTTAAAATAATTTCACAGACAATTTATTATGTTACGTTTGTAAAATTTATTAATATGTTATGTATTTATATCAATTTTGTTACAAAATAACTCGCGTAGGAAACTAATGGATTACAAAACATGAATATCCTTGTACGGTGTAGTATATATATATATATATATATATACCTACTATTGTAGGCGGGTTACACCAATGTACACAAAGCTACTCATGGCTAATATGATTCTACGGATCAGCTTATCTAATGCCTACAGGCACTATTAAGTTTATGGTTTCTGCCTACACTATTATTTACCAACAGAGTTTTTAGTACAATTCGTGACGGAGTAAAAAATATAATTCACTTCTTTTGATAAAAGATTACCAAGAAAATCTCTTCACCATAATTGTTAGATGTAAACCTCCCTCATAGAATGCCATAAAGCGCTATCCTCCCGCTAAATCCAACAAATGCCAGCAACATTTATCAAGACGTCTGTCCACCTAATGAGAGGGCGTTTTGTATTGAGTCTTCTGATACGTGGTCGGCAATCGGGAGTGATTTGTCTTGATCTACCACATAACAAATACCAAGAAATTTAATTAGATAATATAACTGTGAAAGGAAAAGAACTTGACATTAAAATTCTATAACTCGTCTAAGCGTTATGAATTAATATGTCAAATACTTTTCATGGTGGAATACGGTCAGGTCCATGAAACAAGAAGAGAAGAATAAGTAGATACAGAGCAACATTTTACTACTCGACTTATCATCATCACAGCTCATATATGTCCCACTGTTGGGCTCGAACCTCCTCCATAATACGAGGGAAATTAATCTAGTATAGGTACCACGCTGATCAGTCATGTTGGTATAAGGTTTTCTTTTCAGTTTTCCATCATTTGCAAAGATGTTATACACGTCTTATATCCCTTAGTCGTCTCTTACGATCACCCACAAGCAAGATAGCGATGGTAAATTGTGTTTTTACTTCGCACCACACAGAAAACTCGACCTAGAACTCTTAACAATGGGTAATCTCAAACTTTTGTGAATGACAACGATGTCAAAAGAAAGAATTTATATAAAACCATGGATTCGGTAACCGGTAGCGCATAACTGTTCGGTATTTAAGGTCAGGGTGAGCTAGTGCACTGAACGGTGTGAGCTCACGTGATTCAATCTCACAGTGAAAGTTAACAACTTTTGGATGCGTATACGTCTTTTATCTAAAAAAATCAATCACGAAATCATCCTGTTATATTTTAAGTCATATCGTCGTCCTATTCAAAAGTTTATTTCATTTAGGTAATTGTCATCGTGGGCCAACCTTTACTCATTTTGGGATAGTGGAATATTGGCGTGTTGCCCCTTAGTAACTCTTAAATCCAATAGAGCGCGGCATCAGTATGATTCCTTGATTTCGACAGGATCATCAACCTGGACTTATCTCTCTAACAGATGCATAATAATTTCTGATATTTACGTGAGTATAGAAATAAAATCAATTTTTACGCATTTTATATGATTTTTACTTGCTCGATGTTTCGACACAATTTCAGTAGTCATGGTTGCCACGGATGTCAAAGAAGCGGTACCAGTGGCCGGCTCAATGACGATGGGGAGGGAATACCGTGGGTTATAGGAACACGCGCCCCTTCTGTCGCCTCGCACGGAACGGGCGGCGTATGTCCAGACCTTATGGTCTACTAAAAGAAAAAAAAAAGCATTCATGGTAAAGGGAATCTTCATCTGTAAAAAAAATATTTTATTTAATAATATTCACCATTAGGCTAGCGTTGCTGTTGGATTATATATACTTACTGTTGCGTAATAAAATGCAACCGTCTTATATCGTCGGATGAAGCTACGGAACAGTTCGTTCACCTTGACCTTTCACTCAAACTGAATAAATATATAAGAGAGTTGATATATTCACAAGCTTAGCGATTTTATGATTACACGCTTTATTTGATTTTAATATTTATTATAAAATTTTATTTTTAAGGAGCAATTTAAATTAACAGAATAATATCGTTCTTGTTTTTTGTATATTTACCTTAT
Organism: Lymantria monacha; assembly: GCA_905163515.2. Classification (NCBI taxonomy): domain Eukaryota; kingdom Metazoa; phylum Arthropoda; class Insecta; order Lepidoptera; family Erebidae; genus Lymantria; species Lymantria monacha. The sequence continues at coordinate 32,825,170 of LR991090.1, read as the reverse complement.
CTACACCATGCTTCATGCAATCCATATATCTTTTCTCCGTTCTTGCCTTACCCTTAAAGCCTTCAACATTCATACTTAAAACTTTTCTCCCAACATTTCTTTCATCCCATTTCATCCCGTTTCATCACATCTCCATACCAAGTTTTGTAACATTTACACATCATACTGTGTAAATGTATATGTACAAGGTGGAGATGACAATGCGACAATAAATGAAAAAACCGACAATACTAGTGTATAGGAGTATCTTGAGACTATCTAAAAAGTCCTCACATGCATATTAAAAAAAAATATATTTTCAAACAAACTTTTTAATATAAATATTGAAACAAAACAGAACACCGTTTGTAAATATTAGTTCACTGACCTGTAATCCGACCGAGTAGATCCTTTCATTATTCCGCATGCATTAGGTACTTTTAATTTTCCTATCTAAGTCTGATGACACAGTATATATGGATCTTATTGATCAGGAATAAGGTATAATATGCATTAATTTGTATTGTGTATGGCGAATACTTTAAGTGGTAAACTGATATGTAGATATTATTATCGTTTATACCGATGCGGCGCGGGAGGTTTTTGATCATTTAGTGACAGCCTAATAATTTTAATTTTTAATACAGAGTGCAGAAAATGTTAATAATACAAAGTAAGGTGCTGTGACTAAACTATACGACATATTATATTCAAAGTTAGTATACCGGCTGGGCAAGTCATCAGATACACTAAATTAATATTATTGTCGTATTGTCGTATTCACCCTGTATAATATATGGAATACACATAAATACATACATACCATCACGCCATGTCCTTTGCAGGTTAGGCAGAGAGAACAGAGTGCCAGAGAACTCTATCCTTGCATACTTCACTCGCTTCTTTAACATTCATAATTCTCTTCATACACGCTCGCCAGTTTCGGAGACTCTTGACTCCACTTTCCTTCAGTACATGACGGATCTGGTCTAAGTAGGTTAGTCTCGCTCTGCCTCGGTACATACATCCTTCCACTTTCGCATTGTATATCTTCTTAACCAGACGTTCGTTCGGCATTCTTTCCACATGTCCGAACCATCGGAGCATTCCCTTTCGCATCTTTACACCAATACTCTCTTTCATACCTACTCGCTCTCTTACGTCGTCGTTACGAATGCGATCGGTCAGCCTAACTCCACAGATTTTCCGTAGAGATCGCATTTCGACCGCATTAATTTTACTTTCATACTCTTTTCTGTGCACAATCCATGGAGGACCTGGGTACCATGCTCAACGATCTCAGCAGGGTATCCCAACTAGTGGGTTTACGAATGAACATGGACAAGATGAAAGTCATGTCAAATGCCCATGTCATTCCTGTACCGGTCCTAGTTGGCAATGCGATTCTCGAAATTGTCGATCATTATGTTTACCTTGGACAAACAGTCCAGTTAGGTAGATCTAATTTCGAGAAAGAGGTCAGCCGACGAATCCAACTCGGTTGGACAGCGTTCGGGAAACTTAAGAAGATCTTCTCATCCAACATACCTCAGTGTTTGAAAACACAGGTCTATGACCAGTGTGTGTTACCAGTGATGACTTACGGCACGGAAACGTGGTCCCTAAATGTAGGCCTCGTAACCAGGCTCAAAGTCGCTCAGCGTGCTATGGAGCGGGCTATGCTCGGGATTTCTCTGCGAGATAGAATCCGAAATACGGAAATCCGCAGACGAACGGGTGTAACCGACATAGCACGAAGAATTAGCACGCTGAAGTGGCAATGGGCAGGCCACATCGCTCGAAGAACCGACAACCGCTGGGGAAGAAAGGTTCTAGAGTGGCGACCACGTACAGGACGACGCAGTGTGGGACGCCCCCCCACTAGGTGGACAGACGACCTAGTGAAGGTTGCTGGGCGTCGTTGGATACAGGCGGCACAGGACCGCACTCTGTGGCGTAAAATGAGGGAGGCCTACGTTCAGCAGTGGAGGGCAATAGGCTGAAATGATGATGATGATGATGATGACTCTTTTCTGTATACCCAACTCTCGCTTCCATACAGTAATGTTGGGACAAGCACTGCATTATGTATTGCTACACGTGCTTTCTGGCTGAGGTGGTGGCTACCGAGAAGTTGCCCCAATGCTCCGTTCACTCTATTTCCCGCATTCACTTTTCGCTCTATATCAGTGGTGTACCTTCCATCTCGGCTAAATCCACATCCAAGATATACAGATTCATCCACTTGCTCTAAATACGTCATTACCTATTGTTACTCTTACATATGTTCTGGCTTCATCTCTTTCAAAGACCATATATGGAGACCATATATGGATGTATAATATATGGAATACTATAAAAATAACCTATAAATTGGTTTAACAAAAATTGGTTTAAGAAATTAGCATTTGTTATATATTTTTTTTGTTTATATTGAAACGCTATGCGTATTAATATGGCAAACCCCTTACATACCAATAAAGATCAAAAGTGAAACTTTTGCTTTTCTTGAATTAAAATGATCGTTTATTTTATAAAAGAACTCAAAACCTTATCATTACGCATTATCCATTAACGTACTGATATCCAACTGTAGACCTTCCACTGATGAAGAATAAAGTCATTATTACTACGCTTGTCAGACGACTTGACGATGAATGTCATCAGACGATCTCGCCAGCATCGGCACCCCGTAAAAGCGAGTAAGGATCCGCTGTGGTGTTAGTGGGCATTCCCGTCACGCAGTGGCTGGTGAGTTCCATCCTTAGACTCTCCCCGGTGGGGGTAGTACGTAAATGCATTTCCATAGCGTGAACAAGAAAAGGCGAGTTGACGATCGCGAAAAAAAGGCTTTAGCACGGCTGTCCACTCATGTTCTTTTAGCAATTTATGAATTCAACAAGAAACATAGCATGTTTTTAATCATTCTAGCTGATATACGTCCTATTGTTGGCCTCAAGCTTCCTCTACAATTGGAGTGAAATTGACCTATTATACCACGCTGATAAAACGTGTTGGTATAGGGTTTTATTACAAAACTTTCTTCTCTTGCTTATGCAAGTAATCACACTACCCTCAACTTGAATGTAACATAAATATTGTAGTGTAATATATTATAAATATTAAGAATTAAAAATACAATCAACCACTCTCTGTTATTGCCCGTGGATGCTGTAAAAGACGACTAAGATTAAGCCTATAACAATGTGTAAACATTGTCGGGTACATAGCATACCGTCACCTTAAGACGTAAATATAATACGAAGTGAAATTTGCATGTCCTACAATTAGTCACGGTGGTGTAGTGGCAGCACGATTGGGCCGGAATCCCAATAGGCGCGGGTTCGAATCCCGCTTGTGACATCATTTTTCATTTCGTAATCGGATTTTACGACTAAGATGGTTAATATGTAGATAATATATAGATATTATTTTTACTTCCTAATATTTATGTTATATTACACTTTGGCGGCGGACTATGAAATGGTCACGCCCCGCTAAATCCGTCCGGGGCGACAGAAGAAGCGGCGCACGACCCCATAGACCCGCCCTACATGTACCACTCCACGCCGTGCGAGCGCGCCACCGGAACCCGGGCTTTGTCTTCGGTGGCCATGTTACATTACACTACAATATTTATCTTACATTCGAGTTGAAGGTGGTGTACCTTCTTTGCACTTAGTGTTCTATGTCTAAGAGAAGAAATATTCAACAGTAACTGCATTTCTCAATCCATCATGACTTATATATACAATGTTTTAATATTGTACATAAATTTGACCTGATGGATTAAGATAACATTTCTCCCTTAATATTTTAATATTATCCCTCTCATTGCAGAGAATGCCTTTGCTCAGTGGTAGTACGTAGGGATGAATAATAAAATCCGCCAAGTGCGAGTTGTACTCGCGCACGAAGGGTTCCGTACCATTATATATAAAAAACAAGTTTGTTGTATAGGAGCCCCCCCATAAATATTTATTTTATTTTATTTTTTGTTATAGCGGCAATAGAAATACATCATCTGTGAAAATTTCAACTGTCTAGCTATCACCGTTCTTGAGATATAGCCTGGTGACAGACAGACGGACGGACGGACAGCGAAGTCTCAGTAATAGGGTCCCGTTTTTACCCTTTGGGTACGACACCCTAAAAAAGACAATATTTATGTGAACATTTAAAATGCGTTTTTATCACTGCCCATTTCATCACCGATTCCTGTGACTATGATTTTTGTTAAATATTCTTAATTTCGTAACAGTAAAACACAATTAAGGCATTATATACCTTCCATCTATAGTATTGTCACTAAAAGTATTTTATTATAACAATGGATGAAATACCTCAAGCCTTTATCTAGATACAAACTATTAAAAAGTTACAAAACTATTTTTTTTAGATTAAATAAAAAATATTAAGTAATTATGTCAGTCATTGAAAAGGCACTCTCACTTAATACTTTAACAAAAGCAGTACATGACTGTTTTACAATACTCCTAATGTGACCTTTCATGGGTGCCCTAAGAGGCAACTAAGTCAAGGCACTTTGACAAAACTATTGTCAATTCACGGAGAGCCGCTCGGAGAAATCTAAAAGGCTTAACTTGTTCAAATTCATTGCTGTCTATATATCTATTGTAATTGTCATTGTATAGACGACGTAGTGCTTCCGCGTAGATGGCATAGTGGTTAAGCCACAGACTTGCCGTGCCAGTGCCGCAGGTTCGACGCCAATTCGGGACAATACTTTGTGCAATACACAAATTCTTGTCCTAAGTTTGAGTCTGATTTGTGTCCGTTTAGGTGGTACTTACCCCTGCTTTATAGAATTATTTCTTTAATGTAGGGTTGCCTTTTAAAAAACAATATCATAATTTGCTTGGGGCATTTAAAAGATTTTTGTACGCTCTAAAACTCATTATCATCTCAGCTCATATATGGCCCACTGCTGGGCTAGTGCCTCTTCCATAATAGGAGGGCAATTGACCAAATATATCAGGTTCATTAGAGAGGTCGGTAGCCCGCTCGCACGGCGAAGAGTTGCACGATGGATCTATGGGGTGACGCGCCGCCTCTTCCGTCACCCCGGACTGATTTGGCGGGGCGAGACGCATCCATAGCAAAATAAAAAAGTTTGATTAGACAGGTTGATTTTTTTGTTGCGTATGGTGGCAAACGAGCAGCACACCGATGGTAAGTGTTACCGCCGCCCATGGACCTATGCAATACCAAGGTTATAGCTAAGCAGCTGTCTACCGATATAAACCCCAAACCCACCCAGTTAGGCTTCCGGCTCTCTCGCTCACCGAACGAAGCGCAATAGCATATTGTCATTACTCAGACGTCGATCTCCTGCGAGAGTGTGGTACTGCCCCGGATGGACCGGCCCGCGGCTGTGGACAGAGAACTGTCAACAGCATGGTCCTACCGCTAATAAATTATTTAGACTTTTATTTCAAGTGTATACTCTAGACGTCAAATCTCTAAGCCGTCTCTAACATCGGAGAAGATAGGAAGTAGTGAATTTTATTCTTGTTCCGTCACCACACGAAAAAAAAATAGTTTATAACATGGAGAATTAAAAACGTGCTAAAAATAAAATAATAATCTATTTTAGTAAAAGTTTTTTTGGTTTATACCAAAAAATAGTGAACCATGCAATTGACCTTATAATGCCCTATTCAAATATATCATGACATCCGTAAAACAATCGTGACAGGGCTCACTCTTGGAATGAGGAAGAGATTTGACCTTGACCGGTCAGACCGCTGAGCGCCTCTTCTTTGATTTGATCTAATATTAAAATAACAAGCACTTATTCACTTGTCTATGCTAAAGAAACAATACATTTTATCTCTAATAGTTTTTTTAAGTTCCGTATTCAAAGGATGTTAAAGGAATTTATATATCAAAGTAATATTACGTCATCATGATCGTTATATATTAATTTGTTATAATATCGTTATTTATGTAATTACGTTTGGTGACGAAGTAAAAATACAATTTACCACCATCTATCTATCTTACCCGTGGGTGATCGTAAGAGACAACTAAGGGATATAAATGAACTAATTAATACCCTATTAATTACTAATTTGATAATGTTTATTAGAAACTTTATTGGTGACAGTGTTCATATTTTCTTTGTTCTTGTAAATTAATTATAATATTGTATGTTTTTTCGCCTCAATAAATATATAACGCATGGAAGGGATACATGCATATAACATCTATGTAAGAGAAGGAAAACTCGGAACAGAATCCTTTACCAGCACCTGTGACTTTGAGTTATGAAAATAACTTTATTTTTCTCTTAAATAGTCATACATATGACATGTTTTTGTAAATTTTAATTATTAGGAATTGCTTCCTGTACGTACCTGACTTACTGCGTATAAAAAAACCATAAACCACACCATTAATATCCATCCAGTTTTGACTTTATCCAGTTTCAAAACTCGTAAAAAGAAGTGGAATAACTCCTGTGACACAAACCACATTTATTTATTACGTAATAAAACATTACACAGTTCTTTTTACAACATTTTATGTAAACAATTTACCTGTTTTAGTTTTGTTTTTAAAATTAAAAACCCTACAAACTTGTTAGGAAAACTTGAATTTCTAGAGTTAACCATAAAAATGAAGTAATTCGAGTTACACTGCGAACTTGATATGACAATATGGCGAGTCGTTTGTTATTGTTTTTATTTTATTTTTTTATTCATTTCTTTTTATTTATTCTCGCACATAAATTCTTACATAAAAATATATCACATAATTATACAAATATAAAACTATTAACTCAACTAAAAGACGCTGTTTAGTACAAATTAAAAAGTATAGATATCCTTGAAATCGATCGCAGCGCCTCCTATTGGCTTTAAATACATGTTTCTATTGTATCTTTGCATTATTGTTTTTCTAATGAAATTGGATTGGGAGAAATCGGTTGGAGAATTTCGAAGTTTATAACATATATATATACTTATACTTAAGTAGAAACTATTTTTGTGTTTTCAATATATTTATAGCCTAAACAGATATTTTGACTGCACTGATGGCATAGTGGTTAAGATACCGACCTTTCATGCTAGTTCAGTGGGTTCGATTCCCATGCAACAATATAACACACCAACAAGACAATACTTTGTGCGATCCACAAAATGTTGCTCTGAGTCTGGGTGTAATTTATATTCGTTAATTGCATGTTTATAAAGTTACCCGAAATACAAGGATTTATTTCCTTAGTGTAGTGCTTAAAAAAATTGTCAGACAGTGTCGCCAAAAACAGCAATATATTTTATAAAGCCTCGAGTTGTTAATACAAAGAAAAATTAAACGCTACTTAATACATATATCAAAAAATATTTACTAAATATAATATAAAGTGTGTTTTTCCGGCTGACGACCTAATAAAAACATTATAGATGCCATCCTTTACTATCCTGTGACGTGGTCCCTGGACGTAGGCCTCATAACCAAGCTCAAAGTCGATCAGCGTGCTATAGAGCGCGCTATGCTCGGGATTTCTCTGCGTGATAGAATCTGACGGAAATACGTAGAAGAGCAAGTTTTAAGTATGAATGTTGTAGGCTTTAAGAGTAAAGGAAGACCAAAGAAAAGAAGGATGGACTGCATGAAGCATGACATGGATAAATAGGGAATGACTGCAGAGATGACTTCTGATGGAACTGTATGGAAGAAGAGGACATATTGCGTTGACACCAAGTAACTGAGATAAGACCAGGTTGATGTTGATGATAATGGGAAAGAAAGATAGTACTGATTTGCATTCTTATTTCAGACATACATCGATAATAGTGGTAGGACCACGCTGTTGACAGTTCTCCGTCTACAGCCGCGGGCCGGTCCGTCCGGGGTAGTACCACACTGAGCAGAAGATCGACGTCTGAGTAATGACAATGTTCTATTGCGCTTCGTTTGGTGACCGAGAGAGCTGGAAGCCCAACTGGGTGGGTTTGGGGCTTGTATTGTTAGGCAGCGGCCTAGTTATACCGGTCCATAGACGGCAGGGACACTTACCATCAGGTGCGCTGTTTGCTCGTTTGCCACTATAAGCAATAAAAAAAAATGCCTTTATATAAATATAAAGTTTACCACACTCCAAAACTACCAAAATTAGTTTCTTTGGCCTACTCAATTTGATACAATCTGTGGCTATATATTACGCAATCAAATAACAAAATAAACTTAGTACGTCTCCATCGTTTGGTTACGTTTGCAAATATTTTTACACGCATTAAGAATTTGTCGCAATTACGTGTTGTGCAATAATCTAGGTCTTGTATGTTATTATTATTATAATACAATTATATCTTAATGACAGCAACACTCGTCGGGGTTATTGTGTCAATGTGTTTGGTAATATTAAAATCTTAATCTGTTATTCTTGAGTTTTTTTTTATAGATACTCGTACATCCTGCACTAAGGAAGTGAAACTTTTATTGCGAGACTTTACAAATAAACAATTAGCGGGTATACATTACAGCCAGGCTCGGAATTAAAATTTTTAGTTCGCATAATATATTGTTTTACGTGACAATTATCCGTGTGGTGACGGAGTAAGAATACAATTCACCACCCCATATCTTAGCCGTGGGTGATCGTCCGAGAAGACTAAGGGATATAAAATGCATATAACATCGATGCAAGAGAAGGAAAACTCGAAACAAAACCCTATACCAACACGTCTGACCAGCGCGATATAGTAGGTTAATTTCCCTACCATTACGGAGGAGGCCCGAGCGCAACAGTGGGGACATATATGGGCTGTGATGATGAATGAAGATGACGTGAGAATCTGGCCCGCAGCACTAGTACGGTCGATATCCAAGCCACTAGGCCATCTGTGCAGTCGATTATTTTGCACATTACTATTATGGTTATATTTCTTTTTTTTCTATAAAGACACCACTTAGCATAAAGGAAATAATTCCTGTATTGCGGGGTCTTTACATACATGCAATTAATTACACCCAGACTAAGAACAACACTGTGGATCGTACAATATATTGTCCTGCGTGGGAATCGAACCCACGGCACTGGCACGGAAAGTCGTTATCTTAACCACTACGCCAGCTGTGTAGTTTATTATTAGTTGTATTATTTATTTTATTCTTTAAATTTCACAAAGTAAACAATAATAGTATTAATTACAAGCCCCAATGCCGGACTCTCGCCTCTTCTACAATAGGAGAGGCATTGACCTTCAAGTACTCCGCTGGTTAAACGTATTGGCATAGGGGTTTATTTCGAGATTTCCTTCTCTTTCATAAATGTTATATGCATGTTATAACCCTTATTCATTTTTCACGATATCCATGACAAAGATGGTATAGGGAGTTGTATTTTTACTTTTACTCTAAACGGAAAAGATTTTCTTACAGTATCTACTATAAAAGCAATGAAAATTATGAATAGTTTGAACATGTACTCGTAAACTTACCAACACTTACATGCTGTGTAGTAGCAGCTACGAAGACTATCAAACCTTACTTTGCTCGGGAATATCGTTAAAGGCGAGAGCTTTATAACGACCTGGGCCAACTCTATCTGTTGCTGTTTGGTCAACAAATACATTCACAAGGAGGATTGACATCATGGACGACGCCCCAACAGCTATCGGGGCATTGACGAAAGGAACCCGCGAGGGTAAACCGCCGGGTGGGCCACCGAAGACAAAGGTCGGGTACCGGTGGCCCGCTCGCGCGAAGAATGGAGTTGCACGGTGGGTCTATGGGGTCACGCGCTGCCTCTTCCGTCACCCCGGACCCATTAGGCGGGGCGAGACGCATCCATAGTCCAACGTATAAAAAGAAAGGGTTGACATCAGGAAGGCGATAATAAAAGTATTGCCAATAACTTTTGTAATGTATACGATAGAAGAGGTATGAATATATGTATGCATCGACCTGAAAAGTAATTGGGATAAGAGCAGGAGAATGATGATTGGAAAATTATTTACTTTGTCATATGTCAATTTTAGTTTATTTACGAGAACAGAATAATGTAATTGGTTTAAGCGCAATCGTTTATAGCTCATATAAATCGCCTATTGTGTTTGAAATTTTAATTTATGACGTATTCATGTTTCGCTATCGATTTTGCAATCGTTATTAAGTTACATACATATCATCACGCCATATCCCTTGCTGGGTAGGCAGAGAGAACAGAGTGCCAGAGAACTCTATCCTTGCATACTTCACTCGCTTCCTCAACATTCATAATTCTCTTCATACACGCTCGCCGGTTTCGGAGACTCTTGACTCCACCTTCATTCAGTACGTGACCAATCTGGTAATTTATTAAGTTATCTGTAGATATTTGACTTTACTCGTGGAGTCGTTTCTTTCTGTATTCTATTTTAAGGGATTATACGTATTTTGATGATTTATATATTATTTCCGTGTGGTGACGGAGTAAAAATACTATTCACCGTGGTTGATCGTAAGAAACGACTAAGGGATACAAACGTATATAACATCTATGCGAGAGATGGAAAACTCGAAACAAAACCCTATACCAACACGTCTGACCAGCGCGGTATAGTAGGTTAATATCCCTCCCATTACGGAGGAGGCTCAAGCCCAACAATGGGATATTTGTGGCCTGTGATGATGATGATATTTTTTTCCTTATTAGTATATATATTTCGATTACATGTATTTCAATTTCTTTTGTGAACATGGAGGCTGAAAATTTTATATTCTTAATTATCTTGAGAGTACCTTTTCTTTTTAGAAATAACGAAGATCTTCTTATCGCTCATAGAATGTTTGATTGAAATATAAGGGCGTTATCGGTCATGTTATGAATTTATGCAGTTAATTATGAAATTGTCTGTATAGTTGTTAATGACAACATTAAATCTATAGATTTTACAAAACAGTTGATATACATTCATCACCATCATCACAGCTCATAAATGTTCCACTGTTGGGCTCGGGCCTCCTTCATAATGGAAGGGAAATCAATCTACTACACCACGCTGGTCAGACGTGTAGGTATAGGGTTTTGTTTCGAGTCTTCCTTCTCTCGCATAGATGTGATATGCGTTTTATATCCCTCAGTCGTCTCGTACGATCACCCACGGGTAAGATATGGGGTGGTGAATAGTATTCTTACTCCGTCACCACACGGAAAGATATACATTCGTTATACACAATTACAAGATAGGAGAAGACAAACACATAACATCTGTGTTGTTGTCATTAAAAATAATACATTGCATTCTGAATTTCTGACCCCATATGGATTGGGTTATAGATGTGTGACTAATTATTATATAAACAGTATAATATAATACATATGTATATATACAAAATGGCCATGAACATAATAAATAGCAGAAGCTAAAATCCATTCAAAGTTCCTGACGCGTTTTGTCGGAAGCCACGTTTCCATTATAACGATTATATCTTAAGAGTTATTTCCTTAGTTTTCATACTTGCTAAATGACTTCAGACGTAATGACGTCACCGATGTAGGTACAGTATATTAGGACGAGTATGTTACAACAGCCACTTTAGTCTAGGTCGGACTTATGCCCAACAGGCCTAACAATCTAGGTTAAGTAGAAAATATAGTTACTGAAATTTTGCATTTAACGTGTTTGAGTATTTATAAAAACTTGATTACGAGCGAAAAATGATTTTAACACATGGGACTTGAACCCACACCTATTGGAAATCCATTCCAATCATGCTATCACTTACACCACCGTGATGACATTCAATTTTCGGCTCGTATTATATAGAAAATATAGTTTTATCAGTTTCAGCCAATGAAAGAATAATTAGAATATGAAGGTATATAGGCATTTGGTTACTGTCAGCAAGAATAGAAATAGCTCAGTAAGGAAATCGAGTAGTTTATCCATACAGCCCCGATCTGGTCCTTGTTTTCCCTTTTTTCTTATTTTTCCTTTTATTTTATTTTTCTTTTTATATACCTATATTTTTAATTTCGTTTTTCATTTTTAATTTTATATCATTAATTATTATTGATATCTAAACATTTTTTCAGGTGTTACAACCTGAATAGAGTCTTATTGGCTTTTTTTCCTTACACTTTTTTATTCCTTGTGATAGCAAGCGAGCAAACGGCACACTGATAGTAAATGTTACTGCCGCTCATGAACCTTTTCAATACCAGTCTCTCAATCTAAACCCTATCCGTTGGACAACTGGCACTTTCGCTAACAGAACGAAGCACAACAGCTTATTACCACTGCTATAGACGTCGATTTTCTGCGAAAGTGTGGTACGGACCGCTGCGGCTGCAGACAGAAAACTGTCAAAAGTTTGACACTACTACTAGTAAATTAAATTAATGATTTCTTAGTCGTCTTTTACCGATGAGCAAGAAATAAATAGTAAATTGTATTCCTTCATTTTCATGAAAATATATCCCCCAGTTACAATATTACGATAGATAAAGTACAAATATTTGTTCTTATATGCAAAGGATAACATTTATAAATACATTTATTAGGGAGCAGAACATTATGATTATTTCTTCAATACAGTTATATGCATCCACCCATCGTCTTATCAATCTTCCCTGTTAGATACAAGCCCTTCAAGGATAGAACAATGCGTTAATCACCAGATTTGATATTTATGTTGATTTTCTTAGCTGACTTTTAGATTACCCAAGACATAACTAGGGAAAACACAGTCTATTCTCACCACAGAACGGCAAAGGGGAGGCATATACATATCATGACTTTGTATTCGTGTCCATCAGGTAATTTATCAAATTATCTGACGGAAAATTAGAAACACAAATAGTGGTACCACGCTGTTAGCAGTTCTCTGTCCATAGCTACGGGCCGGTCCATCCGGGGTAGTAACACACTCTCGCAGAAGATCGACGTCTGAGTAATGGCAATGTGCTATTGCGCTTCGTTCGTTGAGCGAGAGAGCCGGAAGCCCAATCAAAGGTCCCATGGGGCCAACACTTACACTTACCATCAGGTGTGCTGCTTGCTGGTTTGGCACCATAAGTAAAAAAAAAACACTTGGCAACGTGCTATTGTGCCTTCGGTTATGGCAGAGAGCCGGCAGCCTCATTTTCTGGATGGGTTTGGGGTTTTCTTTGACAAGCAGTGGCCCAGTTGTGCCCCTAGTATTACCCTTGGTAATACTGCTATCATAAGCCTTGGCTTATGATACTTCTGGCATTACCAAAGCTTATGAGTGGCTGCAATACTTACCATTATGTGTGCTGTTTGCTCATTTAACACCTTAAAGTTTAAAAAATATACATCGATGCTTCTGAAATGAAAACGCTTGATGATAATTGACCTAAGAGATCTAAGATGCTAAAACAAACTAGGTTTGAGTTATGTAAAGAAATATTAGCTCTAAGCTAAAGAAATATAATGACTCATAATTGTTCTTGATTACCAGGTATACCACATGTGCGACGGACTCGGCAGGCAGTTCAGCTACAAATGCCCCAATATGACCCTGTTCCAACAGCGAATGCTGATCTGCGATCATTGGTATATGGTCAACTGTTCGATGTCTGAAAGGGACTTTGATGCCAACCTACTAATTGGTGAGTTCTTTTCCTTCTTTTTTTAATTGTTATAATCAGTATTCTGACTTCTTTCTGACTTCACCTTCTCCTTTTTTCTCGTACGTGTCGTAAAAGACTCAGGGATATGGAGATTACATTTATGCAATAAAAAAAAACCGAAATTAAATCGTATACCAACATGTCTTATCAGCTTGGTATAGTAATTCCCTCTCGTTTTAGAGGAGACTCGAGGCCAGCAGAGAGGTACATATAGTGATGATCTACCTGTTGTATCTAATACCAATGTTGCTAATGGAAATATATTTCTCTTGTTAATTTTGTACTAAGCTTTAGTTCGATTTTTTTCCGAAAACTGTTTTTCTTTTTAAATATCTTTAGATATTTTTCTGTAAATATTTTAATTTAAAACTTAGCTTTAATTGTACATATTAATTAAAGAAGTTATATTTAGTTTATTAAAATAATTTCAGTATGTAAATAAAAAATACAGAACAAATTTTAACTGAAACGACTACTAAAAAATCCGAATATATTTCTGTTGCAGCAACATTGTTTTTAATTTTATAATTTTATCCACAGTTTAAAAAAAAATAGACCCACAGAACAATAATACTATACTTCGGTCAAAGCTCCATTAGATTAGTCTAAACAGCACATACTAAGCACTCAATAAATTTGCATTTATTGCAAATAAAACCTTCATATAACCACTAAGATGACACGTAATCACACATTATCTTATTTACGAGATATGCCTGTAACGAGTTACTAAATTGGATGACCAAAATGACATAATATTTATCAAACATATGCGACATGTTTTTTGTACACAATGGCCAAGGAGATGATAATGTACTAAATATTGGAGGTCTTCGCTATTGTACACGTTATATTGAGTATTATAAAGTTCTATATAATATTTACTAAGTTATATTTTTGATTGGTTTACATTGTGCTGTATGAAATGTAGACCGGTCTACTTTTTTTTTTATTGCTTTTAGTGGCAAATGAGCAAGCAGCATACCTGATTGTAAGTGTCACTGCTGCCTATGGACCTTTTCAATACTAAATCTAGGCCGCTGCCTACCAATGTAAACCCCAAACCCACCCAGTTGGACTGCCGGCTCGGTCCGTCGATCTTTTGGGAGATTGTGATACTACCCCGAACGGACCGGCCCGCGGCTGTAAACAGAAAAGTGTCAACAGCGTGGTCCTACCACTATTCTTGCTGGTTAAACAAATTTTTGGGTTTTTTTTTTACTACAGTTCAATTTATGTGTGTGTTCGTATGGTGACGAAGTAAAAATATACTGCAATACTACCTACCTTACACTTGGGTTTTGTAAAAAATGACTTAGAAATATAATATGCATATATGATCTATGCAAAAAACCGAAATATAAATATAATTCTAAACATGAACTGACATAATACTGAAATGCTAAATATTGTAATGTATATGCCTATATGGAATAGACTGACCGAACCGAGCGATTAGGCTGAATTCAAAGGAAGAGATTAGCATACTCACAGACTCAGAAAACAATGTGACAATGAATTACTTTCAGAATTGTTTGAAATTACGAAGACAAACAATTTGAGTGGTAGGACTATGCTGTTGACAGTTCTTTGTCTACAGCCGCGGGCCTGTCCGTGGGGGTAGTGCCACACTCTCATGCTGTTGCGCTTCATTCGGTGAGCGCGCCGAAAGCCCAGCTGTTTGGGGTGTGTTTGGGGTTTCTATTGGTAGGCAGCGACCAAGTTAAACCCTTAGTTATTGCAAAGGTCCATGGGTGGCAGTAACACGCTCGTTTGCTACCATATGCAATAAAAATAAAAATAAACTGCCTAACCATAGAAAATAATTTATCTAAATCTAACTTATAATTTTTGAGATTGATGTGTCCAAATACAGAAACAAATTCTTCAATTGTAATATAGTAATAATGGTCGACGCTTCAACTTGATACCACCGTTACCTTTTTTTACTACTGTACACCGTAGCAGGGTTTATCCACTTCACTTGGAAACGTTATGGACTTCAACTGTACGTTTTATACTATCATTTCTCCCACCTGCGTTCAGGATCTGGAATAAACTACTTGCTGCTTTATTACCCGAGCGCTATGACATGTCTTTCTGTAAAGAAGAGCACTTTCTTTACGGTAGGTAGCAGTCTATATATTATAGCTGCCCCTAGCTCTAGTATTGCTAAGATTCATTAGCGGCAATATCACATACAAACGGGAGTACTGCTTGCCCGTTTGGCACCGTATGTAATGAAAAAAAAAACCCTCTATAAGCGACAGTTCCATGTTCTTTTAAGTAGATATCTTGCTTGTCCATAGTGAAGGTAACAAAAATTACTAATTTCATTTAAAATAAAACTATTTTTATGGATTCTATCGCGTTTGTATTTGATTTTTATTTTCTCAACAATTCGAGTACTTTACAACGTTCATGATCCCGGGTGGACTGTAAACTGTAAAGTGTTCGAAACGTCTGGAGATTAAAAATCAAATATAAACGCGATAGAATCCGTAAAAATAACTTTTTTTCATATCTGCGTGGTGACGGTGTAAGAATACAATTGACCACTCCCTATCTTACCCGTGGGTGATTGTACGAGATGACTAAAGGATATAAAACGCATATACCTAACATATATGCAAGAGAAGACAAACTCGAAACAAATCCCTCACACACACGTCACACGTCTGACCAGCGCGGTATATATAGTAAGTTAATTTTTCTCCCATTTACGGAGTGCGACATATATGGGCTGTGATGATGATGATGATGAACTTTATTTTAAGTATGTAATACTCGCGTAAACATCACAAATCATTAGTTTTAATTTCAGTTTTCGTTATCTTCACTCCTAACACGATGGAAAATATACAAGTAAATCTTATTAATTTCATATATCTGTCTATAATATATAACCACGTTAAATGATTAATTTATATGCAAAACTTTACAAAGTCTATCACGACTTGTAATAACATATGTGTCAGTCATGTCATAAATTATTAATAAAATATATCATCACTGTTTGTGCTGCTTCGTTGGTTGCGTAAGTTAATTGCTAAGAGTAAGGTCCTCGTTTTAGAACCTAATTCGAGCGGAATTTATTATTGGTTATATTTTTCTTCAACCTCAATCTTCGCAAAGGATATGCGGCTCATAGATGTGCGCGGACATCCTATAACCATTAGCCAAAAAGGTTGGTATGCATTAGAATTATTTTACAATTTGCGTTCATTGTCATTACAAGACCTTTTTTTTTTATTTTTATTTTATTGGTGGGCTATGGATGCGTCTCGCCCCGCCAAATCGGTCCGGGGTGACGGAAAAGGCGGCGCGTGACCCCATAAGGTGGGTCACCTTCTCTCTTCGCCGTGCGAGCGGGCCACCAGTACCCGATTTTTGAGTCATTACAAGACCTAGCTGTGTGGTTACGGCTAAGAATACTACCAACCTTTACTTTGCTAATTACTTTACTTTACTTACCTAAACCAGATTGGTCACGTACTGAAGGAAGGTGGAGTCAAGAGTCACCGAAAATAGAGAGAATTATTTATGTTGAGGAAGCGAGTGAAGTATGCAAGGATAGAGTTCTCTGGCCCTCTGTTCTCTCTGCTTACCCTGCAAGGGATATGACGTGATGATATGTATGTATGTCTTTCTTTGCTCGTGGATGTCGTAAAAGATGACTAAGAGCCCTATAACGACCTAGGCCAACTCCATCTGATGCCGTTTGGTCACAATTGCATTTCCAAGGAAGGTTGACGTCTGTCAGGCGGCCGGTCATAAAACTATTGCCAATAACGTTCACAATATGTACTATGAAGTAAGAGTACATACTGTATCAACCTCAAGTAATTGGGGTAAGAGTAGGAGAACGATGATGTCATTACCAGACCTGAAGGAGGAGTTTTATTTATTACCATGAAAGCTACAAAGTGTTCGAAATATCAGCAAACTAAAAATCAAATACATCGTTTGCCAATTTTTCAAACACTTGGTTTTTGATTTTGACGTTCTGGAGGCACCACAAGAGTAAGATTTCCTTATATCCTATCCTTTCTTGCTATGTGCGGTACAATGATCACCCGTAGCAAAGTTCGGACTCTTGCTTCCTTCCTTCCAATTCAAAATTATAATAGATTCTCGTCATGTATCGTCTATTTTTTATCAATTATTTATTAGTATCCCTTAACCGCGAGAGGCCGGTACCCAAGATTAGTATGTGCATATATGTGCTAAGAAGAAAAGCAAAACCAAGAAGATATAGGAAGTCCAATGGTGACATCAGTGACTAAATAATTGAAGGTCTCTCGTGATTTTTTAATTTGATATCAGCTAAGGTTTTTGGTTATACACGATATGGCACCTGAATACTATCATTTATATCATATACACTTGACACTGAAGAGAAGGAAAACTCGAAATAAAACACTATACGAGTTGGTATATATCATAGCAGCGGTATAGTAGAACAATTTCCCTCCTATTAAGGAGGAGGCTCGACTCCAGTACACGTATATGAGCATCAGCTTTTCGGCATTCACGGCTGGACGTGGGCCTCCCTCATATCTTACCACAAAATTCCGTCTTGCCGCCCGCATCCAATGACTCCCAGTAACCTTCACCAGGTCGTCGGTCCACCTGGTTGGTGCGATCAACACTGTGACATCCGATGCGCAGTTGCCACTCGAGAACCATTTTCCCCAATGCTTATCGGTTCTTCGAGCGATGTGGCCTGCGTATTGGCACTTCACCGTGCTAATTCTTCGTGCTATGTCGGTTACACCCGGTTCTGCGGATTTTCGTATTACTTATTCTATCTTGCCAAGAAATTCCGACCAGTACGCGCTCCATAGCACGCTGAATGACTTTGAGCTTGGTTATTTGAGGACATATATGAGCTGAGATGACAAAGATGTAACCTATTTATTAGTATAATTTCATCCATCCATCAGCCCGTAAACGTTCACTGTTGGATATAGGCCTCCAAACGAGAATACTACTCAGAATGGTCTTTTGTTACCTGCATTCAACGGCATTCTGCGACTCTCAATACGTCGTAAATCCACCTAGTGAAGTCCTACGTCCTAGTATTAGTATAATTATATTTACTGATTGATTTGTACTCATTCTTTTCAATGTCTAATTAAATATTAAAAAAAAGGAATAACTTTTTTTTGCGGTGGACTTTGCTATGTGTCCCGCTAAATCGATCCGGAACGGCGACAGAGGCGGCGCGCGAACCCTTACACCTACTCTGCAAAGTGCCTCTCTTCGCCGTGCGAGCGGGCCCCCGGTACCCAATCTTTGTCTTTGGTGGCCAAAAAAAGGAATAATCTACAACCAAATTGATCAATTAAAAGAAAAGATCGAGTTCTTTTTGAAATTGTTTAAAGATTAATAACATTTCTTAATTTCACGCATGATGTGCGTGTGCTAAGCTACTAGCTACGAATACTGCCAAATATTGCTCGCGGATATCTTAAAAGACTTAGGTATATAGACCTATGTTTGATGAACAATTATATTCAGGTGGCCGATCATAGAGCTATTGGCAAAACTTTTGCAGTATTTACGATGGAAATATAGTAAATATTACCTTCAAGTAATTGAGATATATTTATCCGTGTGGTGACGGAGTAAGAATGCAATTCACCACCCCCTATCTTACCCGTGGGTGATCGTAAGAGACGATAAAGTGATATAAAACGTATATAACATCTATGCAAGAGAAGGAAAACTCGAAACAAAGCCTATATATACCAACACGTATGACCAGCGCGGTATAGTAGGTTAATTGCCCTCCCATTACGGAGGAGGCCCGAGCCCAACAGTGGGACATATATGGGCTGTAATGATGATACATACATACATACATATCATCACGCCATATCCCTTGCAGGGTAGGCAGAGAGAACAGAGTGCCAGATAACTCTATCTTTGCAAACTTCACTCGCTTCCTCAACATTCATAATTCTCTTCATACACGCTCGCCGGTTTCGGAGACTCTTGACTCCACCTTCCTTCAGTACATGACCGATCTGGTCTAGGTAGGTTAGTCTCGGTCTCCCCCGGTACCTACATCCCTCCACTTTCGCATTGTATATCTTCTTAACCAGACGTTCGTTCGGCATTCTTTCCACATGTAATGATTATGATGAATTATGATAAAAACAGAATGATGAGTTTATATTCAAATTCATATTATTTTTTTATTTATAAACTCTTCGAGAGCACTTACATATTGTCAATTTTAACGTTTTAAGTTAATACAGTTACCAGTGATGACTTACGGCACGGAAACGTGGTCCCTAAATGTAGGCCTCATAACCAGGCTCAAAGTCGCTCAGCGTGCTATGGAGCGGGCTATGCTCGGGATTTCTCTGCGAGATAGAATCCGAAATACGGAAATCCGCAGACGAACGGGTGCAACCGACATAGCACGACGAATTAGCACGCTGAAGTGGCAATGGGCAGGCCACATCGCTCGAAGAACCGACAACCGCTGGGGAAGGAAGGTTCTAGAGTGGCGACCACGTACCGGACGACGCAGCGTGGGACGCCCCCCCACTAGGTGGACAGACGACCTAGTGAAGGTTGCTGGGCATCGTTGGATACAGGCGGCACAGGACCGCACTCTGTGGCGTAAAATGAGGGAGGCCTACGTTCAGCAGTGGACGGCAATAGGCTGAAATGATGAAGTTAATACAATGAACTACCATCAAATCGAAACGTAATCCCTAATGAGAAAATCTGGTAAGAAACTCAGCGGATTGCTATTAATATCATATTTTATTATTTTCATAAAAAAAGTAGTACAACATCTTTAGTAAGAATTATCTTCAGTGTGATACATTTCGAACTCAGATATACTGTAAAATTCAAAGACAATTTAAAAGATTATGACTAGACCAGTTTCATAGAGCAGCCATCACTTTATTCTTCATTATGACGGCATATAGACAAGGTATATTTACTAACACTATATTTCTCGCTGTTGTCTAATTTAAGTGACCTAAGTTTAAACAATGAACATTTTATTACGACATTATATTCATTGTTTTCTTAGCTGTATTGTTTTTTTTTTTTACTTTATTGCAGCCATTATATTATCTGTGCGAAAAATAATTACATCTTAATTATTCACTTCAGAGTGACTTGTCTAGGAAATAATTCTGTGTGCTTTTTTTTTTATAAATAAGCTCCACAGTAAATAAAAACCTTGCATCGATCTTTAGAAATATACAAACTAATAATCGTAAAAGAGCGATTATTGTTTATTAATTTGGAAATGTATTTTGTGTATCTCGGAAGCGCCGTAATAAACGGCGGTCCAAATAGGACCAAATAATGTATTGCATCATCTCTGCTTATTTATGTCCTACTGTTGGGCTCGAGCCTCCTCCATGGTGGGAGGGAAATTAACCTACTATACCACGCTGGTCAAACGATATGATGATAGATGTTATATGTGTTTTGTTCCTCCTCTTACGATCACCCATGGGTAAGATAATTGGTTTCGATGGTTTAAGATAGACGATTTCGGAGCCTCCCTCACCACCTTGGAGGCCTCGATACGGCGATTGGCACCGGGCCTCATACTGGTCCTGGGGGACTTCAACGCCAAATCCACGTCGTGGGGGTCCCCTACGCCGGACGATCGCGGGCGGGCGGTCGTGGAATGGGCGGCATCACTGGGCCTCTGTGTCCAAAACTAGGCTCAGTGAACACGTGTGTGCGACAGCAGGGTAGGTCGATAGTGGACTTGTCGTTCGCTAGCCCCGCTGTCGCACCACGAGTGAGGAACTGGCGTGTCCTGGAGAAGGCGGAGACTCTGTCGGACCACCGGTATAATCGGATGGAGGTCTCCCTCCTCCGGGACCCCAGCAGGGGTCACAGGGCGGACCGAGCTATCGCGTTTCCGCGGTGGGCTGTGGGGCGTCTAGATAGGGACCTACTGGCGGAGGCGGCCATCGTGAACACGTGGCTGTCTTCACCACCCCCAGCGGACGGAGTGGACGCTGAGGCTGGCCGCATTCGCGATGCGTTAACACAGATATACGATGCGGCCATGCCTAGGGTACGGCGTCTGCCTCCGAGGCAGGGGGTCTACTGGTGGTCCCCAAGACTAGCGGACCTTCGTGCGGCGTGCATTAGTGCCCGAAGGTCCTACACCCGCAGCCGGCGGCGTCGCCGCGATGCTGAGCGGGAGGGCCAATTGTACGAGGCGTACCGCAGTGCGCGGACTGCCTTTCGGCTGGCCATCCGGTCCGCTAAGGACGCGAGTTGGCAGGAGATGCTGGACGGTCTCGACCGTGACCCCTGGGGTCGCCCGTATCGCGCGTCGCTGAATAAGCTTCGCGCACAGGGCCCCCCCTCACCGAGACCCTCCGGCCCGACTTCCTTCGTAGGGTGGTCTAGGAGCTATTCCCGCGGCAGTCGGAGCACACGCCCCTGGTCATGGCTTCACCAGATCACGACCGGGAGGCCGACGAGAGTGTTCCGCCCGTGATGGAATCAGAAGTGGGGGCGGCTGTGGCGAAGATTCGTTCCACCACCGCGGTCCCCGGCCCGGACGGAATACCAGTCCGGGTGCTGACGTTGCTTCTCGAGCACCTCGAACCTCGCCTCAGGCGACTGTACAACGCCTGTCTGACGTCTGGACAGATCCCTGAGTGCTGGAAGGAAGGGAGGTTGGTTCTCCTGCCAGAGTCGGGACGGCCCCCGGATTCGTCGTCAGCCTACAGGCCCATTATCCTTCTCGACGATGTGGGTAAGCTGTTGGAGCGTGTCCTTGCTGCCCGCATCGTCCGACGCCTAGAAGAGGTGGGGCCCGATCTGTCGGACGCTCAATTCGGCTTTTGAAGGGGGCGTTCGACTACCGAGGCCCTGCTATGCCTGAGGCAGACGGCCGCGGAGGCTGTCACCGGCAGAGGAGAGCTGTTGGCGGTGTCGTTGGACATCACCAATGCATTCAATAGTGTGCCATTCATTGCGTGATATGCTATGCTGACGACACGCTCGTCACAGCCCGGGGCAGGACACTCGAAGAGGCGGCGAGCCTGGCCACTCTCGGTACCGAGGAAATGGTCAGGCGAATCGAAGTGCTGGGGCTCAGGGTGGCCCTAAATAAGACGGAGGCCCTTCTATTCCATGGGCCCCGCGTAATGCCGCCTATCGGTGCCTCGTTAGTCGTCAACTTCATCCACATCAGTATCCAAGCCCATATGAAGTATTTGGGTATGGTGCTCGACGGGCGTTGGTGGTTCCGGGAGCATTTTCGCAGGATTGCTCCCCGGCTGGTCGGCGCGGCGTCCGCCCTATCGCGGCTCATGCCGAATGTGGGCGGACCCAGTTTCGAGGGCCGACGGCTGTATGCGGGGGTGATCCGCTCAATGGCCATCTACGGCGCACCCGTGTGGGCGAGGGCTCTGAACGCCCAGCTCAGGGCAGTTCTGTGGAGGCCACAGAGAGCTATGGCGGACAGAGCCATTCGCAGGTACCGCACGGTGTCGACAGAGGCGGCATGCCTATTGGCCGGGACACCCCCGTGGGACCTAGAGGCGGAGATGCTCTCCGACCTCTACCGGCGGGTTACCTCAGTGCGCGACGAGGGTGGCTCCCCATCGTCTGACGAGATAGCCACCTGGCGCGAGGACGCCCGCCGAGATGTCATTGCCCGTTGGGCTACGTGGCTGGAGAGGCTTAGACACGGTGTTGTTACCGTCGAGGCCCTCCGGCCCGTACTGATGGAGTGGATGGAGCGGCGGCACGGAGTGCTCCCCTTCCGGTTGGTGCAGGTCTTGTCAGGGCACGGTTGCTTCGGCAAGCACCTGCACAAGGTCGTGCGCAGGGAGTGAACTCCGTCCTGCCACCATTGCAGTAGCGACGAGGACACGGTGCAACATACCCTCGAGGTATGTTCGGGCTGGGACGGGCAGCGCCGTGACCTCGTCGCTGTCATCGGTGCGGACCTGGCGCTGCCGGCTGTTGTGAAAGCGATGGTCGACAGCGTCAGGAATTGGGACGCGGTCGCCGCCTTCTGCGAGACTGTCATCTCGCAATATCTGCGCCTGATGCCGCCCTAACCGAGGCTTCGGGTGATCGGACCGGGGAATTGTCCAGTCACTCGACGTGAGGTCACCGCGTGAGGGCGACGCCCCGACGGCGAAAGCCGGGCGGGCCACCGAAGACAAAGATCGGGTACCAGTTGCCCGCTCATACGGCGAAGAGAGATGCTTGCAGGGTGGGTCCATGGGGTTGCGCGCCGCCTCTTTTGTTACCCCGGATTGATTTGTCGGGGCGCGACCATATCCATGGTCCACCCTGCAAAGAAAGAAAAAAAAATGGGTAAGATAGTTGGTGGTGAATTGTATTCTTACTCACCATCACATCACATCTTATCACACGGATAATAAAATAGAATATTTATTATATACAGTTATTAGCTGATTCAGCTAGTAAATATATGTTTATTTAAATTGCTGTATGATAGCAGTTCGTATAAGACCACTAAGAACTTTACATCGACCTAAGCAAACTTCACATAATGGCGTCTATTCAACAATCATATCCCCCCGGCAGGGTTTGACGAGCCACCAAAGACAAAGATCGGGTACCGGTGCCCCGCTCGCACGGCGAAGAGAGGAGTTTGCATGGTGGGTCTATGGGGTTACGCGCCGCCTCTTCCGTCACCCCGGACCGATTTGGCGAGACGCATCCCTAGTCCACCGCAAAAAAAACAATAGTGTTTGACGTCAGACAGGCGACCGGTCATACAACTTCTGCAATTTATAGGACTCACCACATATCACCAGGAGGGGGTTAAAAGGCTACCTTTAATAATTCTAAAAAAACATAAATTAATGAAGGAAACGTATAATGCCTCACTGTGATCGCCAATCCACCTGCCAATTGTGGTTATTACGGCACTATCCCCTTATTTCTGGGGAGACCTACGTGTAGCAGATAACTATAATAGCCTGAATGATAAAACTTAACCATCATGCGAATGAAAATTAGAAAAAAAAACCAATACCTAGTCAGATGAGTTCATCTGACTAGCGTGGTATACTAGGTTATATTCCATCCAACTGTAGAGGAAGTTCGAACCCGGTAATGAGACATATACCTATGAGCTATGATGATGATGATGATAATGACTATAATGAAACTTTACTATTTAATTATTATTATTTCAAAACTAATCGCTAACATAATTAAAAAAATAAAATTGCTCTAAACAATAATAACCTTTAACATACGGAAGAATCTTTAAGAAACGCATTTAGTTTTTTGTACAAATTAGTTCGTAATGCGGGCCTACATTATATTAATGTATATATATATAAAAATACAATAGCTCTATGTCTGTACATTATAGATTAAAAAAAAAACTAATACATCGGCTTTTTATTTAAGTAATAGAGGTCAAAACAAACGTTTTTAAAGTTTTTGACAGTCTATGTTTGTATATGATTCATGCGAAAACTACTGCATTGTACTGCAGTTTTCATCAATGATTCTAATTTACCGGACTGGCCACGGACGTCAGGGATTCGGTACAGGCAGTTAGCCCAATGGCGATGGTAGTTTTTTCTTTCTCTTTTTTGTGTGTCTTAGTTGTTAGTCTTAGATGGCTATTACAACTTTACCCAGACTGTGGGTAAGCGCTGAGGGCTCTCAACCCGATGGCGATGGGAAGGAAATACGGTGGCTTATAAGGCCACACGCCGCTCTTACGTCACTCCCAATGGCACAGATTATAACCCGCCAAAAAAAAAAAGAGGTCTTTAGTTATGGTCTCCGCGTACATAGTAGTCACCAAAGGTGGTAACAGCTTTAAAAAAATGAAAAAAAAAATATGGCTAATTCTATGGTTAAGTTACTTTATTATTGTAAATAACCAACACAAATAAATCAGCGGTCATAACTAATTTGTTATAAAATTAAAATGGCGGCCATGTAAGCATACATGGCGATAATGATCAAGGTGATTTAATAATAATATAATATGCATCATGTTAATTAATATGAATGAATACAAATTATTTTATCTGTAGATTCATTATTACGTATGGATAGCAATTACGAATAGATATTAAAACTTAAATGCGTACAGAAAACGTCATCATCATTCTCCTGCTCTTATCCCAATTACTTGGGGTCGATGCAATATATCCTCTCTTTCCATACAACTACATAAGATCTCTGAAGTGTATATCATCTCTGTGATCACTCCTATCTATCTATACTATGCTTCACGCAGTCCATCTATCTTTTCTTATCTTCTATTACCCTTCATCATCATCATCACAGCCCATAAATGTCCCACTGTTGGGCTTGGGCCTCCTCCGTAATGGTAGGGAAATTAATCTTCTAAACCGCGCTTGTCAGACGTGTTGGTATAGGGTTTTGTTTCGAGTTTTCCTTCTCTCGCATAGATGTTATATGCATTTTGTATCAGGCCCATATGAAGTACTTGGGCCTGGTGCTGGACGGGCGATGGGCGTTCTGGGAGCATTGCCGCCGAATTGCTCCCCGGCTGGTCGGCGCGGCGTTCGCCCTATCACGGCTCATGCCGAACGTGGGCGGACCCAGCTTTGAGGGCCGTTGGCTGTATGCGGGGGTGATCCGCTCGATGGCCATGTACGGCGCACCTATGTGGGCGAGGTCTCTGACCCACCGGCTGAGGGCTTTTCTGTGGCGCCCTCAGAGAATCATGACAGTCAGAGCCATCCGCAGATACCGCACGGTGTCGACCGAGGCGGCAGGCGTGCTGGCCGGGACACCCCCGTGGGACATAGAGGCGGAGATGCTCTCCGACCTATACCGGCGGGTGATCTCAGTGCGCGACGCAGGTGGCTCCTCATCGCTTAGCGAGATAGCCACCTGGCGCGAGGACGCCCGCCGAGACGTCTACGCGGCTGGAGAGGCCTAGGCACGGTGTTCTTGCCGTAGAGGCTCTCCGGCCCGTATTGACGGAGTGGGTGGAGCGGCGGCACGGAGTCCTCTCTTTCCGGTTGGTGCAGGTGTTGTCGGGGCACGGGTGCTTCAGCAAATACCTGCACAAGATCGCAAGGAGGGAGTCGACTTCGTCCTGCCACCAGTGCGGCAGTGACGAGGACACGGCGCAACACACACTGGAGGTCTGCGTGACTTGGGCCCGGCAACGCTGTGACCTCGTCGCTGTCATCAGTGCAGACCTGACGCTGCCGGTTGTCGCGAAAGCAATGGTCGACAGCGTCAGGAATTGGGACGCGGTCGCCGCCTTCTGCGAGGCTGTCATCTCGCAGAAGGAGGCCGCGGATCGGGTCCGGGTGGATTCCCGGGACCCGGGCCGCCGCCAGCGGCCGGGGCGGCGCAGGCGCGAATATCTGCGCCTGATGCCGCCCTAACCGAGGCTTCGGGTGATCGGACCGGGGAATTGTCCGGTCACCCGACGTGAGGCCACCGCGTGAGGACGACGCCCCGACGGCGAAAGCTGTCGGGGCATCGACAAGAGAGGAACCCGCAAGGTTATATCGCCGGGCGGGCCACCGAAGTCAAAGATCGGGTACCGGTGGCCCGCTCGCACGGCGAAGAGAGTAGTTTGCAGGGTGGGTCCATGGGGTTGCGTGCCACCTCTTCTGTCGCCCCGGACGTTTTTGTCGGGGCGCGACCACATCCATGGTCCATCTTGCGGGGAAAAAGAAAAAAATATATATGCATTTTGTATCCCTTAGTCGTCTTGTACGATCACCCACGGGTAAGATATGGGGTGGTCAACAGTATTCTTACTTCGTCACCACACGGACAATTACCCTTAAAGCATTCATATTTAACACAGTCATACTTAAAACTTTCCTCATGTTCTTACCACGTCAAGGCTTCACTCCTTAACTTCAAAAGTTTGAAAATTGCGCCAGTGAGTACTTATTCTAATTTTCAAACTTTCGAAGCCATAGTGGAATGTGGTGACACGTCTTCGATCAACGATTGGCGGCGGTCCCGCAGTCCCTTAGTGTAGCTGCTTAGACAGTTGATAACTTGAATGCTTGTATAGCAGCTAGTCGGAGTAGGCGGGGTATCAAGGGGGGTCCAAGGGAACCTTAGAAATCTCACTTCTCAGCATATATTCTACACACTTTTACGATTTTGGTTTACACTTGCAACATTTAGTGCAGAGTAGAAATGACCCGGAAACTATAATTTTACTAATCCTTGCTGTACGCCAAATTCGCAGGCAGAGTCCATTGCTGGAAGTACTTAGCTGGATACTCTGAGTAATTTAGTAAATCGTATATATTTTGAATAATTTAGTAAACCGTCATTCAGGTTTTTTACATCCCCTGCAGGACGTAAGCCTCCCTCATATTGCGCTACAAAATGCAGTAATCTGCCGCCCGCGTCACATAACATTTAATTTCCTGATTGGCATGACCATAAGTGTAACGACAAGTGTTTGGAACACCGGGAAATTAAAAATCAAATACAAACACGATAGTATCCATCTCAGCTCGTATACGCTCACTGTTGAGCTCGAGCCTCCTCCATAACGTCCTTCACCACTCGGATATAATGCTATAGAATACGTAAAAAATAATTTATTTTCTCATGGTAAGCTATAACTTCATGAATCTTCTCAATAACAAGAGCACAACAAAATCGCTGCCTACCTTAATGTGAGGTGTATACTGCCCGGCCACCGAAGACAAAGATCGGGTACCGGTGGCCCGCTCGCACGGCGAAGAGAGGACCGCTTTGGCGGGGCGAGACGTATCCATAGTCCACCGTATAAAAAAAAGGTTTATACTGCCGGATCTCCTCGCTCAACAATCGAAGCGTATTAACAAACTATTACTCAACCATTGGACTTATACGAGAGTTTGGTACTTCGCTAAATAAACTTATTTATTTATGACTGTAGGAAGAATATTGTTAGCTGCGTGATCCTAATATCATTATAATATTTCTCCTTCTTCTAAGAAGATTTATGTTGAACAGACCCCGTCATTAGACTGATTGATGGATGGATGAACTGAAAATCTTTTATAATTCAACATTCCTTTCATGTGTGTACCCTATTAGAACGTATAACATTCTGTTTTTTTCTAATACAAATATACCTATTTGCTTTTTATAAATATCACTTTTTAAATGCCAATAGTCTGATTATTTACATATAGTAAATAACTTATGATATATTAAAACTCAACATTTGACTAATTTTTAGCAGCAAATCAAATATTTAGAAATATAGAATCGTATAATAAAAAAAATTAACTTGCATGTATATATATGTATAAACATGATTTTCTTTTTTGGGTGGGGGCTACGCTTGGCGCGCTCCTTGCACCACTCCATCCGGGGCGACAGAGGGGCATAAGCACGCACACCCGTAACCCACCCGTGAACCTCGCCTTCGTCGTTGGACCGGCCACCGGAGCAGCGTGAATTTGTCTTCAGTGGCCGGCCCGACGAAATACCCCCTGAGGGGTACCCTCTCCTTGACCGACGAAACCCTCGGGGAGGACGTCGGTCTTTTACTCGCGGTCAGCCTCTCGGCGGGTGACGGACTAATTCCTCGGTCCAGTCACCCACGGCCTAATATAAACATGATAAGATATCTTAGTACCTATAAAATGACCTGTATCTTAAAACTAAAGGTTGCTGTTTATCTATATTCTATACTTTCTATACTAATATTTAAATCGGTCGGGCCGCTAGTGGTAAATATTTTTTGAATTATGAACGTTATTAGTTCGTGAAAATACAATGTGCTAACGCTTGTCTAGACATCTTTTTAGCTCATATACTTCGTACTGCTGGGCAAGGTCAAGGGCAAGCGCCTTCAAATGAAGGGCCTATACTAGGTTAAGAGAATATACTAGGTTGGCCAGAAGCTGTCATAAGATTATATTTCTAGTTTTCCCCTATTATTTATAAATTATAGGGGAAAACTAATTAAAACTAATTCGCAACGACGACGTAAGAGAGTGAGTAGGTATGAAAAAGAATATTGGTGTAAAAATGCGAAAGGTAATGCTCTGATGGTTCGGACATGTGGAAAGAATGCCGAACGAACGTCTGGTTAAGAAGATATACAATGCGAAAGTGGAAGGATGTAGGTACCGGGAAAGACCGAGACCCACATACCTAGACCAGATTGGTCATGTACTGAAAGAAGGTGGAGTCAAGAGTCTCCGAAACCGGCGAGCGTGTATGAAGAGAATTATGAATGTTGAAGAAGCGAGTGAAGTATGCAAGGATAGAGTTCTCTGGCACTCTGTTTTCTCTGCCTACCCTGCAAGGGATATGGCGTAATGATATGTATGTATGTATTTATAAATTATAATAGGTATAGATTAGCATAATTGTTGAAGATGATGTGTATGTATCATATTTTATATGATTTGTGACTCGTTGGTTACAAATTTGCCGGGCTGGCCACAGGCGTTAAAGATTCGGTATCAATGGCCGGCCCGATGGCAACAAGGAGGGAATATGGTGGGTTATTTGCCCACGCGCCGCACTTTCGTCGCCCCGAACGAAACGGATGACGTGGATCCAGACTGTAGCCTACCAAAAAAAAAAGAGGGCACAAGTTTGTTCCTGCGAACGTGTGGTGTTAGGACTAAATTTTGACCTCTTATGGTGTAAACAAATAGAATACGAACTGTTTAATAATCTATGAAATTGCTTTACCTATATATTAATACATTCAGTTTAGTAAATATTCCTAAGAAATCTTAACTTTAGAATCATATTACTCAAATACTAACTTTTTAATCATCTATCAGAAGATGGTTTTAACAGCCTTCTGGGTACATTACCTGTGGACAGTGTGACAGAGTTTTTCCCCTATTCTATTTTTATTCTATTTTTTTTCTGTAAATAATTTAATTTAAAATTTAGCTTTAAATGTACACATTAATGTAAAATAATTAATAATAGATGATTAAAAAGTTTAAGTAATATATCTGAGTGTCTTTACACCTCTCCTTTAAACAATATTAATATTATTGAGTTCTATTTTTTTATTTTGTTGATTGCATTTGAAATGATAGGTTATTTGTAAAAAAATATTTAATAAGGCACCAAAAAATTAATATCATACGCGAGACTTGAAACCCACACGAATACGTTCAAACCTCTATATCTATTCGGCTAATGTGGCGTAGGCTTTGAAACTCACAAAAATTCTTACAAAACCACTGTATCAATTCAGCTAGTAGTATAGCTAAAGCGTATTATAATCGAATTGTCTTCGCAATTCATCTTTCATCATTAAACTTAACGCCGGACTCTGTGGCACTTTGCACACGTATTGGCGATCGCATTGAGATGGTTTCTCAGAAAAAAACTGCTACCCATTCACGTGATAAAACCTTTAGCCCATATTTTTACTACCCCCAAGGCTAAGTAAAGGGTAGTGACCAATTTATTCTTATCCCATTGTCACAAGGTAGTTGTCGAATTTTGGGAAACTTACAACGCCATCTCTTAGAAGATGTTTACACTATATTGAAATCTCGCGTGTAGTAATAATTTTTCAGTACTTAAATCCGTGTGGTGACGGAGTAAGAATACAATTCACCACCCCCTATCTTAACCGTGGGTGATCGTACGAGACGACTAAGGGATATAAAACGCATATAACATCTATCCAAGAGAAGGAAAACTCGAAACTAAACCCTATACTAATACATCTGACCAGCGTGGTGTAGTAGGTCAATTTTCCCTCCCATTATGGAGGAAGCTCGAGTCCAACAGTGGGACTTATGTATATAAGCTGAGATGATGATGATGATGACTTAAATCAGTTTGTATTTTTTAAATTTCCAGGTCAACGTGACAAGCCTTTCGTATCAGATGACGACATGCGGCTACGTACTCCTCGACCTGACATACTCTCAGCACCACCTTACAACCCTTACCTCGACATTTTAAGAGAAGACGAAAAGGTGACGTTCTTATATTAATCTAATCAAGATCTAGGATAACGTCTAAGATAATTGATTGCACAGATGGCGTAGTAGTTAAAATACTGACATTAGGTTCGATTCCCACGCCGGACAATATTTTGTGCGATCCACAAATTGTTATTCTGAGTCTGGGTGTAATTTGTCTGCGTTAATTGCGTGTTTGTAAAGTCCCCCGCGATACAAGGATTAGTTCCTTAGTGGTGTCGTTTACATATAAAAAAAAATAAAAGATTAGATTGTGGTGGACTTTAGAAATATATAATTAAAGATTAAAAACCGCAGCCAGAATTAAAACAACTATTCATGGATCTCCTCTAAGTATTTTCCTGTGTAGGAATCGAATGCTAGACATTGGTGTGAGAGATCGATGTTTTACCCATTGCGCCACCTGTGCAATCAACAATTAAATTTTCACTTGACTATTGCAAAGTTTTATGTGTTAATATTATAACGCAAACTATTTAGAAAGCAGAACAATTGCTTATTAAATTAAGAAACTTTACCAAAAAAGATATCGACACATTCAAGGACGCAATATTCTCATATAATTTGTTAATAACTTGACATTTTAATCGCACAGCTACTTTAGTGATCAAGTGACGGGTGTCGTGGGTTCGATCCCTGCTCAGGCAAATACTTTGTGAGAATCAAGAACTATTGTTCTCGGTATTTGTGGTGTGTGGTAGCGGCTACAAATACTACCAACCTTTACTTTGCTCGTGGACGTCGTAAAAGACTAATGGCCGGTTTCTGAGACTCTCAGTTAAGCTATCAATAGCTATTGGTTCAATAAAGTTAAACGTAAGATAAACGCCCGATAACTATTACTGCGTTTCTGAATACCCAACGTGCTGTCAAATAACTATGAAACCGATAACCAGTTTCTTAAATGGTCGCTAGATGGCTCTTTTCACAAGATCGAGTTTACAATTGATGTTTTATTTTATATTGTCATTATTAGCAAATATAATGGGGAATATGCATGATTTTTTTTTAAACGTTTCTACTAGTTATTACATTACCATAAATAAGTATAACACATCCAAAATATAAACCATTAAGTTAAAAAAACAATTATTAGTATTAAAAAAACAATATTAAAATTACTATCATTTTTGGGCGATTCAAACGCGGCTATTATGGCGCGCGTCTGTAACGTCAGAATCAGAATACACACAAGTTGGATGTCAACAACGAAATGTTTGATTCACGAAGTTATTGAAAATAAAAAAGCGAGTGTAAAGTCAACTTATTACCATGGAAAAGAACAGAAAACCGTATTATAAATATTGTGTCGTTCCTATGTGCGAAAATATTATCAAAACTGCACCTAAGAAAGTATATTTCCTTATGCTTAGAAATGTAATAAATAAGAAAAAAATTATGCAAGGCGATGAGAAGAGACAATGTGTCATGTTTGAGCAATTTATACTGTTGTGAAGACCATTTTAACGTAAGTAAACACATTAGAGAAGTGATGAAGTACATAAAAGAATCGTTTTTCCTTAATTACATGCACAAACAGATATATTCTCAATATCTAATAGGTACATGGGTCTTTATCTATAAAAGTAATATATGTTTAGTCATCTATGATACCTATGAATGAAAATATGTAATTTTTTTATTTTTATAAAACCCGATATACTATTTTTCGCTTCGTAATCGGGTTTTATAAATAATTAAGCATATTGAATGCTAAATTTCAGTAATTTGAACAACAAGGTTGTGTCATCGTTTAATACAATTCTAACTGCAAAGTTTAAAGTATTAAGCTTATAACAATCTGTAAACATTGTCGGGTAGATGGCATATGTCACCTTAAAGACGTGAATATGATACGAAGCGAGATTTGCATGTCCTAAAATAGTTCACGGTGGCAGCACGATTGGGCTGGAATCCCAATAGGCGCGGGTTCGAATCCCGCTTGTGACATCATTTTTCGCTTCGTAATCGGGTTTTATAAATAATTAAGCATATTGAATGCTAAATTTCAGTAATTTGAACATGTAACTTATTAGAGTAAGAGAAAAGTTCGAAATTATTTATTATTGATCTTTCTATTGGGTTTCTGATACAGAGATATAATTATATGCAATACAAAATAATGGCATTAGAACATGGACAAAAAGTGACGTTTGTTAAGAATATCAAAAACGCCGATTTTCAAAAAACGCCGATTTTTGATAATTAAATTTCACTATTAAATAATGATGAATTTCAAAAATAATTGTATAGGTATGTTTTTTAAGCAATAAAGATTACAAATAAAAATATTTTGTTCATTTTGGAGTCACGTGTAATATACACACATATATTTTCGAAAGTAAATATGTGAACTGAAATTATTCTAGTTATAAAAGAAGACAATTCATAATGTTTTAACGGCTGTATATACGAGCGACAACGTTGTCAAATCAATACGTTAAATTTAAAAAAAAATCCTTCGTTTTGTTTGTCTGCGTGGATTTGAAAGCGCGTGGTATTTTAGTTTCGTTTGCACATAAATATTTGTTTATTATTATTAAATAACAATGGAATCTAAGAAGTGTAGAAAATATTTTACTGAAAGTGAGAAGTATACATAGAAGTGGCATTATCGACAACAATAAGATATATGGGGCAATAAAATTTTGTTTCAACACTGACGAAGTAAATTTACTATTAGCATCTGGACCTAATGCACCGTTAGTTTGAGTTGTTTTTTACAAAGATATACCACAGTGCCTTTGTTAAAGCAGTATCTCACTTTTGAATTCTTTAGGTATCCGTAAACATTTCAAATGCATTTTTGCGATTCCTTTGGTTTCGAGATATGCACTTATTAACAATAGCCTCCAAAATTTCTGTATCAGTCTTCGATGAACTGCTTGGTATTTATAATTATAGCTATTATTACGTACGGTGTTACTTACACCGTACGTAATGGAAGTACAAAGTGGAACTCCAAATTTAAATAAACAAAATCACATAATGTTTTTAGGTTAGTTCTAACGTCAAACAATACTTATTGAATCGATAAACGCTCCTTTTTGGTCAGTTAAGTTAAACCAAGCTTAGCTGAAGTTTGTCGTATGATGGTGTGTTCAGAAACGCATTTCGACGAGTTATTGAACCGATAGCGCTATCGAACGTTTAAACTCCAATTAAATGTACCTCAGAAACCGGCCATAAGAGCTTTAAATTGAGCTAGGCCAACTACATCTGATGCTGTTTGATCAATAGTCACATTCCCAAAGAGGATTGAGTTCAGACAAACGGCCGATCATAAAACTACAGTCAATAATTTTGAAATATGTGGGATGGAAGAGGGGTACATATTGCGTCAACTCCAAGTAATTGGGATAAGAGCAGGAGAACGATGATACATTAATGAATAAAAAATGATTACCACACATCATCAGGACTAGAACCTATATGTGTTGGTAAACTACCTAACTATTGGGTTTTCAATAGATAAGGATGCAAGTTCCACATGGGATATTTTTTTATTAATAAATTATTTGCTTGTCAATCTTCTTAATATATATAAATTACGCGTCACGTTGTTTGTCCGCGATGGAGTCCTAAAGTACTTAACCGATTTTAATCAAATTTGCACAGCATGTGTAGTTTGTTCCAACTTAAAAGATAGAATAGCTTTCATCTCAATTTACAGTCACAATATTATTTTATTGCAAAATATTTGTCTATTATTTGACAGTCACAATTATCTGTTATCTCCAAACGGTTCTAACAGATGGCGGTATCTGTTGACTGGATTGAGTAAGCAGGGATGTGACTTATCTAAGATACAAGTATATAAAATACAGATACAAGATACAAAATACGTATTTCCATCTTGTATCTAAGATACTTTTAAAAATTCATTTTGTATCTTGTATTTAGATACCTTTAGTTTGGTATCTTAGTATTTTATAAATACTTTTTCTGATAAAATACTTTTAGTAATAACATATTACATTATATTTAGCAGACATTTATAAAATTATTAGTCCAACATCTCGTTGATGTCACATTTTTTAACAAACTGTGCTAGGGTCTTGCATAATTTTTAATGCTTTCCTTTTAAAATCCGTGAGCAACTCAAAACAAATAATATCCCCATACAGTTTTACAAGTCACGTGTTTCAAATGCAGTGCTGTTATTGGTCAATATTATTTTAGGGAACTTTGAAATTAATTATAGTTATTTTGGCGGCGTTTGTAACTAACCTTATTTTTTAGATCGAATTTATGGCAAATTTTAGTGAGTTACGTTAATAAGCATTGACTTATAGCAAATAAAATATAAAAATCTTTCCTTTGGTACAAAAATGTATCAAAAATCACTTTAGAGGGTTTTGAAATTATACCTTTACCCATTGCAGCGATTAACAAGATTTATTCGTAAATAATATTAATGTCAATTATCAAAAATAAACTTAGGTTCATTAAAATAAAATCTTGTTATCTTACAAAAGTATTTTCATCTTAAGAAGTATTTAGAAGATACCTATTTTGTATCTAGTATTTCAGATACTATTTTCAAATGTATTTTGTATCTGGTATGTGAAATACTTAATTTAAAAGTATCTTGCATTTTGTATTCCAGATACTTTGTACAGGGTATTTTGTACATCTCTGTGAGTAAGTATTTAACAGGTGGCGCTATGTTAAATGTATAAACGTTTCATATATACTACAATTTATTAGCATAACTGCCACGTGTTACTGAGGCTACCTTAGCCGCAGCAACGCGTATCGTGTCTGTTAGTAAGTTTATATAAATAGCATGTCAAATACTAAAACACACTTATTTACATTATTAGTTGGTATAGTATAGTTACGTAGATTATATTGTCAAACTACCATTGACACTGCAACTTATTCAGTGGTAAACAGTGTTTATTGTTTCTTTACTGATAATAGGTTCCCCTAATAATAAATTCTACCCGTCAAAATACAGATTCTAAAAATACATTACTCTTGTTTTATCGTTTTGTTTCAGCAGCTGTTTGATTTGGACAACAACGATCTTGATGCCAAACAGAGTCAGAATCCTTTCAGATCACCGACAACCTGGTCAACGGGCGTCAGCAATCGCCGCCAAGATACTATCATTGAATCCGAAATCAGCAATAATAAACATAACCAAAACAGCTTAAAAGAATCTGAAATAACATCAAAATCTAATCGTGGTTCTGTAATAAAAAATAAATCCGTTCCTAAAATTATTCCGCCACCCACAGAATTAGTTCCTCCTTTTATTCCTACAACGCAAGCCACGGAACTTGAAGACTCTCACACAGAACAGAGTGCAAATCCCGTAGATCCTGTCTTTAAATTCATTAAGCGTTTTGATCCTACTGAACCTGATATTCACCAGACTGCAATGTCCAAATCTGAAATTCTTGACCTTAACGCCCATCTTCCAGATGGACAAGCGAGCTCTGAAGAAGATAGAACCCCGAAGAAGAATAGGGACAATGATAATTTCAATACATTTAAAACGCATAATGACAAAACATTCTCAGAAGATTCAAGATTTGATTCGGTTAACACTAAGTCAAAACCAACTGAATCACCCAAAGAAGATGTTAAAGAAGATGAAAAGATTGCTGAACCTGATCGAGTTCTGTTACCTCCCAAGACGGATTATTCTGACATTGTATCAACAACTGTAGGGCCACCAATTTACTACGAATGGAGATGGGCTGTACCGGCTTTCGATCTGATTCCTCCTAAAGAAGATAATGAAACTAAATCTGCGAACACTTTGCAAACAAGATCACTTGATAAATTTGAAGGCAAGAACCCGTTCAGTGCTGTAACAAGACCTGACCCAATAACCACATCACCAGAACCTTTTGTCATAGAATATAACATTAGCTCCTATTTAGTTCCTGATTATGTATTTCCTTTAGACAAAGAGCACCCTGGTTACGAGAATGAAGATGCTCAAACATCTTTTCAGGTAGATGTGTCTAGACCTGGTAGGGCAAGCTATGGTGAGAATCCAAAGTGTCCTCATTGCCATCCAGCTTATTTAGAACCAGGAAGTTGTGAGCCTTGTATTGTAAAACGGTAATCATAATAATTTAGATTTAAATTTAATTTAAACGGATTCATTTTTAATATGTTGCATTTCTAGTGTTGTTACCGGCAAAAATATATCTACAGACAAATTATTTTAGACAGTTATTACCAGTCCCAAAAAATGTAAATAATGGAATTAATTTTATTTTAAATAATTGATTTTCCATATATTTTAGGAGCTAAAATAATACATTGAAATATTTTTAGCGATTACTAAAGAAAATGTATAACCCGTAAAATAATGCCATTTCTATTAACTAAGTAAGTACATTATATATATAGGGATTTAAATTACTTATTTAGCTAGTTTTTATTTAGTATTAAAGTTCGTTAATAATTTATTAAACACACTAATTAGTTTTATACCGTGCGAATCAAGAATGGGGTTGAAGACAATAGTTATAATCATTGTCACCTACTGTCAAGATCGTAGACCATTTGCGGATATCAGATAAAATAAAAATTTGTTTGTTTTCCTATTATTAATTTGTTTTCTTATAGAATAATAGTTCTAATTCAACTTAGCGGGTTCACAACAAATCAATAACATTTTTATTCGCGGGAACCTTTTAAATAACCAACGTCATTATGCCCAAGAAGCAGATAATATTGTACTTTTCTATTAATTATGTGAACGGAATTTGGGAATGAGTGTTAAAAATTAAATCAAACTGCCACATAATTTATTTTTTAACAATTTATTGATTACTATATGTTTAAAGATGTAATTATCTTTAAATGTGTATGATTTAAAATCACAAATTGTAAATAGCTTATTTATTTTCATTACAAAATTCGAATAGTATAATACTTTTAGGTAATAAAAGTAATGGTGGGGCATAACGAAATTCTTTTAGTAAAACTGTGATTTTACTACTATTCACCCCGTTATATTGATAGTTCTTAAGTTAATCACAATATACCTAGCTTATATTTGCTAAAACAATATGGCGTCGTTTAATGAAACTTCAGATCACAGTATTATAAGTTTAACAGGAACGTTTTAATGCATGTTCTCCTAATATTCCATTTTTTGTTCCTTTAAAACCCGTGACTAGTTAACGAGTGTTGATATTTTGTGAAAGCGGCAATACACGGAACAGGTAATTAAAAACAACTAATGCTATTTATAAATCATATTAGTAGTGCGATTTTAGCCATTTAAAAAAAAAGTATCAAGACATTATCAAAATATGTTAGAACACAACAAGCGAATTAAAAGCGACTTGCTTTCTTCCGCGAAGAAAGAAGTCTATATTTATAAAGTTTTATCTATGAAAGTTGCCTGAAGTGACAGATCCGGTTTAGTTAAGAAATTTGAATATAGATACCAAGTTATTATATATGTGAGGGAACATGTAAAATTAGATGGTTAGTTTCATAAAATAGTGTTAATAAATATCATTAAGTGTGTTTATTAAACAAGTTAAAATGTAATATTTTAAAAGGAGTTAGATTATTTATATTTTTGTACACGTGCCTATAAATATTAGATAGCTTTATATTAATTAAAATACGTGTAAATAACATTGTGTCTTATTTCTACAAATCTCCCAAAATCATTGGCAAAATAATGGACGTGAGTTTAATAACACTCTTAGCCCAATATTAGGACAATAACTGTACAAATGGCGTAGTGGTGATGATACCAACCTTCTGTGCCAGTGGCGTAGATCCGATTCTTATACAAAACAATACTTTATGAGATCCACAAAGTGTTGTTTGACAAAAATCACCAAATATCACACGGGTTGCAGTAAGATATCACGTGTATATATTTTTACGTCAAACGCGAGATTTCTAAACTGAAAAGCGGTTGCCAGATAGCGAACGAAGTTGTTTAAAGTAAGTGGTCTGTATAAAGACCTTTATGTGTATGTGTAATTATATAGAATTTTCTTTTACTATGAAAGCTACCCTGAAATATAAAAAAAAACATATCAGCTGATAACGAAACAATAACAATATCAGCTTTACAATGAAAATTGAGATAATTTTCAGAAAGTACATCAATAACCGAAAATGCAATAGATCGATGACAATAAGTACCTACGCTAGGAACAAAAAATTACAATTCTCAGTTGTCAAACGTTTGACAGACAGGACAAAATGGCAGCAGTTAAGTTTGTACAACCAATCTGTAGGCGGCGCGACGGTCAGTAAAAATAAGTAATGTTTTAAGTGTGCCCCCCCAGATTAAAACCTAAAAAAATTAACATGGGTCAAATTGTCTATGAAATTGCTTTAATCTATGAAATAGCATTGATACTCAAATAAAAATAACTAAAAAATCCATGCTATATTTTCAATAATTTAAATTATTATATTTATTTGTAGAAAAGCGTGGGGTGGCTTTTAAGATATTTTCAAAGTTACTCCATTTGTCAATCAAAACTTGATAACAATTGATATTAAGCACCCCACGGTTTTTTGTTTCTTACTTCTCATTATTTTTTTATTACTTGTACATATTTACTTTTTTTTTTGTGTGTCTTAGTTGTTAGCCTCAGATGGCTATGACAACTTTACCCGGACTGTGGGTGAGCGCTGAGGGCTCTCAACCCGTAAAAGTTAAAAGTTAAGCGACCGTTCCCGAGGGCACCCCCTGTGGGGTACGGACCTCGGCTCGGGGGGTCGCTGGCAAAGTGGGTTATCCCACGTTTAGGATTTGAACGCGACACGACTTCCGACCTCGGCGGCGAGGACGGAATCGTGTTACATAGCCTTTGTTCAAACAACACGTTACGTAACATTGTTATTTTATTAAATAAAAAAACTAGGGAATTAAAATTTCCCAAGTTGCCAAGCAAATTTTATTTTTTAGATGATGAATAAACAATATAAAATACATATGTATTGCGAGTTTGGAAGCTCTTTTTTTGTTTATTATTGCCGCAAATAAGTTTAAAAACGGTCACTAGGGTGTTACGTAACGTTTAGGAAGGGGGTACAGAGAAACGTTACGGCGCGTTACATGGGGGGGAGGGAGTATCTAAAATCTTCAAAAATTGCGTTACGTAATACTTGAACGCCCCCTTATGTGAGGACCGAAGGACAGACGATTGTCAAGGGTGACGCCGAGATATTTGACCTGTTTGGTCCATGCGATGGACGGGTCGGACATTATATTTACTTTTTAATCCAATTTACATGGAAAAAAAAAACAGTTTTGCTCATGTGGTTGCGATGCAGAAAATAAGGAGAGCGACATCTATGGAGTCATGCCATAACATTTATACACACAGCTATAAAAATCGTTAATCCTGTGAAATGTATCTATAACAGGGACAAACTATTTAAGTTATTGCATTAGTTATATATACTCATCAAGGGCTGATCCTTGAGTGAGTGAGCAGTTTAAAATTATTCTAAATTTTACTGAAGGTGTTCAATATTTATTTATTTATTATTATTACTGTATTATGTCATCATCATCAACCTGCTCTTATCCCAATTTATTTGGGGTCGACGCAATATGTCTTCTCCTTCCATACAACTCTATCAGACGTCATCTCTGTGGTCACTCCTTGTCTATCCATGTCATGTTTCACGCAGTTCATCCATCTTTTCTTCGGTCTTCCCTTACCCCTTATGCCTTCAACATTCATGCTTAAAGCTTTCCTCACAACATTACTTTCATCCCTTCTCATCACATGTCCATACCATGTCAATCTTTCACTCCTTAATTTTTCCGTCACTGGCGCAACTTTCAAACTTCCACTTATATGTTCATTCCTTATTTTATCCATTCTTGTCACACCACACATCCATCTCAACATTCGCATCTCCGCTACATGCAGTCGTCTCTCATCCGTCGCTTTTATCGCCCAACATGCTGATCCATACAGTACAGCAGGTCTTATTAGGCTTTTATATATTTGACCCTTTAATTTATTTATTAACCCTTTAATTAATTTATTACTGTATTATGTATAAAAATAAAATATATACCTATAAAATAACAACAATTTAACATTTTACGAATTAAAGCAAATAACACAGATTCATAAATATCGATGTATGATAAACGTCGATAGAAAAACAACGATGTTTCGATAGTAAAAAAAAAATCACTTCCACTTCACAAGTTGCCACATACAAACGCTATTTTTATAAATGGCGTTCACAAGATTTCGCCATTAACGCCTCTAACATAACCACACACGCTTTACAAGAATCATCTGAACATTGAAGTTGACAGAATTTTTTCAATAAATCAGGAAATGCAAAGGCCAGGTTAATCACGGATGTCAAGGAAGCGGTACCAGTGGGGTACGATGCCAAAGGGATACGATGCCAGAAACCTCCACGTGGTGTTCCCTAGGTGCGAGCGACAGTGCCCCAGATTCTTCTGATGAATGGTCGCTCGTGGCGAATATCTGGCGCGAGCGGGGGTCCCCAGTCATGGGATGAGGCCCAAATTCGCTCCTGGCCCTACAACTAGAATAGTTGTAGAGGGTACACGACGCTAAATTCGACGGGCCCAGTCAGTCATTTATTTGAGGGCTGGGCAGACATAT
This sequence comes from Lymantria monacha, assembly GCA_905163515.2. NCBI lineage: Eukaryota > Metazoa > Arthropoda > Insecta > Lepidoptera > Erebidae > Lymantria > Lymantria monacha. The sequence goes on along the minus strand of LR991090.1, from coordinate 32,783,027 downwards.
GTCACAGCCGACATATCGTAAATGGACCGATTTGGCGGGGCGTGACCACCTCCACAGTCCAGTCCACCGCAAAAAAAAGGAAGCGGTCCGGTGGCCAAAAAGAAAACAAAAAAAATTAAAATAAATGCAAAGTAGTATGTAACTATTCGTACAGCTTTACGCTTACGTTAATCAATGCGATCTAGTGTAAAATAGTTGAACGTAATAGTTGGTATCCATCCAATTAACGTTAGATATCCTTAATGCTATATTGACGTTTCAATATTTTATTCTCTTAAATACGAGGTGTCGATGTTATCGAAGACAAAACATCGATGTTTTCCAGATAAACATTATTGTTTATTCACCATTGACTGACTGAATGTCGATCATCCCTAACTTCGAAATGATTTGTCAAATAACTTTGAAATTGTTTTCATCTGTCAAATACTACCAATATTTAAACAAATATTTCTTAATATCTCTATATATTACCGCTCTATCTATATTTTTCATATAGAATTGCATAATTTAAATGATTCAGAATGAACTATCTCATAGACTAATATATGCCCACGCATTGCGTAAGAGCAGGAGACATATAGAGAAAGCGCGTGGTCTGCGTATGTGGACTATTTTGAACCTAATTCCACATTCAAGTATTTGACTCGGCAAAATAAGGTAAAGAATTTTTGGATAAAATACATACATACATACATATCATCACACCATATCCCTTGCAGGGTAGGCAGAGAGAACAGAGTGCCAGAGAACTCTATCCTTGCATACTTCACTCGCTTCCTCAACATTCATAATTCTCTCCATACACGCTCGCCGGTTTCGGAGACTCTTGACTCCACCTTCCTTCAGTGCGTGACCAAACTGGTCTAGGTAGGTGGGTCTCGGTCTCCCACGGTACCTACATCCTTCCACTTTCGCATTGTATATCTTCTTAACCAGACGTTCGTTCGGCATTCTTTCCACATGTCCGAACCATCGGAGCATTCCCTTTCGCATCTTTACACCAATACTCTCTTTCCTACTTACTCGGTCTCTTACGTCGTCATTGCGAATGCGGTCGGTCAGCCTAACTCCACAGATTTTCCGTAGAGATCGCATTTCGACCGCATTAATTTTACTTTCATGCTCTTTTCTACATACCCAATTCTCGCTTCCATATAGTAATGTTGGGACAAGCACTGCTTTATGTATTGTTGCGTTCTGGCTGAGGTGGTGGCTACCGAGAAGTTGTCCCAACGCTCCGTTCACTCTATTTCCCGCATTTACTCTTGGATAAAACAAACTTTAAGAAATACACTTTAAGAATTAATCGAAATAAAAAGCAAAAATTAATATTAGATTAAATAAATAAATCGAAAATATTAGTGGCTTAATAGTGATTTGGTGATAAGAGAGTGAACGACACAGGTAGGCTCATAGCTGATGTATGCATGGAGAGAAACCTTCTGGGGGGGCACACTTAAAACATTACTTATTTTTACTGACCGTCGCGCCGCCTACAGAGTGGTTGTACAAACTTAACTGCTGCCATTTTGTCCTGCCTGTCAAACGTTTGACAACTGAGAATTGTTATTTTTTGTTCCTAGCGTAGGTACTTATTGTCATCGATCTATTTTCGGTTATTGATATTTTTCTGAAAATTATCTCAAGTTTCAATGTTAGGCTGATATTATTATTGTTTAATTATCAGCTGATATGTTTTTTTTATATTTCAGGGTCGTTTTCATAGTAAAAGAAAATTCTATGTAATTACACATACACATGTAGATATGTATATATATATTACTTCAACTTTAGTTCACCGCCTAAACTCTGGGTGGCAGCACTTTCCATACATGCATATTTTATCATCGAGTTGCCACTCTTTTTCAATTTAATAACTTTACTCTTTGGAAACCTTATTGTGTCAAACACATTTTTCCAACATAAGGACATCCATATGTATACATGGAGAAGGAATGAACAGAAAAGTATAATAGATTTAATTTTGATAGACAGTCGCCTCCGAAGCAAAATATTGGATGCAAGAGCCTACAGGGGCCCCACAGTCGATACGGACCACTATCTCGTTATTGCGAGATTTAGTGGTCTGTTCAGAAGGTGGAGGCACTGGCGAGAGCGTGTCCACTTCGGAGGGCTTGAAAGAATAAAGGTTGAAAGGTTGCAAGAAGAGTGTGTAAGAGAAAAGTATGCAGAGGGTGTCCGAGAACGGCTGACGATGGCAAGCCAGCCGCAATCGGACATTGAAGAACGCTGGAGAGTATTGAAAGAGAGTATGGTAGACACAGCGAAAGAAGTATGTGGAAGTTCAAAGAAGCATAGAAACACAAATGGTGATGCATGGTGGGATGCGGAAGTGGCAGCTTCCGTAGAGCAAAAGAAGAAAGCGTGGCTGGACTATGTCTCTTCTTTGAATCTGAATGACAGTATGACTGAACAGAAGAAAGAAGTGTATCGGCAATGTAAGAATGACACCAAGGCCTTAGTGAAAGAGAAACGTGATAGAGCAAGTATGAGTGCAGAAGATAGGCTGACTAAAAACTTCGAGGGTAACACCAAACTCTTTTAGAGGGAGGTGAAGAAGTCTCAGGGTGGTTGGTCAGCCTTCAGAATGAATAAAATAAGGTCTAAAGGTGGAGACATTCTTACACAAACACAAGACGTGCTAAGCCGATGGAGTGAATATTTTGGCGATATGTATGCGGATGCTACGGTTGGCGCCGGTGTCGCATGTGGTCTAGTAGATCAACATTCGGCGACGGCGTCCTCCGATGGCATCAGTATGGATGAAGTTGAATGGGCGATAAGAAGTTTGAAAAATGGTAAGGCAGCGGGCATTGATATGGTGTCTGCCGAGATGATCAAGCTTGGTGGCTCCTGTGTCCGGGAGGCGTTCCTGTTGCTCCTCAATTTATGTTAGAGCTCGGGAATGGTTCCCGGGGACTGGAATAGCAGTCATCGTGCCTTTGTTTAAAAACAAGGGTTCACGTTATGACTGCGCAAATTACAGAGCCATAAGCTTGACCAGTTTGGCAGCAAAAGTGTATGGTAAAATTATTCAAAGGAGAATGAGGATGGTGTCCGATGGTTTACTGTGTGAGACACAAGGAGGTTTCAGGAGTGGAAGGGGATGCATGGATCAAGTGTTCTCTCTGCGCAACATTGTGGAGAAGCATCTGGCCCTAGGTCAAAGGGTTTTCTGCAGTTTTGTGGATCTGGAGAGAGCATTTGACACGGTTGTACGAAAGGAACTTTGGGACATTTTACCGGAGTATGGTATTAACGGTAAACTGCTGCAGGCTGTGCAATCCAGTTACATGGGCTGTAGAGCCTGTGTGCGGCTGGATGATGGAATGTCGCCTTGGTTTGACGTCAATATCGGAGTTAAGCAGGGCTGCGTTCTATCAGCCAGGCTGTTTATCATATATCTGGATAAATGTCTCCAAAGGTTGAACGATATGAATGTGGGAGTCCAGATGGGTGACTCAGTGGTCTCTGCTCTGCTTTATGCAGATGATGCAGTCCTGCTGGCACAGTCAGCGACTGACCTGCAGACCCTACTCGACACAATGACAGATGATTGTATGAAAAGGGGTCTACGCGTGAATATGAGCAAAACCAAAATAATGGTCTTTGAAAGAGATGAAGCCAGAACAGATGTAAGAGTAACAATAGGTAATGATGTACTAGAGCAAGTGGATGAATTTGTATATCTTGGATGTGGATTTAGCCGAGATGGACGGTACACCACTGATATAGAGCGAAGAGTGAATGCGGGAAATAGAGTGAACGGAGCGTTGGGGCAACTTCTCGGCAGCCACCACCTCAGCCAGAAGGCACGTGTAGCAATACATAACGCAGTGCTTGTCCCAACAATACTGTATGGAAGCGAGAGTTGGGTATGCAGAAAAGAGTATGAAAGTAAAATTAATGCGGTCGAAATGCGATCTCTTCGGAAAATCTGTGGAGTTAGGCTAACCGACCGCATTCGTAACGACGACGTAAGAGAGCGAGTAGGTATGAAAGAGAGTATTGGTGTAAAGATGCGAAAGGGAATGCTCCGATGGTTCGGACATGTGGAAAGAATGCCGAACGAACGTCTGGTTAAGAAGATATACAATGCGAAAGTGGAATGATGTAGGTACCGAGGGAGACCGAGACTAACCTACCTAGACCAGATCGGTCAGGTACTGAAGGAAGGTGGAGTCAAGAGTCTCCGAAACCGGCGAGCGTGTTTGAAGAGAATTATGAATGTTGAGGAAGCGAGTGAAGTATGCAGAGATAGAGTTCTCTGACACTCTGTTCTCTCTGCCTACCCTGCAAGGGATATGATGTGACGATATGTATATGTATGTATGAAAATATTAGTATTATTAAGTGTGGGTATTCGTTAAATTAATTCTTAAAAATATTCACTCGGTACGATTAGTGTAAAAGACTGGTATGGATATGGCACATAGCGCTCCATGTTTATTTCATAACGATACTAATATTTCTCGTTAATTATTTTATTACTATACAAATAATTATTTTTCACTTTTAATTTTGGTTTATTATACAAACAAACTTTATGTTTTTCTTTTTAACTTTATTTTTGAATTTTCTGCTCATTATCCTCTCTATTTTTCAGTTTTTGAAGAACAAATTTCAAATTCCAAGCGAATGGAGAATTAATTGAAATTTAATCGATTTTAAATCTAATATCGGATTTTATTTGGTAGTTACGATCTTAATTGTTGTAAATATAGAAATTAACATGTTCGCTGAATAAGTTACAATGAAATGCCAGACAATGCCATAAGGAGTGCCTACGTAGATCTACGTAATTTTCTAATATTTTCTACATCTTTTCCAAAATCTAAGCTGGCACCGTATAACTTTACTCTTTGGTTTAGAGGCTTTTGGCGCGAATATGGAAATGTCTGTTACAGAGAATTATCTACTCGTGAAATCGAATTAAAGAAAAAGACTTTTTTTTTAGGCAACAGACATATATATATTATTAGGTTTCCATGACAACACAAAAACATAGATAAAAGCTAGATAGCCTTTTTAACATCCCCCCTTTTTGTGTAGCTCATGAAATAAAAATAATCATAAACATCCTAAGCCGATCCGGACACTTATGGCATCTATTGATGGTCGACTTAGAGCCTTAGTCAGGAAATCAACACTTTGTAGGTTTGACCCTATATGCTTGATTTCAATTATTCTATCTGCAACCAGTTCTCTTACATAGAAATGTCTTATCGATATATGCTTTGTTCTTCTATGTAATTCCGGATTTTGAGCCAGTTTTACTGCGGCGTCGTTATCTACTTGCAAGATAAGAATTTGCTTCAGGGCAGAAATTTCATTATATAATTTCTGTAGCCACACTATCTCACGCGCTGTTTCACTTGCTGCGACAATTTCTGCCTCTGTTGTGGAGATAGCTACCGATGTCTGCTTTCTACTTGCCCAAGCAATTGCTCCACCAGCATATAAGCACAATATGCCACTTGTTGAACGACCATCTTTAAGGTCTCCTCCATGATTAGAATCACTGAAGCAGTCCAGTATTCCCGTCATAAAACCTTTCCTGTATGTTATGCCAGAACCCGCTGTACCTTGTAGATACCGCATTATACGCTTAACTTTTAATACATCTTCTTTGGAAGGGTTTTCTAAACTTCTCGATACAATACCAAAGGCATAGGCAATATCTGGTCGCGTTCCATCCATTAGGTAAGTAAGAGCACCAACAGCTTGTCTATAAGGATATGACTTCTCGTCTATTACCTCTTTATCTGGCTGCCTTGGTTCAGAACCTCTGATCATTGGTGTGGTGACTGTTTTGCAGTTACTCATACCAAAACGAGCTAACACTTTCTCGGTGTAGTGTTTCTGCGTTATACTTATTGAGCCATCATCTCTATACTGAAGTTGCAAACCTAGATAGTAGTCTGCAGGCTTTGCAGTTATCTTAAACCTAAGTTTAAGCTCTGCCATAAACTTATCCGCGTCCTTTTGATCAGTTGCAGCGACCAGTCCATCATCTACGTATAATACTAAGATGATCTTATTCTGCGCTCGTATTCTGATAAACATGCAAGGATCTGTTAGGCTTTGTTGAAATTCTATTGACTTTAAATAATCAACAATACATTGATTCCAGCATCTTGGTGATTGGTTTAATCCGTATAGGCTGCGCTTCAACTTGCACACTCGATTTGTCCCGTCATTAAAACCTTCAGGTTGTTTCATAAAAATTTCTTCTCTTAAAGAACCATTTAGAAATGCACTTGAGACATCGAATTGCATGAGTTTTAGACCTTCGTTTGCCGCAACACTTATGACTGACCTAATTGTCGTCATCTTTGCAACAGGGCTAAACGTTTCGTCATAATCCACTCCTTGTTGTTGCAAAAAACCTCGAGCAACAAGTCTTGCTTTGTATTTGTCGATCGTACCATCAGCGTTTGTTTTGACTTTGTAGATCCATTTGCACGATATAGCTTTGCGACTCTTGGGTAGATCAACTAGAGTCCAAGTTTTATTGTCTTCTAGAGATTTTAGCTCATTTTTCATTGCTTTTATACACAGCTCCTTGTTGTCACTCTGTAGTGCTTCGCTGTATGTTGTAGGCTCATCTGTTTCAGTCCCATCATCTACAGACAGCACAACGTAATCATCAAGTCTAGCAGGTGGTCGTAGCTGAGCTCTGTCTCGAAGAGTCTTCCTTCCTTCATTTTCTATTTCGCTATCTGGCATAATGTCATCCATTTGTTCCACACACTCTGGTAATGTTTGATCGTTTTCTATATCATCATCTTTTTCATGGGTTTCTAGAGATGTAGGAGGTATAGTCTCAAACGATTCTGGAGGTATACATTCTTGAAACATTTCAGAACTTTCATTTTCTTCCTCCCTTAGTTCCCTTACTGGTATTCGTAGACTTATCTCGATTTCAGAATCTTTCTCGTTAGATGTTGTCGACCCGTCGTTCTTGTTTTGTTCGATATTGGTCTTACCAATCGCTGTCTCGAGAAATAATACAACATCTCTTGAACATACGAGTGAACATCCACTTTTGTTGATATTCAGAAGACGGTACCCATCATCACCATTATAGCCGATTAAAATACATTTTTCTGATTTCTTATCCAGCTTTTTACGCTTCTATTTAGGTACATGGGCGTAACAAGGACTTCCAATAATCTTCAAATGACTGATCTTTGGCTTCTTGTACCACAATTCATATGGTGATTTACCATCTACAGGAGTGCATCCTGTTCTGTTAAGTACGTAACTGTACTTATGAGCTCTGCCCAACATGCAGTTGGCAGCTCTTGGTGCGCATACATCATGGCGCGAGCGGCTTCTACAAGAGTCCTATTTTCTCGTTCGCTACAGCCATTTTGCTGTAGCGTATATGGCATGATCAGCCTTTGCTTGATGCCATACCTTTGTAACGTCAATCGAATTTTCTCATTATCAAACTCGCCGCCATTATCACTTAATATTTGTTTTGTGATATGACCTTAGTTTCTTCTAACATTAGTTTAAGTTTTAAGTGGACTTCACACTTCTGTTTCATGAAGTATACATATCGGTATTTGCTGTAATCATCTTTAAACAGAACGAAGTAGCGGTAACCCTTATATGAGAACGGAAATGGACCACAAACATCGGAGTGCATAATTTCTCCTTGTACTTCCGCTCTCACTCTAGTTCCGAAAGGTTTTCTGTGCATCTTTCCGAAGCTACATCCTTCACAAAACTCTTTGGTGTTATTCGGTACCTTTATTCCGAGCTCTCTTTCGATAACTTTCTTAACATGAACTTTGCTTTGATGAGCTAATCTTTCATGATAGATCTGTAACGAATCTTGGCTTGTTAGTAGATTGACTTCGAAGGGTACTGGTGGCATTACATTCTTCACATTTAGTTTAAACAACCCGCCCCTTTTCATTCGTTCACCTGTAGCTTTGACTATGCTATTAGCTTTCAGCTTACAGAACTCTGGTTTAGACTCAAATACACTATTTCGCAATCTGTCCTGTGCCGCTAATAAAGAAAACAGATTCTTCTGTAGTGATGGTACACACCATACATCACATAAGGTTATTGCCCTTTTATGATCTCCGACTTTGGCTTCCAGCTTTATGTCACCTTTACCAGTGGCCTTAACTTTCTCACCATTAGCTGTCGTTACTGTATGGATTTTACCAAATCTTTCAAACGTATGAAACAAATCTCTCCTGAACGTGACGTGACTTGTAGCTCCACTGTCCAGATACCAGTTATCTCTGTCAGGATATAAATATGTATCAGCCATCATCAGGTCTGTATTATTCACAATATTTGCATTTGAACTTGGGTGGTCTTCCATCACTCAACCACTTGGCGCATTTTCGTACTATATGTCCTTCTTGAAAACAGTAGTTGCATTTTATGATTTTTCTGTTATTCTTTACTTTTGCTTTGTTATAATAAGCTTTTACTGCCAGAGCTTGGGTACTCTCGCTTGAGGACGTATTAGGACGTATCTCTATGATAATCGTATTAGGACGTATCTCTATTATTATTGTACTTTCCTTTTTAGACATCAACAGCCAACTAGATTTGAACGTTAGGTATTCTTCAGGCAAAGTGTCTAAAATTTTGCATATTAGAACTACGTCTGGCAACTCATGGTTTCCTTCAAGCTTTGTGATCTCTTTGTTCAAATTAAACCAAATGTTCTTTAGCATTGAAAGATGTACAGCCATATTGTCATCCAGATTCTTCTTGTACTCGAAAAAATGTAGGCAATGTTCATAGACTAAGTCATCTCCATCTCCGTCGAACAACCTTTGAGTTCATCCCACACTCCTTTAGAAGACTCAAAACGCATAATTCTTTGAACAATTTTGTCTGTCATGTTGCTTGTGAGAATTACTAAAATCGTACTGTCTAATTCTTGAAATTCGGTTATAGCAATATCAACAAATGTTATAGGAATTGATGCTTTTTCAGTGGTTGGTTTCATTACTGGTAAGCTATATCTACCTTCTAATATATCTAGGGCTTTTGGAATCCCCTTCAATAGCATAGATATTTTGTACTTCCATACCGACCAGTTTGTGCCGTCTAAGTTCCCGATTTTGAATCTTGTAATCTCAGGTTTGGTTGCCATATTGACTACTTGACTACGTAAAGAATTTCTTATTCACTGATTTTTATCCTCTAAACCACGATCTGCTACCATGTTACAGAGAATTATCTACTCGTGAAATCGAATTAAAGAAAAAGACTTTTTTTTTAGGCAACAGACATATATATATTATTAGGTTTCCATGACAACACAAAAACATAGATAAAAGCTAGATAGCCTTTTTAACAATGTCATGTCACGCTTTTTTATTATAATCATTTCTTTTGTGTTTTGTAGTGTTATATTGCTGGTATTTTATGGCATATGATACAGTTAAAATGTTGAAGTGTAGTGAATATGGTATAATAGATGTTTACGTGTATTTTCATATTTTGCCAAAATTCCCAAAAAAACCATTGATTTGGTTATCAGCACCCGATTAATGGTAACGACTTGACTTACTGACGGACAATAACTATTAATTCTATACAATATGAAAAAGTATTAAGTAATATATGAAAAATATAAGACGTGGCTGTATAGGCTTTGACCCCTTTGCTTATCCGAACGAACGAACAAAACAAAAAAAACTCGGGTTTATTCGTAATCTGTGGGTTTAGGGAGTTTTGGCGCGAATGTGGAAATGTCATGTCACGCTCTTGTATTATATTCATTTCTTTAGTGTTTTGTGGTGTTATATTAAATAATTTTGCTGGTATTTTATGCAATATGGTACAGTTAAAGTGCTGAAGTTCAGTGAATTGGTATAATAGTGGTTTACGTGTATTTTCATATTTGCCCAAAATTCCCAAAGAAAATCATGGATTAGGTTATCAGCGCCCGATTAATGGTAACGACTTGACTTACTGACAGACAATGACTATTGAGGCTACATAATATAAAGAAATGATGAACAATATATGAAAAATAATTAAATAAGACTTGGCTGTATGGGCTTTGATCCCTTTGCCTGTCCGAATGGACGAACAGAACCAAAAAAAAAAAATTCTGTGGGTTCAGGTTTTTTGGCGCGAATGTGGAAATGTCATGTCACGCTCTTGTATTATATTTATTTCTTTAGTGTTTTGTGGTGTTATATTAAATAATTTTGCTGGTATTTTATGCAATATGGTACAGTTAAAGTGTTGAAGTGTAGTGAATATGGTATAATAGTGGTTTACGTGTATTTTCATGTTTGCCCAAAATTTCCAAAGAAAATCATAGATTAGGTTATCAGCGCCCGATTAATGGTAACGACTTGACTTACTGACAGACAATGACTATTAAGGCTACATAATATGAAGAAATGATGAACGTTAAATGAAAAATAATTAAATAAGACTTGGCTGTATGCGCTTTGATCCCTTTGCCTGTCCGGATGGACGAACAGAAACAAAAAAAATCTGGGTTTATCTTGCTCTATGCAATATACGCGACTCGTGAAAATGGGAGTTTTGCAGAATTTCAAATTATTGTAAACCGTGGTCATTTTTGCATCTTTGTCAAGTTATAAAATACGTTTAAGTATTATTTTAAAGCTAGAGTTTTCAAAGTACATTTAACTTTATATTAACATCATAATCTTTCGACATGAGCAAGATTAATCCGTTGGTTGGTTTGATTGGGAATTATGGCGATTCTGATGATGACTCTGAAGACGAGGTTCGTGGCGGTGCAGCTGGTATTAAGAATCACAGTAGCGTTGTGACCTCGGGTCAAAATTATGCCAATGCATCAGCGGCAATACACCCACCGCCAATACCGCATTGTCGTAAGTACAACGTATTTTGTAGCTTATATGAGTTATGGCGCATAGAACTTGTAAGAGCCGCTACGTTGTTTTTATCAACGTTAGTGGAGAGTATCTTTTTCTTCTCCATTGAACTCTCACATTGGAATCTAATACAGTGAAACAGTGTTTTTTAATTTAGTCCAAATGTAGTGGAAAACATAAATGCAGATTTATTTTGATTTATGAAAGCTTAGCAAATACCTAAATACCTTACAAATACATATATCTGAGTAGCCCTAAATGCTTGTTAGGATTCTTGATTTGCATTAAATCTGCAACTAAAAGTGATATTGATCACATTTTTTTAATAATATATTAATTCTAATGTTTTAAAAAACTTGTATTTATTTACTTTTTTAAACATTTAGTAAAGAATACGTTTTAATTTCTATTTGTTTTCATACATACATACATATCATCACGCCATATCCTTTGCAGGGTAGGCAGAGAGAACAGAGTGCCAGAGAACTCTATCCTTGTATACTTCACTTGCTTCCTCAACATTCAATATTCTCTTCATACATGCTCGCCGGTTTCGGAGACTCTTGACTCCACCTTCCTTCGGTATGTGACCAATCTGGTCTAGGTAGGTGAGTCTCGGTCTCTCCCGGTACCTACATCCTTCTACTTTCGCATTGTATATCTTCTTAACCATATGTTCGTTCGGCATTCTTTCCACATGTCTGTTTTATCTGTTTTCAATTGTATTTAAACATATTTTAACCATACCAACCCTAAAACAACCTGTTTTAAACATACCCCCCTTATTTCCTTTCCATTGTGGAAGAGTTTTATGCCTTATAGTGAATTGTATTAGGCTGTAGAAGAATTAGAGGGCAAATTTGTGCTGTGAAATCTTAATTTATTATCATACCCTCTTATTTTTTTTTTATTTTATCCTTATATTACCTACTATAATTGTATTAAAATTATACAATTAAATGTATGTAATAATTCTTTGCTAGTTGCACTAATATAAACAGGAATAATGGGCCTGATTAGTAATATTTATGTTTTAGATTTTTTTTATGCCTGTATGAGTTAGACAATATTGTCTAAATATGTAGACATGAGTTTTAACAGAAACGTATTCCATCTAAACCTTTTCTTTTCACTAAGGTTTCTTATAGGCCGTGTTCCGATATACGGCAATTTAGTATACTGCGAAGCCATTCTTTTATAGTTAGTTATACTGGTTACTGTTGAAAACGGAATGCAGTATAGTATACTATATTCAACATTTTTTGGTTATGAATTTAATTTCGATGCAATTGAATATTTCCCATAGATGCACGATTATAAATTTCTTCCGTTACTTTCATTTCATACGTAATATTTGTTTCACATTGCAATAAACACAATTTCTTCAATTTTGACATTTTTGATTTTATTAATTATCATTGTTGGATGTTGTTATCTAAACGCTGTTGATCGCGTGATCAAAGCACAGAGAGCACCTTGCCTCAGAATAACCAGTGTTCACAGTAAAAAAATTATGATGATTTATGACGTCATATATTTCCCTACGATACTGTGACTGTATACTGTCAGTCTATAACAGAACCAATTTCTCCCCAGTAAGAGCACTAAACAGTGCTTGCATTGTATATCGGAACATACCCATAGTGTTTGGGGTTAGTTGTTAGGGGCATGTCATATATAGTTGGAGATTAATTATAAAACATTTTTGAGGTTTTGCTTTCCTGTTACATATAGTATAATAAAGAATACAATTTAAGGGTGTAGATTGTTGGCCTGAGATCTCGATTTCGAGCGACCGCAGCGCCAAAGTTTAATGTAACATCCGACGGGGCGGATGAATGACCTAGAGAGCGTGATTTTCAAAATGTTTTGCAACAAACGTTCCACGTTGAGAAATTGTTATTGAACTTGAATATTTACAGCATAACAATAACGTTGAATTTTTGGAAACTAGCTGTTGATTCTTTTTAATAGATTAATAAGAGTAGTTGAGACACAATTTTTATGTTTTTCTATCATTACATTACATAGTATAAAACAAAGTCGCTATCCGCCGTCTGTCTGTCCCTATGTATGCTTAGTCTTTAAAACTACGCAACGGATTTTGATGCAGTTTTTTTTAATAAATAGAATGATTCTTAAGGAAGGTTTATATGTATAATACATGCATAATATAGTAGAGAAACGCTGATTAATTTAGAGGTTTCTAATGTGATGTCGTAAATAAGCACGTTTTTTTTGCGCTTATATTGCAAACGTTGGCTGAACCCTACGAGATAGACCAAAATAATGTACTACAGTATTATCCATCTTAAAAAGTTCAACAAAAAAGTCCACGATGGCATATGTCTATCTCTTAGGGATAACCCACCATAACCATTTTTTATCCTCTACTAAAAAATGATTATTTACTAAGTGATTTTATACAATACAGCATTAATCCTTATCCAATTAAGTACCTTAAATAAATTGTGCATTTATTATAGATCAATATGCTTTTTATAGTATGTAATTTAAGTGAATATTGCCGAAGATAGCGAAGATAGCGAGGGCGGGTTACTAGTTTATAATATAATATACAATCAAGAGCAGGTCCGGACTGACATTTTTGTATTCTACTTACCTAAAATTCCAACAATGTATTTATTTGTAATTTCACTACCAAAATTTATTCTAATTCGTAAAATATTCATTCAATAAAATAATTGCAAATTCAGTAGGAAGTGTGTTTATCTCTACGCAAGGAAATGTGCCTATTGCGTAAACTCAAATACTTACTTTTTGTTTACGATCACCTCGTCGATATCTAAAAAAAATCCTAGGGTTTTAAAAAAAATGTCAATAAATGAAACACAAGTATAAAAATGATTTATTTACTACACAATAACAAATATGAGTCGCCATTACTCGCTATCTCAAAAGCGTGCTAGGGTTGTACAAAAATTAGTAAATAATTCATTTATTTACTAATTTTAACAGAAGTTTGTAAATTATTAATATACTAATTAAAAGTATGTAATTAAACAATAACGAAATATGAGTTCAAAATTCTAATGTTTTTTCATTCGATTACGGATCAAGTTCTGATTTCTGCTAATTTGATGATAAAATCAATGGCTATCACAAAACCTATCAGAATGAAAACGTTACCAGCTGCCCGATTCACGTAAGTAATAAAAACCGTAGCGCAGTGACGTCACTTCGTTTTTTGCAAATTTAGCCCTTTTAACCGGCTTAAAAAAAAGGAGAATTCTCAATTCGCTGTATTTTTGAACCAATTTTTATTATTCTTTACACCAGGTAACTCAGAAATTGTATAGTAATTGAGCTATTGGAAGATTTATGACAATCCAAGACTAGATAAGTAAGTGCGTTTAAAACAGAAAACCAAAAGGCGATTTCTAAGTTCCTAAGTTAAAACGACTTTTGGACTGGCGTGTTTACGTGAATCGACTGGCTGGGTAGTTAAGTTACCTGTATCTTTCAAAATCATTAGGCGTTCTTCTCTTTCAAAACACGTAAAGCTCTTTCTTTCCTCTCTTTCATAGCCTCTATGATACTGGGCGCGTCACGAATGGGCATGCTTCGTGACTGCCGAGGATCAACTAATTCTGGAAGTAGGCAATCGTAATAAAACCTAACTAATTTCATTTCCATTTTCTCCTCCCAAAATTTGTCGTCCTTTTCTATAATATAAACTTTCATAGGTACAGTAGCACCAAACCAGATGCCAAGCATGCAAACGTTTCTTTTAGTAATATGTACCTGTCCCTGAATTTGGAAATACCAGTTATGATTTTTATTTATGACATAACCCTTGGAAGCCTTGTCCTTAACCCAAAAGGTATGTTTGGCCATTGCTTCATCAAGAGTCATGCCACCTAAAGAATGTGGGCACTTAATTTCAATTAAACCGTTTGCATAAATGCCATCTGGTGTAGTACCAAGAAATTCATATTGATCGTCGACGAACAAACCGCAACCTTGTATACTAATATTCTCTTGAATTTCTAACTGTTTAATTGCGGTTTCTTCGTTTTCGATACCGTACCGTACAGCAGGCAAACTGGAGATATTACTACCATAAACGATTTTACGAACAAGAACAGCACAACTTGTGCTCTCTCGTTTTTTACAAACTTCCCCGAACGATGATGAGGTTAGTAATTTTCTCCTTGTACTCATCCACTCAGAACTACTTTGCAAATGGGTCGACCTTTCAAGCTCCTCTCTTTCAGCACAAGACAACTTTAAATCGGCTAAAAAAGATGATTTGGCTTTCTCATATAATTCTGGACTCAGATCAGGTTTTTCGCAGTTTGGTCCATAGTGAGCATCTTTCGATACAGCGCTGTGGCTCTTTTTCAATCTTAATTTAGGTTTAGCAATTAAACGGATTCTACGATTACAATTTTCCACTTTCGCGATCAAAGGATTAGGACTAGATTTAAATATTACTTCATGAGTTTTACTATGAATCGATCCTGTATTAAAAGACACAACAGCAGCTGCGCATCGGCCCGCATAAGAACCACGGGAAGAATAATTTACACGCTTACCCCCTACTAATTTGGCAATCACTGCGTTAAAACTTTCAACTATATTACTTGTACAATTATGAATTAAACTTCTAGAATGATATGACAGTCTTTTACTTAAAATGTGTACCGCGTCCATTAATCCGCATCCAACAATTGCTGGAAGCAACCCAACAGGTTCTATTCGACGAGTATCAGGTCTACAGAAATACTCCTTGCAATATTGGTGATTACCAAATACGTGTTGTGGACCATTTAGGATATCTTCACTAAGATTTTTTATTTTTTCTTCGAGTGACTGATTTTGATCGCCCCAATATTTAATAGCGCATTTTACACCCGTTCTTAAACGCAAATACCTTTCTTTTAGGAATTTCCGCAATTCGCAAGGATACTTAGTGTCTTTCGACAGTTTCTCCAAGCTATTGCAGTAGTTTCGTAAAAGATGATTTTTGCATTCAATTTTCTCTACTGTTAAATTACCGTACGGTCGCGAATCTAATATTTTTTTATAAGTACTGGAATCGCCGTCTGCTACAAATTTATTATAAATTACACCGTGATCAACAATGGAACGTTTAAACCCCTCAACTATTATGGTCGATTCCATACCGGTAGATGATCCCGAATAATTCTTGAAACAACTGTGTTCCGAGGGCTGACTGTCGTTCTTTGCGGCTCGTGCACAAACTACGCAGTATTTATTTTTAACTCCAAAAAACAATACTTTATTAGTTTTAATGCCAATTATCGCAGCTGCGCCGGACAAGGCGGAAAAATTCTTATCATAAGATCTCTTGCTCCAACAACCGTCAACAGCAACAGATATTAATGGTGTACCATTTTTATCAACACTACCTATAGACACTGCGTACGCCGCTTCTTCCTTGACAGCTTCTGCCATGGAATGTGCTGCTGTCTTTTCCCACCAATCGCAAACCGTATTATTAATTTCATTGTATAATGAAGGTGACATGATTGGTAGGGCTACTGCGGCAGTTAATGTTTTTAACTGATAGTAGCTCCCACCAGATGATATGATACCAGATACAATTTGATGATTCACTTCCATTATATCTTCTTTCTTTTCAATCAAACACACAGTAAATTTCATACTACACATACTACATTTCATGATGAGTTTTGAGTCCAGACCAACTTTTACTTCACCTATTATACTGAGGTAACTTAACTTACAATCCATTGGACCGTGGTCCCCTATGGCCTGAAGAGCTTTAAAAAAAAAAGAAACGTCTACAACTCTACGCCCAACTTCCATTTCATCCACCTTTCCTTCTTGGTCGTTTTCAATAACTAGTTCCTGTAAAGAAAGATAATGGCTTGATTTTTTTTATAAAAAATAATTAAAAATTTAAAAAAATGCAAAAGAATTAATACAATATTAGGTTCCTGATGAATAGAAATTATAATTTCTTTACGCATTAGGTATTGTTTTTTTATGACGTCACCTATTTGAAAATAAATTTTCTTTTGAGAAAGTAATTGAGAAGTATTTCGGTACTAAGGTGTTTGTCTCTCGATGAAAATAATAAATATTGCAAGAAAAATCTATAGGTAGGTATTGAGATTTTGTCTTCGCCCATCACTAACTAAGTAGTTTGTTTATTTATGTAACAAGTCTACAAGAATTACATATAACAACTTACCTCTATACAGCGCGTAGCATTGTTGCTCAGAGTCTCGGCCCCAAGGTTTTCTTTATTTTCAATACTGGAAATATTATTCATCAATATTATCCACTTTTTATTTATTTTGTACAACCCTAAGCCAGACGCTAGGCGCCTCGCGTCTGTTTGGCGGTATAGGTATGTCGACAAAGTTGCACTGTCGCCTACCTACTTCCACAATTTGATATTTAGACAATACTAGCCGACCCGGCGAACTCCGTATCGCCTTTTTTTTTTTAAAAAATCCTATTATTTTGATATTACATACAGATACTTCAATTTTATTTATCAGTATAGATATAGATAATACAAACCAATATTTACATGTTATTGTAGGTATATGTCTGAATCGGGCGATCTAAATCATATGACATATTGTATTAGCTTTGTAATGTACCCTGTTCAAATGCGATAATAAATAAGTAGGGAGGAACTTACATTTTATTCCGAGATCTTTTGGCTTTCATATTTTTATAATGCGTACAAAACTTTCTTTTCCCTGGCATGACACTCAAATTCAATCAGTCCTGCGAAAAAAATAGCCTATGTTACTCAGTGATAATGTAGCTTTCGAATGATAAAAGAATTATCGGTCCAGTACTTTTTGAGTTTATTCGTTTCATACAAAAATCCAAATCTTTCCTCTTTATAATACCTATTAGTGTAGATATTGTATTTTTTACGATTTATATCTAGTTCCATCATGGTTTTCTTTCAGACATTCATTATATCGATACTTTCTACTAACTGAAAATAAATTAATTATAAAAATGTTATACTTACAGTTTTTTACAAAAAACACAAATTCACAATACGTAATTCTGCTGTCTGCAGCCGACAAGCGTGGTGTCGCGTTCACTTACAGAAAGGAACTGCCGTTAGTGACCACCGAGATTGCACGAATGAAACGAACGCTTTATCCCATACATTTGTGTATGAAAAATTTACCTTAAAATATATCTAGATTTTAGGGCTTTAAAAGAGGAAGTCTTTGTTTGTAAAGGTATAAAAAGAAGTATACAGATATACTTATTGGTTTCTTCAGTGTTCAAAAAGTGTTTCTTTTTATCAATTTGTGTTGATTTATGGGCTTAAATCTTTAAAATACGAAGTCATGTTTTTGCATTTTTACTCAATTTTGTGCGTTTGTTGACGTTTATTATATAACAACCATTAGGTTTAAGAGTTTAATATAAGCATGAACATACTTATTGGTCTTTGATTGTAATATATACAAATTATCATTGATATCAATCATATGTAAATAGGTTAAATATGAAAAATCGTAACACTCTTTTCGGTGATTTTCACGATCTACACCCTTAACATATCTATAACATATACATTTGCATGAAATGATCTCAAGACGCAAAGATAAGTTTCATCATTGCCCTGCCTTATATCAAATATTTGGGGCTGACACAATATGTACTCGTACATATTGTAAAGGCGAGTCATAAAAAGCAATGGTTTTATGACTGGCCCCCTACATGACATTAACTCTCCTTCCTTGGCCTAAGTCAATATAAAATTAGTCATCTTTTACGACACCCACAAGCAAAGTAATGCCGATACTATACAGTTAAATATAATTACGTTTATTACATCTAAGAAAAGTACAGTGTTAGAATATTTGTTTTACGGTCATTAGTGTTTAATGCAATTAAAATAATGACATACCTATAATTCCTGTTTGAAGTGTCTGTTACGCAATGGTGTGTAATATATATGGAAGTATGTAATGTAATTAATAAAGTTATTATAGGTGTTATTGCTTGTGGCTGATTAGTTGACTCACAGCTTAATACAGTGGTACATACATACACATACATATCATCACGCCATATCCCTTGCAGGGTAGGCAGAGAGAACAGAGTGCCAGAGAACTCTATCTCTGCATACTTCACTCGCTTCCTCAACATTCATAATTCTCTTCATACACGCTCGCCGGTTTCGGAGACTCTTGACTCCACCTTCCTTCAGTACCTGACCGATCTGGTCTAGGTAGGTTAGTCTCGGTCTCCCTCGGTACCTACATCCTTCCACTTTCGCATTGTATATTTTCTTAACCAGACGTTCGTTCGGCATTCTTTCCACATGTACGAACCATCGGAGCGTTCCCTTTCGCATCTTTACACCAATACTCTTTCATACCTACTCGCTCTCTTACGTCGTCGTTACGAATGCGGTCGGTCAGCCTATCTCCACAGATTTTCCGAAGAGATCGCATTTCGACCGCATTAATTTTACTTTCATACTCTTTTCTGCATACCCAACTCTCGCTTCCGTACAGTAATGTTGGGACAAGCACTGCGTTATGTATTGCTACACGTGCCTTCTGGTTGAGATGGTGGCTGCCGAGAAGTTGCTCCAACGCTCCGTTCACTCTATTTCCCGCATTCACTCTTCGCTCTATAACAGTGGTGTACCTTCCATCTCGGCTAAATCCACATCCAAGATATACAAATTTATCCACTTGCTCTAGTACATCATTACCTATTGTTACTCTTACATCTGTTCTGGCTTCACCTCTTTCAAAGACCATTATTTTGATTTTGCACACATTCACGCGTTGACCCCTTTTCTTACAATCTTCTGTCATTGTGTCGACTAGGGTCTGCAGTTCAGTCGCTGACTGTGCCAGCAGGATTGCATCATCTGCATAAAGCAGAGACCACTGAGTCACCCATCTGGACTCCCACATTCATATCGTTCAACCTTTAGAGACATTTATCCAGATATATGATAAACAACCTGGCTGACAGAACGCACCCCTGCTTAACGCCGATATTGACGTCAAACCAAGGCGACATTCCATCATCCAGCCGCACACAGGCTCTACAGCCCATGTAACTGGACTGCACAGCCTGCAGCAGTTTACCGTTAATACCATACTCCGGTAAAATGTCCCAAAGTTCCTTTCGTACAACCGTGTCAAATGCTTTCTCCAGATCCACAAAACTGCAGAAAACCCTCTGACCTAGAGCCAAATGCTTCTCCACAATGTTGCGCAGAGAGAACACTTGATCCATGCATCCTCTTCCACTCCTGAAACATCCTTGTGTCTCGCACAGTAAACCATCGGGCACCATCCTCATTCTCCTTTCAATAATTTTACCATACACGTTTGCTGCCAAACTGGTCAAGCTTATGGCTCTGTAATTTGCGCAGTCATAACGTGAACCCTTGTTTTTAAACAAAGGCACGATGACTGCGCTATTCCAGTCCCCGGGAACCATTCCCGAGCTCCAACATAAATTGAGGAGCAACAGGAACGCCTCCCGGACACAGGAGCCACCAAGCTTGATCATCTCTGCAGACACCATATCAATGCCCGCTGCCTTACCATTTTTCAAACTTCTTATCGCCCATTCAACTTCATCCATACTGATGCCATCGGAGGACGCCGTCGTCGAATGTTGATCTAATAAACCACATGCGACACCGGCGCCAACCGTAGCATCCGCATACGTATCGCCAAAATATTCACTCCATCGGCTTAACACGTCTTGTATTTGTGTAAGAATGTCTCCACCTTTAGACCTTATTTTATTCATTCTGAAGGCTGACCAACCACCCCGAGACTTCTTCACCTCCCTCCAAAAGAGTTTGGTGTTACCCTCGAAGTTTTTAGTCAGCCTATCTTCTGCACTCATACTCGCTCTATCACGTTTCTCTTTCACTAAGGCATTGGTGTCATTCTTACATTGCCGATATATTTCTTTCTTCTGTTCAGTCATACTGTCATTCAGATTCAAAGAAGAGATATAGTCCAGCCACGCTTTCTTCTTTTGCTCTACGGAAGCTGCCACTGCCGCATCCCACCCACCATGCATCACCATTTGTTTTTCTATGCTTCTTTGAACTTTCACATACTTCTTTCGCTGTATCTACCATACTCTCTTTCAATACTCTCCAGCATTCTTATATGTCCTATTGCGGCTGGCTTGCCATCGTCAGCCGTTCTCGGACACCCTCTGCATACTTTTCTCTTACACTCTTCTTGCAACCTTTCAACCTTTATTCTTTCAAGCCCTCCGAAGTGGACACGCTCTCGCCAGTGCCTCCACTTTCTGAACAGACCACATAATCTCGCAATAACGAGATAGTGGTCCGTATCGACTGTGGGGCCCCTGTAGGCTCTTGCGTCCAATATTTTGCTTTGGAGGCGACTGTCTACCAAAATTAAATCTATTATACTTTTCTGTTCATTCCTTCTCCATGTATACTGTATATGGATGTCCTTATGTTGGAAAAATGTGTTTGACACAATAAGGTTTCTCTCCATGCATACATCCGCTATGAGCCTACCTGCGTCATTCACTCTCTTATCACCAAATGGACCAAGTACGTCCTCATAGTCGGGACGCTTGGTCCCCACCCATCCGTTCAAATCTCCGCATACAATCACGCGTTCACTGGTTTCTGCCATATCCAGAACTTCCCTAACATTATCCCAAAACTTCTCTAGGTCTGATGCCACCGAGGATCCTACGGGAGCATATGCTACAACCATCAATACCTTGGTGACACCTAGTTTTAAACGGATCCAAAGAAGTCTGGGATCATACATTCCGTAATCCTTCACACCTGAGGTCAAGCGAGAGGACAACAGCACTCCTACCCCCATGCTGGCTCGATCGCTCTGTTGTACACCAGACCACAGCCATCCCGCCACCAGGAAGATCGCAGGCGTCGCTGCCCCTTCGCTTGGTCTCTGTTACACAGAGCACGTCTAGCTGTTTGTCCGCCATGACGGATATCAGCTCGTGCAACTTCCCTTCCACACAACCTCTTACATTCCACGTGCCCACCCGGCACTCTGCTCTCCTCGACTCGCCTGACTGGGCAAGGCGTGATTGGTGGCGGCCCCCATCGCCGCAACTGCCGAAGTTCGTACTGACCGGGTCGGTACGCGTCGCCTCCGGGGGACGCCCTAACCCGCTAATAACCACCACGGTCATGAAAAATTACATTTGATGTCGACCTCTGTGTCTTGCTTGTATGTTATTTCTGAGCAGAGTTTCCACCAGATAACCGAAATCGACCTGCTGAATGTGCTACTCTTGTCAGACAGATTGATCATCATCCTGCTTTTGTCCCAATTACTTGCAGTCAACGTAATATATCCTTTTCATCCATTGTACATATTGAAAAGGTTTTGGAAATAGTTTTATGATTGGCTGCCTGTTTGATGGTAACCCTTTTTCAGAATATAAGAATGAATATCAGAAGGAATTGGCTCAGGTTTATGTTAAGTACTCAGTCAACTTTCATGAGCAATGGTGGTAGTATTCATAGCCACAATCACGTTTTATTTTTATTTATTGTTCATGGTGACAAATGACCAAGCAGCACACCTGTTGGGTAAGTGTTACTGCCGCCCATGGACCTTTGCAATACCAAGGGTACGGCTAGGCCGCTGCCTACCAATACAAACCCGAAACCCACCTTAGGCTAGTTAGGCTTCTGGCTTTCTCGCTCACCAAACGAAGCGCAATAACACATTGCCATTACTCATGTGTCGATCTTTTTTTGAGAGTGTGATTGATTGATTATTTATAAAAACTTGATTGAATGCTAAATTTCAGTAATATCAATAACAGGATTGTGTCATCGTTTAATACAATTGTAACTGCAAAGTTAGAGTATTAAATCTGTATAATTTGTAAGCATTGGCGGGTAGATGGCAATACGTCTCCTTTAAAGACGAAAATATAATACGAAGTGAATTTGAATGTCATGTAACAGGTCTCGCAGGTGTTAAGTGGTAGCACGCTTGCAACGGATTTCCAATAGGCATGGGTTCGAATCCCATGTGTGACAATCATTTTCGCTCGTAATCATGTTTTATAAATGTTATATTATATATTTTTTATATTTTATACTGAAGGTTTTTTAAAATTATATTTATATACATCTTCCACAGCCTGGTCAGCATGCTATGATGAAACTAGCGGTTTCACATATTATTGGAATCAAGTCACCAATGCGGTCACATGGGATGCACCACCAGAATATCTGTTAGCACTGAAGTTGGCTCAACAGCAGTTGACTGCATCAGGTAAATAATGTAATTTTAAAAATATGATAGGATCATTTCAGATCATATGTCCCACTGTTGGGCTTGAGCTGCCTCCATATTAGGGGAATTGACCTATTATACCATGCTGGTCAGACATATTGGTAATATGGCTTTATTTTGACTTTTCATTTTCTTGTATAGATTTTATATGTATGTGTATTATAATATATGCGATCTCTGCCTAAAATCTGTGGAGTTAGGCTGACCGACCGCATTCGTAACGACGACGTAAGAGAACGAGTAGGTATGAAAGAGAGTATTGGTGTAAAGATGCGAAAGGGAATGCTCCGATGGTTCGGACATGTGGAAAGAATGCCGAACGAACGTCTGGTTAAGAAAATATACAATGCGAAAGTGGAAGGATGTAGGTACCGAGGGAGACCGAGACTAACCTACTAGACCAGATCGGTCATGTACTGAAGGAAGGTGGAGTCAAGAGTCTCCGAAACCGGCGAGCGTGTATGAAGAGAATTATGAATGTTGAGGAAGCGAGTGAAGTATGCAAGGATACAGTTCTCTGGCACTCTGTTCTCTCTGCCTACCCTGCAAGGGATATGGCGTGTTGATATGTATGTATGTATTATATACCTTAATCGTCTTTGACGACACCTACGGGCAAGAAAGAGAGTGGTGATTTATTTTGTTACTCTGTCACTACTAAGCCTCTATGGCTTAGATAGTAGTAAATAATCCTACCTACAATGTAGGACGTTACAAATATACTACGTCGTACATATTTTGTATGGTGATGGAGTAACACAATTCACTACTGTATGTAGGTGTCTTAAAGGATGACTAAGGTATATGATACGCAAATAACATTTTTGCAAGATAGGGAAAACTCGAAATAAAACCGCATACCAAGCTTGTCATATTAGCATGCTAATAGTAGGTCAATTTTTCATTTTCATTCAATTCTTCAATTTATCATTGTGGATCAGACTTAAGCCCAGTAGGATGACTTATATGATCTGAGATGATGATGATTACAAAATTACTAATATTCATCTATCAGCTTATCAAAGGTCCTCAGCTGGTGATCTGTCTTTCTTTAAAAATGCAGGACAGGAATGCCAAAATATTAACATATAAGTGAAGTTAGCTTGTAGTATTATGGCAAGACAAATAAAATTCTACAAGTTATCGCAACACTATCGCCGGCATCATATTTCACGCCAATTTGTTTCATGAAATATAGAGATCCCGTACTATCCCGTCTACCATTGTTAATAGAAATATCGATGTTGAAGGTTCAGGTGAAGTGTCGGCAGAAGAATGGCAGTTATACCAGCAGGCATTAGCTGAAAAACAAAATGCACAGGCGAAGGCAACAGTCAAACAAGCAACGAAGACAAACAAGAAAAGTGACCGGAACAGCGTCGGAAACAAAGACAAGAATAGCAAATTAAACAAGAAACGGATCCGTAGTGACGATGATGAAGAGTGAGTTGTTATTTACATATATATGCATATAGATATATTCATTCATCTATGGTTTAACATAGACCACCACAAAAGTCATATTAACATACATACATACATATCATCACGCCATGTCCTTTGCAGGGTAGGCAGAGAGAACAGAGTGCCAGAGAACTCTATCCTTGCATACTTCACTCGCTTCCTCAACATTCATAATTCTCTTCATACACGCTCGCCTGTTTCGGAGACTCTTGACGCCACCTTCCTTCAGTACATGACCGATCTGGTCTAGATAGGTTAGTCTCGGTCTCCCCTGGTACCTACATCCTTCCAATTCCGCATTGTATATCTTCTTAACCAGACGTTCGTTCGGCATTCTTTCCACATGTCCGAACTAACTAATCTAGTCATATTAACTAATTGATAAAAAAAAAACACTATTAATGGACGACCCCTTACTTGTTTTAAAGTATAGATTTCTTTTACGTATAAGATTAAATCAATTTTTGGACTACATGCTGGTTATCGAGAATGTAATGCTAAACCTAGCTCTACAGGTGACTTTCTTGCCAAGATATTAACCTACTATACCAGTGCTTGGGTTCATGATTCATTCATGCAGGACAATAATTTGTGCTAACCATAAATTGTTTTCAGTTTCGAGTTTAATTTGTGTTAGTTAAATAAATATATAAAGTCTTTATATTGCTATTACATTAAAAAGGAAGTCGATGAGAAAACTTATTAATCATTTCTCTTTTTCATTTCATATTCAAAGCGTTTTATGAAAAAAATGTAAAAGGGAAAGGAGATTGCACAAGGTTTAAATCTATTGTAAATCTGATCTGAAATGGTGTACCTACTTCATATAAGTTTAGTGTTTCATTTTTCTTTCACATTTTGATCTTTTTGTGAGACCATTGTACTTTGAAACTATTTATCAGATGTGTTTACACATTATTCAGATTCAGCTAATTTATTTTTTTGGTTTTATTCTAATTTACTCTTGATTTATTCTTGACTTTCATTTATTTAGCATGTTACATACTATTATTTATACAAAACTCATTTTTCGCTTCACAATAATTTTCAACACTTTTATTAATGTTCACAGTTTCAGATATGTTAAGTTTTTCAATGGTGATCCTGGTGCTTGCATTATGCGACATCACTGTGTGCTGTAGGTGATGACAGATAATAGCATGTTAAGAATGTTTCATGCCTATGCATACTGAATTTATTTGATTTAGCGCTTATAAATGGAAATCCATCCATTATCATGTCCATACAAGACGGTTTCAAGATCCTTTAGGTGGAGTATTGCTCCGGGTCGGTAAAGGATGTCAAGGAATCGATACCAGTAGTCGGCCCAATGGCGATGGGGAGACTTATTTGTTATTTTTTTTAAAACATACTATTTTTTTTTTAATAATACATTTGTAAATTTTGTAAGGATTGTGATTCAGAATTGGTGGTTCTGAGGTCTTCATGCGATTCAGAATTGGTTTCGAGTTTAGTTGTAATTTATATCCATCAATGGCATTATCATTGTGTTGTTTAAGTAAGAATATTCTTGCCTTACTCAACATTCTAAGTGGGTTTAGTAAAAATCGATCTTGGAATATAAGCAAATAATATCACTACAAGAGAACCTTAACCTAAAACCCTATGACTGGTCAGTATGGTACAGCAGGCTATTTCCTTCTCATCATAGGCAGACGTGGTCGGTCCAATTGGCGACAGAGAGATACAGTACCAGAGGTACAGACACCATCATTTCAACCGGTTTGGGCGAGGTGGGATCTGCTCATGGTCTGGCCACAAAAAAGGCAATTTCTCTTCATTCCCTTCACCTTGAGAATAGGAGAGATATTTATTTCTACTATTTCTTACAAGTAAAACCATTTGGTGTTATAAGAGCACTGCTGGCAATGGCCAGCAGCAGAGCAGCACCTTCCTGCTTTTTTAATAAGTATTTAGGACGCCCGAGTGAAAGTTAAGGAGATGTGTTGCTAATACATCACATTATTAATCCATCACTACCGGGTAAGGAGACTATGAAGGAAAACTGTAGTTCCTGTCCAGTAACCAGTACCTAAATTTAAAAAAAACACAAAGCTGTCACGAGAACTGCCGACAAAAGTGGAAACTTAAACCTATGAAAAAAAAAACAAACAAAAAACAAAAAGCGTCGCCAGGGACTATGGTAGGGTGTGACCATACAATAAATACACATATTAAGGATATTATATTATACACATACATATTATATTATTACTTCCTCTCCTACGGTTTACTCGCACTCCATCTTACGAATTTTCGATCAGCGTGTCCTGACGCGAGGTTAACATTGTTTACTCTTCCTAAAAGAGTGCACAATGCCGCTGAAAAGTTATCACTTAAAAAAAAATCCTTCACGTTTTCCAGGAAAATCGAGCTGATAACATCCTACCACAATTCAGACTCAGAATCTAACGATGAAGCCGAGAGCCCAGCAAAGCCTGCATTACCACCAACTCCAAAACCACAACCTAAACCAAACAATGTTTACAAAAAACCTAAACTGAAGACCCAAGAATATGGACCGGCCTTGCCTCCTAATTTGAACTATTCAATACCTATTGGACCTGAGCTGCCTCCGGAGTTGAAGAATACAGAGACCAAATCACCGGAGGTGAAAATACCAGTTGCTGAGAAAGAGGTAATGGATCTTATTAAATTTTATTTTCTAATTGAAACTAATTATGGCCCTGGCTTCGCTAGTCTTAACTATCCTGGATGAGCAGGCAGCATTTACGTCTTCAAGGTGACGTGTGCCATCTACCGGACAATGTTTACACATTGTATAGGCTTAATACTTCAAACTTTATATGATACAAAGCGAGATTTGCATGTCCTACAGTAGTTCACGGTGGTGTAAGTGGCAGCACGATTGGGCCGTACTTCCAATAGGTTCGAACCCTGCTTGTGACATCATTTTTCGTTTCGTAATCGGGTATTTATAAACAAAAAGAATGGTTCATAAATAATTTATCATCATCACCTCAGCTCATATATATTCCACCCTTGAGCTTGTTGTGTCTCTTCCACCATAGGAAGGCAAATGACCAGATGTACGACACAGGTTAGATAGGTTGGTATAAGATTTTATATTGAGGTTTCCTTCCCTTGCATAGATGTCTTATATATATATTACATCTCGGTCAAGATATGGGGTGGTGAATTGTGTTATCACCACATACAAAATTTGCCAAAATCTATATATGCACAGAGATGTCATAGTGGTTAAGATATTAATCTAATGTGCCAAGTATCGCGGTTTAGATTTCCACACAGGGTAATCAGTGCTTTGCATGTTTTTAAACTAGTCCCTAGCAATACAAGAATTATTGCCTGAGTGCAGGCTGTTGTCTTTATAAAAAAAAATGTATAATATAACATATTGTAAACTCATGTTAATAAAAATTGGCATATTTGAAAAAAAAAAAATTCATGAAACCATCAATAGCGGCTAAGGCAACATTCACCCGGTTCCGTGTCTGTCTGGTATCAGACTAGAAACAATCACTTTTAATTTATTATGATACGTATATACTGATTGCAACTGAAGCTTCACAAGAAAGTAAGAAGAATAAAAGGAATTATATTTTTTTTTATAATTTTTTGCACCATGATTTAATAGTGGAGGTGGATGAATAGATAAATGGAGATAGAATTCTAATTTAATGAAAAATAGTTTATATTATTAAGTATGTAAATGCATTTCCTTTCATAGGTAAGATAGGTTTCATAGATTTATGGCTGTTTTCATTATTGACCTCTAAATTTTAGAGTATAGGCTAATATAAATGAACTAGCTTTCGCCCGCGGCTTCGCCCGCGTGTTTTTTGATAAAAGAAGGACACACCTTCCCCAGACCTCAGTAGCGCATTCGATGTTGAAACATCATTACTTAGGCCCACAATACGCCCTTCCCATCTTATCGTGATATTTTCCCAAATATTGAAATCTACATTAAATATTGAAAGCGATAAATATCACTATTTAGATAAGAATTAACTAAATGCTCTAATTCCGTGTGGTAACAGAGTAAGAATACAATTCACCACCCCCTGTACCTGTGGTAGATCATAAAAGATGACTAAGGTATACAAATGCATATAACATCTATGCAAGAGAAGGAAACTCAACTAAATTACCTTATACCAACACATCTAACCAACGTGGTGTAGTAGGTCAATTTCTCTTTTAGTGTGAAGGAGGCTCGAGCCCAACAAAGGGACGTATATGAGCTTATAATTTAGGATATATTGGCTTCCATATAAAGAGTAAACTGTCACTATTTTTTGTTCAGAACTATTTAAAATAAACTATACGTTATCTTCGTGTAAATTCTACAGTTTAGGTAGCGCTCACCAATGTAATTCAGATGGAAAGAATTATATTATATTGCTTAATAACAAATAGGTATTATTGTAAATACTAAAAAGAGTGAATTTAATTTAAGATTAATATTTAATTTTTAATGTCACACTTATTTATGTTAGACAGCTATCCCTGGCATACGCGCGCACACACGAATGAGTAGAGAATAGCGGCGTAGTATGACGGCATGACATATTTACCTTAGTTAGGTACTAACCTAATCTATCATTTCCTGTAGTCGACACAATTTTACTGCCAAGGCGCACAAAAATATGTTTCACAAACTTCCACTACGTATCTATATATACAGGTATAGTATGTTATTAACAAATCGATAGTGCTGTCAAAAATACAACAATCATCAACGATGACTGCCCTCACGCCTTTACTTGTGTTCGGGTCGCACAATCGGCGATCATAGATTTCTAGCCATATTTCTGTAGTGCGCCCGGTTGCTGCCTGACCACAGCACTGCGCATTCTTATTGTCCTAACTTTTGAAATATTGTACCAAACGACACACGGTAAAAGGCAAAAAATATGTACTTTAAATATCGATAGCAATAAAAGCATTTGTTTGCATAAGAATGAATTAGTTACTATAAAATGTGCATCGGCAATAAATTCCAAATTATTTTGTATTTTTAATGTACTATTTTAACGATAAATGCTTACATATTAAAAATAGATATATGCTGTCGCGGACTTTTTTGTAGAACTATTTAAGAGGTACATTTCCACAATACATAACATTCGTCTGAGTTTCAAGATCTTTGCAACATATGCAAAAATAGCTCGCAGATGGACGATTTTTTCTGTCTTAAGCAATTTTTATCGTTATATTTTAGCCAATTTACAAAATATCTTTATAAATTATAGCCTATGTGTTATTCTGATGTGTAAGCTATATTACTATAAGCTTTCATCAAAATCCATTCGGTAGTTTTTGCGTGAAAGAGCAACAAAGATGTTCACATCCATACATTATTACAAACTTTCGCGTTTATAATATTAGTAGGAAGTAGGATGTGTCATTTCATTCATCATCATCGTCATCATCAACTTGCTCTTATCCCAATTTATTTGGGTTCGACGCAATATGTCCTTCTCCTTCCATACAATTCTATCGGACGTCATCTCTGTGGTCACTACTTGTCTATCCATGTCATGTTTCACGCAGTTCATCCATCTTTTCATTATCAATGTGTCGCTTCATTATGAATGACAATTGCCATTTAGACTCAGCTACCTTTAATTTGGAGAATGTTGGTGAAAATATGCATTAGTCCAAAAGTGAACTGCTGATAATAGTAGTTGAGAACTGCTTACGGGTAGGTGTATAAAGATTGTATGGTAATGGAATTTTATATCTCATCATCATCACAGCTCATAAATGTCCCACTGTTGGGCTCGGGCCTCCTCCGTAATGAGGGGCAATTAACCTGCTATACCGCGCTGGTCAGACGTGTTGGTATAGGGTTTTGTTTTGAATTTTCCTTCTCTCGCATAGATGTTATATTGCGTTTTATATCCCTTACTCGTCTCGTACGAACACCCACGGGTAAGACATGGGGTGGTGAATAGTATTCTTACTCTGTCACCACACGAAAAAAATTCGGGTTGAGAGCCCTTAGCGCTCACCCATAGTACGCGTAAAGCTGGCAAAGCCATGTGCGGCTAACAGCTAAAACATAAAATATATATATATATATATATCTATTCTTTTAATATTCAGGTATTTGTTTAAGTTAAATTTATTTACAGTTTAAACAAAACTGTGATCCTCTTACCTGTATGATATCACGAGTATTTACTTTTAAAATTTTAGTAGATGATATTAATTGTAAGAGAAGATGGGCACGAAGTGAAAGCCTTATCAAACTCTCTGTCCAGCATGGTGGTGTACTTCACCTTCTTGATCTGTGCCCATGAGTTACATCTGAGTAGGTTGGTTGTTGAGAGAAAACTCATCAACTCTGTACATGGTGCTCTAAATGTCTAAAATTACCTCTACATGGTGCTCTAAATGTCTAAAATTACCTCTTATAAGTCATACATTCTTGTTGGATCTTCTCAGTAGCGGTTGCGTTACGATCCGGTAGTATTTTATTGTATTAATTTTTAATGTTAAAACTGACAATATGTAAGTGCCTTTGCAGGGTTTATATATGATAAATGAATTTCAATTTGACAGGCATCAGGGAGCACTGTTGGTGTAAGCGACTAGGTAGGGTTAAACAATACGGTCGTTTCAGATTTCGGTTCAACGGAAATTAGAGGTTCACTTCTAAGTTGAACTCTTGAAAATGACATTTTCAACACTTAACATGTAGTTTTGCTCTTTAGCGGAGAAATTTCTCTTCTACTTCAGATAGCTAAGGAGATGGAACAAATGAGACGCCCTTTTCCCCTTTTTTGGATCTGATTTTACTCATGCTCAGTTGGTCTGGCTTTGAAGGTATGCCAGTAAAAGTCATATTTTTATAAAGATCGTTTTTTATTTACTATCAAGGCTTCATACGTGTATTTTACGGCACGATCGTCTGAAAACTAACTTCTCTCACATTTTTTTTTAATTGGCTAAAGGTTACACTTTTCTATATCTCCCAACAGCATGAACGTAAGGGGCTGTCCATTAATCACGTGAGGTTTGAAGGGGGAGGAGGGGTAGGTGTTTGACAAAAATCACGAACTCCTAAACCTTCATAGTCTTAAACTTTACCACGTATCACCAAGGGGGAGGGGGGTTAATAATGCTAAAAAAGGATCACGTGAATAATGGACGTCCCCTAAAATGGCATGACGTTCAGTCGAGTCGAGATTAAGACGAGAGATCATGACAAATGATTACACATTCGCATTTACTCAATATGATTATAAGTACTTATGATGACAAAAGCACCTGAAAATGCTCGTAGTATAATTTTTCAATTTGTTGGAATACTTCGTTTCACCCAAGTTTATATTGTATTACTTTTTTTTTGCTTTTGTATTATGAAGAATTTGTAGAACCATTTGAAATAATTTTTTCCTTATTCAGGCGATGATGATTTCACATGGTTTTTTTATTGGTCATTCTCATATACTTCTGGCATGTACTGTGTTATATCTTTAAAACAGTATATGTCACTAGTTTGAGTTTGATCGATGAGTTTTTCAACTAAATTTAAATATTATCAAGCAATATGATGGTCAAAGTTTTCAATCTGAAGTAATGATAGTTAAATATAATTAAATTCAACTGATTTGAACACATATATATCTCGCTTCATAAGATGCAAATATATCATTTCAGGAAAATACTTCTAAACCAAATGAAGAGGATAGTCAAGACGAAACTACTTTATTAATGAAACTAAAAGATAAAGCTAAAATTCTTGAAAAACTTGGAGGCGAAATACCTCAAGAATTGCAAAAGATGATCAATGAGGAATCAGCTTCAGACTGTGTTACACCTAAAACTGATGATTCGTCCAAATCTAATTGTAATATAGATGATTTATTAGAAGAAATTGAGAAAAAAGAATTACCTAAGATATCTAAAACAAACAAAACTGATATATTAGATGATACCAAGTCAAATGATGTAACTAGCGCACAAAATTCACCTATCAGGCATTCAACTCCACCAATTGAACACAAACCTCTATTTCCAAGTGTTGCAAACATCGAAAACACTCCATTGCAAATAGAAAACGATGATAAAAAACTAGAAGCCATAGAGAAGAAAGGTGCTAATTTATATCTCAGTGATACCACTGAACAAATTGATAATGTGGCAAAGAAAAAACTTAGAATATCTAACTCCGTTCTACCAAAAAAGGAACCTGTATATACAACAAAATATTCTCAATTCATTGAAGGTTTTTCAAATGAAAGAGTTGGTTTAGGGTTTAGTAAAGAGGAAGATAGTGAGAATAGTCCAAAGAATGCTATAGCTTATGGAAATGGTTTGGTTTTTACCAAAGGTGAAACTCTGAATGAAGAGAAGAAAGATGAGGATTTGGATGATCTAACTGATCTATTGGAAATGAAACTGAAGTATTTGAATCAGTTACAGCCGTGTGTGTTGACACCTGTGCAGGAAATGTTAATACAGATGCAGGTAATGTCCATATTATGTTTTTATTTGCAATGTTAAAATAAATATCAACTTAACAATTGTCTTATTGAAAATATAAGTTTTGGTCGTCATGCTATAAAATGCCTGTGCGAAAAATTAGCCAGGGTGTCTTAAATGCAGACAACAAAAGTTACACTTGTATTACAGAGAAACATTTTAATTATTCCTCAATCGCTTTTATATTGTGTTTCATCATCGGCTCGAGTTTCCTACATAATGGGAGTGAAATTGACCTACTACACCACGCTTTGATTTTTTCCTTCTCTAACATAGATGCTATATACTTATTTTATCCCTTAGTGATCTTCACATGCGAAAAAAATGTGAGTTATTTATTTCAATGAATTTTTTCAATGAAAAGCGAAAATAGTACTTATATGTCTCTCTCTTCTCAAGTACGTGAGAATAAGAACTAGTCCCTCACTTGTTACAATAGTATTCGTCACACAATAAGATAATGGAACATATTTTCAAAACCTTCCCATAATGACTTTTACACTTCCGAAAACAAACTGGAGATGATATCTTTTTCAAATGAATTTAATCTACGTTTACAGACGCTGGTAGGTGCTTTTCGTGCGGGAGCATTGTCACGTCGCTACTGGCGGCAGTGGGCGGCGCGCGCTACGCAAGACCTGGGTGCGCACGAGCGCCGCGCCGCGCCGCCCGGCTGGCTCTGCGCCTTCCAGAGGTACGCCCTCGACATCCTTGCGACTCACCGACACTTCGCCGCGACACTGGTCTCTACGCTCATACATGTCATGCAACTCAATACTATTGCAATTTTTGGTGCATAGAGTATTAGAAAGTGTGCGACATCTTTCATTCATGTTACATACATCCAATTTTGAATTTGGAAGACGAACTGTTGGAAAGCTCGTGATTTATGTCGTTATGTTGAATATTTCTTAATTTTGAATTTGGAAGACATTACTGTTAGGAAGCGTGGAATTATCTTTAATATTTTATTTATCATTTTGAAGGTTTATAATGTCATACAACTTAATTCTAATTTTTGATGCATAGAGTATTAGAAAGTGTGTATAACATGAATGAAAGATAGTCATCATTCATTCATGTTATATGCTTCTAATTTTCAATTTGGAGGACAACTGTTAGAAAGCTCGTGATTTATTACGTCCTTGTAATTTTGAATATTTCTTAATTTTGAATTTGGAAGACATGACCTTTAGGAATGCGCAGGAATTATCTGTGATATTTGGTTCTCCCATTTTAAATGTTTATTTTTCATAAATTTGGAAGATTTGTCCACTGTTGGATATGGATATTGTCTATTATGGAGTATAGTCTGTCTACTATATTAGGCCAAGCATCCGAGTCTCACTTACTTCTTGGTACAATAAGTTGAAAATATTTAGTGTTATGGGTTGAAAACGTCTATCCTTAAAATCAATTTGTTGCGTGGGGTAACCATGAAATTACAGACAATGAGGGAATTTATTCTCGAAGAGTCTAAAAATTTTAATTTTCAAATTATATTTGCTGCAAATTAATTCATATGAAATGAAATTTCATTGCAATTATTAGTTTTTAATAAATTGACTGACACTTAAGACTTGATTAGAATTTAGTTATATGTATAGGTTTGTATTGACATTTCATCATTATTATTAAGATAAAAAAGGTCTTTAATCTAATAATATTTTCCATATTGATAATAATACACCGGGTCCAATTATAGTTAAGTAACTTCCAAATAACTTATTAAAATAAAAAAAAGATACACAAGATATTAGTAGAAAATAATTATTTATGAATGCCACAGCTTATATTTTACATAATCTGAGGCTGACTTTAGACTTAAGTGCCAAATATCCCATTGAACACTCATCTAATTATTCCACAGATAAAATTGCAAACTTTTTATACTCTATGCTAATATATAAATAAGATTGGACATGTTTGAGCTAAAGACATTTCTAAACGAACGACTTTACTTATAAATAATAGTGATAACAGTAACTTCCATCGAGGAAGAAATATTTTTTTTTTGTGCAACATGGAGAATATATTTCGTGAACTTTTAACATCCACAAGACTTTTCAACCGGAAGAGATATGCAGCCAAGTTTATATATTCTATTTATTTAAAAATAAGCTAGCGAAATAGTAAACTGATTAAAAAAGAGTACTAACGCCATTTCTATTAAAAAAAAAATTAGGTATATCTGTATGTTTGTTTCAAGTACGAGGCCTGGGAGAGGGGTAGATAAGATTTGGCTCGCTTGGCCTATTAACTGGAAGTAAAAATTATATCCAAAATGTGACTATTTTGTGAGACAAATGCCAGGCAACACCTAAAGCGATGTATGTGAGACATATCATTAATGATTGATGTTGTGTCATGTAATGTGGTTTAATATTGGTGTTTAAATTGCCTTAAGCGTTACCTACAAATTAGGTGTCATTGTGGAAATCAGTCATAAGTCTTGTTTTAATAGATCTGAAGTCAATTGGTGTTATAATATTTAACAATACGATTTTAACTGGTGACAGCAATGATTTAAGGATATTTTAATAATTCTTGAAAATTTATGAAAATAGTGTTTGTTAATGGGACAATGTTGGCCTTTTAGTGACTACATATTATTTCTGAAATATGTTATTTCGTGTTCATGAAATTTCTGCCATAATATTGAATCAAAATTGATATCTGAGACGCTATTTTGGAGATTATTTTTCTCTAATGATTCGTCAGAGTAAGTAAATATCTCAAAATTAATGTTTTCGTTATAAGTTACATTTTAACACCAACTGGTGGCAATTGATTTTCTCGCGTGTATAGGAATATAGCAATTTATGTTTAGCTAAAAAGTCGTCATAGTTTCAGCTCATATATGTCCCACCGTTGGGCACGCGCCTCCTCTATAGTGGGAAGGAAATTGACCTACTATACCACGCTGGTCAGACGTGTTGGTATAGGGTTTTATTTCTAGTTTTCCATCTCTTGCATAAGTGTTATATGCGTTTTATATCCCTTGGTAGTCTCTTACGATCACCCACGGGTGAGATAGGTGGTGGTGAATTGTATTCTTACTATACAGCAAAGAGTAAAGTTATTAAACTGAAAAAGAGTGGCAACTCCATGATAAAATATGCATGTATGGAAGGTGCTGCCACCCAGAGTTTACGCGGTGAACTAAAGTTGAAGTGATATATATACATATCTACATGTGTATGTGTAATTATATAGAATTTTCTTTTACTATGAAAGCTACCCTGAAATATAAAAAAAACATATCAGCTGATAACGAAGCAATAATAATATCAGCTTAACAATGAAAATTGAGTTAATTTTCAGAAAGTACATCAATAACCGTAAATAGATTGATGACAATAAGTACCTACGCTAGGAACAAAAAATAATAATTCTCAGTTGTCAAACGTTTGACATACAGGACAAAATGGCAGCCGTTAAGTTTGTACAAACAATCTGTAGGCGGCGCGACGGTCAGTAAAAATAAGTAATGTTTTAAGTGTGCCCCCCCAGCTATACAGTCACCACACGGCAAAGCTAGCTAAATAGTACCTATATCTTATTGTTTTCCATAAACATTCATACAAGTATCGTCCATTAAGATCTCGTGATTGCGTCAATATCTTGATGCGACAAGGTTACATCTGTCAAGACATACTGTTTCAATAAATACTGTTTGTGCAGCAAAGATAGTTTATTAGGCAGACCAATATACTAACGTGTTAATATTTTATGTTCGAACTCTCAAGACGTCGAATAAGCGTTCGAAGTTGTGCGCAACTTTAAATTGTTAAGGCAATTTAAATGATAGGGAGGTACTATGATATCTTATCGGGCCGTACGTCTTCGCCTTGGACGGTTCGGAGGAATGTGCTCAGACCAGCCTGCCAAAAAAAAAAATGGCGCTGTAGTATAAAAGGTCTTATGAAGAAAATATTAAATAAATTATTTAATTTGTAATTGTGAATTAAAAAAAGGCATCAAATAAAATAATTTAATATGTATTTACGTCCGAATTTTCGTTAAAATTGTTGCAGTATATGAATGTTTCCAATACTGACTGCTGATCATAACCTATACAATATATAAATGTATATTGTTTTTACAATTGGTACTGTATACGGTAGCAATAGATTAAAAAAGACTCCATAATTTTCTGTGGAGCCCCAGCGACTAGGTACACCTTAACCTTTCGAACGTTTTGACACAGTTCTGTGCACCACTCTTAAGGCAGTCTGCTTTAGGAGCCGAAAAAAAAGCGTTTTTTCAACAATTTTTTTGAAAGGGAAGGAAATGATTGCGGTAAACGAAATTTTGAGACGATAGTATATTATATTCAAGCTTTAAAAACAATTTTTATTATTACAAATTATTGAAATTTGCCAAAGTTGTAACGATTTTTCTGGGGCGCCTGGAGTGTGCACTCGCAAATCGGTGCCGGTGATGGAGGTCGTGCGATGCATCTGAAACAGTGGAACCAAATTTTTTTTTAGTTTTAAAAGTTCCTTTTCTATATGAACTAAAAAAATACCGAAGAAATGACGAAATTCTAAATTTTTTCGAATTTTGAAAAAAATAAATCACTTTTTTGAAAAAAAAAATTCACTTTAAGTTGCAAAACAATTACTTGTTTTGCAACTTAAAGTGAATTTTTTTTTAAATTAATTACTTTAAATAGTACTTTTGTCCAACTTTTTTAGTTCAAATAGAAGATAATTCAATACTGAAGCTAGATCACTTTGTTTTTTTTCGATCGGACATATATTGTTTTTACTATCGCCGGCACCGTTTTCCAAAACTTGTGAAAATGAAAACTCGAGAAAACGGGCTGTAAAGTTTTCGGTCCAAAAAAATGTAAGTTTTTGGATACTTACACTAATTAGATGTTAATCGGCTATCCCCGGGCCATACAATAATCCTTACTTTTCTTCAAAAAACTCGTTTTGGCGGAGGGTTTCCGATCTTCGAGCTGTACGAGCCTCCTTGCTGGAAAGTGATGCGCGCCGGTTCTCCCGCGTTATGCGCTCAGCATCGACGGTGTCAGCAAAATTTTTGCATTGCTGCCCGATGACAATATCGAGGAGCTGCATGGTAGAAAGCACAGCTGAATAACCTTCGTTGAAAATGCCTGTAGCCATATTTGCTGCTATTTCGACGATTTTATAGCCGGAATTTACGTGTTTGGGATTTAGGCGCCACACAATCGAATTGAAAGATTCGTTCGAATTTTGAGTGTGTCCGCCTAAGCACCGCGTCAATAAATCGTCATTTGAAAGATCTTCGTAAATTGGACGAATGTGCTTCTCTACATTATCATTAATTAATCTTGCCGGGTGTTTGAAAGATGCCAGATTATTCGCCGCTTTAGCCTTGCGCCATTCGCACCAACTCTCCGGGCCTTCTGGACAATTTTTATGCCGAGGATTTTTATCGGTGGAACAATAATGGTCTAATGTTGCCATAATAGCTCTCTTCATACCTTCAACTGAGTTCACGTTTCGACGAATTGCCAGCCCGTAGTAAATCGTCAATTTCTTGATGAGACTCTCCGTTAGCCCGTCCTTTCCTCCAAGTTTCTCGGTTTTTCTTTTATTCCGTAAACGAGTACCCATACGCTTTTGCACGTGTCCAACACACTCATTTTTCGTCACTGTGCACTCGTCCCCGTAAGGATTGCTATTTAAGATTCTAGTAAAAGTTTTGGAGTCGCCATCGCCGATATAATTACTGTACATAACTCCGAATTTCTCGACGGATCTCGAAAACATCTCTGTTATGGAATCTACCTCCATCTTCCCAGACGAACCTGTATGATTTGAGGAGCATGAGTCTTTATGATCCTCATACCACTCCTCAAATGCATCTTCATCCAAACTATTTTTATGTATGGTACACGAATGACAATAACCACTTTTTACAATGAGATCGATTACTTTGCCACTGTAGTATCCGATGAGCGTTGTTACACCGTACAAAGAAGTATAACCGCGCTGTTTCCACGATCCATCGCCCGAAACCTTCAAATGATTCGCAGGTCTTCCATGTTCAACGTTTTTTTCTTTCTCTTCCGTGACGGCTTTTTCGCAGGTACTCTCGAACAGTGTCTTCGACGCTGCGTACAAATGCTCAACGATTTGTTGATAAGTAGATTTTGTAAAACCTGCAGAAATATCCATAAGGCCGCAGAATACGTTTATCCCTTCTCGTCCGATACCAAGAAGCCTCATAACAAAAATAATCCGTCTGTTGATTTCGTAGCCGGTCTTTATAAATGGTCCTGACTGGATTTCGCGTCGACCACACATACACTGAACAATTTTAAATCCTAGGCCTCGATGACCGCTTTCTGCAAACGTTAATTTTTGTTTGCATGATCTGCAAATTGCGATTTACGAAAGAGCGAGAAACACCGATATGAATTCAATAATGCGGTAGCAGTGCGATGAATGAATAATGATATCATCGCTCTTGCTGCCTTCAACTTTTGCTCACTGCGACTCGTGTGTAAGTCTCCGTCGTCCGATGATACACTGGTAAAACGATTGCCGTGAAATTTTCGCTTTCGCGGTTCCGCAGCACGCTGTCTTTTACATCGATCACCTTTCGGGTAGCTTGACATTTCGATGTGCGCTCGGCAAAATCAAAAATGAAACTGAAAGCTGACGCTACAAATAGCAGTGTAGAAGCCGATTCCGAGAGCTATAGTTTACCGTTATCCCAACAACTACTCAACACAGACCTTCTAGAACCTCCAAATAATATTTCAAAGGACCGTTCAATTCTTTCAGGTATATACGAGTATAGTCAAACAATAGAATACACAAAGGGGCGGAGCGCGCGCGCTCGGGTCTGCCTGAGCATTCGCACCTGGTCGACGCTCGGCCACTAAAACTGATCTAGCTTCGAAAATATGTCGAATTGGCCTCTAAAATTTTGAACACATATTCTTGGATAGTTTTAGAATAGATTTAAGACAAAAACGAAAAATCGATTTTTTGTAGCCTGTAAAGCAGACTACTTTGCCTTAAACCTTGCCTTGCCTTAAACCGTCTTGTCACAGATCTGTGCCTGTTTTTTTTTAACCAGTTTAAACCTTTCGGTCGCTGCGCCACACGACGTATTTTTTTTAGCGCCCTCTTGACGTTCGAAATGTTAAACACAAATTTTCAAGTGATTTTTAGTTGTTGTGTATATGCTCGATAGATGGCGTTGTTCAGTTGTTTGAATCGCGCTAAGGTTTCTTTACACGGATGTAGGTATAAACTTGGTAAAGTTATTATTCTATACCAACCTGTCTGCGGATAATATCCAAAGCAGGAGAAGGAAAACTCGAAATATGTTTTTGTCACCACACCTGGCGTAAAAACCCAGCAAGTGGTTAAGAGTTAGCGTTGCGCATAATGTGTCACTGAAATAATCTTGGGCTTAGTCGGTCACAACTGAGAGCGCTTTTTAGTTCATAATCTAAAAGCGAACTAGTTCGCTCTAGAGATACTTGCAAAATCCCATACTAGGGCTTCTAAGTACGAGTACACAAAAATACCAGGGTCGAAAACCAGGTTTTAAAATACTTGAAAGTATTCTATTTACTATGTTATAGTGCGACAATCTCGTGCGCGACCGTCCCACGGGGTGACAGACGGTGGCGGGGGTGAGGTAGCGCGTCATTGTAGCACACGGCTACACACGTAGAGAAGTGTGCCAGGATAAATCTTGCGATAAGTTATAATTGTGACGTAATATTAAAGAAAGACGAATAAAATATTTAACTACTTTTATGTTTATAATTTTTTATTATGCTTGAGGACAATTTATGAGAAGAACTAAAATTATGATTGTTTTATTATAAATCGATTTCCATATCACTTTCATGTTCACTGTTTGTTTGATCTTCTTCATAACTTTCGTCGTCATCTTCATCGTCGTTTTCACCCAGTTGAATTATGAATCTAAAAGACAAAAATTTACTATAGAAATAACAAACTACTTCACATACAATGATATGATGCCAAGAATTAGCTTGAGCACTCTGCCCAGTTAAAACAATAATAATCAATTATGAT
Source organism: Lymantria monacha (assembly GCA_905163515.2). NCBI lineage: Eukaryota > Metazoa > Arthropoda > Insecta > Lepidoptera > Erebidae > Lymantria > Lymantria monacha. Next base: position 32,741,795 of record LR991090.1, on the reverse strand, counting down.
AATAAACAATAACGTACCTGTCCATTTCATCGTCACATACACTATCTGCATTATAATATTCATCCTCGATTTTTATAACGTGATTATCACAATCGCGCCACTGTTCAACCGAATAATTAGAAAAAAGCAATTCTAAATCTTTTAACTTTTTATCTAAGTTCGAATCAAGGGAAGTCCTTGCGAGCTCGCCTTTTACGTACCCCCACACGAGTTCAATTGGATTTAAATCCGGATGATAAGGGGGTAAGCGAAGCACGAGATGTCCATTTTCCTTTAATATTTCATCAATTTTGTACTGTTTCTCCGTATTTTGCTCATTAATTATTCTCATTAAATCACATTTACGCATAGCGCTATCATACGGAACACTTCGCCGATCTAACCATTGCTGCATTTCGCTTTTCAGGGTACTCATTATAGGTTTTTTATCGATCTGAGTGCTATGGTATGCGGCGTTGTCCATTACAATAACAGAATTCGAAGGAATGTTTGGTAACAGTTTTTCATCAATCCATTTTCGAAAATTTGTGGCATTCATGTCTCCATGATAGTCACCGGTCTTGGAATGCGATTTGAACATCAATAAAGCATTAGGTACAAAGCCATTGCGACTCCCAGCGTGTACAATTACAATACGAGGTCCTTTACCTATGTTTTGCATAGCCCCGCGTTCTGTATTAGACTGCCAGCATTTTTGTGTCACGTGATTTTGATTCACGTAGGTTTCATCTAGAAAAATTATTGATTTACCCTCTCGGCGGTATTTTTTAATGTCTCTGATGTAATGCCATCGCAAGCGCATTATGTCGTGACGTTCAATTAAGAGTTTCCTCTTTGACTGACATGTTAAATATTTGAAACCAAGCCTATGTATTGTCCGTCTCAAGTATTCACGTGAGCAATGAAGTATATTGTCTTCCTTCAATTCTGCATTCAACTTTTTCAACGACGGGATACATTTTTTGACAGTATACCATTGTGTAATTTTTCTTCGTATGATGCCTTCCGTAAAATTGTCGATTTCAATCCTTTTTTTAGGAAAACGGTTTTTCTGTGGTGATTTGAAAGTCGCTGTGCTGCCTTGTGCTTCCATTGTTCTAGCTTCTTTTATAATTTTTTTAACGCTGGTTTGGGACAAACCTGTAGCTTCAGCAACAGTTTTTACTAAATTAATGTCATCTGCGTATTCGGCAGATGTTCGATCATTTTTTCGCCTTTCGAAAAATTGGTACACTTTATGTACAACTTCCTTAACTTGTCTTGAGATAGCCTTACTCATCCTGAGATCTTAATCTCGTGTGCGTCGAACTCAAATTAGTAATGAATGTCAAGCACGTGTTGCCGCTTCGACTGCGCGGCGAAACTGCCGTATTTAACGCGCAGATGCACGCGTTTCCCTTCCCCGCTGCACGACCTCTTACCCGCTTACATCATAAGTACCTCGTCCCCGCCACCATCTGTCGCCCCGCAGGACGGTCGCGCACGAGATTGCCGGACTTTAGTATCAAAGAGGACTGCTAACTTTTATGCACACTAAACATACCTATACTTACTTGAAATATTTAGTAAATATAGAAAGAAAACTTTGTTTGGTATGGATTCTAGTTTTCGTGCCCCAATTTTGAACGGTTTTTGTTTATGAAATGAAATCTTTCCTTCCTACTTTTTAAATCACAGGCTTAGGACTGTCTGCTTAGTTTATTCTGTATTTTAACGATACATATTTTGTCATGACCTAGTATATAAATTTGTATTTGCAGGCGTAGTTAAAAGATTTCATTTTATATACATACATAATTTTTTACTTTTTTTTTTGTTTTCCTTTTGTTTTTTTTTATAGTTTTGTTGGTTTTTGTTAATATTGATTTATTTTTTATTTTGTTGTAGAAACAATAACTGGTCTACTTTTCGACTCCCGAGACGGGCCCTCCTCTCTGTTAATATGTTCCCCGCTACAGAAAACAACCGTTCGCAAGGCACGCTAGAGGCCATTGCGTTTAACTTTATTTTGGCCAATTTCGCTAAATTTGGATAAATTGTTTGATTTATTTGCCACCACTCCAAAGGATCCTTGTCTGGAGACAAAACTGCGTCATCTAAATATTTTTGAGTTTCAATAATTGCCCTACTACTGGCTGTCCCAGCCGGTCGTACATTTTGCATTTGTCTGTTGTAGTGTTTCCATAATTAGACTATTAGATTTTTTTCCCCTGTTTATCAGGTTCATCAGAAGTTGATGCTGAAGACTGACTTCTTTCATTTTCATTAATCATAGCGGTTATTAGGCTCACGATATGCTTTTTTGTATTGTCTGCAACGTTTTCATTCTCAAAGTATAACTTATACCTTGGGTCTAAAAACATAGCAACAGTGTAAGTTCGACTATGTTCCAAATTAGAAAACCGCGTGCTTATTTCTGAGAGGAGATTCTGTCGGCATATTTCAACCTCATCAGGAAAAATGTCAATGTTATTTTCTTGCCGATATGTTAAACTTGCGATCTCATTGAGAGCATTAGTGAGACCAATTGTTATCGGAATGACTGAACTACCATTTACATATTTTTGACCACTCATTTCTCTCGTCACTTCTTCACACGGTTGTAATACTATAGTCAACGACTGGCAAATATCCCATTCATAACTAGTCAGCATTATTAAATTACCGGTGTCTAAATTACTGAGCGCACACTTAATTTCGTCCTTTAGTTCCACAAACCTTTGTAGCATGTAAAATGTGGACTTCCATCTTGTAGCTACATCTTGGATTGGCCTCTTTACGTCTTTATTAGCCTGTTCCTGGTATTTTTTTAATTTATTCCAGGCTAAATTACTTCGTTTGAAGTAGGAAACTATAGCCTTCACTTTACTAATTACGTCGCTTATGTAAGAACCTCCTAATACTTTTTGAACTGCCAGGTTAAGCGTATGCGCATAACAGCCAAAATGTTTCCACTCTAATTGAGCTATAGCACTCTTGATATTGGCACCGTTATCTGATACTACAAGGAGGATTTTGTCCAGAATATTCCACTCTTGAGCGACATTTCTTAACTCGTCAGCTAAATGATGCCCTGTGTGACGGCCTTCTAGCACTTTACACTCAAGGAGTACTGTTTGCATACAATAATTTTTATCAATATAATGACCCGTGACAGCTAAGTAAGAGTCATTATTTCGCGACGTCCACATATCAGTCGTTAGGCATACACTTTTAGCATCTTCACTTAGAGTTGCTTTGGTATTCGATTTAACCTCTTCATATAAACCTGGCAACAAATTATTGGCGAAATAATTTCGCGATGGTATCACATAATTACGGAAAGCAAACTTAATTAAATTACGAAATCCCTTGTCTTCCACTATAGAAAATGGCTGCAAGTCCCATATAAACAAATTCATCAAATGATCATCAATTTGTTTTTTTTATTTTTTGACAATCCCGTCGAAGGAACGTCAAAATAGTGGCTGAATTGGACCTTACCGTGTTAGAACTACTAGACGATGTAGCAGTTGGCAGCGGAGCATTCGATGTCGCAAATTGTTGGGAAGCATGAGCGAGTACCTCTTGATGCTCCACTTCTTGTTCCCTTCTCACTAAATTGACAGAAATATGTTTTCTCTGAACATGTTTGGTAAGGTGTCAAACCCCAGATTTAAACGATATAATTACTTTGCACACCTTGCATTCAGCTTTATTTTCTCCTTTATCGACAAAATGATCCCACGCCAAACTTTTCTTAGGAGCCATTGTTACCTTATTTAAAGTTGGAAATAGTTAACTTATTTACTATTTAATACTTACAACAAGAACTTCATTATTATCCATACAAAAAAAAACACTGTTTACACACTATTCTTTACAGTTTAAATATTGTCATTCCTAACTCATAAACACAATCTACTAAATAGTGTTCAGTTTTATTTATTTACACTTACACTAATTAAAACTACCAAAATTGTCATTAGGTAAATTCCTTAAATACGCGAAATAAATTTTTAATAACTAGGTCACGGTCAATAGGTTACGTACCTAATTAGTTCACCACAATAACTGAACTGAAATCGAAACAAAGCTTTTACTTCCTCGAATATAAACATAACTATTATTACTTAGAAATTTTAAATAAAATACTTACATACAACCAATAATGTGTCTTTACTCTGAAGATATAAGGGTGAATAACGCGAAATATTCAAAAGAAATTATAAGCGATGGTATGAATTATATTGCATAGCAAGCTTACGCAATCATGTTCCTTATTTTGTTATACATACGTCAGCTTATTTGATTGATCAACCGAATAGCAAGTGCATACACAGATTTCGGTTCAAGGTCAAAGGTTCGGCATTTATCGCAAGTACTCGGGCGCACTCAAACACGGTAACCCCCTCCCTGCCGTCCCACCCTGCACGTCCCACCCGCCTGCATTGAGCCCCGCGCTGCTTGCGATCGTGAATAAAGTATCCAGCCGCGGCGGCGTCCATAATTGAAAATACTTGCATAGGAATTTGAGCCGTATTCCATGCCGTCGTAATAAAAATCGTGTCAAAATCGTATAAATAAAAAAATACTTTAAAGCTCAAAGTATTTTTCATTTACAAATTAGATTGTGTTTCTTATTCGCATAGTGGTACAGATCATTTTCCTATGCAAGTATTTTTAGGTGTACTGTTTCAAGTTCTTAGCACATCCGACTTATAGCATATACTTTAATACTTGCAAGTATTGTCTGCTCATACCAGGGCACCGTACTTCGAAGGGAAACCCTGGTTTTAAAATCTGGTAAAGTAAATAGTCTCATCTGTAGTTCGCTCTATTAGTTCATTAGTTCTTTTTTTGAAAATTTAATTAAACTTACCGTAAAATCAAATATAAACAGTAGTCTTGCGAAAAATGTGTCACTGAAATGAAATGATATGTATGTGTCTTTTCGTTACTGTGAACTATATCTATCTTCTAGTTCAGTAGTTCAGTATAGTTCAGTTGTTTCACAAAACGTTTTTGTCTTTCGTGCGATCTTAATTCACTAGTTCATCGACAGATATAGAGATATAAAATGAGTTATTTAATTAACAGTTCATTAAATCATTTTATCAGCTAGGATTAGTTCGAGTAGTTTATGATTATGGTTGGTTAGGTTAATATTATGATTAGTTAATTACACTTGTACTTACTCAGAGTTCTTGAAATTAAAATTATAGATGTCACTGATATTCTTGCATATTTGATCAGGCTTCAAGGTCAATATAAATAATTTCCGTTTGTAGTCTCAAAAATCAATTCGAACGCCGTGACGGCAAACGGCATGACGCTGTCATGTATATTATCAGTTGTATATACCTATGTATGTATATATTATCAATATAGTAAAGTATTAATATTTTAATTTGTTTCATCTTGCGTTATAGATTGTTATTAAATATGAATTCTAATATTAACATAGATGCCGCCCGTGACAGCTTAGTTTTTAATTTAACTTTTTTTTACATTTTTTACTCCATATTACAGCTGATAAAGAGCAACTGAGATACGTTTGTTGCTTTAAGTTGGCTTCGTTTCTGTGTTAGAATATGACCTGCCTTCGAAAAGATTCTTTCACAAGGAACAGATGTAGCCACTAGATTAAGTCGTTTCCGCATGTAATGAAACAGCAGCGGGTATATGTAGCGCCGTTCGTTCCACCACACGAACAGATCGCTGGTCCGTTTCAGAAGAGGCTCCTGTAAATATTTGTCAAATTCCACGATGCCAGCTGCTGTGGGATTTGACGGCGTTAACTGGGCCACCTCTTTGTCAAACTCTTCCCATAAGGAGGTATGTATTGAAGACGGGTGGGTGATAGTCTGGTCCTCTACCTGTTCCAGTGATACCCTAATATCTTTTTTTTTTTTGAAACGAAACAGAATTACAAGAGTCAGGGAATAAGATCTATATTAGAATGCAACTACTTCCATGATAATATTACACAATACTTAATGATAGTAGTTTAAGTTTTGTGTTTGTTAAATAGATTTTTGAATTATGGGAGAGTTTTTGCACACTTGACCTTGGTGACACGTGCGGTGTGCGCGTAATGTTATTTTTGTGATCTCGTGAACTATATAATTAGATAGGTATTTTACGATTCAATACTATACTAACGTATGTTAGTATCATACATACAATTTGATGATAAATAAGAAATAACTATTTAATGTAAAAAGGTAAGATTTTCGCTTCGTAATCGGGATTAATAAAAAAAAACCATACAAAAAAAATGTACATTATATAATATAATCATGAAATCATTGTAAATATGACGATTTTTAAATACGTTAGAAAATTTTGTATCATATCCAAAACAAAACATTTTTGCTAGTCTAGTACTCTAGTTAAGCCTAGATAAAGCATGAAGGAAAATCGTACACCTAAATCCAATCAACAAAGAAATTATAGAAAAATTATTTGAATGCGTTCGTTCGATTGCGTTTTTCGTTTGCTACGCTAAAATAACTAAAAACATCGAATATCGATCGAAACTAAAGTAAACCCGCTCCGTCAACCGCTCTGGAAATCGATTTCTGAAATCGGTTTTTAAAATCGATTTAAATATCAGAAATCGAATTTGTATCGGTTTGCGTAAAAATCTGAAAACGCCCATCTCTAAGCGCTAGTGTAGCAAGTGGAAATGATATGAATGTAGCAGTAATAAGCAGAATGAAGTGTGCTGAGTTACGTAGTCAACTGTGATTTGATAAATAATAACCTGTGAACCTATGAAATTTGTGGCGCTCTTTTTAAAGTGCTTCCACTTGCTACTATAGCGCCACCTTGCCACCTTAATTTGCTCCCGTTCATTGGACACTTCTTAATACACTGAGATGTTACTCCTTACTCTATTCTCCATGGTTCACAAGGAACTGATGTTGCCAAAATGTTGCCATAACTCATAACAAGTTTGGCGAGATGAGAGTATGTGTGTTGATGGTTCCTCCACCACTCTAGGGGACAATTAAATTTGCCTTGGCTATTAAATACCGGTAACATTTCGTCACTCAAATATGTATCCACTTCTTTGATTGCTCTTGATAGTGGAGTTCCTACTGAATTTTTTGAACCAATAATTTCATTTAAAATATTCCACGGTAAGAAAGGGTCGTTAACATTAACTGATGGGTGGCTTGAAGAGGACACTGCTATTTCTTGATTATCATTTACACAAATCAAATCTATCACCATTTCTTGTACTCTCTTTTTCGTGTTTTGTGCATCGTTTTGATCGCTTAAAACCGTTAATTTGTAGCGTGGATCTAAAAATGTGCACACACTTTTCACTACTGCAAATCGAGTCTCTAATCCTTCCTTCAAATTCTCAAGGACGATAAGAGCAGCTGGACAAAATGGTTCTTTCAATAATTTATCACAAGCTGTTAAAAGGCATCTTGTCATAACTATGACAGTGCTACCGGTAGCGTACTTTTCTCCGCTCAAGGACCTTGTGGCGTCGTCAAAGGGCTTAAGAATTTTTTTGAGGTCTTCAAACAATTGCCATTCCTCTACTGTAACCGTTGGCAGAGTTTTATTCACAACAGCAACAGTGGCTCTAATAAATTGTTGAAGTTCTACAAATCTGTCTATCATGTGGTAGGTAGAATTCCACCTCGTAGGCACTTCTTGTAACAGCCTTTTAGGTATGGCACTCGGATTTTCTAATGTTTGGGCCTTCAAAAGCTTTTCTAGGGCGCTGGTGCTAGTTTTAAAATGTCTCACAATTTTTTTAACTTTCTCCAAATTAATAGTAACCTTTTTAAGAGCATCCTGTACAATAAGGTTCAATGTGTGCGCATAACAACCATAATGCTTCCAACCGATTTCCGATATTGCTTTTTGTATATTAGCTGCATTATCAGAAACGACGAAATTAATTTTGTGGTAAAGGTCCCATTGATTAACAATTTCCAGTAACTTGAACTGAATATTTGCGCTACTATGGGTATCTTCAAAAATATAGCATTGTATTAGCAATGATTTTAATTCATATTGCTCTGTTATAAAGTGTCCGGTTACTGCTATGTAGCTATCATTTGCACATGACGTCCACAAGTCAGTGGTGAGACACACTTTAATGTGATTATGGGATCTTAGGTGATTTAATTCCTCTTTAATTCTTTCTTGGGTGCCCTCGTACAGAGCTGGAATCATTATATCGGAAATAGTTTTACGGCTACGTAATGTGTAGCCCGGTATCCAACTTGCGAACTTTTTAAATTCTTTTTCTTCTACTAACGAGAATGGTTGATATCCTTCAATAAATAAATCTAATAAGTCGCGGTCAATCTTTTTTTTTGATCTGCCGTTATTTTTCGTGCTGCACCATACCTTTCCATTCGCTGTTGTTGAGGCGCAGCTCGCGGTATCAATACACTCGTAGATGGACAAGATTGAGGTACTACCGACGAAGCTGTGGAATTGATGGGGAGCTCTACGACTTCGTTTTGTGAACTGCTTGGTGTTGATGACGACGGCTGTATCAGCGCAGGCATTGGTGGTGATGACTGTCTTAGCTCTCTTACAGTTGAAATTTTAGTTGAAGCCAGCCTTTCATAAGCGTCTAAATATCGCTTGCGTAGAAGACACTTTAGATTTCCTGTAGTTGTTTTGTAACTGTATAAATCACCACATAGAGTACACTTCGCCTTTTTTGTCATAGGGTTCTTTTTAAAAAAGTCCCAGAGTAAACTTGCATTGATACGAGACATTGCAATTTATTTACGTCTATTAAAACAAGTACTAATCTAAACAAAACTATTCACTAACACTTTATAAATCTATATTTACAAACTACTATATACACTTTATTTTAATTTTCACACTATCAAATTTAATATTATACTCAAAAGTGCATCTATAATACACCTTGTCGCTAAACATGTGAATTATGACTAGTTCAAGGCCACATAATTAGAATAGAAATCAACTTGCAACTGATATTTTCTAAGTAGCTAATGACAAATAATATAAATAATCTTACAAAAAATTCATCTTATTTTAAAGGGTTAAGGGCTAAATTCAAAGGTCAAACGCAGCTTTGGCGTGTGCGTGTATGAAAGAGACAAAACAGTGATTGATGAAAGAACCGATGTCCGTGCCGTGTCGCGATCGCGATACTCCGCGATAGCTGTTAGCCACAAAGTTGCTGCTAGCTACAATAGCGAGTAGCGCCTTTTAAGTGCCGACAGCGATCGAGTATTACCGAACGTTCATTGTCGTGCGATTTGTGTTCGTGAAACATTATGACGATTGAGTTAATAGCTGTTAGCAGGTTATTGCAGTACGGCGAAACTATCTAACAGCTATTGTGCCAATAGATAGTTTCAATAACCAGCTAAGTTGCGCAACGACCATCTCTACTTTTCACTACCGTGAACTATATCTATCTTTTAGTTCAGTATTCATTTAGTTCAGTTACTTGACGAAAGTATTTTTGTCTTTCGTTCGGTTTTATTTCAATAGTTCATCGACAGATTTAGAGATATAGAATTCGTTGTTTAAAGTAGACCTGTGTCGATCGATCATATTTAGCAACCCGGGTCGATCATGACCCACTCGTATGGTGATCGGGTCAAAAAGATTCGATCATTTCGATCATTTGGATCGCAGTTCATTTACATAACCGATTGACGTATGCTGAACTAAAACTAGCTATGTCTATCTATTTTAACTTATAACTTTTTGGATTCCCCATGAGTGAGTCTAATACATATGGTATATAGCTATATACCATTCAATAAGCAAATAAAACTGCCCTTATGTCGCAACAATATGTTTTCACTTTCAATAATTTTTACTGACATAATCTTAAAACTTTATCCCAAATATGGAATTCACACTAACATTCACGAAAAAAACACTGTATAACGCTAACACAGGCAAAGATAAGTATAATGACAAAACTAATTTTACTTTAAACCATAATTACACCATAAAGACACTTTGTTGACCTACACAACGCCGCTAACGTAAACAATGCGCCGGTCATATACCGGCGCACAGTGTGCAATAATGCAATTGTTGTACAATGCACAATGTGCATAGTGCATGCATATAGCCAAAACATTTTAGACTAGTGTTAAGAAACGTTAAATGCCATCGTCTAATGAGTGATATTGAGTTATGTATGCAGCATTTGATGAAAATCAACCTTCAAGGATAAAAAATTAAATGAAAAATAATAAAAAAGAAAATAAATTTTATTGGTTTTGAACATTTACTCCAAATTGTGGTTCAAAAATAAAATTTGAGACACTTTTTTTCGGCTTTAACGAGCTTCTTTTATTAGTTACAGTCATTCCGGCCTTTGAAAATATCCTCTCGCATGGTACTGATGTTGCTTGTAAACATAATCGACGCTTCATCAAAATGTATAAATGTGGATAAAGTAGACGACGCCCAAATTCAAATTCATTTATTATGTATAAACCCTGTGAGTGGTACTTACATATTGTCAGTATTAACATTTTAATTTTAATCTAACAAACTACCACCGGATCGGAACTAGACCACTACTGAGAAGATCCGGCAAGAATCTCAGCGGGTTTGTCTTTTATTATTTCTTTTCATTTTTTTATATATATATAAAAAAAAAGGTACATGAAAGAAATAGCTCCAGTGTGATGCCCTTCGAACCTAATAGTTTAAATACAATGTAAAATAGCCAATGGCTGGACCAGATCCCACAAGCGGCAGCTCATTCCACCACTTTAGCGGATCATCCGTTCTTTTTATAAGTGGTTCGTTAATATATTTATCTAGTTCCACTATGCTTGCAGCGGGTTTTTTATTATCTCATTTTCCACATCTTTATCGAATGACGCCCAGATGCTGCCAGAAGTAGAAGGTTGCTGTGGCAGGCTATCTTGTACTGGTAAAGGGGTCGCATCTTCTTGCGCATACATCCCACGAAGTCTTCCTTTTATAGATTTTATGCAGCTGTCATATTTTACTTTGTTAGTAAATGCATGCTTTTTAAAGCGAGGGTCGAGAAATGATGCTTCTGCAGCCAAAACGTTACCCTCTACATCAAAAAAGCGATCGTTTATTTGTTTATTAAGAGTTCGAAGTAATTGGTCATACTCGTCAGGTTGTGCAGAAGGAACATTTTCGGCAAGGCAGTTTTCGACATGCGTTTTCATAATTTTCACCAGCACTAACACTTTTGACATAGAGACCGACTTCTCAGCGCTCATTTCTTCAGTGACATCATAAAATGTTTTTAAAACTTTAGTACATTTTTCTATGAGCAGCCAATCATCAGTCGTCAGGGTATTAAGTCGGGGTTGTTCGATAGCTAGTGTACTTATGACAGCATCTTTAATTTTAAGCAATCTTTGAAGCATATCATAGGTGGAATTCCACCTAGTTACAACGCTCTGTTTAAGTTTGAGGTCAGGTAACTCCATTTATTTTTGCACAGCCTTCAGTCTGCTCTCAGCTGATGAGCTATGTTTGAAATATTGTACAATTGCTTTAACCCGATCTAATTGCCTTTTAATATTATTTAGGCCATGTTGAACTACAAGGTTCACTGTGTGAGCGAAGCAAGGGAAATGGCGCCAACTTGTTGAGTGAACAGCTGCCACAATATTTGCTGCATTGTCTGTTATTATTCCTGTTATTTTATTTGATATACCCCAAGTCTCAGCTTCATTTTTCAAAAAAAATTGATAAGTTTTCTGCTGTGTGTCGTTCGTCAAATTCAATGCAGCCTAACAAAACCGACTTAAGCAACGAATTCTTGTCAATATAGTGAGCTGTCAGCGCAACAAAACTCGTGTTGCTTGTGGAGGTCCAGCCATCGGTGGTTAAGCATATCGCATCAGCTTCTGTTTTTAACTGTAGTAGAACTATATCTTTGGTTGTTTGATACAGTTTGGGTATTAAACTGGAAGATATAGTTTTGCGAGTAGGTAATGTGTATGTGGGCAATAAAGTTCACAAGGAACGGAGGTGGCGGGGATATTTAATCTTTTTAACATGTACTTGTATAACCGTGGGTACACCACACCGCCTTCCGTTCTTTCCACCATATGAGTGGGATTTCTCTACGTAAAATCACAGGCTCTTGTATATACTTGTCGAATTCTACAATCCCGGCTGCTATAGGATTTTCTGGGCTTAAATGATTAATTTCACTATCAAAATCGTCCCAAATTGAATCTGTGACAACATTAGTAGCAGGGGCAGCTGGTGCAGGTGTTGTAACTACTGGTTCAATTGTAGCCTCTCCTATTTTTAGCTTTAATGCTGCTGCTGCTCTATCAAAGTTGCGGATATTAATGAAACCATTTTTTTTAAATCGGGGATCCAAAATTGTAGCCTCGCAAAGTAACATGTTACATTCAACGCCTCCAAATCGCTGTCTTAATTGGGATTTTATCGTATTAATAAGCTCAACAACCTCAACTAATTGGTGATTAACAAATTGGTCCATTTTTCGCTGCATTAGTTTACAATAAACTACGTATTTAGACGCTGAAACGTACTTTTCACTGCTTACGTCTTGCGTGACTTCATCAAATATCTTTAACACAGGAATGGTTTTTTGTATGACGTCCCATTCATTTTGATTTAAAATTAAATCTGATCGCATCAAGGCAATTGTAGAAATAATAGCATCTTTTTTTATAGAATCTATCGAACATATTAAAGGTGGAATTCCGCCTTGTCGGAACATCATTTTTCAATTTTAGAAGTGGCAGTCCCATCTGTCCTTGAATTTCTTTTAATTTTTTTGCACCTGGGGCGCTTCGGTGAAAATATGCCACAACTTTTTTGACTTTATTGATAGTCGCGCTTACCGAATGTAATCCAGCTTGAACAACCAAATTGATTGAGTGTGCAAAGCATCCAATCGATCGCCAGCCTCCTATGCGAACTGCACCCATAATGTTTGCCGCATTGTCGGTGACAACGACACTAATCGACCGATGAATATTCCACTCACGGAATTTTTCTTCTAAAACTCTTTTAAATTTTCACTTGTATGGCGGTCCTCATAATTAACACAGCCTATCATTATGGAGCATAAGGTTAGGTCTCTTCATCGATAAAATGTGCCGTTATAGCTATATATCCATCGTTGGTAATTGAAGTCCATGCATCTGTAGTTATTGCCACTGCATTTGCCTTTGCTAATTCTTCTTTTAGTTTTTCATACAATTTATTATGGAACATTGGCAGTAAACTTTCCGATAGCCTTTTCCTGGTGGGTAAACAGTATCCAGGATTTAACATTTCTACGAATTTTTTAAATTCGTGTTCCTCTACTAATCTTAGAGCATGGATAGCCTTTGGCTATCATTTTGACAAGTTGGTCGTCCAGTTGTTGGACTTTGTATTTGTTACAGTTGAGTTGTTGTTGTAACGGGAGTGGCTTTTTATTATTTACATAGTCCCTCATAGACGGTAAGGTGGACCTGGACCTTCTCACAGCATTACTCGCAGCTGGCGGCGGCGGCGGCGGCGCCGACTCTGTAGTCGGAGTAGGAGTAGTCTCTTCTTCTGAGGACTGCCTCTCAATCGGCACGGTGGGGTGACTAGTTTTCATATGTCTATTTAAACTACTTATAGAACTAGATGATATGGCAATAATTTTGTGGCAGTAGCAACACTTCGCCTTTTTCCTCGCCTCTATTTCATTAAAGTGATTCCACAGTGCACTTATTTTCCGTTTAGGCGGCATACTGTTTGCAGAAATACTTTAACCAAACACACACAACACAGAATTGTTTTTATCTATTTAAAATCAATATCTAAACTTTTATCTATTTGCACTAATTCAGTTTATTTATATACTAAAGAAGCACATAAAAACTTTTAGTCGTTATATTAATTCGTTAATCGTAATATTTTAATCGTTCGTAATTCGTATCGCACGTGAAAAATACTCCTGCGCATACAAATTAGAAAAGAAAGCGGATACTCAGAAAAAGACACCTACCAATATCACCAACAAAACAAACAGAGCTTCCCGATTTTATGTCATCCGTGCACCTGAAGAGCGTAAATCACATTAGGTTTTAATTTATTTACACAAACGTTAATTACCATAATATTAATTTAATTATTCATCAAAATCATAATACATACATTTAACGGTATATAATGCATAATTATTAATTTATCAACAAATTCCTAATTATTCAATACCAAATAAGAAAGCGCTTTATTGATAGAGAAATAAATCTTCACCTAATTTGAAAAAATGCGCGAATGTGTTGTGTGTTTTGGTAATAATAACGGAACGACAGCTAGCTCGCAAGCAACAGAAACACTTAAAGAAAACTGAACTCAATTGAAAGAATGAACGTTGTACAATAATAAATCTTATTTCTCAATATTTAAGGTATTATTTTAGTTTGTACTTATCCAATCCATACATAAGAACATAAGCGGCTCTACGTGTACAACGCTGCACCAGTCATTCTCCAATAGTGAGTGAGAGAGGTAGATATAGATCTCTTATTTCGTACAATACAATAATCCGTTGAGGAATAGACTAGCGACTCAAGCAAGAACGCATTACATTACGCGAAATTCGGGCTAGAGCCAAGAGTGCATAGCATAACGATCGAGTAATGTATTACATGATGTGATGTGTAATGCCTCGGTGTGTCGCGTAATGTTTAGTGTGATATTACCCGCCCGAGTAATATTACGTTTTGATATCAAGCGCATTACTTACACATGTCTAATCGATATATATCGTATCGATATTTCTCAAATATATCGATATAAATTTACAAAAAATATCGAATTTTCGATACATCGATATTTTTTCCGAAGCGGTTATCTATAATACACTGTGGAAAATTTGATATTAAATAAAGTAAATATACATCTGCCATATTTATTATTTATTAAAAAAAATATATGAACCAACTATTCATTCAAACTAGTATTCATCTGGAATGGACATCAGCAGCACTCTTTGTTTAATGTGCTCCCCAGTAAGCCCAGTTAGTCTACTTCTGTCGTCCGGCACTGTTAATTTAACAACTGAAGCAACCCTTTCGGATGATACTGATGAAGCTTGACATATCAAACATTTTAAAGCAATTTCTGAAAGAACCGGTGTAAAATGTCGGCAATTCAATATTTATTTTGAGCTTTATTTTTAGAACGTTAAAGCTAATATTTCTTGACGCCGCCCGCCGTATATATAGAGCGCTATCGCATTACGTGACATGAAATGTCATGTGTGATGTTTGAAGTGATAGTAAAATGTAATATTACTCGGCACGAAATGTAATGCCATATCACATCACTTCGCGAAGTATGTACTGTTTCGCGCATGTCTATTGCTAACCCGCTTGCTATGGGTAGTGACGTGACACTCGTCTCATTTGTGAGGTAGACTTACGTTCAAATCGAGAGGATACCCGAGTGGGTAGACCGCCGGGTGAGCCACTGAAGACAATAAAAATAATTGTTATATC
This sequence comes from Lymantria monacha, assembly GCA_905163515.2. Taxonomy (NCBI): domain Eukaryota; kingdom Metazoa; phylum Arthropoda; class Insecta; order Lepidoptera; family Erebidae; genus Lymantria; species Lymantria monacha. The sequence continues at coordinate 32,726,316 of LR991090.1, read as the reverse complement.
GAATACCCTGAACTAAATAAATCCCTGACATTACTGATAATAGATCCTTTATTATTGTAACTTGCCTCAACAAATTAAAAAAAAAGATTTTTAGAAGTCTTTTCATTGCGATTTTTTTCTTGTGAATCGATTTATCAGGCTGTAAATTGAATCGATATAAGAATCGAGCTTTTTCGGAAAGAATCGCCATCCCTAACATACACCCATTATTAGACACAATAAGGGGATTTTTTGGCGGGAATCTAATACGTCATGTGGTGCTCTTGTGTTATATTCGTTATCTTAGTGTTTTAACGTGTTATATTAGATAATTTTGATGGCATTTTATGTAATGTGATGTGACGGAGCTGCTAAGATGTAGTGAATATCATATAAAAGTGCTTTACAACGTTTTCGTTTTCCATCAAAATTCCCACAAGATACCATTAACAGTGTGGCCATAGCACTGTTTATGGCGACAATTTGACTTACTGACGGACAATGACTAATCTGAAGACACTAAAAACTTGAAGATAATTATAACTCGACACTGGCAACAATGGCTCATTTAAGTAGCTGATTGCCAATACATAAAAATAAGAAGAAGAAGACACAATAAGGATACTCAGTGACACCAACCAAACCGACTAATTGTCACTCAGTGTAGTCCTCATTGGTTGTCCTAGTTCAAGTTGGCTCCTCAGGTTGGTTGCGCCCAAAGAGTAAAGTTATTAAACTGAAAAAGAGTGGCAACTCGATGATAATAGTCAAAGCTTACTAGCAGCACCGTAAGATATAATACCAGATTGCGTTTTCCTGTTGTTATTATATTATAATTGAAGATAGAACAGACTCAGAATCAGACTGACCCGAGTGTATTGTTCTTAAAAAAAATATTTAGAGTAGAAAGGCACAAAGTTTGTGTACCTGTGAAAAGCCAGCTTCTGTGACGTCATTTAAGCCACTTGCAGCCTCAGGACCAATTATTTGTAGCACTCTTTGCTCTAAATCAGTCAATTTAGAGTAAAGAGGTGGTCCACAACCCGTACCACAAGCAGCTGGATGTATTCTAGCACTTTTCTTTTTAGTGTTAGATTTTAAGTCCTGCCACACCTTTAGAAAATGAAAGCATGATAAAGCAAGCCAAAACAATCAAAATCATAACCCATAAAAAGCATTGCCATGAAATGTAATGAGTTTCATTACCTATACCTATTGTTGCATGTGGAAGTGTATATACTTATTTAATACTTAGTGCACAGAAAGTATGGAAAGATGGACTCAGTCTATTGTACATAGGAGTGCCTTCTAACCTTTTTCCATTGTTCCTCTGGTTTTTCTCCTCCAGTTGCATCGCTGTTGAGGAGAGTAGATAATTCACTCCAACGCTGGTAAGTCTGCCCCCTACCTCTCGAAGTTGCGGAGGGTTTATTTAGTGTAAATTATATATTATTCTTGATCGAGATCGCATGTACGTATATTAATTAACAGAATTAGTAAAAGATACTTACGAATCAAAACTGATCAGACGTAGTATACGCTCAAGTTCGTATCGTCGTCTTCTGCGCCAGCGAGAACGCGAGCGACATGACCCTGCCTCTATGAGCGCCAGCGCGCGACTGATTTATGGACTATTTTTTTTTTTTGTTTTTTTTTTTTGTTTTTGGTAATGCAGTGGCTAAAAATGCATTTTTCGCATACCCGCCCGTGTGGGGTATGTGGGACTCGCAGGCCCTGAAGGGGTCACTGAATACTGCTAGACCCTTTAATGGATATTTCTTTAATTCAAATATTGCATCAACATATTACATACCAGTAACTTCTTCAGCAAGAATTTGAGCTCTCCTAGATTCGATCAGAAGGCTTTTGAGTGCTGCTTGAAATGTAGTCCCTTGATCCGAAACCAATGCAACTGGTATCAAGTCTGTTTCAATAACTGAATTAATTATTCTTTTCAAAATTATTTTCAGCTGAAAGGATGAGGTGGTCCCTTTACAAAAATAAAAGGCAATAGGTTGTTGCCATTTGTTTATTGCTCCACGCAGCATAAAAACCAGAGCATGATCTGCGAAGTCGTTTGTTTTATTTTCTAGCTCTACAAATCCATCAATATAATCCATATTTTTATTATATGTTAAATGAGGTTCCAGGGCTACTTCATAAAATAAGATACAGCAATATTTAGGCTTTTCATATTAACCTATAAAATGAAGAATGTGTATATTAAAACTAAAATCACTATAATTTTTAAGCAATAACAGTAGAAAATTATTTACTAGAGTACCTCTCGTTTTATTGAAGTGAAAATGTGAGCATTAATGCCAGTTTCTATATTTAACCCAGCTATGAATTTGTTCAAAGTCTGTTTGCTTGGTAAAATGAATATTTTTTGAAGAAAATGGTAGCATTTTGGATTCTGCTACATTATAGAGAGGGAAATTAGTTTCTCTTCTCTTGTGAATCGTCTACCTTTTTCTTTTCTTTGCGATTGTTTAATTTGCATCCATAATTTTTTTCTTGCCATAGGTGTCATCTTAGTAGTTAAGTTATGGAAATACTTTTCTTTCGAAAAAGTAATAGCCTTTCTAGCTTTAATACCAAATAGCCAAATACAAATTTGCACAAATTAAACTTCAAAACTGACAAAGTTTAGTAAAATACTTGCACAACCCTATTTTGCAACCTTAAGCTGCTTCAAATTTTAACAAATGCTTGAAATATCTTTTTCCTTAGTAGTAGCATTGTAGATGAGAAAAATGGTATTGATCGCCCTGACTTTGAAATTGAGTTGCAGGAGTGAAGTAAGACCTTTAATGACTATATTTAAATAGTAAATTAATTACTTTTGTTAATATTATTAGTATTTTTTAGTCGTTATATTGAAACATGCTTTCTTCGACCTCTCTTTCTTCCCGAAGTAATTTTTTATTTTATATATTTTTTTAAAACTTAATGCTTATTTAAAAATGTTCAATAAAGAAATAGTTGGTTCAATTTGGCTGTCATATAGCATATCTAGTTTATGTTGTGTGTTAGGGTCCTGTTTGCCGACTCGGCAATATCTTGACCGGAATGTCTCGAAAAGGTGAGAACCACGTCGTCTGCAAACGCCTGGCATTTTGTTCCCTCGCTTGTCAGCTGTTGTAGTAGCGAGTCCAGGATGATGTTCCAAAAGGTTGGTCCTCCAATGGAGCCTTGGACGCAGCCCTTTGTGGTTTGCTTCTCGTGGATTGATCTAGCATAATTGACGACGATTTTTCTGTTTGCTAGGTAAGAGTCGATTGTCCCATACAGGTTTCTTGGGCACTTCTTTTAGACCAGTTGGTGTATTAACATTGGCCACCATGCGTTGTCGAATGCACCCTCTATGTCCAAAGATATGACGAGCACAATCGTTTTCTCGGCGATTTCCTGCCTGATGTGCTGCGTAAGATCATAGAGGGCGTCCTCGGTGCCTCGCTGTGGCATAAAACCATACTGGTTTTCGGTCAGCGTTGGAAGGATGTGGTGTTGGATGCGGCCTATCATCATTTTCTCGAAAGTTTTTCTAAGGACCGATAATAGGCCGATCGGTCTGTAAGCTTTGGGCTGAGTGTAATCTTCCTTGCGGGTTTCTTTATGATGATGACGTGGGCTATTTTCCATTGTGAGGGAAAATAATTGAGTTTGAGGCATTGGTTTGTAATTGCCAGAAACATTTCCCTGTCTGTTTGAATAGCCACGCTGCAGATATCTGATGTTAACCCGTCCGGGCCCGGTGCTTTCTTTGGGTTGAAGGATGAAAGCACTTTATCGAGCTCCTCCGATGTGAAGGGTGAATCATCTGCATCAAGTTCGGTCGGTTCGGTTGATGTTTGTTACCTCAGGGTTGCGTGGTAGGGCGTGTCGCTTTCTATAGAGTCATCTGGATAAAATGTTTAGGCCAGGAGTTTAGCGGAGTCTTCTGGGCTGATGGTTTTGCCATCTGTACCTCTGAGCAGTACATCATCCTGTCTCCTGGCGGTTTGTCTTATGACTCTATAAATGCCGTCCCACATGCTCTCCTTTTCTTGTTTGTTACAGAAATCCTTCCAGCTGGTGGTTTGTGCCTGCTCCGTTGCTTCCTTATAGAGCTCTTTAGCACGTACGTATTCTTGTATTACGTGCTCTTTTCTGGTGGGTGCTGCGTTCCTTATCCGCCTCTTCAAGCGGAGTGTGTTTCTCTTCATATTGTTTAGGTCTTTTGTCCACCATGGTGGTGTGGGGTCCATTTTGCCTTGGCCTATCTTTGGTATTATGGAATCACACACTTCCTGTATCGCGGTGGTATACTCCAAGGTTAATAGTTCCATGTCTTGGGTAGTTACTATTTTTCCGACTTTTTCGGGGGTGATGTTTTTAGCTGCTAGGGTCTGTCTGAAGAGCTTCCTGAAGTCCTCCCAATTAGCCCTCTTGGTGTTGTACCTTCTCGTGGTGGTTGGTTTTAAGCGCTCGAGTGGTTTTACGAGCCTTATCGAGAAGGTGATGGCGTTATGGTCGGATGTAGTGATACTTCGGTCTACTCTCCAGTTTTCCACTTTCCCTAGTAATTGGCTGCTGCATGTAGTAACATAGACAATACTTGTGTACATGCGTCCCCTTCTGTTTGTTTCAAAGGTCGGAGTGTCCCCTTGATTAACGACATGTAACTCTAATTCATCTATGAAGCTTGTGAACGCTGCTCCTCTTAGATCTTCAGTGGAGCTGCCCCACCAGGGGCTCCAGGCGTTGACGTCGCCGCCAAGTATAATGTTCTTCGTGGGCATTGTGGTGAGCAAAGCTCGTAACCGGTTCAGATCTAGATCTATTTCTTTATCTCCCTCCAAATAAACTGATATAAAGGCTATGTTTAATTGTTCGACCCTTATTGTGGCCACCGCTATGTTGTGGGTTGTTAATTGCAGATCTTGGATTACCTCCAGGTGTTGGCCAAAGATGATTATTGCGGCTTTGTTCGGCTTTTCGCGGCTTAGGGTGCACTGGATGACCTTGGTGCCGGGGTGCTCTTTTAGGATGCACGTGTTTCCCACGTATGGTTCCTGAACCAGGGCAATCTGCACTCCTTTTTCCTTGGCCGCACTGAGCAACTCCGCTGTGACTAATTTAGATCTCTGGAGGTTGGCCTGAATACATTTCAGTTTTGATAGATTTGTAGGGAGATGTTTATTGTTCGTGTTGGTCCCGCAGTGGGTGCCCTTAGCACAGGTAGGTTATCTTGGACCTGGCTATGGCATCCCATTTTTGCCTCTGTGGGCAGACGTCAGAATGTGCCAGATGTTCGGCATCGTAGGTGGCCCCGGTTGTATTGGAGCCACTGACGCAGTTGGCGCACCGCGGTGGTAAGTTGTTTGCCCTCCCCTGGCACTCATCCCATTTATGTTTGTCCCCACAGTAGCTGCATTGGCTCTTAGATTCTTGGCACTGGGCTCTTGTGTAACCGTACCCTAGGCATATTGCGCATTGCACTAGGGGAGAGAAGTCCATTACTGGCCTCCTCTGTATGCCGATGTACACCGTACCAAGTTTTTATGTAGGGCTGGCGAGACCTCTAGTACCGGTTGGCACGTCAGGTCATTCCTTGCCTTCTTTCGAAATCTGACCCTGATGCTTGTTGCCAGTTTTGGGATGTTGGCAGTTAACTGTTTATTCTGGGCCAAGATGTGTTCAATAATGTCTGCGTCAGAATGTGACTTGATGACGTCTTTGACTATTACTAGCGGGTTGTGCTGTTTTGGTGTTAGTGCGTTTAGTTCGGGACTTACTTTCAGTTGTTTCTGAATTAGCTGTAGGTCCTCGACTGTGCTACAGGAGAGTATAATTTTTTGGTTTTTCCCCTTCTTTACTCTATCAACCCTTGCCCCGGTCGTTTTAGTGATCGTTTCAATGATGTTCTCACCAGTCTTAGTTTTGTCCTTACTGGTCACGATCAGCGTGTGTCGGTTGATAGGTCGTGTGCTGCTGGTTATTGGGGGCCTCTCTTTTACTGCCGCTGCGTAGGACTTTGTTGGCGCGGCGGTGTGTGTCCTATCCACGTTAGCCAATTTGGTTGCTAGGCTGGTTCCGGGTTTTGATGCCAGATTGGTGGTATCCTCCTTTATGGTTTTTATTTCCGAGGACATAATTTTGAGACGCTCCGTGATGGGTTGTAGTTGCGTCTCTAAATTGGCCGGAGGTGGTTGCGGAACTGCCTTTATGGCTTCTTTTAAGTCCGTGGATAGGGCTGAGATGGCCTCTTTAACTTCGCTTTGGCTGATGTTCTTGCCGGGGCTTTTTGTTATTACGTTCATCGATGTCATTTGTTCTGCGGTAGCCGCTAGTTTTCGGGTAATATCTCCCGCAGTTGCTCGCAGCCGTTCCTAGCTTTTTGTGAGTGTTTCTGCTGTTATTTTAATATCCATTATACTCTTAAGCATTCTGTCTTGGTTTTTGGAGAGCTGGTCCATAGATTGAGGTGTGCTTTGTGCTGGTGTTTTACAAAATCTCTCTATAGCATGTTGTAGTGTTTTTAGGTTGTTTGCTATCTCTTCGATCTGTTTGTGCGGTGTGGCCGTCTCATACACTAGCCATTTCTTAATAGTTTGGGCTTGGAGGGTTTCTTGGAGTCCATTCTTGATTGTTTGTTGGAGCTCCATCATCTTGCTGGAGAGTTCGGTGATCACTTTTGTGTGAGCTCTCTCGACACGAATCAGCTCTTGGGCGTGTCTCGACCTTTCCTTTTCCAGGTTCAGCATGTGTCGGGACCTTGAGTCGGATAGAGAGAGAACAATTTCGTACAGGGCTTGCATCGTCTCATGCGCCGTCTGTTTATTCTCCCTCTTCATATTTCCCGCGCTCTCCAAGGCCTCCTTGCCATGTAACAGGAGTTCGTTCGCTGCCCTTGTGGCTTCGTCCATGTACATACATGGACGAAGCCACAAGGGTCAGGCCCAGGGCCCAGTCTTTTATTAGTGGTTAACAGTAGACTGGGCCTGCCTATTTCCGCTGTCTCGGAGTACACTGTTGATGACGTTTCTGATCCCTCATCGTCTGATGTGGTGGGGTGGGGTGACAGTTCCAGCGCGCTCCACGACTGTACTCTGCCCATTGAAATTTGGGTGGGGAGTTGGTGGAGTGGAGTGGATGTCCCGGGTGTTGGTGCGCTAACCGGTGACAGTTTAGCTAGGGAGGACTTTTTCAGAACCTTCTCCCGCAGTCCACGTACTTTTGTGGTTAAGCTTGTTAGAGATGGTGACTTTGTCTTTTTTAGTGTTATTGTTTTTGTGTTAGTTTCCATTTCTGTTTTTGTTTCAGTCTGTTTTACTGATCTAGTTGACATTTTGTTGTTTGTATTTAATAAGTAATAGCGCTGTGAGCTATTATTCTTGTGTGTAGCGCTGATGGAGTTTTGTTACCGTGGTATATACTCTTTTTCCTGGTGTCTTGATAATTTATTTTATGGGAAGGGTGTGAAAGGAAAAGATTGGTGGTGTGTGTGGTGTGTGTATGAAAGATATTGTGTTTCTATGGGAGCCAATTTGTAGAGGAGGCTCTTCCGATTCCAAAGAATCCAAACACGATGGGGCTGGGAAATTTATTTCCCAATAATAGCCAAATTCATTAAGAAAATGCATAAGTTAGCAATAACAACAAATAACTACAGTAGATGAACCATGATTAATAAAAAAAATAATAAAATAACTTAAAATTCGTTGTGAAAATAATTTTTTTTTCATCCGAATTATTTTTTTCTAGCCTATCATTACACGTAGGACTAGTACGGTCACCTGTCTTTGTTTTCGGGAGTGGTCCCCTTCCACCCTGTATATATAAAGATTAATTATTATTATTAATTGCAACAATTATAATTGTTGCAAAATTCTAAGAGGTTTTCTTGTAATAGCGCCATCTAGCAATTTATACTAATAATTATGACTAGAAGTTATATAATATGACTAGAAGAGCATAACCTTAATAAATAGCAATAATACAAATTGTTTAAAAAATTAAAAGGTGGCAGTATCAGAATCGCTCTTTTTATAAGGAAAAGACTAAAAAAAAAATTTAATGATATGAATATAATTTCTGATACTCCGCGTAACCTTCACAATTTTATTATGCCCAATAATGTTGCGTAAAAGAAGATATATCTTCGACCAAAATGTGATAAGTCAATCACTTATATCAAAGTACATCTTTACTAAAACGCTAGTGCTAAAACGGCTCAAGAATAAATAATTCGTAGCACTGTAATATATGTATTTCTTTCCAACGCCTTTTAAGAAACGAATTAAAGTAGGACAATGTTATTATTTCATAGCAATTTATTAGTTGCTTCTTTTTCTCACTCATATAATAATATGCGTCAAATCGAGTAAGAGCTAGTAATTCGCACCATAGCACTAGCCACATCCTTTTCAATCGTATTTAGTTATATGAGTGAGAACGAGTTAAACTTAGTTTTTCGTAGCAATTTATTGTGTTTGTCTCTCTCTGATACATTGAGTTCAATGGGAGAGAATGTGACAAACGTAGTATTTTGTCACAGTCACTGTGTTTTATCAACTACGAGACTGCTGCTAAGTGCGTCATAGTATCACAGTTATATTTATAAGATATATCGTCAGATCACAGTCGCTGCTACTGGTATTTGGTTGTCACTGTTACAAGATGTGATTTTAAATTATCATTGATATTTCACAGTGACGATAAATACGACTCACCACTATACCATCACCTCAAACTAGTCGTGAGTCGTCTTTTGGGCGTAATCGGCTATACGTAGTTTCATAGATATGAGTAACTAGTTTCAAAACTGCTTATTTTTGTAACTAATTACTTCTGTATACAGTTAGTAGAGTGTTGGTTCGTTTTGCGTTTGTAATACGTTATGATTACGGAAATGTTACAGGTTATATGGGTATTACAATATTAGGTTTACTTTTGTTTTGTGTTATGATTATGTAACAGTTTATAATTATTGTAATATATATATGCTTGTAATTTGAGTACCTACATAATTTTATTAATTGAACTTCCCTTCATACTTTTCCAGGCTTAGACTGGCTGCAAAATTTCATATTTAAGTTATTTTTGCGATTTTTCTTAAAGACAGAAAGCAGGCGTATTTAAAAGTTCATTTGATTTTATATACAGTTTCTTTTCTATTTACAGTTTACGCATATTTTTGCAGTTTGATTAAAATATTTACACTCTGAATCGGTTTAGGTCGAAATTAACATTTAAATAAGTTGGTTGGGCCAATTTACTTCTTTTCAGACGGGTGCGACGGTCATTAATTGTAAGACCGGTTTTACTAAATATTCGCTCACAGGGAACAGAGGTAGCGACTATGTTTTCCTATCTTCGTAGCAAAGCAGTTAGATTAGGCCACCACCATTCCAATGGAGAATTAAACTGCCCGTTTTCATCAAAGACTGGTAACATCTTTTATGTATGCGTCTACTTCCCTTATTGCACGTGATAAAGGTGTGCCACTGCCACTCTGTTGCTGCTCGGCTACTATGGAGTCGAGAATAGACCACGGCGAAAATTTGTCCTTGGTGACAGCTGTGACGGGTCCTGCAGCAGGCGATACTGACGGGTGGTCAGAATAATACCGCTTATTAATAATCGCTGCAACCATTTCTTCAACTTTTTTTTCGTTTTGGAAGCTTCTTTTGAATCCGAAAAAACATTCATTTTATAACGGGGGTCCAGGAATGTGCTAATTGTAAAAGTACCGCTTCTCTCTACCCCTTCGAAGCGCGTTTTTAAGCCAGAGTAAAGTGCAGATATCACTGATTTTGTAATCTAAGAAAAACTTTCTGCCATGAGCTGGTCACAAGATCCTGTTAAACACCTGGTCATATCTATTATTGTGCTGGCCGTAATATAGTTTTGTCCACTCATCGCTTTAGTGGCTTCATCGAATGGTTTTAGCACTTTGCAAAGTTCTGCAAATATTGTCCATTCCTCGTTTAAAACAATGGGAAGATCTTTTTTAAAACGGCGATTGTGGCACGGATGTAGCTCTCGAGTTTCATAAATCTCTCCAGAATGTGAAATGTCGAATTCCATCTTGTCGGAACGTCTTGAAGTAGACGTTTGGGTATCGCAACAGGATTTTCTTGAGTTTATGCCTTCAATAACGGCTCTAAGGCACTGGTGCTAGTTTTAAAATTGCGAACTATACATTTCACCTTATCGAGATTGTCTGGTATTTTTCGTAGACTGTCTTGAACGATAAGATACTCTTAGTATGTCCGTAGCAGCCGTAATGTTGCCAGCCCAAATCTGATATTATTTTTTTCACATTTGCTGCATTGTCACTAATAACAAAATTGACTTTGTTAAATTCCACTCTTCAGAGGCCTCCTTTCGTGCATTATATATATTCGCATTAGTGTGTGGGCCTTGGAATGCTGAACATTTTTAAAAAAAAAGTTGCATTTCCAATTTTTCTGTAATATAATGACCAGTTATAGCAATATAGCTGAGACTGATAATCGTGTACCTAGTTTCGTAGACACAAATATAACGATAATTTTTTCGTACGCAGTTGACACTCGCACAATGACCGGGGCACGCGTAAGCGTTTCGTTCAACAGATTATTAATAAAATGATTATAGGTTACACCGTTACATAATATATACGTTAGACGACTCGCACAACGAGATTAAAGGATAGATACACATGTAGGAAATGACGACGGGCCCAGCATTGGTCCAAGCCTGCGCCAATCCTGTTGAAGCTTGGCCCGACGTTGAATGCCAACACTGCGCCAACCTTGGTTAAAGTCTGGGATGATAACTAAGGCCCAGGCTTGGCTTACAGCATTGGGCCAAGGCTGGCCTGAAATATTGGCCAGTGAGTGGTAAACAACGCTGGGCCAACCTTGGTTAAAGACTGGGATGATAACTAAGGCCCAGGCTTGGTATACAGCATTGGGCCAAGGCTGGCAATTAACGTTGGCCCGAGCGTGGCATACAACGCTGGGCCAACCTTGGTTAAAGACTGGGATGATAACTAAGGCCCAGGCTTGGTATACAGCATTGGGCCAAGGCTGGCAATTAGCGTCGGCCCGAGCGTGGCATACAACGCTGGGCCAACCTTGGTTATACTCTGGGATGATAACTAAGACCCAGGCTTGGTTTACAGCATTGGGCCAAGGCTGGCAATTTACGTTGGCCCGAGCATGGCATACAACGCTGGGCCAACCTTGGTTAAAGATTGGGATGGTAACTAAGGCCCAGGCTTGGTTTACAGCATTGGGCCAAGGCTGGCAATTAACGTTGGCCTGAGCATGGCATACAATGCTGGGCCAACCTTGGTAAATGTCTGGGCCTAGCTTTGATTTACAGCATTGGGCCCAGGTTAGCAATGAATGTTGACCCCGTGCATAATTAATGTTGGCAGAATCCTGAAATATTGGCAGCCCTAAAAATAGAAAATGACATATATATTACATATGTTATGATGAAATTCATAAAAAAGAAAACACTGTATAACTAAATAATGTATTATTATTACATTTATTATTATGAGTATTAATATAATAGTAATTACACTCATTACATAGTTCAAACATAAGTCATATTCATAATAAATACATGTAAATTATTAATGAAAAGTAACATTTTATCTTTTTTTGATCATTGGTATCGGCTGCCCTCTCTATCCTTTGTAGAAATTTGCTAGCAATTTACTCATCATATAGATAATTTTCACTTTCCTTTGATTAACTATACTTTGACAGTATAAAATCTGAAATGTTTATTATTGATTAATTAAAATATAATTACATGCATAATTTGTATAAACATTTAATTAAGTATTCATTTTATACTTTTTCCAACTGCTTTGACCATTCTGCCACATCCACTATACAGTAGCTGAATATTGTTTCCTTTTACTTTTATTAATGTTTGTAACATCTGTTTTATAATTAGTGGAACCAATAGCTTCTAATCAAAAATAATGTTTCTGTAAATCAAACAAAAAATATATAGTTATAATCCTGGATGGATTCATCGATCAGCACATATAGACATCCACTGTTAGACATTCATCCATTATTAGCTTCACCAACACATTATAGTCTCAACTGTCACCACACACTGCACAGCCAAATAGTATTACATAATTATATAATATATACAATTTAAACATTAGTTTAATTAAATATATGTGGTGGTGTATAAGAACAAGTACATAAACTTGTTCTTATTATAATCTACTTCTATATATTAATAATATAGACTCAATAAATACTAAAACAGTTTACTGTTTTAGAGTTGGTACATACTAACATACTAGATGCTCAGAATTCCATGATGAATTTTTTTCTAAGAAGGGCTATTAGACATGTGTACACCATGTGGTGTACAACTATATTTTTATTATGGAGAAATTTTCTTGACTAAACATTGATCAATCTCTATTCTTGGCATAGTATAAAGCAAACATAGTTTTAATACGTAGGTATTTTTAGCATAATCTTCCAATCTGAACTAGCGTGAATTCAATGAAGTATTTTATACGATATCTTAAAATATTGTTACAGAATATTATGATATAAGTAAAAATCTGTCAAGGATACATAAATAAGGATGGTTAATTTCACATTACTTGCATACACACTACATTAATAATGACTAATGTGAAACAAATTTACCTGTAGGTATTGTGTATTGGCTGTATTTCAAAGAACCATTAAGTAACGAAGAAGAACCAATATATCTTAATATTGGAGATCCATCGATAATGATGATATTAAACATTGTCTTATGCGAGCAATATTTACATATTCTTTTATTTATTGTGTATATTTGTATAACGTATTGAAACAACAAAACTAAACCTAAGGTCTCAAACAAGAGACATACACACTTACATACACAGTACACTAAATATCGATGAATCGAGTCCATTCGATATTTATTTAACAGACAATTTACATCAGCGTTCGGTATGGCAAATATATTATCGAATCGATGTATCGATCATTTTTTAAAAAAAATAATATCAATGGAAAATTCACTAAATAATAAAAATAATAAACTTTTCTAAAAGGCTTGCATTATTTTATGTTGATCTAAGCATATGTATCGTTAATAGTAGAATAAAAGTTTATCATTTTTTTTTGTAGGTACACCTACTGAGCAGTTTTATTGTTATAATTTACACGCTTATCGTTTAATTGTTCTAAGGCGACTTAGAAGAGGTTCGAGTCCAGCATTGAGATATATATGAGATACGTATATGATGATGCTGAGATTTTAATAATGATTCATCATTTCAGCTCATATATTTCACATTGATGGGCTCGAGTCTCCTCCATAATAGGAGTTTTATTGACCTACTATACCACGATGGTCAGACGTGTTGGTATAGGGTTTTGTTTCGAGTTTTACTTCTCCTGCATAGATGTTATATGCGTTTTGTATCCCTTTGTCGTCTCTTACGATCACGCACAGGTAAGATATGGGATGGTGAATTGTATTCTTACCCTGTCACCACACTGAAGATGATGATGATGATAATTACGATGATGAATATAGCCTAATACTGACTATCCAGTTGTAAGTACTCTAGATCGATCGTAATTGTAATTTGAGATTTTCTGTTTTTGTGAGCTTAAATTCCTTTTTTAACATAAATATCTCTAGCCTGAATATAAAAATAATTAAGCTAAGTTAAAATAACCAATGCACTCATTAAATACAAAACATTAACAATACGTTCTGGTATCGCAATCTTCATAATCGTATTTTTGATTCGACAGAAGCATAATCGCTACATATGTCAATCTCTATTATTTTATAAATACAACAACAACAATCTGACGGCTGACCAATATGGCGTTGAAGCTAAAATGACTATTAATGTTTTATTGCAAGAATAGTACCTACGAATTCAACTGAAAAATTAAATATGTTTAACTAGGAACTTAGGAAATTCAGATTATGTTTTTATAAAGATAAGTGAAATCTAAACACGTTTTAATTCTTTTGTTAGATATTTTCGGACATCCGGCCACCTCCTTCTATTCTATTGAAATATTTTATGTTATTTAAATTCTATATTTAAACAAAATAAAATTTGTATAAACATTAAATTATAAAAATATATATTTAAGTTTTTAATATAAATCCTTATTTGCCGTCGCTCATCTACTTAAATAATTATGAACCTAGAAGGTCAATTTTTTTATTTTTTTTTATTTTTTTTTATTTTTTTTTATTGCTTATGGCGGCAAACGAGCAGACAGCACACCTGATGCTAAGTGTCACTGCCGCCCATGGACCTTTGCCAATAGTATAGCTAGGCCGCTGCCTACCAATACAACCCTGAACCCACCCCAGTTAGGCTTCCGGCTCTCTCGCTCACCGAACGAAGCGCAATAGCACATTGCTATTACTCAGACGTCGATCTTCTGCGAGAGTGTGGTACTACCCCGGACGGACGGGCCCGCGGCTGTAGACAGAGAACTGTCCACAGCGTGGTCCTACCACAATAAAATATTAAATTATATTGACACTTGTTTAGGTACATTAAAATGAAATACATTTTCGATGTACGTATTGAATTTCGAACAGTATTTTATCCTTTTTCACAAGAAACTAATTTCATAACACCAACATCTATTGACGGAGTGGGGAATTCAAAAATTTCTTTTCTTAGATTTTCTACAGTACCATAAACAGTAGATGATAAATATAGTCTTGAAAAGGCTCGGACCAGCATCGAATAGCCGAGCCTCGGCTGATTAAGGACTGGCCCAAGTTTGGATTAGCACCGAGTAGCCGAGCCTCGGCTGTTCAAGGCTGGCCCAAGCTCGGGCCAGCATCGAATAGCCGATCCTCGGCTGTTCAAGATTGGGCCAAGCTCGGACCAGCATCGAATAGCCGAGCCTCGGCTAATCAAGGTCTGGCCCAAGCTCGGTTCAGCACCGAGTAGCCGAGGCTTGGGTGTACAAGACTGGCCCAAGCTCGGGCCAGCATCGAATAGCCGAGCCTCGGCTGTTCGAGACTGGCCCAAGTTTGGGCCAGCATCGAATGGCAGACGCCCGGCTAATCAAGGTCTGGCCTAAGCTCGGTTCAGCACCGAGTAGCCGAGGCTGGGCTGTACAAGACTGGCCCAAGCTCGGGCCACCATCGAATAGCCGAGCCTCGGCTGTTCAAGACTGGCCCAAGCTTGGACCAGCATCGAATAGCCGGCGCCCGGCTAATCAAGGTCTGGCCCAAGCTCGGTTCAGCACCGAGTAGCCGAGGTTTGGCTGTACAAGACTGGCCCAAGCTCGGGCCAGTATCGAATAGCCGAGCCTCGGCTGTTCAAGACTGGCCCAAGCTTGGACCAGCATGGAATAGCCGACACCCGGCAAATCAAGGTCTGGCCCAAGCTCGGTTCAGCACCGAGTAGCCGAGGCTTGGTAGTTCAAGACTGGCCCAAGTTTGGGCCAGCATTGAATAGCCGAGCCTCAGCTGTTCAAGGCTGGCCCAAGCTCGGACCAGCATCGAATAGCCGACGCTCGGCTAATTAAGGACTGGCCCAAGTTTGGATTAGCACTGAGTAGCCGAGGCTTGGCTCTTCAAGACTGGCCCAAGCTCGGGCCAGCATCGAAAAGCCGATCCTCGGCTGTTCAAGACTGGCCCAAGCTCGGGCCAGCATCGAAAAGCCGATCCTCGGCTGTTCAAGACTGGCCCAAGCTCGGGCCAGCATCGAAAAGCCGATCCTCGGCTGTTCAAGACTGGCCCAAGCTCGGACCAGCATCGAATAGCCGACGCCCGGCTAATCAAGGTCTGGCCCAAGCTCGGTTCAGCACCGAGTAGCCGAGGCTTGGCTGTACAAGACTGGCCCAAGCTCGGGCCGAGGCTTGGTTGCTCGTGACTGGCCCGAGCTTGGGCCAAGATAAAGAAAAGTTACGGCTCAATTGCACAAGATCGGTCCAGGCTTGGGTCAGCATTGGACAGCCGAGGCTTGTTGCCCAGAATTGGCCCAAGCTTGGCCCCATTGTTGAAGACTGGCAGTTCCTACATGGGTATGGCGTACACGCAAGATAAAAAGAGACTGCAATATAATAATCGTTGCGTCTTTTTAATTTCAAATGCCCATGCAAATTTATATGCAATTGGAAAGAGTTTAAGTTCATTATGGTACTATTATTTATTTTGAAGAAATTGCGACCTTGACCGTGTTTCTATTTATAAATAGAATTTTAGGCAGTTCAGTTAACAAGTGCAAAGGGTGATCGATGTGACGAACTTTATTTGTCTCGAATTTGTGAACTGTGTTCCTAAACTTTTTGCGTTTCTTTTTTATTTATTTCTAACGTTTTTTCGTGCAGTTTTGGTATTAAAACGTTAGTAACCGTTTTTATTGACGGCAGTTCATATCCCGGTATCCAGCGTGCGAACTTTTTAAATGCACGTTCTTCAACCAACGAAAACGGTTGGTAGCTGCCTATAAATAAATCTAAATAGATCGCTGTCTATTTTCTCTTAATTTCAAGGGAATTTTTTTCGCTGCGCCATACCTGTCAATTCGCTGTTGGATTGGACGGTGCCTTGTCGACACTGTGGCAGAGGTTCCAGATACTGATGAAGATGTCTGTTCAGCAAGAACTTCACTATTAAATGGTATCTGAGCAGAGGACTCAGTATTGGAAACCGGGGCAGTACCACGAGAATTCAACTGAGCGGTTGATACTCTCTCATACGCGTCGAGGTGTTTTCGTTTTAAATGAGTTTTTAAATTTGCTGTCGAGGCTTTATATATCTCTCTATTAGCTATAAATATCCGCGCAAATATTGCACTTAGCTTTTTTGTCTGCACCATCAATTTTTTGAAAAAACTCGCACAAAACACTTGAATTACGCGCGCGACATTGTCAATATGTATTAGTAATTTATATTCATAATCATAACACAAAACAAAAGTAAACCTAATATTGTAATACCCATATAACCTGTAACATTTCCGTAATCATAACATATTACAAACGCAAAACGAACCAACACTCTACTAACTGTATACAGAAGTAATTAGTTACAAAAATAAGCAGTTTTGAAACTAGTTACTCATATCTATTAAACTACGTATAACCGATTACGCCCAAAAGACGTTACGACCCACGACTAGTTTACACACTGCAAGCATATTAGAATTGTATTTTTGTCTAAAAATCTCATTTGGTTTGCGCAACATTTTAAAAACAAAAATAATGTTTACTGTTTAAATCAAACTGAATTTACACTTGTATTTACAGTCTAAACGATCAAACTTTTAAAATAATAATAATAATAAATTAAAAACAATAATCCGTCACCAACAAAAACTTTAAAGAAGTGATAAAATACCTATCTAATTACATAGTTCACGAGAACACAAAAATAACATTACGTGCATACCGTACGTGTCAAGGTTAAGTGTGCATCAAAACTCTCCAATAATTCAAAAAATCTATTTAACAAACACAAAACTTAACCTATCATTAAGTATTGCGTAATATTATCATGGAAGTAGTTGCATTCTGATATAGACCTTATATTCTGTCCCTTGTAATTCTGTTTCGTTTCGTCACGCCGGGGACGCTCAACAGCTCCGACACGCTGTAGATGCTGACGTAATCGGGCGTCTTCTTAAACTCGCCGAAGATTATAGACCCTGGCCGTTCACCGTGGGCTCGTATACTCCACTTGTATACGGGTTCGAACCCGTGGTCGACGTATTCTTCGGTCAGCTCTTTTATGGGGGTCCCCAAAGGCAGGCCTCTAATAGCGACCTTGAAGTTGATCTTGGTCGGCAGCTCGTACGAGAACCATGAAAGGCTCCCTTTGTTCTCGAGGTCGTCGAGCTTCTCCCGCCCGTCTGTCCTCGACCATGTCGTTTTTGTGGTAAGTCCACACTGCACTTACTAATTTGACGTTTTTCCAACAAACCACAGAAATGTCACCACAGTGTTGACTTACCACAGTGCCCCGATAAACCTTTTTATCGACGGCCTTTATGGCGTCAAGATTTTGTTTGCATCGCCGGCTTATGGTGCCAACGACATCTGTTTTACAGATTTTTAAAAACTGACAGAGTTCAATGGAGTTATAATAATTATCCATTAACAGCGAAAACCACTTGTTTAGGTAACTTTTGAATAAATGTAACACAATTTTTTCCGTGTATGATTGAAATCCATAAATAGTGGGAAGGGAGCTCGTTTTCCCGGTATAAATCATGATGTTCAGGACATAGCCAGTCACGGCCTCGTAGAGTTCGTAACTCTTTATTCCGAATCGTGCTGCTTTGGATCGGATACACTGCCTCCAACTTAGTCGGCCTTTCCAAAGCAGCAACGATTCTTCGATTGACAATTCTTTGCAAGGCGCTTAAACGTCTTGAAATTTATTGCTTAGATGATCAAGCAGCAGTTTGATTTTAGCTAGTTTCCTTATTGCGCCGTGGGAATCCGTATCGATGTACATTATTTACAAAAATATATTTTCCTCCATTTTAACATTCAAAAACATCAACTACCGTACTTTCCTCGTGGTCAGGCCGGTTCGTCGGTTGGATATTAAGAGTCCAGTCTTACTAAACGTTATTTCGCATGGGACAGACCCCACCACATTACAATTAACCCTGTAAATCCTTGTCAAGTGCGGATATATGTGTTTGTGCGTCAACCACCATTTCCAGGACTACTGTAATTACCAGACTCCTCTCTCCTTAGTAAAATTTTGTCGTACGTTTGCACTTGTTTAATTGCCTTTGAAAATGGCGTAATTTGTTGAGTGTGTCGTTTTGTCCTGCATACCCTTTTCAAATATGTCCCAAACAGATATTTTATCTGCCTGGGAAAATGTTGATGGTACTTCAGATGTTGGCTCTTTTTTTTCCCATTTGAAATCATGTTCTGTACTTTTTCTTGGATTCTGCGTTGTCCAGACGGCATCATTTTGATTAGAAAACGGAGCCATTTTATACCTTTTTTTTCCCCCTGCACGGTCGACCATGGATGTGGTCGCGCCCCGACAAATCGATCCGGGGCGACAAAAGAGGCGGCGCGCAACCCCATGGACCCACCCTGCAAACACCTCTCTTCGCCGTGCGAGTGGGCCACCGGTACCCAATCAGTCATTTTATATCTGGGGTCTAAGAAAGTACACCAGTGCAAACGTGCCACTCTACACACTGCCGTCTGGACACACGCCGACCATTCCGTCCAGGGCTTAAATGATTTATTATGAAGTCTATAATTCTAGTTACCATTAATGATTTATAGGTGCAGTTGAGACTATGGCAGTTTGGGTTATTATAGCGATAGTTATAGGCCCGCAGTTAACTGAAAACATTCTCTATAGGGTCTGAATTAAAATACCCTGGTCTCATTATTTTAATTCCTTGTATTTTAAATTCTCCCCCAGCCTCATGAACCTTTTTATAGTTATAATGAAGTTTTGTATAGGTGGAACTGTTTTTTTCTTTCCTGATGTATTAAGAAATTATATTTTTTTTTGATTTATTTATAGCTTCCTTTCAGAAAACGTGATGTTGTAACTTTATTGTTACAGCCATTTATAAATTCTTTTTCTTGCCTATAGTTTTTTTGTTGAAACAAATGGAGCCTCCATTCTCACTATCAAACAGCTCATCAAAGAAAAGTGCAATCTGAGCAGTGTTTTTTAATGTATTGCTGACAATCCTGCAGCTGGCAGATCTATCAGCAATACATTAAAAAGTTTATTAGGCTTGGAGAATTATTATTGTCTCTGCATTTATGTCTTAAAACTTATAAGAGGTCCGAGCGGCCGTGGCGTATGTGGAGTTCTTGCGGACGGAGAGAATAATGAGACACAAGATCTAGTTTTAGTCTGGTTTATTGTAAGATGTGGTGCGGCTTAAATACTATAATATTACGTGCGAAAAGTGCTTATGCTTAAGGTCGGGCTTCCTATGTAGATGTCGGTGTAGTAGGTTAGTAGGTCAGATGTAGATGATGTAAGTCCGACGATGTCACGTAATGCTGAATTTGTAGGTGGCAACAGCGTATACGACATCCATGTACTGACGATTAAAAATCAGGGACGCACCGACGCAGCGCCTGTTTGTGAAATCTATGAAGCGCTTCTTTTTTCACGGATTTACATTTTTTTTTGTTTTTTGATAATTTTAACCGAAATCAATGTTCTCCAGTTTTATATAGGTACTTAGATAATATATTGTTTACTTAGATATTAATAAAAAAATAGCTAACTTTTCAAAAAATATTGCTTTAACTATTACGTATGCTATGTTAAAAAAAACAACAAGGTTTAAAATGTTTAAGAATTAGGGTTCATACCCGGGAATTCTCGAGCCGAGAATTCCCGGGAAATCGTTGGGCTTTGTTCCCGGTAAATCAAGCTCGAGAAAAGTCGAGAACTCGAGAAATCATGTACATCACATCTGTCTGACTGTATGTTCAGCTCCTCAGCGTGAGACGTTCCATTGATCTTGCAAAGTTTTCATTTGTTTTTATTCTAATTAACATGCCATAAATGGTGCTGTGATTGTAATTTAATTATAATTTACATTTATTTTCTACCTGAATTTAAGATATTAATGTTTTCTTTCATGTTGATTTTTTGTTTAGTTTAATAGAAGCTACTTTTGTTTAAAAGTTCTAAAAAATCAGCCAAAAATGGTGGTGTCATTATAATTGGGTCTGAATAATATTATTTTAGTATTTTTTTAAAAATAATTAATTAGCTAATTCATAAGATTAATGTTTTTGAATATAATCAATAAACGTTTTATAATTAATTAATTGGAGTGTGGTGGTGCTGTTTTTCAAGAAAGGCGATAAA
Source organism: Lymantria monacha (assembly GCA_905163515.2). Taxonomy (NCBI): domain Eukaryota; kingdom Metazoa; phylum Arthropoda; class Insecta; order Lepidoptera; family Erebidae; genus Lymantria; species Lymantria monacha. The sequence continues at coordinate 32,705,499 of LR991090.1, read as the reverse complement.
ACGCTCTTAAAGAATTACAGACACATCTCACTCCTGAGCCATGTGTACAAATTGTTTTCAAGAGTCATTACGAACCGACTTCCAGCCGCCTGAACAAGCTGGTTTCCGAAAAGGTTATAGTACCATAGACCACATCCATACGCTAGGTAGGACGACCCCCCACTAGGTGGACTGACAACATTATTATGAAGGTCGCAGGAAACGGCTGGATGCAGGTGGCACATGACCATTGTGAATGGCATTCTCATGGGGAGGCCTATGTCCAACAGTGGACGCTTACGGGTTGATGGATGGATGGATGGAATTAATTTGATACTTTTATTTGAGAAGAAAACCACTGAATTTGTTGACGTTATTGGAACCAAATAATATGAGAAAACGTACGTAAATGTAAATTTCTCGACAACCCAAGAAGCCTCGAGAATTCTCGAGACCCGAGAAATTGAAAAGCTCGAGAAACCATGAACCCTAGTAAGAATATAAACATACAAACATACTTAAATTACATTATTTCCACTTTTCTCGCTTTTCTGTTTGCGATATCCTTAAGTTTCATATGGTCTAATACGGCCTCCTCTTTGGTTACTGTAACTAAATTTGTTAATCTTTCTTGGCTTATTTTTGAGCGCAGGTGGTTTTTTACCCGACTGCGCAACGCAAAGGAGTGGTATTGTGTTTAACAGTCTATGTATGTATGTAAGTTTGTTTGTATGTTCCTTTGAAGCACTATATAGACCAAACGCCTGGACCGATTTGTATGATTCACACGTCAATCCATTCCTCTTAATCCGGCGAGTATCACTAAAGACATGACGTTAGTGAAAATTCAAAATGGCGACTACTGGACGCCATATTGTGAAAATGAAAAAAATTAAAGTCAACAAACTATATCAAGTGGGGTATCGTTGAATAGGTATTTAAAAATCATTTTTAGTTTTCCCTTAACATTTTTCGATTCGACTGACCGTTTAATATAGATATATTGATTTAAAGTTTCGTAACAACCTTTTTCACATACAGGTCTTTAGACAGTAGAAATTTACGATCAAAAGACGAAAAAATAGTATGACTGTGCGTGTGAATGTGGATGGACATATACTAAAGTATCTAGTAGGTATATTGGACTACCTAAAGTATCTAATGTCTGACGCGGTCGCCCATCTCCAACTTCAAACGATTTAGTACTCAATTTCAGTCGAAAAACTATATATTGTTAGATACCTACTTATTAATAAATAAAATAACTATAGCCACCTAGGTATTCATAACTAAAAAGTATGAAATAAAAAAAATAATTAAAAAAAATCAAAAACCCAACTGCGTAAATTGTTCACGTAATTTGGTTCACTTTTTACGCAGTTGGGATTTTTGATGTTTTAATTATTTTTTATAAGTTTTAATTTAGAAAAAGGACCCTTACGCGCTTGCCACGGTAACTGGCATAGTTAGCAAAATTCGCAATTCTTTGGTGATGTTGAGATCTACCGCTGTCAAATTGTTTTAATTATATAAATTCAAGAATTTTCACCACATCATTATTTATTTTTTTGAAAAAAGACTGACATGACATCATTTCTTCACACGAATCATCGGCGTTACTATCCAATGAATCATTTGCTGAAAGATTTCCCTGCAAGCGATGATAGCTACTTTTTAATAGACTTTGATCTTGGTCATCACTTAGTTTAAATAAAAAATTAAACACGTCATTTTGGTAATTCGATAAATTAAACCTTTCGTCTACGGATGATAAAGCTTGATCCAATATATAAAAAAATACATTAATTTTGAAAGCGGTTTTCAGATCATTTATAGTGTGGTCTTCATGTTCATAATCAAACTCTTTGGAGTCTTTCGACGTCTTAGGGTTCTGGATATGAAAGTTTAAAATTTAGCCTTGACGTCTAATTTCTCGGCAATTTTCATGGCATCATTTACAATTTCTTCAAAATTTGCGTCGTGCGTTCTAATTTTTATCAAAAACTATTTTAATTCCGTTAAAATATCTAAAGCAATGTGAATACTCATATCGATGTACTGCAGAATTTTGCTCACAAAATTTACTTTTGTCAAAATATTGTATGCCATATGGGTTTAGTGAACAAAGAAATAAAAAGGAGCATTTTTTTCTGCTAGACATTTAGCGTTATATTTTGCCTTCTGATCTAATATACCATTTGATATCTATATACGGCAACATAAATTTCTGATAAATTTGTAAACAGTGGTTTGATAGCATCAATTCTGCTTGATTATCTTGTTTCAGACAATGGTTCTAAGGTCAGATTTATGACATATTTTTCAATAAATCCCACCTTTTGGTAGAGGACGAAAAATATTTATATAATTGTTGCACAATGTTGAAAATCCAGTCGTGTGAGGATTAAGATTGGTTGCGTCGCTTACTATTAAATTTAAACTATAGCTAGCGCACGGTACACAGAAGGCGCGGGATTTAGATCCAGCAATCTTTTTGAAGACCATTATTCTTGCCGCGCATATTTGATCCATTATCATAGCCCTATCACTTTAAGTTCTTTATGTCCAAATTATTTTATTTTATAATATAATAAGTCACCACCATTTCACGCACCTACGTGTGTGTCCTACAAGTCGCCACGAAAATAAGTCAACTTCATCCATATGCCCCAGCAAAATACTTTTTTTTTTTTTTTTTATTTAGTTATTTTCACAATGTACAACACTTTGTATATTATATACATCCTCTGCCAAACTGGAATACAGTTTGTCGGCAGTATACTCGTGGCGAATACATGTTGGTACATCATACACATATACACATATTTACAATATGCACATATACAATTATGTATTGCTAATACTGATTACACCAATTCACTTTATCTACGGACACATACTTAAGTAGTGTTTCCACAATAGGTTTTTAAGTGCGTTTTTCCTAATACCGTCAGTACACAAGTGGTCAGGCAGCTCATTTAATAAAGACGGAGTAAGCCATTGCCGCATGCGTTTACCAAAATAGTTATTAGCCTTTGGCACTTTATATTTACTTTTAATTTTACCCGAAGCTTTACGGAATGGTTGCCTATAGACTGTTTTATTTTTATATTTATTTGAATTATATTGTTCTAATATTATTAAAGACTTTACTTTTATATCTACTGGAAGGATTTTACAAATTTTGAATAGCTTTTCATAATCTCGGTTAATATTGTCCTTTGTTTTCTTATCTATTAATAATTTCAGTAATCTAATTTGTATTTTTTTAATTTTATTTAAGTGTGTTATAAAAGTAAGTCCATAAGCTCCCAATCCGTAATTTACAATGGACTCGGCGAGTGTATGATAAAGGATATACAATATTCTCTTACTAACTATGTACTTAAGATTATTAAGTTTACCTAACACAGAGCGCAAGTTTTGGCAAATAATATCTATGTGTGTATCCCAGGTAAAATGGTTGTCAATAGTTAATCCTAAGTATTTATAATTTGCTACACGTTCAATACACACGCATTGGCAATTATATTTATTTTTATGAAGACAATCATATGTGTGCCCCTTCAATGAGATGCTAACACTCTTGCCCAATTGGTTGTACGGGGACGATATCAACATACATTTAGTTTTATTCAAATTGATAAGAATGCCATTATCATGTGCCCATTTGATCAGATTATCTAAATCCTCTTGCATTACCGACTGCATCTGTTCACAATCCTGGCCACTATATGCCAAGCACGTATCATCGGCATACATATAAATGTTACAATTTTTGATCACGTTCACCATACTGTTAACGTGCATTACATATCCTACGGGTCCATATACAGATCCAGTCGGCACGCCGCATTTCACAGCACCGAGCTCACTATCTGCTCCGTTTACTCGAACTTTAAGGTATCTGTTACTAAGGTATTGTCGAAACCATCCTTTCATAGGTCCTCGTATTCCACATTCATCCATAGCTTGTAACAAGGTCCCATGATCCAATGTATCAAACGCTTTTTGGAAATCTATAAACGTTAAAAGAACTAAGTTTTTTGAGTTTAATGATCTATTTATATCGTCTGTAAAATTCACCAAAGCTGTAGCTGTACTTCTATTTGGTCTAAATCCATGTTGAGCGTTAGTAAGAATATTGTTTGTTTCTAAGAAAATTGTAATTTGACTCATTATCACTTTTTCAACTATTTTATTTATTATATTTAATATTGCTATGGGTCTGTAATTCGAATAATTTTTGTGAGTTCCTTGTTTATATATTGGTCTAATAATTGAAAACTTTAATTGACTAGGATATACTTGCAGCTGTATGCATTTATTAATAAAATGTGCAATAATACGACTGATGTACTTTTTAATAAATTTTAAATCTTTAACTCGAATACCATCAGATCCTGGGGCCTTGTCACAATTCAAGTTGTCCATTACTATATCTATATCGCTAGAAGAAACCTTTTTAAATCTAAAACTAATGGCACTTTCTTTAACATATTCACATCTTTGAAAAAACAAATTATCACATACATGGTTTTGTTTTAATAATTCAATCTCTCTAGTAAATGTTTTACAAAAATTATTACTTACATTAGCAATGGTTTCATTTCCCTGTATAAAATATTTCTGTATAACTTCATCTACATTTAATTTCTTTCTGCCCAACCACTCATTTATATAAGCCCACACTTTCCTAATATCACCTTTGCAGTCTACAATACTCTTCTGCCTGTGCGCATTTTTTGCAACATTTACAGCTTTATTTACTTTATTTCGATATTTTGTGTATTGTAATCGTAGTGACATATTTTTCGGATTTTCTTTCCATTTTCTAAATAGAATGTCTCTGTAGTTTAGTAGTTTTTGTAATCTATTATTAACCCACGCGTTAGTTGCCCGTTTTTTATGTAATATTTTCATTTTAGATGTATCGTAAATGTTGCTAAAAATATCGCACAGTCGTCCGTACAGTACCAAAGGATCCTGTATAGCCATAAGGCTATTCCAATCCGTATTACACAATTTTTCGTTAACAGCCTTATTATTCAGAACCGTAATATAACATTCACGCTGCACCTGTCGTTGTTTTTCTATTTCAATCGAAAGTCCCGTTACATAGTGATCGGATATCTTAGACATCAGTACATATGCGTGCGGCTCGCCGCACGGTCGCGTGCATCTCATAAAAATATGATCAATACAGGATACCACTCGTCGCCCAGATAAAACCACCTCACGCGTAATATCTTGAATGCAACATTCCATACCCAACTCACTTAGTGTATTTAAATATAAATGTCCGCATGAGTCGATTTCGCCCTGCAATATATTTATATTACAGTCTCCCATAAATATCAAAATATTTCCGACAGGTATTGAGTTTATAATTGTTTTAATTTCACTCACAAACATAGTTTTGTTCATATGTGGCGGTCTGTAGGCCGTTATAATATCAATCAGTGTATTCTTCAACGTGATTTGGCCGTGTAATAGCTCGCAGTTTAAATTATGTTTCTTTAATATTTCAAACTGAATATTCTCCTGTATGTAGATAATTATGCCTCCGCCTCGTCTTTCTTCCCTGGTTAAAATATACGAACAATAGCCGTTTATTTCATAATTGTATACTTCTTCTTCTTTTATATTTATCTCCGTTAGACATATTAAGTTTAATCGTGGTAAACAGTTCTTTATGAATACAAAAAGTTCATTAAAATGTTTTTTTAATGAGCATATGTTCATGTGTATGAGATTTAAATTGTTATTTGTTTGAGTAATATAATTTTGCCATTGCTTTGCATCGTATCTATTATAAGTAATGTCTTGTAATGCACAAATAGTGGCCATTGTAATATTCTTTCATTTCTTCACAGATAAATAGCATTACAGTAGGTACACAAATATTTTTATACTACATTATCTTTTTGCAAGTGCATTCCGATGTCACTTTCATAGCGAATATGATACACCTTTTTTTCTTGATCATTCTTTTTAATTAATATTTTTGCATTCTGTATCCATATGTATTTGAAGGTATCCTTAAGTTTTGTCTTAGTGATCCAAAATAGTTGTTTGTTTTGTCGAGTTATGTGCTCGTTAACATAGATGCGAGTAAGGTCATTATTATTGTATAATGTGTGGTTTGTAAAGTGAACTTTCTATTTCTAAGCCATGCGTCTCTAGCTTCCTTTGTACGCATTCGGACGATTATAGGCCGTACATCTTTTTTTTCGGATCCTACCCTCCATGCACTTTCAATTTGGGTTTTATCTAAATTTAAAATATCTGCACATTTTTTAGTTACTTCAATAGTTTTTTCACCTTCTTTGACCATTATGTTCATTATTTCAACATTTTTATCGAGTTCTTTCTGTTCTAAATACCCTATTCTCGCCTCCAACGCCGTGTTACATTTATCCAAGTTCATATTTCTCTGTATTAAGTCCTTATATCTATTTTCCATTTTTATATTACTATCTATTGCCTCTTTCTTGAATGCTTCCATGTCATCATACTGAGCACCTAAGTAATTCAGGGACTTTTCAAATTCGGTATTGGCGTTTCTTAACTCGCTAACTTGATTTTTAATTTCGGATATATCATTTTGCAGTAATAGAAAGCGTGAGTCCTGTTGTTCTTTCATTGATTTTAGGAGTGAGTTCGTTGCCTTCACCTCCTTTTGTATTGCTTCTATAATTACGTGTAGACTTTCGGAGGAACAGCATGGTGTTTTATGCAGTTTAGATACCTGCGAAACTGATGAATCACTATCTGTTTCATCATTTCGTTTTTTCGTCGTCTGACGAGTTCCCTTTCGAGTAGGTAACGGATGATCTTCCTCTGCCCCTTCCGCTTTATTAGGTGATCGCAACACTTTTGGCATAATTAGAGGATCAACCAAACTGATGCTCATTAACAGTCAAATAACTCAAGATAAATATTATCACAATACACGTAAAGCACTTTATTACTTATTAATTCGTTTACGTTAACGGAGCACAAACGAAACGTCCGCTCGTACGCACCGCGAGCGATGTATGTTTTGACTTACAAATAGCTTTGACCGATTCAAGCGTGTTTGTTAATATTTATTTAAATAAACCGCCATACAAAAGATTGTGAGATTCGTTTCAATGTGGGAGCTACAGTGAAATCCAAAACTGGAGGGAAACATGGTTAATTTAATGTAATAAAAACTAACCTTCATCTTCTTTATCTTTTCTGGTATGACGTGTTGATCATTCAGTTTGTGCAATAGTCTGGCTGCCGTATGCTTGCAGTCCGTCAAATAAACATCAACAATGCCGCTTCACTTTGATATACATACATACATACCATCACGCCATGTCCCTTGCAGGGTAGGCAGAGGGAACAGAGTGCCAGAGAACTCTATCCTTGCATACTTCACTCGCTTCCTCAACATTCATAATTCTCTTCATACACGCTCGCCGGTTTCGGAGACTCTTGACTCCACCTTCCTTCAGTACATGACCGATCTGGTCTAGGTAGGTTAGTCTCGGTATCCCCCGGTACCTACATCCTTTCACTTTCGCATTGTATATCTTCTTAACTTCACTTTGATATTTTACCGTTACATATTATTCTTAGTTTTAAAATTATTCCTTAAGCCCTTAATTAAGTGCGATGGGTCGTAAATAATACTTAGATTTACATTGTTTATGGTTACTTTGCCATTTCTAAAACAAAAGAAATGGTAAGGATCAACACCAAAAAATATTGTAACTAAAGGTAATGTAAAAAAAGGACCTAAAGCCATTGAGATGGGACAATAGAAGCAGTTATCGTAACTACTATAGCTATAAAAAACGATCTTATTGTGTTGAAAAATTTACGTACTCGTATATTTTTGTATAAATTGCCTATACCCTTTCCTGATTGCAAATTTTTGAATGAAAGTATTTTTTTTTTCAAATATTCTAAGCGCGCTTCTTGTATTTACAGTGTTTAAGGTACTTCTCTTTATGACGTCTCTCTTTCAAAAATGCAAGTATACCCTTTTTTGATTGTAACTGTATTAAACAAGTACATAAAAAGCAAAAGTGGAAGCCGTGGATTGTGTTGTTGTATATACAACAACGAGCGTATATACGCTCGATAGATGGCGTTATTCAAATGTCGGGAACACGCTATGGTTTTGTTACATGAATGTGCGTATAGACTTTTGTTAAATATTTTCTCGTTCCAACCCGCCTGCGATTAATCCCTAGGCAGCAAAAGGGATTTACATTTTTGCGCACCACACTCGGCGTTAATTCCTGAGAGTGGTTATTATAGTGCGACAATCTCGTGCGCGACCGTCCCACGGGGTGACAGACGGTGGCGGGGGCGAGGTAGCGCGTCATTGTAGCACACGGCTACACACGTAGAGAAGTGTGCCAGGATAAATCTTGCGATAAGTTATAATTGTGACGTAATATTAAAGAAAGACGAATAAAATATTTAACTACTTTTATGTTTATAATTTTTTATTATGCTTGAGGACAATTTATGAGAAGAACTAAAATTATGATTGTTTTATTATAAATCGATTTCCATATCACTTTCATGTTCACTGTTTGTTTGATCTTCTTCATAACTTTCGTCGTCATCTTCATCGTCGTTTTCACCCAGTTGAATTATGAATCTAAAAGACAAAAATTTACTATAGAAATAACAAACTACTTCACATACAATGATATGATGCCAAGAATTAGCTTGAGCACTCTGCCCAGTTAAAACAATAATAATCAATTATGATAATAAACAATAACGTACCTGTCCATTTCATCGTCACATACACTATCTGCATTATAATATTCATCCTCGATTTTTATAACGTGATTATCACAATCGCGCCACTGTTCAACCGAATAATTAGAAAAAAGCAATTCTAAATCTTTTAACTTTTTATCTAAGTTCGAATCAAGGGAAGTCCTTGCGAGCTCGCCTTTTACGTACCCCCACACGAGTTCAATTGGATTTAAATCCGGAAGATAAGGGGGTAAGCGAAGCACGAGATGTCCATTTTCCTTTAATATTTCATCAATTTTGTACTGTTTCTCCGTATTTTGCTCATTAATTATTCTCATTAAATCACATTTACGCATAGCGCTATCATACGGAACACTTCGCCGATCTAACCATTGCTGCATTTCGCTTTTCAGGGTACTCATTATAGGTTTTTTATCGATCTGAGTGCTATGGTATGCGGCGTTGTCCATTACAATAACAGAATTCGAAGGAATGTTTGGTAACAGTTTTTCATCAATCCATTTTCGAAAATTTGTGGCATTCATGTCTCCATGATAGTCACCGGTCTTGGAATGCGATTTGAACATCAATAAAGCATTAGGTACAAAGCCATTGCGACTCCCAGCGTGTACAATTACAATACGAGGTCCTTTACCTATGTTTTGCATAGCCCCGCGTTCTGTATTAGACTGCCAGCATTTTTGTGTCACGTGATTTTGATTCACGTAGGTTTCATCTAGAAAAATTATTGATTTACCCTCTCGGCGGTATTTTTTAATGTCTCTGATGTAATGCCATCGCAAGCGCATTATGTCGTGACGTTCAATTAAGAGTTTCCTCTTTGACTGACATGTTAAATATTTGAAACCAAGCCTATGTATTGTCCGTCTCAAGTATTCACGTGAGCAATGAAGTATATTGTCTTCCTTCAATTCTGCATTCAACTTTTTCAACGACGGGATACATTTTTTGACAGTATACCATTGTGTAATTTTTCTTCGTATGATGCCTTCCGTAAAATTGTCGATTTCAATCCTTTTTTTAGGAAAACGGTTTTTCTGTGGTGATTTGAAAGTCGCTGTGCTGCCTTGTGCTTCCATTGTTCTAGCTTCTTTTATAATTTTTTTAACGCTGGTTTGGGACAAACCTGTAGCTTCAGCAACAGTTTTTACTAAATTAATGTCATCTGCGTATTCGGCAGATGTTCAATCATTTTTTCGCCTTTCGAAAAATTGGTACACTTTATGTACAACTTCCTTAACTTGTCTTGAGATAGCCTTACTCATCCTGAGATCTTAATCTCGTGTGCGTCGAACTCAAATTAGTAATGAATGTCAAGCACGTGTTGCCGCTTCGACTGCGCGGCGAAACTGCCGTATTTAACGCGCAGATGCACGCGTTTCCCTTCCCCGCTGCACGACCTCTTACCCGCTTACATCATAAGTACCTCGTCCCCGCCACCATCTGTCGCCCCGCAGGACGGTCGCGCACGAGATTGCCGGACTTTAGTAAAGTTACCGGCATGGATCTTGAGCGCTCGGCGGTAGAGTGGGGATCGCTTTGCGCATCGTACACTTATGGCAAAATAAAACGCACACCCATTTATTATTTATTTTTTCTAAGTTACCTGCGTAATTTCTTACTGGTTGTATGGTTGAAAGGATAATGGTTTTACAATGATTAATTAAATTAAGAAATGGAATTTAGGATCAAAAATGTAGGTAATTAAAAGTGTTTCCAATTTAAAATTATAACTTAGTTCTTGTAGTTTGTCGAAAAGTACTAAAAAACTTTTTATTTGTTGACATTTGATCTCGAATTTCATTTATTCGTTAATGAAATGAAAAACATTTTTTACAAAAAAGAAAAATATATTTTATAAAGTATTATTATTTATACCCTCCGTAGTCGGGTAGTGGCAAAAACGTTACGGTGATATAGGTGTGACACCTTCCATTAAATCGCTTTCCGTAATAGAACTAGTACTAGCGGTTGGCATTTCATCGTCATCTTCCTCGTCATCCTCACTGTCAGTAAAGTCGTCACTATCACTATCGGAGTCGGTATTAATCCGAATAATTAATTCTTCTGTTAACATGTCAACCACATGATCGCTTCTTTTGTACTCCTCTTCAATATTTTTAACTTTTTCACACAACTTATTCCACTCGCTTGCACCCATTAAATCTACTTTTTCTTTAACTAAATCAGTCACTCCTTTAACGCTCCAAGTTACGTTCTTCCTGGATACGTAGCCTTTAATGGCAGCCCATGCCATCTCAATCGGATTGAGATCTGGGTGATAAGGAGGTAGACGAAGTACGTCATGGTTATGTTCTGCCAATATTCTGTCTGTGTTGAATTTTTTGTATTTGTCTTTGTGACATTTTATTTGGTTGTATAGCTGAGGTTTCAACATATCCTCACTATATTCTATGCCTTTTCCAGTTAACCAAGCCTGCATTTCAGACTTTTTGGCATTTGATGTTGGTGCTGGGTCATATTGTTTATTATGGTAGGAAGCGTTGTCAACTACCACGACGGAATTACTTGGCAGATTAGGTATTAGTTGAGTTCGCAGCCATTTTTCGTAGTTATCGAAATTCATATTGTCGTGGTAGTCACCAGTCTTAATACCTGCTTTAAATGTGAGTAATCCATTTGGAATAAAACCTGTCTCGGACCCAGCATGAACAATGACTACCCGCTGTCCTTTTGAAATAGGTTTTTTAATACTTTTGGTTGACTCGTCTGACCAGGCTTTGGGAGTTGAATGAGAAGAATCTACATATGATTCGTCGGTATATACTATAGGCCTTCCTTCATGCCTATACTGGCTCATTCGTTTTAAATATTCGATTCGTTTTAAGCGAATATTTGAGGTCTCTATAAGTACCTGCCTATTTTTTTCAGTCTTTTTCCATTTGAACCCTAAACTTTTGATAATCCTCCTCAAACTTCTTTCGGAGCCTTGAAAATTTATATCATCCTGCAGTTTTCTTCGCAGTTTTTCTACTGTAGGTAATTCTTTTTCGGTGATATGAAAACTGTGTATACACCTTTTAATTACACCCTGGTCAAAATTATCAACACCTGTCATAGGTTTCGCTCTAGGTCGTTTTTTTCCTGGTGTTCTAAATACTGAAAGAAACTCACCACCACCACTTTCTTTCATAATTCGCCTCACAGTTGCAACAGATGTGTTCGTAGCCTCCGCTGTTCTTTTTTGAATTTGTTTTAAATTTCTGACTCCTTCTTCAGCCTCCTTTTTCATAAAACAGTTTACATGGTAAATCAGTTTTCTGACTTGTCTATTTAAAACAGTGTTTTTTCTTGGCATCTTAAACCTAAAAGGAATTAAAATAAACATGTATTAAAAATAAAAATTAACTTTATTTATAGCCAAGAAACAAAAATAATTCCGACAATAATAAGTTTTTTTTTTCGTTTTCGGTTTTTACGAGTTTAATAAATATTAATTAATAACCAAATCACATAAAATATTTGAGTTCTAACTTACCAGAGAATTAAAACGGATGTCGTTTAAAAAGCGGTGTCAATTAAATTGGCCGGAAGTGTACTCGTCGTCGTGAGGTACATGCAACAAGAGTAAAGAACGAATCACGACTAATCCCGAGTGGCGGCTATGACGCGATGCGCGACGAGCCAATCACCGTACGACAATATACAGGGTGTCCCAAAATTCAACGATAAGCTGGCACCAGCAGGTGGACCTACATATGACTACTCGAGAACAGAAAAGAAAAAAATTCTACCTTGATTTTTTTTTTCATTACGATAAAAAAACCAAAATCTTTAAAAATGGACATCCTTTATTATATTATTAAGTGCTATTGCTACAGTTTTACAAGTAATTCTGTGTTTTTTTTTGTATTGGCAAGGTAAGTAGCACTACTATCGATCACAACCATTAAAAATTCCAGAATATCTATAGTTTTTACACAAAAATCAATCAAAACTATGTTTTTTTCATAAATTATGTAAGATTTTGACTTTCAGCTCACTTTCACTCATCATAGTGAAAAAAAAAAGTATGGACACTACTGTGGCAAATAGTATTAAAAATTGGCGCAACTAACTACAATTCTAAAATGGTATAACATTCAAGGCAAACTAGCCACAAAAATATACTTAGGTGTACTATTTCAAAATAACAACCATATTTCGAAAATTGTTAGTGTTGATAGTAATCACTTTTACTAAGTAGCCAAAATGTTTTTGTAGCAAGTTCCCAGAATTTGAATGAGACATGTGCGTAGTCCGTAGATCCACAGTCTGAATTATTTTATGGCGAAGCTCGTCCAAGGTTGCAATCGGTTTTGTGCAGACTCTGTCCTTTAGACAACCCCAATAGAAAAAGTCCAGGGGATTTAGATCGGGTGAACGGGGTGGCCACAAGATAGGACCAAGTCGCCCGATCCAACGCCCTGGGTACTCTTGGTCTAAGTACTCTCGCACAGGACGGGCATAGTGAGCTGGGCAACCATCGTTTTGAAACCACATGGTTTGCAAATCACTTAAGGGCACATCTTCTAATAATCCTGGCAACTCATTTTGTAAGAAGTTTAAATAACTATTGCCATCTATGTTTCCTTGTAACTCAAAGGGCCCTATCACTTTGCCATTTATTATGCCAGTCCATAGGTTAACCTTAAATTGGTATTGAGATTGTCTTCTCTCACCAGGTGCAGATTTTCATTGTTCCAGCTATGAAGATTGTGAAGATTTAAATATCCATCTTTCTTGCAGGTTGTTTCATCACGACGACGTGACGTTTTAAAATTCTATGTGCAGTACTTTTTGGGATTCCCGTTGCTGCTTGTACAGCACGTACAGAGGTAGTTGAATCGTTTTCTATTTCATTGAGAACTTCTTCATCGTGTTCCGATCTAGGTTTTCCAGCGTTTCGCCTGTCAGATGGTATACAACCCTCCGAAAAAGCTTGATACACGTTAATAAATACGCGATAATCCGGATACCTTTGAAGATTAGGGTACCTTGCTCGATATAATCTGCTAGCAGCGTTGGCATTGCATCGGCATTCTCCATAAATTAGGTGCATATTAGCGTATTCTAACGCTGTGTATGGTAGCGGCATGATGAATGCTAAACACTTGAAAATAAGGCAAAACTTCTTTAAAAAAAACACAAAATCACAGTCTAAAATAATGCCAAGTCAGGTCAATTTCCAGGTCACTTAATTCAATCCAAAAGTCGTCAGTACCAGAGCCACTTTAATTAAAACAGAACGGTGTGCAGTAAACAAAGAAGTAGAGCATACTGACTTGCTGTGCTGCTGAGGACATTAATTACTTCTCCACCTGCATTAATGTTACTAAACAATTAGCATCTATCTATCTCCCTCTAACGTATAATCTCTCTATCTCTGTCCAACTTATTTTATGGACTTATGGACTACGCACATGTCTCATTAAAATTCTGAGAACTTGCTACAAAAACATTTTGGCTACATAGTAAAAGTGATTACTATCAACACTAACAATTTTCGAAATATGGTTGTTATTTTGAAATAGTACACCTAAGTATATTTTTGTGGCTAATTTGACTAGAATGTTATACCATTTTAGAATTGTAGTTAGATGCGCCAATTTTTAATACTATTTGCCACAGTAGCGTCCATACTTTTTTTTTTCACTATGATGAGTGAAAGTGAGCTGAAAGTCAAAATCTTACATAATTTATGAAAAAAACATAGTTTTGATTGATTTTTGTGTAAAAACTATAGATATTCTGGAATTTTTAATGGTTGTGATCGATAGTAGTGCTACTTACCTTGCCAATACAAAAAAAATCACAGAATTACTTGTAAAACTGTAGCAATAGCACTTAATAATATAATAAATGATGTCCATTTTTAAAGATTTTGGTTTTTTTGTCGTAATGAAAAAAAAAATCAAGGTAGAATTTTTTTCTTTTCTGTTTTCGAGTAGTCATATGTAGGTCCACCTGCTGGTGCCAGCTTATCGTTGAATTTTGGGACACCCTGTATATACCCCGCTCCCGCGCCTCACTTCATACCACCAAAGGGACCCAATAAATCACTTTTGCGCAGGTGAAGGTCAGCGCTCAAGATCCGTGCCGGTACTTATAGTAGGGATGGGCAAAGGGATAAAATATATCGATATTTTTCCCGAAGCGGTTACCTATAATACACTGATTTTCGATATATCGAAATTTTTTCCCGAAGCGGTTACCATACACTGTGGAAAATTTGACATTAACACGTCAAACGCCATGGGGGTCACCGGTGACCTCAACGTATAGTCATATTCAAACTACTTTTTCTCGCCGCCGGCCATACTGACTGTTACTTTATTCGTACTCCATGACCGGCACGGCGCTGTAGAACTATACTGCTCAGTGGGACAAACATACCTTGTAAGGAATTGAAAGATAGCGAAAAAAGTAACCAAAATAAATATTCAGGATATATAATTCAAATCAGTCTTTATTATTTAAACGAAAATTAACAGTCTTTATTTTTTAACGAAACACAAACTATACAATCAGTTTTACTGAAAAATAAAATAAAGTTCTCATTAGTGACCATAATTACAAACAACCATTAGAAATATAAATAATTAGGCATAATATTTGACAAAACATGTTGTAAAAGATGAGATAAGAAACCTTTTATAGCCTCAACATATTAGCGATGGACATAATTGAAACATTTTAGACAAAAGTGAGGCTCCCCCTTACATTGCACACAGTACGTACTCACTTTCTTAGCTTTATTCTTAGCTACTTTACGACCAAATTCCTGTACTGAATCTTTATAACATTGCACGCAAAAACGACGCGTGTCTCTTACTTTTCCTTCCTTTAATTTTAGAACATGCTTGAGTCTTTTAGGTCTTTCATTGATAATTATTTCTTGGGAATCTGCTGGCCGAGTCAAATAATCTATGAGAGTCCTCCTAAAGTCAACAATTGAAGATTTGATCTGCTTAACTTCATTGTACATGACCCAAGCATTTACAACTGCCGTATTTAGAAGTAGTTCTGTTGCCAATTTTCTATACCATTTTACGGTTTGCCGCAATGGCGAAGAATAGGCACCCATTTGGTCACTCAAGTCTACAGACCCTTTCGATTTATTATAATCCAAAATAACTTTTGGTTTACGAATCTGTTTGCCTTTTTGCACCACCACAGCAATTTTGTCGGAATGCTTTGTCGACAGCACAAGCACGTCCCTCTTATCTTTCCATTTAAGCACTGTTACTCCATCTTCATTCTCCATAGCCATTGTTTCACCTTTTTGCAGTTTCGAATCAACAACAGCCTTAGGCAATTCTCTTCTGTTTTTTCGCAATGTGCCAATTAAATGGGTTTGCTTCTCCAATAACCGATAAGCCAGTTCCAAGCTAGTGTACCAATTATCAGTTGCTAGCGTGTGACCTTTGTCAAATATATTTTCACATAGCGCCATCACCACATTTGTTGGCGTAGTATTTATTGCGTCAATGTTTTTCCCACTATACAAATTAAGTTTGCAACTCATTTGCAAAAAAAACGGGCACCTAAGCAATGAACCATTTCAAATGTTAATATTTCTTTGTTTGATAATTATAGGTAGTTTTATCCACACAATTTGGTAAATTAATAAGAAAATAATCGTTTTCATCAGTATTTCATAAAATTTAGATACAATTTATGGGAAATAATGCTAAACCTCGCTAGTAGTGTATATTCGCTAGTAGTGCATATGCTCATGAAGTAAAAATAAAAAAGTTTTTTTGTTTGTTTTTCTTTAATAAAGTAAAAGCAGATAAATGTTTAGTATCGAGTGTGACCCCCTCTAGCTAAAATCACAGCTTGAATTCGTCTGGGCATGCTAGCGAGTATATCCCGGATACTTGCTTGCGGAATACGTTCCCACTCCGCAGTAATCACATTCTTCAGCTCTCTGATGGTCTGCGGAGCCGGGTGTACTGATCTCACACGCCGTTTCAGAACGTCCCAGACATGCTCTATGGGATTGAGGTCGGGACTTCGAGCTGGCCAATCCAAACGACGAATGCCGACCTCTTGCACATACGCATTAACATCGCGGGATCGGTGGGCGCGAGCATTGTCGTCCATAAAAATCGAGTCTTCACCTAGAGCGGCCAAAGCGGGTTGTGCATGAGAAATTAGAACTTCCGTTATGTATCGATGCCCAGTCAGTGAGCCGTTTTCAATGAAGACTAACTCTGTACGATCCATTGAATTTATTCCTGCCCAAAACATAACAGAACCCCCACCATAAGGTGTGATTTCTTCGAAACATGCCTCTGCAAAGCGTTCTCCTTGTCTTCTTAGCACTCGCCGACGTCGATCTTCACCGAACAGAGATATCCTGGCTTCATCAGAGAACAAAACCCTATTCCAATCGTCTTGAGTCCATGATTCACAATTTCTAGCGAACCTAAGCCTGTGAACTCTGTGCTCACGGAGTAATTTGGGGCCGCGGGCCGGGCGGTGACTGCGTATATTGGCAGCGAGAAGCCTCCTCCTGACCGTCCATAGACTAATATGCACATTTCTTACTTCTTGGCGGTTGTTCTTAAGATCCACATACGAAGATTTGCGATTTCTCAATGCGCGACTCACAAGAAAACGATCATCCCGTGGTTGGGTACATGGTTTTCTTCCAGAACCAGGCCTTCTCTCGACGGAACCAGTCTCCTGATATCGCTGCCAGGTCCTTTGGACTGTCGAGCGACTAACATTTAGCCTCCTAGCCACGAAACATTGGCTGCAACCCTCTTCAAGCAGCGCGATAATTTTGGTAGCTTTTACCACTTTATCTACCATTTTTGATACAGCCAAACAGCATTAAATAAAGCTTTGACAGTCAAGGATATGAAATTAATCGATAAAAATTGAATAAAAGTTATGAAAGTCGATGTTAACTTCTGGAACTTCGCGTCAAAAATGTAGGATAAAAAGGGGTTTTCTGTAAAAATGAACATCAAATGAAAAATTGAATTTAGAACGTACTTTTTTAAATACCACAGCATTTTTAAAACCGGCCAGTAACGTGTACAAACGATTGAAACCTTTTTGGTATTGTATCTTTTTAAATATGAATGAAAATCAAAACCGCCCGTTTTTTTTGCAAATGAGTTTATATCCGGGAACAGTACATAACTTAAATAGCTTCATGCCATACTTGTGTCGCTTACTTTTATTGTATTGCCTGAATATTATTCGACCTCTGAAAGGTACTTGGCTTTCATCCACACAAACATCTTCTTTAGGCGAATAATATTTCTGGAAAGTAGCATTGAGAGCATCGATTAAAGGTCTTATTTTGGCAATACGATCGTTTCTGTCGGCACATAAATTGTCGCTAAAGTGTAGGTATTGCAGTAGTAACTCGAAGCGGTTCCTACTCATAACGGTGGCTGGAAAAGTTTGTCCAAGTATCTTGTCTTTGCTCCAATAATAAGCTAATTTCGGCAGCTTTACTACGCCCATAAACAAGACCAGCCCAAGAAACTGTTTTATTTCTGTCTTGTTTGTTGGCTTCCATGAATGAGACCTTGATCCAGGCTTTGTTTGCCTGGCTGTGATGTTTTGACTTGCGAACAAATTTGTTTGCTCAGCAATCATTTCAAGAATTTCTTCAGGCACCAATAGATCATAATACTGGTCAGGGCCAGCTTCTTTCAGCAAATTAGAATATGGGGGTTTCATACCCTCAAACTCGGTGAAAGGAATCACTGATGGCTGTCGTCTTTTTGGCCTCGACCGTTTTGAGGAAATACGGTCATTTTGTGATATATTGGCGGCAACAAAATTTTCAGCCGACTCACTGTCGCTATCATTCGCGATAACCAAACGTCTTTTCTTTATCGATTATTGCATGGGTTCACTATCCGATTCTAGGAGAGAGTCATTGTTTATAGAAGCGTTCGAAAAATAAATTTCTAACGCGTTGATTTTCTTCCATTTATCCTGCGTAAATTCAAAGTCCTCCATAGCGAAATCCATATCTAAAGGCTCGCACATTAACTATTCAATAAGAAAATGATGACAGCTAAGATAGTAGGAACGTAATTGAACTAGTAACATATGTCCTATCACCGTAAGCGCGAGCGCACTACTGGTGTAGCGGGTGGGCGGCGGGGTGGGCGGCGCGGCGCCTGGTACCGGATAATATATTTTCTGTATATGTGCGCCATGGGGTGCACCGGTGACCTCAGCTATGTATTTGACTGTAACTATGTAACCCATGTACAGAATTGAATAAAACGTATTTTCTATACGTATCGTAACATAATAAACAAATTACGACCAAAACTATTTTTACGATTTTTAATTTTTTCTATCGGCGTTTAACGTGTTAAATAAAGTAAATACACATCTGCCATATTTATTATTTATTAAAAAAATATATATGATCCAATTATTCATTCAAACCAGTGTTCATCTGGAATGGACATCAGCAGCACTCTTTGTTTAATGTGCTCCCCAGTTAGTCTAGTAATGTCGTCCGGCACTGGTAATTTAACAACTGAAGCAACCCTTTCGGATGATACTGATGAAGCTTGACATATCAAATGTTTTAAAGCAATTTCTGAAAGAACCGGCGTGAAATGTCGGCAATTCAATATTTATTTTGAGCTTTATTTTTTCAGAACGTTAAGGCTAATATTTCTTGACGCCGCCCGCCGTATATATAGAGCGCTATCGCATTACGTGGCATGAAATGCCATGTGTGATGTTTGAAGAGTAAAATGTAATATTACTCGGCACGAAATGTAATGCCGTATCTCATCACTTCGCGAAGTATGTACTGTTTCGAGCATGTCTATTGCTACCCGCTTGCTATGGGTAGTGACGTGACACTCGTCTCATCTGTGGGGTAGACTTACGTTCAAATCGAGAGGATACCCGAGTGGGTAGACCGCCGGGTGAGCCACCGGAGACAAAAAAAATAATTGTTATATCGAATACTCTGAACTAAATAAATCCCTGACATTACAACGCTTTTTGGAGCACTGATATGAGCGAGATGATAAGAGAAACACATCAGGTTGGCGGCTTGGGGGTCCGCAGCGACTACTGCGGGTTGATTCTTCGTGGAATAAGGGGCCTGCCGGTGGAGGCGACAGTGCCGGCCCGCCTATTTCGGGCCTCGCGGCGCATCGTCGGACACCCGGTTTAGTTCGGCGGGTGGGGTCCGCCGCAGTTCGCGCACGTGGCAGGCGTCTCCCGCGGACGCGGGCTTTCTTTGGCGATATGAGGCTCGCCGCACCGCACGCAGGCTATCTGTCGGTGGCAGTGGTGTGAGCTGTGACGGAATTGCTGGCACCGATGGCATTAAGCAGGCCATCGCTTGCCGCGCTACGCCTTGATAATGACGCCAGGAACGCTCAGCAACTCCGTCACTTGGTAGATGTCTGTGAAGTTGGACGTCTTGTGAAATTCGCCGAACACGATACAGCCCGGACGATCGCCGCGGGCTCGAATGTTCCGCATATAAACGGGTTCGAACCCGCGGTCGGCGAATTCTTGCGATAATTCTTCCATCGGGGTTCCCAGTGGCAGGCCTCTGATGGCGACCTTGAGGTTCACCTTCGTTGGCATCTCATAGGAGAACCATTGAACTCCTTCTTTGGCCTCCAGGTCGCTAAGGTACCGTTGGAGGACGCGGTATTCGTTCTCATCGGCCGGCGTGAAGCGAACGCCCTTACGGTAAGGTCGAACGTTCGCCGCTAGGCCGAGAATATTCTTGATATCCTTTAGGTGGTGAGACCAGTTGGGATGGGACTCAACCATCAAAGGAGGGTACTTAGTCTTATATCTTTAACAGCTGTTAGTACATTTTTGGCTTCTTCCAGTCCATCCCTATTATCAAATAGTTTTGATGCTACTAGGTTTAATGTGTGGGTAAAGCATGGCATGTGTTTATTTTTGCCATAAACATTTGTGACAGCTTTAACGTTATTTGCGCCATTGTCCGTGATAAACGCTACGACTTTGTTACTTGTGATGCCCCATTTTTCTGTCATATCAATAAATAATAAAAACTTGTGCTAAGTAGTCAGCATTGTGTGGTTCTGTTAGAGCGGTTACACCAAAAAATATGATCATTAATTTATTTTCATATGTACAATGACCAGTTAAGGCTAAAGTAGTTTTGATTATTATGCGGATCAGTCCAAACATCTGCAGTTAAGGATAATGCTTCTACTTCTTGTATTTTTAATTTCAGTTGTGTCGAAAGAACGTCATATTTATCGTCAATCATGTGAGTAATTGTTTTTCTGGCTGGAACTTTATAAAGCGGTGCCACATTCCTAGCCCGGCGGCCTTACCTACCGTTTTACGAGAAAAACTATATTACGAATACGTAAGCCGATTTTACTTTATTAAAATAAAATTAGAATAAAATCGGTGGTTTATTTTAATGGAAAATAATGGGTGCTTTATATTTTTTATGTATACAAAATAAATAGTTTTTAGGTTATATACATGAACGGACGTAAAGTAATAGTAAAGTATGAACATTTCCATAAATTAGGAATTCCACATATGACTTATTAGCTATGTCAATGCTCATTAGTAATTATTCGTATGTGAACGTAAATTTAAATAAAATTACATACATGGTTAGATTTAATAATCACAACTAACAGAACAAACTGAAAATAATAGCATTAAAGAAAAATAGTGAGCGCTTTCCTTACGTACTCTCAAACTCTCAATTAGTTATTATTCCGCAACAAACACTACATAAAATCCGTATTTATTTCGCTAGTCACAGACCAAAGTATGTTTAATAAACAGTCACTCAATCAAATAACAAACAAACAAATTAATGAATGATGACGCAATGTCAATCACAGCACACATACAAAAATTCGAAAATTATAAACGTAACTTTTTTTATTGAAGAGAAGTGAGGCGAAGGAGACTAAACACACAGCCATCTCGCGAGTTTTTGAGTAATCAACCGGCAGCACTCTTGTAATACGGGCACCTTCAACTAATTGTTTGGTTTATACCAAAACAGAAAAAAATCGAATGTCGATTTTAAGGGGTGATGTATCGATCCAATGAATCGATCCAGTACTACATATCGATTTAAAAAATAGTTTTTTTTGGGTCGAAGAATCGATTTTTCGATTAATCGATCACAGATCGCCATCCCTAGTCGATACTTTGCGATATATCGAACAAATATATCGATATTTTAAAAATATCTTAAGTAATTACTTGTATTTAACTAGTCTATAATATTCAATAGAGATCAGGTTAATTATGGGTAAAAACACTTAAGAGAGAACCTTTTGGCTTGCAATCTTGCTTCTCGGCTGTATAAGAACCCGTACTTTTGAGAATAGTCGTTCAGATGGAACTGAGCTAGCCACCATAGTTAAATATTTAAATGCCATATTGTATAACGTTGGGAACTGTATTTTATAGTCTGCCCATACTTGTAATGGTTTTTTGTTAAATCTACTGACTGGAGCTTGAGGGCTCCAGTCAGTCCATAAAGCGATAACTCGTCTGAAAGACTTACATTAGATTTATTTATTTTCCAATTCCGCTGGAACAGTTTATG
Organism: Lymantria monacha; assembly: GCA_905163515.2. NCBI lineage: Eukaryota > Metazoa > Arthropoda > Insecta > Lepidoptera > Erebidae > Lymantria > Lymantria monacha. The sequence goes on along the minus strand of LR991090.1, from coordinate 32,683,160 downwards.
GTGATCACTCCAGAGATCCGATGATAAACTAATTTTGTCTGAATTGTCAGCGTCAGATTCCAGAGTAGATTCATCTTGCTATTTTTTTTTCATTTTATACTTTCGTTAATATTTGCTGTAATTTTGGAATTCCCAAAATAAGTTCAGCTATTAAATTAAGTGTATGCGCAAAGCTCAGCAAAATTTCGACAGCTTTCACCATATTTGCAGCATTATCAGTTACTACTGCTGTGACTTTATCAGTATTAAATCCCCACTCTTCACACGTTTTAGTGAGCATTTGTGCAATATATTCGGAAGTATGCCTTTCATTTAAGTGGTACATACCTAAAGTTACGGAATGAAATTCAATTCCGATGCCAAAATGACAGTTACACCTAGATAACTTCTCATTTGTAGATCTGACCAAAATGTCACTTGTTAGAGTAAGATCTTCTACACACCGTAATTTATTTACGACTAAAACTGTAAACAATACTAATTATGTTTTTGAATGACCGAACGGGTCAGACGAAGTCCGGCTAAAGAAACAAGTTTCTTTCATTTCGTATTTATGTCAAAGAAATGTCAATGTTATGCCTATAATGTTTAGTTATATTTTACCAATAAAGTTGTGGTTTAGCCTAACGGACTAAAACCAGTTTCTTTCGCTACGAACATATGTCAAAGAAATATCAGCGTTATATAGCATAATATTAGGTGTACTCTGTGATTAAGGTGTATTCTATAAGTTCGTTTCTTGAAACTGTTTTTGAATTTTATTTGAGTAGTGGGAGTATTCGCTCCATCTCGCTCATTATAGAAGCGAAAGGAGTGAGCGCGATAAAGAGAAAATATGTCGTTCGTTTGCGCTCGATGATTGCATGCGTTGCCATTTCATTTCGGTATTATGACGTGCGGTGAAGACGGCGACTAGTTTTATGATAGAACTATTTGTGCTATAGACACAACCGTTTGTGAGTTGCACAATAGAAAAGAGTTTCATAAAATGCTTTTAGGAAAAAACACCCTGCCTTACTGGGTTATATTAGGCAAAATCGGACACTAGATATCACAGCGACAGTAATTTAAAAATACTAGTGTCAGTTAACTGTGATTAAATACTAGGCAGGTAGTAGTTTCACCACCGAAATTAAAATTGTAGAGTTAATAATTGTTGCAATATTCTAAGAGATTTTCTTGTAATACAACCTTATGCAATAGCAATAATGCAAATTGTTTCAATAATAACAAGGTGGGCAGTATCAGAATCGCTCTTTTTATAAGGAAAACACTAAAACAAAAATTTAATGATATAAATTTAATTTCTGATACTCGGCATAACCTTCACAATTTCATTATACGCAATCATATTGCGTAAAAGAAGAAATCACTTCGACCAAAATATGATAAGTCATTCACTTATATCAAAGTACATCTTTACTCAAACGCTAGTGCTGAAACTACACAAGAATATAATTCGTAGTACTGTAATAGATGTATTTCTTTCATACGAATTTTGATAAACGAGTTAAAATAGGACAAAGCTATTATTTCGTAGCAATTTATTAGTTGCTTCTTTTTCTCACGCATATGATAACATGCGTCAAAACGAGTAAGAGCTAATAACTCGCGCTGTAGCACTAGCCACATCCTTTTCTATCGTATATGGTTATATGAGTGAGATTGAGACAAACTTAATTTGTCGTAGCAATTTATTGGGTCCATCTCTCTCTGATATGTTGAGTTCAATGGGAGAGACTATTACATAATATTTTGTCACAGTCGCTGAGTTTTATCTACTACAAGACTGCTGCTAAGTGCGTCATAGTATCACAGTTATGTTTATAAGATATATCGTCAGATCACAGTTGCTGCTACTGGTATTTGGTTGTCAGTATTACAAGATGTGATTTTAAATTATCATTGATATTTCACAGTGACGATAAATACGACTCGCAACCACAACACAACTTTATTTTCTTTATATATTCCAATATTTTTTATCCATGCTATGTAAAAACAAAAGTTTACTTTATTTTTTTTCCTTCAGGCGGTTTCTTTGCTCAGTCAAAACTAGTCCTGCCTGTGAAAAAAGTCTTTCTGAATGGACAGACGTGCCAACCATTGTTAAATACTTAAAAAAAACTATTTTGTACAACTTTGGGAATTTTATTTTATAATCCCTCCAGATTTCTAACGGATTTTCGTTCAGTCTTCCAACAGAAGTTCTGAGATAAACTGAAAGTTCATCAGACAAAACATCTTCAGATTTGTTATTTTTCCAGTTACGATGCGCTAATTTATGGTGATCACTATATATTGTAAAAGTTTCTTCATTTTTATCGAACTTGTCAGAATCGGATTCAGGTTCTTTATTGTTTTGCAAATTCTTTTTCATTAAATCTTTAATTTTCGATACAGCATTCGAACAAGCTATCGCATCACTGAAGTGAAGTGCTTTTTAAACCGTGGATCTAAAATAGTTGCGATACCAAGAGCAGTCACATGTTCTATTGGACCCATTCTTTTATTTATTTCATTAATAGCAAGTTTCTGCACCTCTTTCGCTACGGGATCTTTTATAATAGCTGATGTTATTTTAGAGAGCATGCAGCGAACTAAGGGAATAATTTTACTACTTAAAAATAATATAAATACTGCACGTATTTATCACTCGAAATTTCTTTTGTAGCCGCTAGCCGCTAGTCTTGTAAAATGTTACAATGCGTTACATAGCCGGGAGGGGGTCCAAACAATGTGTTACGTAACATTGTTATTTTTTTATTTAATATAAAAAACTAGGGAATTAAATTTTCCCAAGTTACCAAGCAAATTTTATTTTTTAGACGAATAATAAACAATATACACATTGTATTGCGAGTTTGGAAGCTCTTTTTTTATTTATTATTGCCGCAAAAGCGGTTAAAAATGGTCACTTGGGTGTTACGTAACGTTCAGGGAGGGTGGTACATAGAAACGTTACGGCGCGTTACATGGGGGGAGAGGGAGTATCAACAATCTTCAAAAATTGCGTTACGTAATACTTGAACGCCCCCTTAATGAAAATGTTTTACTGTCTTTAATGTTAAACAAATCAGTACTTTTTGTGATAGAGATTGAAAGAATATAGAACATTCTTTTAAATCTACACTTAATTACAATCATTTTGAATATTTTAAGCCTAAAATGAATTAACATTAGGACGGTAAAGGATGTTGCTCTCTTTAAGCTGGTCCCCTCAGGACTCCGAATAGACAAGGATGCATTGCGCTTCATAAAACCAGCAAACCAATCTTTGCCAGCCATTCTCTCTTTTCCAAAATTCTGGCATATTATCTATTACTTATATTTCATCGAATGGCAAGCTCGTAGCTATCCAAAATAGATATTAGAATATTTTACTAAATATTCTGTTATAATTGTTTCTTGCTCAGAATTGAAATTTTGACGGTTTTTTATAACCCACTTCAACCGAAGTTCCCTCCTTTTTTTTCTTTATGTATTTAAACAGTGTTACATGAAAAATATTGTATTCCGTAGCAACATCACTATATTTCCTGTTTTATACCAGAGCTTCTTCAGCTGCCAGGTCAAATAGTTCTTGGAAACGTAGACCGCCCTTGTGCTCTTCCTTTTGTAAATTCTCATTCTGTAAAAAACATACTTATTGCAAAATGCACTCGTTTATTATCACATACCTTTATATGGGGTAAGTATTAACAGGTTAATACTTACCCCACTCAATTTGTTAATTTTAGCCCCTAGGTCACTTTTTATACTTAATCACAGAAAATAATCTAGTCAAAACAATTACAAACAAGTATAATAGTTTTAAAGCCAATAAAATAGAATTTCACTTAGGATAAACTTTGATTCAATTTAGTGAAAAATCAACCTTAAATCAATTTAACACGAAGTACGAAAAATTAGTTTACCTGTCAATCCTAGGTTACTGCGCACAACTATCACTAGCGACGGCCGGTTGATATCTGCCAAGTCAGGACATGTTCGGCTGTGAATATAGTTATTCTATACCGAGTCTCATATTTTTAACACTTCATGTTTGGAGGAATAATCTTCGCTTTTCGCTTCATAATCGGGTTTTTATAAATAATTAAGCATGCAAGCATAAATGCTAAAAAATTTCAGTAATTTGAGGAATAAGCTTGTTAATTCTTACCTCCGTTAAAACCCACCCCGCTCTCCCCTACTGTTCCAGCGAGTGTCCACGCTTTGTATTAAACAAATTAAATTACAAATGTATGAAAATGTGAGTAATTCTTATATTACTTACATACATAAATATTTTATTCAATTTTAATGAAACATTTATATGTTCCAATATTTTTCTGTAAGAGTTTTTAAAATACTCGTTTTATATGTTCGGCTGTTTGACTACTGCGATTATTAGGCACTAAAAGATTGATTGTAGAAGCAACTCATTCAGATGCTATGGATGTAGCAGTATGTACTATCGATCCAAAATTTTAGTGGATTTGATGATCTTGAAATGATTGAAGCCCTGTCTTCGAAAATAATCGCTCGCAGGATACTGATGTTGCCACAATATTGCATTTTGTTCTAAATAAATGCGAAGGGTGAGGGTAAATTATTTTATGATCCCTCCACCATTGCGAGGGGCTGTTCCACTTTCCCTCGCTATTCTTGCGAGGTAGCGTCTAGTCGTCCAAGTACATGTGGAGTTCTCTGATAGCTCTCCCTTGGGTATTGCCTAGGGGCTTATTTTTTCGCAGAAGTTTGTCGGATTTGTTCCAAGCGCTAACCTTTTTAATGTGTATTCTGTTCTCTTCAACAGCTTCATTTGTCGCTGTCAATTGGTTTTTGTTAATAATACTAATTATTAACATGTGAACATGTTTTCTTAAGTCTGCTCTACTGTATGTTTTAAAAACGAGCAAGCTATCGTTTTTAAAACATAGTAATTTAAACCCAAATTAGACCCTAGGGTCTAATAACGTACAAAGATAAAAGGTTTTACTGTGTTCGACGCCAGAAAATCGTTCTCTTAAACCTCTTCGTAGAGGCGTAATCATTTCCACAAGTACTGGATAAAAGGATCTGTATTCTTCTTTGTTAAAAAAATTATCACAAACTTCTTTCAAACAGTTTGTAAAATCTATGACCATACTTACGGTTAAATATTCTTCACCACTTATTGAACAAGTAATCTCCTGAAAAGGTTGTAAAACTACATATTTCGCCCATCATCCCCCAATCCATCGTGCTGATATCTGGCCAATCTCTATCAATTAGCGCCATACAATGTTTTATAGCTTCTTTTAATAAACCCATTCGACGCAGCATATAAAACGTGGAATGCCAACGTGTAGGCACTTGTTGTAAAGCTTGTCTAATTTGTAATGACGTGCACCATTACTTTGCTAGTTGATATAATTGTGTGAGTGCTAATATTTACAACGACATTGTCTCTGTGCGAGTATCTTCTTTTTCGTGATCTACAATTTGTTTGCAAACATCGCGTTTGACTAGTCCCGTGATAAATCCGGCAAAGCTCTATATGTGGAGTAGCGCTGGCTTGATGTATTAAACAAGACGTCCGTTTTCTCTCGCGTTTTGCGAAAATAAACTAGTTGAGCAACAAATCTGAGAACGACCGTTCCTTAGCAAGTAAAATCAGCTTAGAAATCAAATAATTTATTAATATTGTTTATGCTTTGTCTTTGCGTGTATTACACGCTTTTATTAAAAATGGCTAAGTATACATTCATGAATAGGTATCTAAATTAAGCAAGATAATATTTTAGGAATCATTTATTTCAAATTTAAATATAGTTACAATTATTATTTATAGCAGTTAAGAATTAGATATGTAATTTTGATGGCATTTAAGTAATGTGATGCGGCGGAACTACTGGGATGTAGTGAATATCATATAAAAGTGCTTTACAACGTTTTCGTTTTCCATCAAAATTCCAACAAGATACTATTAACAGTGTGGCCATTGCACTGTTGATGGCGACAATTTGACTTAGACAATGACTAACCTGAAAGACTAAAAACGTGAAGATATTTATAACTCGAACTGGCACCAATAGCTCATATAAGTAGCTGATTGCCAATAAATAAGAAGAAGGTATGTTAAGTGTCACTATTCACTCATCTCAATAGAATCGCTTTCATCAGAATCAGAGTCGTTAAACATAAATAATAAATTCATTATCCATGTCAAAAAATTGAGAGTTTTGTTTTTCCATGTCTTCAATATTCCGACATGTATTTGCCCAAATTGTTTGATCAATCATTTCGAGTCGTTCATTTATAAGTGCCATAATGGGTGATAAATTTTGTTCAACATTTTTATTTGCTACGTAATTATTTAATATCCCCTATATCTTTTCAATGGGAGTTAGTTCGGGGTGGTAAGGAGGTAGTCGTAAAATTTCAAACCTTTTGGATCGAATTAGTTCGTCAATAACATATCTTTTGAATCTATCCTTATTTTGTAAAATGAGATCGTATAGTTCTATTTTTTTCATTGTTTCTTCAAACAGAATATTTTTGCAGCAAGCTACGATCGCATGGCATGCATATTTGAGTTAGGAACTTTTTCTGATAAAGCGTTGTGATATGACGCGTTATCTACGACAATGACAGCGTTTTCTGGGAGATTGAGCAGTCATTTTGTGACGAGCCACTTTTTGTAATTTTCCTGATTCATATTGTCATGATAATCTCCCACTCGTAATTTTGTTGTTAAATGCGTCACACCTACTACAAGTATATTTTTTTAGAGCTTTGCATCGAAGGTTAAAATGTATATAAAATATTTTTTTTAGCGTAGATGACACGGGAGCTTTGACTTCCCCGTAAACTTGTTATTTTTCTAAATACAACTCGTATATTTTTTGGGTTAGTCATTCCTAACTTTAAATATTGACAGGCACTGCTTTGTTCTCGCCTATAGTGGGACTCATATATAGGCAAGGGTTGATAATATTTTTAACAAACTCTATATCTTCGTTTTGAGTTTTATTCCATCCACCTACGGAAGCTCCTCTTTGATCTTTGATGTATTTAACGTCGCGATATTTTCGTAAATATTATATAAACTTTTTTAGACGAAATTTGAAAATTATTAACGAATATATCTCTGCAAACTTCAATATTATAAATACTGTAGATTCTTTCTCCGATAATCGTATATGTTCTCTTTTTTGGACTTTCTTTTACGCTATTAACAATGATTAACAGTTGTGCTTCATAAGACTCCAATGACATATACTTGTTAAAAACCTGCTCTTTTTTTTCTTTTGGAACAAGTTGGTGACAATGCTTACGACAACCACAAGCATAATTTTTAAAAACTACTGGTTCAAAAAATTTACTTTTGTCCTGATATGATAAATTTGCAGATTTTCTGTCTTTTCTTTGACGTAATGTGTTGTCCTGGTATTTACGTTTACGTCCCTTTTTTGGACGACCACCTAAATTACCTAAATATGAACATTCGTTAAGTTGTTCTCAACGACAGGTTTTTGATTTTTAAATTATAATGATATGCATGCATTTGCATGTCATCATCTGCATAGAAATTAACTGCTTTGCCGGTTCATATTTTATTTATTGTCTTAAACCAGGCAAAAACGTAACGTGGAATATTGCACTTTTATGAAAAAGAAAATGAACATGTTATAAAAGACATATCTAAATGTGTGAAATACATTAATTTTAAATATTCCAGTAAGTTTCTCATATTGGAATATTTTTTTAATATTATTTGCATTATATGCTCTGTTTGTACAAAAAAAAATTAAAAGTTTCCTTAGTAGGGTAACATAACCGGTTTTTATCAAAATATTTTGATATTTTATTATATTAGTGATAGTCTTCTACATTAACATTTTCTAAATCGTGTCTACAACTTAAACCAATTTTATAAATTTTCCTGCCCTATTAACAGCCAACCTAGTGGTTGACTGTATTCAGTAGGCTAGAGCTGCACATTTATCTCGGTCGATATCTCGTTCGCTTCTAATGAAATTTTCTATATTAATTGGTTCAATACATAAAGGCTGTTTTTTTAAGCCCGATAGAACTTGAAATTGTAAAAAATAACACAAAAAATTAAATTGTAATCAAAATTTTTTTTTTATTCGAAAGATCAATACGTGACATTAACATTTGAAAATGATTTCGGGCATATGGGCACCGCGGCTGTTCTTGACGAAGCGCATTCTGGACGTCCAATTTTGGGCCACTTTTTCGAGCACTGCTGGCCGTATGTCACGAATAACACGAACAATGCTGGCCTCCAAGGCGTCAATTGTTGCTGGTTTATCAGCATAAACCAGTGACTTCACGTAGCCCCACAGGAAATAATCGAGAGGTGTCAAATCGCACGACCTTGGAGGCCAATTGACAGGTCCATTTCTCGAAATCAACTTATCGCCAAATTTTGATTTCAATAAGTCGATGGTTGCGTTCGCCGTATGGCACGTAGCGCCATCCTGTTGAAATCACATCTCCTCCGGATCAATGTCATCCATATTTTCAAACAAAAAATCATTGATCATGGTGCGGTAACGATCTCCATTGACCGTAACGCGAGCTCCGGCCTCATTTTTGAAGAAATAAGGTCCGATGATGCCACCAGCGTGAAAACCGCACCAAACGGTGCATTTTTCTGGATGTAATGGAGTCTGTAGGGTCTCTTGTGGATTGGTCTCACTCCATATGCGGCAATTTTGCTTATTAACAAACCCGTTAAGCCAAAAATGCGCCTCATCGCTGAACACAATTTTGCGATAAAACAACGGGTAAAACTCTAGAGAGTATGTGGTACGAAATCTATCCACAGTTCGACGAATGGCTTGTTCAGATGGACGATTATGTACGCCATAAAAATGACGAAGTCGTCTATAAGTTGCGCGAATCGACGACTGATTTTCAAAGTAAATTTGGATAATTTCGTAGCGTTGTTCAAGCGTGAGTCTATTCATGATGATTTGTCAGAGTATACTGAAACAAATAAAAAAAAATGTTTCATCAAAATTTAATTTTTTGTGTTACTTTTTACAATTTAAAGTTCTATCTAGCTTAAAAAAACACCCTTTATATGTTCTTCGATTGTGATGTTTTCAATGACTATTCTTTGAGGCTGAATCTCACTACAGAGAAGACCACCATTTCCAAAGAATTTAATAAAGACGAATTTTCATCTCTTTCACAATTTGCCCCAACAGAATGAGGGCACGTCATAATATTAATTATTAAAGTTTATCTTTCATTTTAGTTCGATTTTGGAAAACATGCTCAGCTGTTAATTTAGGTACAAGATTTACTCCATTATAACCAGGTCCTCTCTTGTAAAAGTCAATTATGTGCTGCCATTTAGCAGCGCATTCTTTTCCTTTCAAAATATATTTTAAAATCTTTATTAAGGAGATTATTCCTGATGCCCTTTATAAATGGGGTCATATAAAGGTACAATTTTATATGAATTTATTTCAAAGACGCCTTCCACTCTTTCTCTTCTCTTAAATAGTTTTCCTTGGTTTCATTAATTAAAATATTTAAAGCTGGATACATTTTTGGTGGCTTGATCACACACAGTTGCTACAACTTTCAATCCCATCTTGCACTTGGCTTATTATATTTTTAATTAATACTTCTAAGCGTTTCATATTATTATTATAAAAAAATATATGCTAAGGGTTGCTTATATTTTTTAATTACCCCACGCACCATAAAAACTGGTCACAAAATTCATTACTTCTTGTTTGGCCATTGTCTGTGAAACCTATAATTGCATCACTTTTATAATCATATGTGTGTATATGTGGGGCAATAGCCATCTCGTCGAATATGATTGTACAGTATTTATGACGCTCGGGCAGTTTTTGTACCTTTTTATTGAAGTGATCAAACAAAAAATCATTGATGCCTGGTTTTAAAGGTAGTTTTTGCAATAGAGTACTTAAAGTCTTTTGTTTTGGTAGTACAAATATACTGCTCAAAAATCTATATGCCTTGGGACTGTGCTTATATAGTGATAAAGCTAGGATTTTTTATTTTATACTAAATTTTATTCTACCTTTTAATTGCATTTCTATCATTAATTTAGCAGCCTCGGTCAGTTTGCTATTAATGTGCTTCAATAATTCATTCGTAGCACTTTTGATAGCCAAAATCAAACGATGCTTATAGGATTTATTAATCACTTAAATGTATCAACTTGTTTCTTCAAGTTTATTATCGTATTGTGTAACTTTACTTCCTTAGAAGTTAATGCATTATTTATATCTCAAACATTTTTTTACTTATGAAAATATATATGACGGCGGCAGCGATGGCTGAATGATAGAATCTTTGTTGTCGCCGGTCATTGGTACAGAGTTCATACTTTGTTAAAAATGAAATAATAGTAATCGGGTTTTTTAAATGAAATAATATTTCCGTTTCCGAAATAAGTTTACGTTTTATTTATACAATTTAAATTAACGGTCAATACGTGGCTAACCAACGGTTTCGTATTGGAGAAGTGTCTCGGTTGACCCATCGATTAATTGTGATTTTCACACAATCCCCACTTCCCAATACGACTCCGTACATATGACGTCATTACAAAACCTAGTGGTGCCACTGTATTTGCCAGGTGTTGCCAGTACTAAATTACATTATTAAACCTAGTGGCGCCACTGTGTTAGGCAGATGTTGCCAATACTCAATTACCTTACTAAACCTAATTGCGTAAAACAAATTATCCCATATTATCACAAATTATAATTTTCGTGATGTGTAATAATATCTCATTTTTAACCTATTCAATATAAAATATAGCCTATGGACTTATACTCATATCTTATATTCTAAATTAAATATTTCATACACAGCTATAACTTTCACAGTTCTAAATAAGTAAGTAGTGATGAATATTGACTAATTTACTATAGTTAGATCTATATTTTTATAGTAAAATATGTAATGTGATATTATAAATCATTTGTTATTGGGGCGTTGGTATCATAAATCTCGCTGTATGGTGGTGAATATGAATACTACAAACTCTTATTTTGCTTGTGGATATCGTAAACAACAACTAAGAGCCAAAAACTTGGTATCAACTTGGGTCATCTCCACCTGATGCCGTCTGACCAATAATTACATTCTCAAGGAGGGTTAATATGATGCAGTTGGATCATGAAACTACTGCCAATAGCTTTTACTATATACAGGTGCTTCAAAAAAATGTATACACACTTTGAACTTCTATAGAAAATTTATTTACCGTTCTACAAAGTTAAATTTCAGGAAAATAGAAAGCTGAAAGTCCAATGTAAATGAAACATAAATAACAAATGTTAATACTGTTCAAATTGGTGACCTGCAGCATCAATACAATTCTGAGTACGAGTAGTACACCACTGATTCTGTACATCGTATCAAAACGTCCAATGAGATTTCTCTACACACTGCTTGAATCTCATTCCAAAGAATGTCTAGGTTACGTGGTTTACGTTTGTACACCTCATCTTTTACTGTGCCCCACAAGAAGAAATCCAGTGGTGTAAGGTCTGGAGAGCTTGCTGGAAACTCGATTGGCCCCCTGCGTCCTATCCACTGGCCCGACAAATTTTGATCCAGGTAAGCTCGTACGTCCCTGTGATAGTGCGGCGGAGCACCATCTTGTTGAAAATAAAAATCATCATTACCGTATAATGCACGAATGGCAGGAAATATGGAATCAGCAAGCATTGTTAGGTAATTAATACCAGTTACAGTGCCTTCAAATCGAAAAGGTCCAATGAGTCCCCTTGAAGACAAACCGCACCACACATTTACACCAGGCAAATTTACAGCTTTTTCAATTGTAATGTGAGGATTTTCTTCACCCCAGTAAACACAATTGTGCCTATTGACAGTTCCATTAAGTTTGAATTGGGCTTCATCCGACCAAATGATGCTACCCATAAATCCCGGTTCACGTATCACCATCTCCTGAATCCATTCACAAAATTGCAACCTTCGATCTGGATCGTCGTCATTTAGCTGTTGCACCAGCCTTGGAATGTAAACACGATACTTGCCTCTCTTCAGAATGCGTAGCACGCTGCTAGCACTTTCATCACTTTCACGTGCCCCTTGCCTTGAAGATTTGTTAGGAGAGCGTTGAAACAGTTCCAAGACTGCCGTTGATGACTCATCACTTGTAGCTGTTCGAGGCCGACCTGAATGACCTTTATGCACATCACACACTGTTCCATGAACTTCGAATTTGTCTCGTATGCGTGTAATTGTTAATCTTGAAGGTGGTTCTGTATCATACTCCCTTCTCCACTGTCTTTGAACTTCATTTACATTCTCAAACTTCCAGTACCACTTAATAACCTGCTTACGTTCTTCAAAACTCATACGTACGTCCCCCATGTTGATATTACAAATTCCAACTGATAATATAACATAGAGGGACGATTATGCTGGCACCTGGCGAAGAAATATAACATTAGCCTTGTAGAGCGGGAAAACTACAATAGTTTAAAGTGTGTATACATTTTTTTGAAGCACCCGGTATATGATGAACAAGGTGTACAAACTGCGTCAAGCTCAAGTCATTGGGATAAGAGCAGAAAAATGATGATGATGATTTTCATCATAAAATATAATCACCAAGATTTTACAAGTACTAAGGTTAGCCTTAAATTAAAATACAGTGGCACCATAATATTGATAATTTGCAATGAATATTGTCTATTACTTACAAAGATTCAAAGTAGGAACGGCATTTCATGTAAGTCTCTTGCTAGGGGTGCGATAGCATAACTCAAAATGGTCTTCACATAATCTCAAATTATTATATATATATTGTTCATCCTTTTCTAGCATTTGAGATTCCAAAACCCTTATCCATATATTAAATCCCTCTTCATTATGTACAGGATTAGGAAAACGATGCAAAATAGCTGAAATAATGGAATAGCAAATAAGCACTCATTTTAACATTTCCATATAGCGATGGTGTAAAAATAAAAGTAAGCAACCATTGCCTATCTTGCCCATGGGTATGGTACATTAAAAGATTTAATAATCAGATAATATCTACATAAGGGCAGGCAAACTCAATGGATAACCGTACACCAGTGATCAGACAATTGGCCATCGAATCAGCATGGTATAGTAGGTAACTTTTTATCTCAATATAAAACAGTTTCGTAACCAGCAGTAGAATATATGCTGAAATGATGGTTATGAGTAACAAGTTTTATGTAATTTCCATTGAATCATGCATAATGATATACCATTATTCTACTCAAATCTACTATTGGACAAATTGTTGAAATTTTCCCTGACGTGTGCTGCTGACTTCCATGAGGAAGAAAGGGGAATGGTGACACATTTAGGCATACAGATCAGCCATTACACAGGAAGTTCGAAATATATAACAGAAATTGCTTACCATTTGTTTTACATCCAAAATAACATTTCCAATATTTATTCGATGCCATATTTACAAAACAGCAAACTGTTTTGAATAAGCAAAGTCCAGCAGAGAATAGCTAAATCGCACTTGAAAGATAAAAAGCCGGTAATGAAAAGTCAGGGTTGAACAAGAAGGATATCAAACAATAAGTCCAGGAAAAAGCCAAAGTCAATAAAAATAATAATTTCAATCGCAACGGTACTGAGTCAAAAATTACAACAACGCAAATAATAAATTACTTTTTAGGGAATTCCCGTTATTGATGTCAATCCAAATAAGGATATCTTTAGGCCCATAGACATTTTAGTCGATTTTTGGCAATCCTACTAAAAAATATTTTAACGCTATTTGAATAGTTTGAGATTTTTTGTTTATTATCATTTTGCCGAACGAACGTCTAGTTAAGAAGATATACAATGCGAAAGTGGAAGGATGTAGGTACCGGGGGAGACCGAGACTCAGCCACCTAAACCAGATCGGTCATGTACTGAACGAAGGTGGAGTCAAGAGTCTCCGAAACCGGCGAGCGTGTATGAAGAGAATTATGAATGTTGAGGAAGCGAGTGAGATATGCATGGATAGAGTTCTGTGGCACTCTCTTCTCTCTGCCTACCCTGCAAGGGATATGGCGTGATGATATGTATGTATGTATGTATCATTATTGAAATATAATTGGATAGGTACAGCGTGTGCTATTCCTGACACTCTATGTTCTTCTCACACAGAGTAAATTTTATAGACTGTGATGACAAGGTCATTCGACAATCCTAAATGTGATCTCTAAATGTAATAAAGCTCAACGTGTCAAGAAGAGGGCTATACTTGGTATTCCTCTATGTGATAAAGTCCGGAATACGAAAATCCATAGAAAAATTAATGTAACCGACATAGCATGAAGATTTAGTACGTTGACGTGGCAATGAGCAGGCCACTTCACTTATCGAACTGACAATCACTTGGGTTAAGACATATATTACAACAAACACCCTAATACAATCTGATCGATCAATTTGAAACAAAGATAACACATCAGTAGGGAAGTTTGGAGACGATATCGGGCCTATGGCCCCCACTCGGGCAGCAGTCGGCACCCCCCAACATAGAGGGTGCGTCTTCGGGTAGTCCTGTTACGGTGACCTTGAAGGTCGGGGTGTCTTCGGCTTCTTATTCATGTGCGTCGCACGGCGCTATAAGCGCCGCGACGCTTCTATGAGCGCCAGCGCCTCTAGCGGACGACGAAGGAAGCTTCTTCTTCGACGACGCTCGGTGATAACACGGCGATCCCGTCGATGATTATTTTTCGCCACCAATAGGGATTGTAAAATTGCAAGGAATTTTGTAATCAAGGTGTTCCCCACTGCGGGGGTGGACGAATTATTTTTATTAATGGTATCTTTATTTAATGCAGATGGCGCTGCTGATGCTTCTGCTTCTGCGTCGGGGTCGGCAGCCGTAGCGATGTCCCGAGATTGCGTGGGCGGTTGCGGTGGTAGGCTTCTTCTTCTTCTTACCACGCCGATGTTTCTCCCTGTTGCTCTGAGGGGGCGCGTCCCGCTGTGTGGCGGGGTTAGCCCTCGCCATTAGGGTGGCGGATGCTGCGTCGGCCGCGACTTGCGTTTTGTGTTGCTTCGCTGAAGGGCCGCCTTTAAGCCTCGTGACCGAGGCCACGGTGCCGGCTTGCCTGTGGCGAGCCGCACGACGCATAGTCGGACAGCCGGTGAAGTTTGCGGGATGCGCTCCGCCGCAGTTAGCGCACGTCGCGGGCATCTCACGCGGGCGCGGACAGTCGCGCGCTGCGTGGGCGTCGCCGCATCGCACACAAGCGAGCGGTCGGTGGCAGTGTAGGGAGCTGTGGCGGAACTGCTGACATCTGTGGCACTGCGCGGGCCGCCGCTTCCCGCGCCATCCCTCGATGATAATACCTGGGACGTTCAGCAGCTCCGTCACGTTGTAGATGCTAAAGATGTTGCTAGTTCGCTTCAGTTCTGCAAACAGAAGACAGCCAGGGCGGTCTCCGCGGGCTCGGATGGTCCGTATAAATACGGGCTCGAACCCGCGGTCGACGAGCGCTTCAGTTAGGGCGTCAATTGGCGTCTCTAAGGGCAGGCCACGGATGGCCACCTTTAGATTGAGCTGGGACGGCATTTCATATGAGAACCAGGAAATCTTCTCTCTGTATTCCAACTCGGTGAGGTATCTCTGCACGACTCGATATTCGTCGCTGTCTTGCGGTGAGAAGCGAATGCCGCGGCCGAACGGGCGAGCATTCGCGACGCGACCGAGTCGATTCTTGATTTCTTCTAAGTGGCGAGGCCAGTTTGGGAGGCGCTCAACCACTAGAGGCGGCATGCGGGGCGTCTTCTTAGGTTCGGCTGCTGGCGGTGGCGGCGGCTGATAGCCGCTGGTGGATGGCTGCGGCGGCTGCCGCGGCGCCGCGGCGCTCGCGGCAACGTTCGCGAACGAACGTTCCGTGGCGCTCGCGAGCGTGTCCAGCGACGCCTCGTCCGTGTCGTCGCCCGACGCTTCGGCGCAGACGCGCTTAGCAGCGTCGTCCGCGGCGTCACCAGGGCTGCGGCGGTGCCTAACACCGAGCGCAGGCTCGGGTTCGGGCGCCGGCCGTTGCGGCGGCGGCGTGGGCGTAGGTTGAACTTCAGTGATGGTTGGCTGCTGTTGTTGTTTCGGTGGCGGCGATTGCTTCATGCTGGTCACGTTGCTGTAGCTGTAGGCGTAGCTGCCCACAGAGGCAACGGAGGCGGCGTCCCAGGAGGCCTGCGATAAATTTTCGTGGCTCCTGGTGAGGGTGGTCGAGTGGTGTGAGCGCTGGGATGTGTCCCGCGCCCACTCGGCGGTCCTATGGGTTCTTCCTTCTTGTTGATGCGCTGCGTGGGAGTGATGCTCCGCGAACTCCATGGCGCTCGCCGCGCGTGGCGCTGGCGTCGCGTCATATTCGCCTTCGCGTTCGTGTTCGCGAACGCGGTGCGAATGCTGATGGGGCTGCGTCGGCGGCTGCGTCGGCGGCGGATGCCCGGACGACGACGGCTGTTGCTGGCGCTGGCTGCGTTGGCTGGTCTCGCGCTGGTCACGCGGCTGAAGCTCGGCGGCGGTCGACGTGTATGACGTCGATGGCTGCGGTTGCCGTATATACAACGGCGGCGTGGGAGTGCGCGGTGCGGAGCACACGCTAGCACTCAGTGGCTGCAGGAGGTCTTCACTGAAGGGCGATGGCTGCTGTATTCGGTCCCGGCGAGGCTTGCCTCGCCTGGCCGAGCCTTGCGACATGACGTCGGTGTCGTGCGGCGGCGGTGGTGGTGCGGTTGGTTGCTCGATGGGGCTTCTTGGGCGTTCCACGTAGTTTCGCGGTCTCGCCGCGGCCGTAGATGACGGCCTCGGGGTGGCCCTCGATGGCGACGGGCTAGGTTGCTGCTGGTTGGAGGCTCGGCGTGAGCCCTGCCTTCCGGAACCTTTCGGCATGTTGATTGGCGGTGGTGATGCGATGCGAAGCTGGATGTGGATGCGGCTGTGGTCGGCACGCCGCGACCTGACGACGGAAGCGGTCCACGCAACGGCGGCCGCCTCCGATGCCCACGCCGACGTCAAGACGCCAACGCAAGCACCGAACGCGACGTTCGTTGGCAGAGCGAGCAGGTCCGAGCGACTACGAACAAACAAGCAGAAGTTAGTTCCGTGAAGTACCGAGGCGTTCCAAATCACTTGGGGAAGAAAAAGAAGGGTTATTGAGTGGTGATCATGGAACAAATGATGCAGTTTAGGACGATCCTCCCCACTAGGTGAACTGACGGCATCTTGAAAGTTGCAGAAAGCCATTGGATGTTGGTAGCACAGATCCTTCTTGAGTGGCATTCTCGTAGGGAGGCCTATGTTCAGCAGTGGACGTCTACGAGGTGATGGTTAGGTGGATGGATAATTGGATATATGATAAACTAGGTCAGTGTATATCTGTCAGACTTCAAAGTCCAGTATGGGGTAAACGCCTCAGAACAAAGAGGGAATGAGGCCAAAATTATTATAATGAGTACAAGGAAGTTATTTACTTGGAGCATTAAAAATTTTTAATGATATTAAAATTGTTAATTTAGGTGGTTTAAATCCCACACGAATTAGTGATTAACTATTTAATTCACATGGATTCTTAAAGTCGACTTTACCAGCGATAGCTTACTCAGCCCTATTTTTTAAATTACAAAGTTGCTATATCTATTTAATATAAGAGAGTTGCCATTTGCAATAATAAATTAATTCAGTAGTGTCCTCTATTGAAGCAACAGAAAATAGATCTTTCTATATTGTAATTACTGGGCAATAGGTGGCGCTAGAAAGGAGAAAAATTGCCTTATTCGGAAGTTACATGGCCATGACTGCGACATCGTGACTGACAAATCCGCACGATCGATAATTCCAATGGCGTCACCCTCCCCCTGCACCGTTAATTACTTTTGAAATAATCGTATTTAAAAATTTAAATTTGCCACGAGACACTGCACCCTGCTGGTCAGAGGTGCTGGTTAAATGTTTAATTTCGATATAGCATTTATCTACATTGTAGATATCTTGATTTTCAAATTCACAAAATCGCTGTAACATAGCAAATGTAGAGTTCCACCGGGTTGGTACTTCCTGTATCAAGCGCTTTGGTGTCACGTCTGGCTTTGCCTGTGATTGTACTGCTGTAGGTACTTGTTTTAAAATTTCGGACTATAGTTTTTACTTTGTCCAAAGAAGCTTCGACTAAATTAAGGCCATCTTGCACTATTAAGTTTAACGTATGGCCGAAGCATCTGTAATGCTTGCTATTAGTTATCGCTTTTTTGTCGTTAGCTGCGTTGTCACTGACAATAATATTTATTTTATTTGTTACATTCCACTCTTTCGTGGTTTCAAGCAATGCAGTTTGAATATTCGCTCTGCTGTGCATATCTTTAAACTGCACATTTTAGCAAAAATGTTTTAAGAACAAGATCTTTTGTTATACACTCATTTGCAAAAAAAACGGGCACCTAAGCAATGAACCATTTCAAATGTTAATATTTCTTTGTTTGATAATTATAGGTAGTTTTATCCACACAATTTGGTAAATTAATAAGAAAATAATCGTTTTCATCAGTATTTCATAAAATTTAGATACAATTTATGGGAAATAATGCTAAACCTCGCTAGTAGTGTATATTCGCTAGTAGTGCATATGCTCATGAAGTAAAAATAAAAAAGTTTTTTTGTTTGTTTTTCTTTAATAAAGTAAAAGCAGATAAATGTTTAGTATCGAGTGTGACCCCCTCTAGCTAAAATCACAGCTTGAATTCGTCTGGGCATGCTAGCGAGTATATCCCGGATACTTGCTTGCGGAATACGTTCCCACTCCGCAGTAATCACATTCTTCAGCTCTCTGATGGTCTGCGGAGCCGGGTGTACTGATCTCACACGCCGTTTCAGAACGTCCCAGACATGCTCTATGGGATTGAGGTCGGGACTTCGAGCTGGCCAATCCAAACGACGAATGCCGACCACTTGCACATACGCATTAACATCGCGGGATCGGTGGGCGCGAGCATTGTCGTCCATAAAAATCGAGTCTTCACCTAGAGCGGCCAATGCGGGTTGTGCATGAGAAATTAGAACTTCCGTTATGTATCGATGCCCAGTCAGTGAGCCGTTTTCAATGAAGACTAACTCTGTACGATCCATTGAATTTATTCCTGCCCAAAACATAACAGAGCCCCCACCATAAGGTGTGATTTCTTCGAAACATGCATCTGCAAAGCGTTCTCCTTGTCTTCTTAGCACTCGCCGACGTCGATCTTCACCGAACAGAGATATCCTGGCTTCATCAGAGAACAAAACCCTATTCCAATCGTCTTGAGTCCATGATTCACAATTTCTAGCGAACCTAAGCCTGTGAACTCTGTGCTCACGGAGTAATTTGGGGCCGCGGGCCGGGCGGTGACTGCGTATATTGGCAGCGAGAAGCCTCCTCCTGACCGTCCATAGACTAATATGCACATTTCTTACTTCTTGGAGGTTGTTCTTAAGATCCACATACGAAGATTTGCGATTTCTCAATGCGCGACTCACAAGAAAACGATCATCCCGTGGTTGGGTACATGGTTTTCTTCCAGAACCAGGCCTTCTCTCGACGGAACCAGTCTCCTGATATCGCTGCCAGGTCCTTTGGACTGTCGAGCGACTAACATTTAGCCTCCTAGCCACGAAACATTGGCTGCAACCCTCTTCAAGCAGCGCGATAATTTTGGTAGCTTTTACCACTTTATCTACCATTTTTGATACAGCCAAACAGCATTAAATAAAGCTTTGACAGTCAAGGATATGAAATTAATCGATAAAAATTGAATAAAAGTTATGAAAGTCGATGTTAACTTCTGGAACTTCGCGCCAAAAATGTAGGATAAAAAGGGGTTTTCTGTAAAAATGAACATCAAATGAAAAATTGAATTTAGAACGTACTTTTTTAAATACCACAGCATTTTTAAAACCGGCCAGTAACGTGTACAAACGATTGAAACCTTTTTGGTATTGTATCTTTTTAAATATGAATGAAAATCAAAACCGCCCGTTTTTTTTGCAAATGAGTTTATAATGCCCCGTGACAGCAATATAAGCGTCATTAACCCTAGCCGTCCATAAATCATAAGTTAGAGATGGAAATTCAATACGTTGATTTTTTTAACCGACTTCAAAAAAGAGGAGGTTCTATGTTTCATTTTGTAGAACTTTGGTCGTACAGTGTGGGAATTAGAATGTTAGATACAGTTTTTCGCGATGGTAACTCGTATCCAGGTATGCGTCGGGCAAATTTTTTAAAAGCACGTTCTTCTACTAAAGACAAAGGGTGATAACTATCTATAAATAAATCTGCAAGGTCATTATCAATTGATTTTTTTTTAGTTAGTGTTATATTTTTAGAACGTATGTAAAACCTACGTAAGAAAATTAAACGTATACTCAACTGTTTTGTTTCTGTCGTATACTACGGCACGTGCACGTTCGGATTTATTCGTGTCACCCGCTCCCGCTTATTCGGAAATTTTCGATCTGCCATCTCTCTCGCCCGGCCGGTTGGTAGGCGCGATGCGAAAAAATGTAACATGTTCTACCGACCGACCGTCTGAGCTCGCCCGAATAACGCATTTACAAAAATCACTACTTTTAATTTGGCTCGAAACTAGTGATTCAGTTACATATATTCGCGTCACAGGTTATTGTATCTAGTGACGTGAAATAACGCTCACGTCTATGAGATATACCTGCAATATTCCATACGGTCGTCGACGTATCGTGGACGAAACTAGACCGTCCATTTTCGTCCATGGACTAGTCGATGGACTAGTTAAATTTAACGACTAGAAAGAAAGAAAAATGATTTATTACTCCTTCACGGAAAGGATTTACACTGGTTAGTTAATATTAGCAACTAATTAACAAAATTAATAAATGAATGTATATAAAAAATTAAAGCACTAAATTATAAATATACAAAAAAGAAAAAAAAAATAGTTGATGAATTTAGACGGTCTATTCTTTATGGACGTTCATTGACGCGACGATTATTCGCCGACAATTTTAAGCTAGATCAATAATGAGGAGTCCAGCTACATGAAATTTGTATCTTATCCTAGTAGTTTTTATGTTATGCACCATAACTATTATGTTATTGTAAGATTTGACCTTCCCTTCATACTTTTTTCAGGCTCAGGACTGGCAAAATAGAGATCATAATAAGACGTATTATTTCTTTATTCAGGCGTATTTAGAAGATTAACTGATTCTATGTACATTAATTTTTATATATATATATTTTGATTTTATTTTATGTACAATATTTACAATTTAATTATCTTAATTTAAAACCCATTGAATCTCTATTTGGGTGTATTTACATTCAGGAACATAATCTTTTCTACCTTGCTGGTAGAGTCTCGTGCGTCTTTAATTTATTATCAGCCCTGTCTTCGAGAACATTCGTTCACAAGGAACGGATGTAGCTACTATATTACAACGGGTCATAAATAAAGTTTTTAAATTTGGGTAAACATATTGGTGTTTTCTCCACCATTCTATAGGACATGTTAAAATTGCCATTTGATCCTTCCTTGGCAGAAGTGTACTTGATGCTAATACACTATCAAAAAAATGTTCCAAGGACTCATTAGTATTATTGCCTTGATATGCATGATCTTCGGTGATTGTGGCATCAATAGGCATTGTGGTGCGGTCCTTTTTAGCAATTAAAGCGGCTACTAGTTTTCACACCTTCTCTTTTGTTTTCTATCGCCTCCGATTGGTCCGAAAGTCCTTTCATTTTGAAACGGGATTCCATGAAAGTGTATAGTGCAAACGTGCCACTTGTTTCTACCAAACCAAATCGTTCTTCTAATCCCGTTTTTAAAAATACCACCGTGCACGTGAATTGTCACTAAAGGGGAATGCCCAAGTGACTAAGGAAAATAGTATCGGTATAAATATTACAGTGACAAGATGAAAACCACTGTCTAAGATTCGTATTAGTATGTAGTTTAAATAAAAATAAACATCATATGGGTAATTTGCCGGGTTTCTGAGAAATCGAGGGGTGAACTTTGTAGTTAAAAACTTATTACTTATCTTTTAAATAATATGAAGATTAGCATCTATGCTATTACTTATAAAATATAAATAGATATGCATGAAATGCATTATTACCACATATTTTAAGAAGTTTTAGAGGATATGGGGTTCTAAGCCTCTATTTTTAGGGGTGAACGTCAGGAAGGAAATACCAACGACGACGAGTTCTCAAAGCACTCTTTATTCTAATGAGTCACAAGACCGACTGTGTCCGACTGACTGATTTCATTTCGTTAGCGTTCTTACTTATTAACTAGTACATAATAAAATGCTAATGTCAGCATAGTGTAGGTGTGTGCGTTACACGCTACAAAGTTATTTATAGTAACAAGTATTCCAGTAGGAAAAAACTAAGTACCTACCTATATTTCGCTAAAAGAACTGTCGAAAAATAGCCTATACATTACGGTTGTGTAGGTATAATTAGTCACAATCAAATAAATACTCATTTTAATCAAAACAAAGCTTTATTAAAACAACATGGTTTATTCTATATTTTCGTAGGTGTATTCTTCAAAAATGTCATCTAAAAATGGCGCTGGTGCAGTGATATCATTATGCCGTCCCCAGCTCAAATACCAGGCAATGGTCATCACATGAGCACAACAGCCAACTGTACGCCTGCCCACCAAACAGCTACAATAGTAGCCAGAGATTGCTCTCAGTGTATTAACTGTGTCTTCATTTCTATTTATTAACAGATATGTGTAGTATGAACGGCTGCTTACGTGTCTGGATTTGATTCTCCCACGAATTATATAATTGTTCACACCCAGAACAAGCGGTATGTCGTCTTCTATGACATTATTTATTTACACAGTGTATATGCCATTTTGTCGTACATGTTCTCCGTAGTATGATCTTGCCTGCTTGAGCTGGTATGTGCCAAGAGCTAATTTTTTTAAGTCATCTATTGTTAGCCTTGGAAAATCATTCAAGTGAGGATGGTTCTCATCTATATTAATAAATCCTATGCGTCTCCTGTTCAAATGTTCTGCTTCAACTACATCAGCTAGATGATTAGGAACATTTAATCTCTGCCGGGCTATTTCTAAATATTCCCTGTGTACAGGTTTGTCTTCAAGGACAGGGCGAAACTTGTTAACAAGAGCACAACCAATCCTGAAATCCTCCATGAGATGTTTTATAGCTGTATTGAAATACTCCTGTCTGAACAATTTAAAATCTTGTTTCAATCTGCCATTAACAATCTCAACAACCCATCTACACATTGTGACACAACGTGATTTGTTGGCTTGCTCTGTAGTGAGTTGGTGGTGGCCCTCCAATAAGGATTCAGGTAGATGTGTTTGATATCCATATTCCTGTAGGTGTGTCACTACATCTCTAAAGCCTCTGTCAAGGATAAAAATATCTCCTTCTCTAAAATATTGACGCATAGGTCCATCGGACCTGCTAAATTCTGTTCTCATAATTGTAGCATCATTGGTTGTTGCTTTATATGGTCCCAAACAATCTAATATGTGAGCGTTACAGCATACAATCATGAATGGTTTCACTAGGTTGGTATATTTATGCAAACTGTATGTCTGTTTCTGGAACAAATAGTTGCTACTACTTTGGACATAGATATATGTAGCATCACATATAGTAATGGCTGGTTTGGTCTCTGCAGGCATCGCTAGGTTTCCATAGAACCCCTCAGGTATTAGTGTATTGATTGCTGCCACTTCTTGAACAGTCATATGACTGAGACCCAAATAATGAGGTACTAAATGCAATGTCATAACATCTCGCACTTTCATGTACTGCTCGAGTGTACTTCTCGGCATATTAAATAGGCCACACAACCTCTCATTGCTGTCTCCACTTCTTAGCTTAGTTAAATAAATACACAGTGCTACACTAGCATCTGGCACTTCATTGTGTAATTGTGGAATATTGATCATTAGTTCATAAAACTGTACAGCATTTAGACCTAACCAGTAATGACATAAGTTAGGTTGGATCATGTGGACATTACTAAAATTAATCTGCTTTGTTGACAGTCCTTCCAACATAAGTAGTAGGTTATCCATTTGAGGACCAGTGAAGTCAGAATAATTGACTTGTAACTCATTCCAGCAGTCATTATCCAAATGAAAGTTACAGATCCGAGCACTTTGGGGTACATAAATTCGATAGCGGCTCAAAACTTCTTCTTTCAATGCTCTAGGTATTAATAGCCTTTCAGTATTTCCACAGTTATTAAAAACACAATGTCTAGTTGATGCAGCTGCACGTTTATATGTCTGTGATGTTATTTTTGGCAGTTGTTGCCTTCTTTGGGGCTGGTATAGGTTGTGCTGTGGTAATGCTGGTGGGTCAGGAATATGTACAGCAATGTCTTCGTCACCATGTACGGGTGGATCAATATTTTCTACAGGTACTGCTACATCAGGTGCAGCAACTTCCACAATAGGTACAGGTTCATCAGCATTTGGTGCAGGAACATCAATATTGGGTACAGGTTCATCATCAGGCTGATTCATATGATGAGCATCATATTGCAAATGCCGTTGTATGGTCCTCTTAGCTGCCATCCAACATGCTCGGCATACTCTATCCAAATGATGTATCTGAACAAGAAAAATTAAAAGTTAGGATTGGTTAACAGTAAGGATTAATATGTAACTTATATATATATATATACAAATATAATACAGACACTTGTCTATTGACAGCAATTACTTGTCAACACTACAGTTATGCAAGATTTTGTAAATAAATCTATTGTCTTGTATATACAATATTATTTAGGAGAATAGGTGTTTAATTTATTTAAAAACTAATAAAATTATCAAATAAAACTTTAAACTAGATTACTGATTATTAATCACAAAAGTATTGAAACTGTACTATATATCATTTCAAATGATATCTAATTAGGAGAGGATGTTTAAAGCAAAGGGATAATTGGTAAACAAAGCTGGCATATACATATAAATACTTAATCATTTAATTTGTTTACATACCAGATGTGGAGATATCCGATTAAGAATGATATTCCTTTCTTCACTATTGGCAGGTATTCTAATTGATCTCACACGAAGTATTGATGTTCCACATACAAAACATACGCTTCGATGGCCCAACACAGGAGTTTGGCCTGAGCCAGATGAAAGTGCGGCTTGGAGAGCAGCAAAGCATTCATTACAAATAATGCCATCACGTGAAATCTGAAAAAAACAACATACATTAGCCTTCGTACCCAACAAAACCAGCATTGTGTAGTATACAAATGGCGCATACATAGTCATAAAAATGACTTACCAAACTGGGTGAAATCCAAGCTGATAGAATAGTGTAGATATCATCGTTCACTTCTCTCAACGACTGCCAACTTCCATGCTGTAGTCGAAGGAAACAGTTTATACACCGACGAACGGAGCTTGCCATAGCGGTGATGTTGTACACTACACACTCACAATCACTTTTTACAAGGAGTCTCTATCTCACAATTAGTAAAAAAGTATATATTTAAAGAGTCTTTTCTCAAAATACGTGCAGTTAATGTAACAATACATAAATCAACAGTAACAAAAAAACAAACTGAACGATCCAATCTGTTTAGCCGCGAACAACAAACATAATAAGATTGACAAGTACGGTTACAGTGTTACTAAAATAAAAAGATTTACATCAAAAATCGATAACGCTTATTACTTCGATTTTTCATACTGATATACAAACACGAGTATTCACTCACAATAAGAAAGAAGGCGAAATATTTTTGTAAGTTTTTCTGTTTATGATAAATACGATCTCATATTTCACCTAGTTTTTAATGTTTCAAAGCTAATATTTTGTTACATTGGCTAACAAAAAGCTGTGTTTAGTTTCGTACAGTCGATAAAATAAATTATATTCTAATAAATACATTTTTTTCGTTGTATAAAAATATTAGTTAGTAAGTTATGAACTGTTAATAATCATAAATAATTATGTTTAATCGATACTTTATTAGATCAGTAGAACATCGATTGATCGATTAATCATAATTATCTGTGTAATAATGTTGCTACAACAAAAATCTATTCAACGGAAAACTACGATACAAAAAAAGACTATTATGTATTACACGTGCATAAACCCGGCAAATGTGAGACTCCACAATACGTGATAAAATTATTTTAATAATAAACTAAGATTTTCCATGTCATGAACTCGTGTCACAGTTTAAAATTAGATGCATCTAGCGATACCGAAAATGGGCATTCCCCTTTTGCCTATCTAAAAGTTTTGACATGCTTCTTTAATGCATCGCGTCACTATTATGACTGAACTACCCATTATGTATTTTTCGCCACTCATTGAAGCAGTAATTTCTTCAAAAGGCTGCAGAATCTGACAAAGCTGTTTCAGTAGCAGCTAATCATCCGGGGTGATAACAGGACAACCTCTATCAGCAAAATATAAAATTGATGATTGAATGGCATCTTCTAACTCTACAAAACGTTTAATCATAAAATAGGTTCTCTTTATTTTGACAGTAAGGGATTTTGTAACCTGAAGCGCATATTCAATAATTAAATTGAGACTATGCGTGCAGATCGTCGTTTAAGTTTCAGCAGTTTTAATTAGAAAATTTATATTATTATTAATTTTAAAATTTATATTATTATTATATTTATAATAATTATGTTTTCTTTTATATAATAATTACATAACCAGAGATTGGCGTATTTAAAAATCAGTGGTTATTTACAATAATTAGCTATAGTGCAATCATAGCTTATTTATAATAATTAGTTTCAATATTTACATATTCTCTCTTTCTCATTTATTATCATTATAGATGATCGTTACTGTTTTTGAACAATAATTGGGACAATTTATTGGATTTTAGACGCGTTCGTCTCTCATTTAAAATGTATCCTGCTTTACAAAATATCCTCTCATTGGGTACTGTATGTAGCGACAAGATTTAACCGCTTAGTCGCGTATTTGAAAAGATGGGAATATGTGAAACGCCTCTCATGCCACCATGTGAAAACCTCTCTGTCTTGGTAAAAGAGGTTCTTGGATGTAGTTGTTTAATTCACTGATAGCTGCAGCGTTTGCAGGTGTTATTGCTCCACTGCTTTATCAAACTGATCCCAAACCGATGACGACGTTATTAGTTAGGCATTGATGTTGTCTGGGTTTCATTTATTGGCATTGCACATGCTTTTTGCTAACATGTGGCTGCATTTCAATTCGAGCCTACTTTTAGTTTGAGGGCATTCAACATTTTGTCATAGGTTTGCGCGTCCCTAAACCCTCGCCCTTTAAATCTAGGGTCTAAAATCGTAGCTTCGGCAGTAAGCTAATTAACTTCTGTATTTACAAAGCGCCAATCGATTTCCTTATTAAGTGCCTCCAGAAATAAATTTATTTCAGAAAACTGTACTGCTGGATACCTTTGTAAGGTTTTACTTTTTTGCCATAATATTGGCGAGTGATATCACTTTGGATAGCGATATGTTTTGTTCAGAACTTATTTCGACGGTTATGTCGTAAAAAGCTTAAAAATTGGAATAGCGGCTTCAATCACTGCCAAGTCATGACCCGTTAAGCTGAGATCGCTTCTCAATAAGGCAATTGTGGTAATAACAGATTCTTTTAAAATTAAAATTCGCGACAGCATTTCATAAGTGCTGCTCCACCTTGTAGCAGCATACTGTTTCAGCTTTGATAAGGACTGGTTCAGTTATTTTTGAATTTCTTCAAACTTTTTCAGTGCTTGAGCTCTGCTTTTGAATGGAAGTGTTCAACAATGTGTTTAACTTTGTTAACTGATGGGTTTGTCTGTGTTAATGCTCCTTGAATACAAATATTTATCGTGTGAATAAAGCAGGGTATATATCGCCAATCCGACTTTATAGCTGACAAAATATTGGCAGCGCACACAATCGCTGTAACTTTTGTATGAATATGCCAATTTAGAATTAATCTTTTCAAAGACTGAGATTTTAGCTTGTGTGTCACTCTGAATGTTCAATGCATCCGCTAAGATGCATTGAACATCTGACGATGATGCAGTTTCTTCTAAGCTTGCAGCTGGAAATAGAGAAATTTTTTGACGGATTGATTTAAGTGTTGATTCAAATCTCGCGTCACTGGAGAAGCTAATTTTTTTAAATCTTGGATCTAAGAAGGTTGCTTGAGTTGTCAGTTCCATATAGTTTATAAATACTTAAATCGTTCATGTATACCATTTTTCAACGTTTGGAGTAATTCGTGTATTTGTTCTTCAGTGATTTGTATATTATTAATATGGTCACTCATGGCTTTTACAAAAAAAAAAAGCTATTTTTGAGAATGTGACATGTTTCTCGGCAGTTACTTCTTATGTTATTTGATAAAATATAATTAAAATATTCAGAGCGTGGTTAATAACTATCCAGTCATGACCATCTATAGTATGTAAATACTAATAACTACCCATACATAAGTATGGGTTTTCTATTGAAAGTGTACTGATACAGTATCTTTCACCACCTTTATTATGTAAAGCATATCGTAAACAGAGTTTCATCTTGTGGGACAGTCTTGCTTCAATTTTAATTGTGGAACATTTAACTGGGTTTGCATTTTGCGTAGTCGCGATAGTGCAGACCTGCTTCTTTAAAATATTCCACAATTGTCTTCAATTTTTTTTAATTGATGCTCCGTGCACTTAAGGCTATCTTGGACTACCATCATTTTAGCATTTCTAATCACTATTTGTCAAATATTCTAAGTCTGATACCGATATGCAATCGTCAGAATCATCTTGCAAATTAATTTTCATTTCAAAATCCAGGTCAACGTATTTCAAATATTCTTTTTAAATTTTTTCCACACGATCACAAGTTTTTTGCCACGTTTCACTGCTAATTTGATTCAAGTTTTCATTAATTAACTTTTCCATGTTTATCATATTTTGACCGATATTTTTTGATGCTATATAATTTTTAACAATTCCCCAAATATTCTCAATCGCATTTAATTTGAGATGATAGGGGGGCACACGTATGACATCAAAACCCCTACTTTTAAAAAGATCATCGATTTTGTACGATGTGTGTTTACCTTTGTTTTTATATAATGTCATACAATTCCAATTTAAGTTGAGATTCCTCAAATGCTATGCCTTTATCTCTGAGCCACTGTTGTATAATATCTGCTTTTTTCGTAGCGAATATCGGTAATCCTTCAGCTCGTGTATTGTGATAAGAAGCATTCTCTAACACAATGACAGAGCGTGCAGGTAAATTCGGTAATAAATTCTCACTTAATCATTTAACATATTTATTATAGCTCATATTTAAATGGTAATCGCAAGCTGTTGAGTTGGCCTTATAAACTAAAAAAGTATTTTCAATAAAGCCATCCTTTGTTCCTGCATGTACTAATTTAAACCGCGTACCTGTACTGTTTTTTTAAAAATGGTGTGCATTCTTTCTTTTGTGTTCAAGTGTTGTTTCGCACGTGTGTTGAATGAACATAACTGTGTAGACAATTGGCCGACCTTGAGAACGTTATTCTGACATCTTTAAAAAAAAAATTAACCACGCCATTGGTATGTCATGACGCTCCGTCGAAACTACGGTTGTTTTCTGTTTTACGCCACTTGTAACCTATCTTCAATAATAATTTGCGAACCGTTTCCACAACAACCTTCAAACCCGGTATTTTTTCATTAAATACTGTCCTTATCGTAGCCAACGTTAGAATTTTTTTATAAACAACATGGAAATTTTGTATAGTACTTCGAATAACATCAGCCGTAAAATTATCTATTTCTATATTATTTTCTTGCTTTCTTTTCTTAATGGGCGAAGTGAATTTTAATGATGTGGATGGCAATGCCTTCTCTTCTTTTAATATTCGTTGGACAGTTTTTGTACACACACCTGTAGCCTCAGCTGTATGCTGAGTAATATCTCGTAAATTACACAAATCACAGTTAGGCTCCATAAACGATTTTGTAAAACCATTATCTTTTCGCAGGTAATGGTAAACACTAGCTATATGCTTCGGCCCTAAAAAAAAGAAATTGAATTTAGTAACAAATACAATATATTACAAAAACACTATAAGACAAGTGATCACTGGAAACGTATAGTCGCGGACCGTATCGTTTCCAAGCGAAATGGATGAATCCTGCTACGGTATCGGAAGATGCTCGATCTTAAACTGATTAAACAGACCAACAAACAAATAAATTACACGACTAGCGCATGACATGTGCACCGTGGCACTCGCGGGCATAGACTGACTAAACATTATTCTTAAAATAATATAAAAGAGAATGACAATTAAGATTAAGCACTGAAGAATTATGGAACCAACATCCACAGATGAAATCTGATATGTTACTGGACGTTGAAGTAAAAGAATGATTGACCTAAGACAATCAAAATTTTTCGTTTCG
This sequence comes from Lymantria monacha, assembly GCA_905163515.2. NCBI lineage: Eukaryota > Metazoa > Arthropoda > Insecta > Lepidoptera > Erebidae > Lymantria > Lymantria monacha. Next base: position 32,652,681 of record LR991090.1, on the reverse strand, counting down.
TATCGGGTATTTATAAATAATGAAGCATATTAAATGCTAAAAATTTCAGTAATTTAAGACAATCAATTTCACTATAACAAGTGTAATTGGAAGACATTTAGTCGAAATACAAAACCAGTGACACACACTAATAAACTAATTAAAACTAATTGACTAATGGGTGACAAAGTGCGTACAAACTAGGTCCGCAAAATTGTGCTGACTAAACATAGCTCGATCGCCTTCTTTTATAGCTGGATCGAATGACGCGCTAGGTGGCGTGGTCAGTGAAAATGTTAACACTTTGTAACGTGTTTTAGCACGTGCAATAAACAAAAGTGCCGTCATATATTATTATTTTTTCTTAATATCGTATTTACAGTTTTTTATTTTCATACGTATTTTATATAGTTTTTTTTTTCGTTTTAATATTTTATTTGCAGCCATGTTTATTTTGGTATTTTTAAGGTTGGAAATTCGAATTTAAAAATAAAATAGATGTTGGACGTTCCGAACGCTAAGCCTTGTGCGCCTTTGATTGAGAATGTTTCCTGCTTTGGAAAATAACCTTTCACATGACGTCGGTACGTCGCGAGAAATTTGAGCCTTCTCGCTAAAACAGCTAAATTTGGAAAACTGTGCTTGAAAGTTCGCCACCACTCCAAGGGGTTCTCCTTTCTTCCCAAAACTGGCAACTCCAAATACCTCTGCACTTCTATTACAGCTTGCGACGTTGGGGTCCCCTTGGGCTACGCAGTGTTTATTATATCATATGTCATATTATATCGTATGTCATACTCACTCCAAATATCAAACCTGGTTTTTTCGGTTGGAGGCTCAGTGGGCTCAGTATCTTTAGCGGGTTGCTGGCCTGGCTGCTTTTTAGAGCATAGTTTTGGTTCCTGAAAACGTTCAGTTTGAAGCGCGGATCTAGTAATGTTGCAAACCCTATTGTTTTGCTGGCTTCCAAATTAGGGAATCTTTTTTCAGTTTCTGACCGATAAGTTCCTTACTTATTATACTTATATTTTTTTTGAGAATTATGTAATCATCAACGAAGTCTTCCTCAAGATGATCGCCGGTTATCTGAAACATTCGGCTATAATTATAAGATTAGCTTTCGAAAAAATCCTTTCTGATGCACTTGAGCTGCGAGGAATACACAGGCATTTCAATGCTGTGTTTTAATTGGTTTTTCCGGTGAGACCAATACTCTATAGGATATTCAGAAAATGGAATTGTAGGTTTTTCTAAATATTATCTCATGTCCATTATAATATCCGCAGTAACCGAAGAGGCTCCTTTGGCTTATTTATCGACAAACGATAGCAAGCTGCTAAGTTTTGATTTTTGTCGGAGGATAACTGACAGGGTCGCTCTTCATATACTTAAGATAAGTTTAGGAAAGGCGAAGTTTCGGTTATTATAGAAGTTGAATATATAGCGTATTCTTTCTTGGTAATTAATATAGTATTTTCTGTATCAGTGTTTTAAATCCAAATCTTTTGAAATGTGGATTTTGAAGGGTTCTTGTTTCATAGTATTTTAATCTTTTTTGGACTATTGATTTTATTGATGTAATTATTGTTGTAAAATCGAAATTACATTGAACATTTAAGAAAAGTCCTTTTATTAAAGGAATTATCAGAGAAATTTTGACATAATCTTCATCTGATATTCTAACTGTGTATGTTTCCAGTGGTTCGAATATGTTGTCTAATTCTTCAAGGACTGAATTTTCATTGGCAGTAAAGTTTTCTGGTGCATTTGGAAGCTCATTTAATATCAGTGTCAGCTATTGTCTTCTAGTATTCGTTTTATCATATAAAATACAGAATTCCACCTAGTTTCTACAAACTTTACTAATTTTAATTCAGGTTTCTGAATTTCTCTTTGCACAGATCTTAACTTGTCTGATGCTAATGTAATGTGCTTAAAGTGAGTGACAATACCATTACATTTTTCTATTAGTTGCTTTAGACCGAGTTCAGCAAGAACTCATTTAATCATCAAATTAAAAGAGTGCGCAGAACCATGGAACGTGGCTTATTTTTACTTTCTGCTGAGTGACTAAAGATTTGTGTGGTCTAGCGTTATCGTGATGAAAAACCTTTCTGTTGATTAATTCCTACTAAATGGATCGTCTAATGTAGTTCATAGTTCTTGCCAAAGATTCTCCGTCATCAAGGTGTAATTTTTTAAAACTAGGATCTAAATATGTTTGTGCTCGAATCTTTTCTTACATACATACATACATATCATCACGCCATATCCCTTGCAGGGTAGGCAGAGAGAACAGAGTGCCAGAGAACTCTATCTCTGCATACTTCACTCGCTTCCTCAACATTCATAATTCTCTTCATACACGCTCGCCGGTTTCGGAGACTCTTGACTCCACCTTCCTTCAGTACCTGACCGATCTGGTCTAGGTAGGTTAGTCTCGGTCTCCCTCGGTACCTACATCCTTCCACTTTCGCATTGTATATCTTCTTAACCAGACGTTCGTTCGGCATTCTTTCCACATGCCCGAACCATCGGAGCATTCCCTTTCGCATCTTTACACCAATACTCTCTTTCATACCTACTCGCTCTCTTACGTCGTCGTTACGAATGCGGTCGGTCAGCCTAACTCCACAGATTTTCCGAAGAGATCGCATTTCGACCGCATTAATTTTACTTTCATACTTTTTTCTGCATACCCAACTCTCGCTTCCATACAGTAATGTTGGGACAAGCACTGCGTTATGCATTGCTACACGTGCCTTCTGGCTGAGGTGGTGGCTGCCGAGAAGTTGCCCCAACGCTCCGTTCACTCTATTTCCCGCATTCACTCTTCGCTCTATATCAGTGGTGTACCGTCCATCTCGGCTAAATCCACATCCAAGATATACAAATTCATCCACTTGCTCTAGTACATCATTACCTATTGTTACTCTTACATCTGTTCTGGCTTCATCTTCAGTCTTTTCTTAAATGCTTTTAATAATGAACTTTTTAATTAAATGGCCAGCAGCCAATGCTGACCTGAAATTTAACTTTAAAGTTAAAGGATCCAAGATATTTGCTTTGGCTAAATAAGATTTTCTTGTAAAGGCATTAATCTATTATCAATATCTTTTAATAAAATAATTTTGTATCGTACACTCCAGTAGCAGTGATTCTGATAATGGTAGCAATGCTTTTTTTTTCGGGTAGACTATGGTCTGGACACACCGCCGCGTTCCGTCCGGGGTGACGGAAGAGCAGCGCATGGCTCCATAACCCACCGTATTCCCTCCCTATCGCCATTGGGCGGGGCACTGGTACCCCCTATCTTGCTATCCGTGGCCAGCCGAGCGGGTTATCTTTTCGGGTACCATCGCCTTTCGACGCCCTGGTTAACTGCCAAGGCGTCGCACTCACCTGTCTCTGCGGGTATAGACTATTCCCCAGTCTAGTTACCCGCTTGGTAGCAATGCTAATGACAAATTATGCTAGTTTTCTTATGTATTATTAGTGATAGCTTTCTTTTCTTATTCTTGATATTTGTCCTTTCTTTTATGGATAGTTGGCTATATGCATGATGGTGTTTACTTTTAATACCTTGCTAATTCTATGAGATCTTGATTAAAATGTCGCAGTTAACGCAAACTATTGTGATAATTTTTAGCCTCTTTTTTGTAAGTTAGTAATTATATTTTTTATATGTGTCTTTAGCTCATTGCCGTTTGTGGCCCCAAAGCAAAAATAATACGCCTAAGGTTGCTTATACGTTTTTACTACGCCTCTTGTCATAAAGGCTAGTACATGATCGCAGAATTCATTTACAGTTGTTTCCCCATTGACGTTTTAGTTGCTGAATCTCCCATCTCAGCAAGTCTTTGCTCGGATTACTAGACTAGATTTATTAAGCGCCGCTACATTTCATCCGCTATTGATTGGTATTCGAAATATAATTTGTTAATTTTACTGTCCTTGCTAGAGGTGCCCTTAGCACAGGTAGGTGATTTTTGGCTATGGTATCCCTATTTTGTCTTTGTGGGCAGTTGATGATGACTGATGTTTTAGAACTGCTAACGCAGTTTCTCCGCCGAGGTGGTAAATTATTTGCTCTCTGCAGACATTCGTCCCATGTGTGTTTTTCTCCACAGAAGCTGCACCTGGCCTTGGCTTCCTGGCACTGGCCTCTTGTATTATGATATCCCAGGCATATCGCACGCTGTACTAGGAGGGAGTAGTCTGTTACAGGCTGTTTTGGATGCCAATGTATACACTCCGTGCTTCTATGAGATGTTTGTGTAGGATGGATGAGAACTCTAATACAGTGTGGCAGGTAAGGTCGTTTCGCGCCTTCTTCCTAAATCTGAGCCGGAAGTTTGCTTTTGCTTTTGGGATATTAAACGTCAGATGTTTATTTTGGGCCCACAGCTGTTCAATTATGTCTGCGTCGGTATGTAATTTAATCACATTTTTTATAATGACTAGAGGGTTGTATTTTTTGGTGTCTGAGCCTTTCTTTCAGAGCTCACCTTTGTTTCTGGATGAGCTCCAAGTCTTCGACTGTGCCACAAAGGAGTATTTTTTTTATATTTTTACAAAATCTTTAAACAATTGATGTCACAATTCAAAATTAATTTGCGAATGTTAAAGAAAAAAAAGCAAATAAAACAGCAGTTTATTTCTGTTATTATAACTGAGGGCCAACATTTTATTTATACCAGCGGTGTCCTCCTCCAATCTGGTAACGTTAATTATTTTATTGATATCTCTGCAACAATTACAGATAAAAAACAGATGACATTTCCAACATCAATTCTAGTACCGGCCTTTTATGCGTCTCTTCGTCAATAAAAAAACCAAAGTCGAGTTCTGCATATAATATTGTTTTTAAATATGTTTTAATATTTGAAGTTCGTTTGAATTTTAAAATAGGTATATGTAATTAAATCTTGTATTTTGGAAAAGATACGTTAGAGACAGCTATAATTCAGGTAAACAAACCGATTCGTAAGCAATCAATTTGAGAAACATTAATGTTTTACTGATTAAATTATTTCTACATAATTCCTTTGTTTAAATGTGATGTATCATCATCATTCTCTTATTCTTATCCCCACTACTAGGGTTCGACGCAATATATACTCCTCTTCCTACAAATTACAAAGTTATTGGCAATATTTTTTTATGACCGGTTGCCTGCCTGACGTTAACCCTACTTAGGAATGTAATTGTCGACCGAACAGCATCAGGTAGTGTTGGCGCAGGTCGGTATAAAGTTCCTAGTTGTGTTGGTAAAGTAAGTGTTGGTAGTATTCGTAGCCGCTACCATACAGCCAGCGAAATGTATCATATAAGGGGATTATTTCATTTTCGGTGACCTTAAAAATACCGTTATGTGTTGCTTTATTCTTTTTTAAATTACTTTAGTCTTGTTTATCAACGAATATGGCACTGACATTACTTGTACCTTGGTCACACGCTGTTGCCAACACTTTTAGTCCACAACTTTGTAGCTTTCTTATCACTGTTTTTATGACAAGTTCAGCTGCACCTGTGCAACCCGAGTATTATATGCTTACGGATTGTTTATATTAGAAATACAAGGCGCATGGTCAGCTAACTTGTTATTTTTCTTTCCTTGATATTTCGTTTTTCCTTATTTTAGTCGAAATGTGGAACTATTTACATATCATCAAATATTAAGACGCAGAGTTTGTCATCGTTTTTCATTTTTTGCACCCTTTTTTTAACGGTACGTTAAACCGTAGTTTTAAATTCAGGCGTGGAATCATATAGCTTAACGTCATCGAAGATGGTAATACAAGGGCCTCGTTTGTAACTCATTGCCATGATTTTCTCTTGTTCCGTGAATCTTCTCCCCATTTTTGGTTTTTTAGCTTCACCAAACTGCATCAATATGAACAAAATATGTTGTGAAATTCTTAAGGTTTTCAAAATGAAAAGATTTGTTTTCTGACAACATCATTGCCTATTTTAATCTTATTGTATATTTGTCAGTTTTTATTTGGGAGTTTCTTGATAGTTTTTATTAGTGAATTTTCATTCAGAGGCTTTTCTTTAGCTTTTTAGTTACTGCTTCTGGCAGTTCATCTGCAACTTGTGATGAACGTTCTCCTGTAATAAAATTACATTTTTGTCCTTAGAATGATTATATTAATAGAGTATTGCCTCAAATCCCCTAAATAATTAATACAAATTATCTGTGTTATTCTGATAGTCTCATTGATACAGTAAAAAATTAAATTTTTACATTGATTAATCACAGTTTAATATAATTTAGTGTTCAAATACATATATCAACTATTTTTCATAACATAAAATATATTACTTGTAGAAGTAGATTACAAAGTGGCGTCTAATAAGAGTTTGCCATGTATGTAACATCACCCAGAGGATATCTTGCCATTCGAGAAACTGTAAGAAAAAGGAAATGGTCAATATAACTCAAATACTAGCGCGTGTAATTTAAGAGTATACAAACTTCTGAACTAATATATGGTGTAATAATAAACACTTCGAATATAGTGTAATTTGATAACAATAATTATCTTCATAACAGAAATTTTGTAAACGACTTTCATCCCTCCAACCAATTGTAGCCTAAAGGTCGTTCCACAATACTTAAAAGTTAAAGTAAACAATAATGGCTGACTTCCAACCAATGACAAAGACTTTAAGCACAGTGGGGGTCAATATTTACAATAACAGTTTGTACAATAACGACGGTGTAAGTTATACTATAATATGTTATTATTAACTATCAAATAAACGTGCTATTTAACGAATATTTACTATATCATGGGGCGCTTTTTTAAAAATTAACTGACAGCGTGCTAATCAACATCAAACTTTTAAACTAGTCATTTTCATATGTCTGTGGACCAATATAGGGATCTAATAATTGAAAACATTGTGTAAATAAATATGATTAACTTACGAGTTTTGCCGCATTTTGGTACACAACTTCTGTCAGAACCAACCATAAGTAGCATAGTTTGTTTACGAATCAGAATTCCTAAGCAAAATCGGTAACCAATAGGTTAGATTACTAAAACAAGCGTCGGTCGGTATCCAGGCAACAAAAACAGTCGTTGGTGACAATAAACAATGAGAGGGCACATTCATGAGTCACAGGAAGAAACGGAATAATGTGGTTCTCGCATGGTATTTGTCACAATGGCGGCCATGGCCGCAAAATGGCGGCAGTACGTTCCTTCTTTCGCATTTAAACCAATAAAACATAATAATTAACATGCGATTTTTTTAATCGCATGTTAATTTTTAAATTTTAAGTAATAGTTCTAATGAGTATTTTATTTATATATAACGAAGTTCATACGATGTATACTAATTTTATATTAGATATATTGTAACAGAGCTCTTAGTGCCATATAATGCAATATGACAGAGTTGTTAAACATCTCATTCAAAACCCTATAAACAAGCTGTTAAGACACTGGTTCATACTTTAGTTGAGTAACAAATGATCCTTGTAGGATTATAATTGCTCACTAAAAAATGGGCAACGTTACATATTATTTTCACTGTTGTCTATATGCTCAATAGATGGCGTTGTTCAAATTTTAGAATTGCGCAATGGTTTCTTTACATAGGCGTGCGTATAATCTTTGTAAAAGCCCCGCGCGTTGAAATAGTCCGGTTAAGCTGTGACAGCCATCTGCGGCTAACAGCTAAAAGACAGACAAACAAACAAACCGCGCGTTGATATTGCGATGGAACCTTGTCCCAATAACAGCTGCGTGACGTCATCCATAGCAAAAAAATACAGATAGCAAAAAAAATTTCATAAAAAGTAAATGCTATAAATACCTACATAATAATTATACTTATTGTTGATGTGTAAATATGAAAATATTTTTTAATTAATGTCTGGGTTATGTGATTATAAATTATAAATAAAACCAGGCTGGTATGTTAAAAATTTATGTTTATTTAAAATCTTAACCTATTTCTTCAATCCCACTCATATTGTCTTCCGAATCAGAACTACTTTCGGTGTCAGTTGTTTCAAATTCACTGTCGTCTGCCGTATTTATTATAAATAACTCGTCAGTCATTCTATCTTTCTGCCAATATTCCTCTTCAAGCCTTTTCACGTGGTTTACTTCTTTTCTCCAGTCATCTGGAGTTATTGATGCCAACGCCTCCAACGTCAGAGATTCAATTCGACTCTCTAACTGCTCCACATTCTTTTCTGACACCCTCATTTTTACTAGGTTCCAGATGTACTCAATAGGGTTGAGGTCGCAGTTGTACGGTGGCAATCTAACGACCTTATGGCCATTGTCAGCTAATAACTTGTCGATTTTATAATTTTTCGGCGGTTTGTGCTGTTTAATTAATAAATATAATTCTGGTTTTGTACTCTCGCTGGGAAATTCGATGTGGTGAGCTTGTAGCCACTCAACCATTACCTGTTTTCTATTATTCATGTTTGGTGGCTTATTCTCTTCCTTACTGTGATAAGGGGCGTTGTCCATCACAATTATGGATGATGGATTGCGCATTGTAGGAATTTCTTTTCTCACCGTATACATTGAATGAATGATATTTCTTAATGCTGTTAGTGAAAATCCGTCGAAATATTCCTTCCTTTGCCTTTTTGCTTTGGTAGGAGTTCTCATTTTGCTGCCACTTGCTGTTGCTGACTCATGCTCTCGTCGTATTTTCGTCACAGTATTTTTTGCAACGCCTGTGGCGCAAGCCACACGTTCCGTGACTTTGATAGAATTTTGTAAAATATTTAAAATGTCTTTTACCAGTTGCTTCGACATTAAAATGTCCTCGGTAGTGTCCGAAGCACTTTTTAAGGCACGGTTTATATTTTGAATAACTAACTTAGAGTCCTCTCTCTCTTTTACAAAATAATTGTCCACTTTAATAATCATTTCACGAGCACGACTGTTAATTAATTTCTTACTCATTTTAACGGGTAACAGGTAACAAAGCTCAACAGTAAAACAGGATAACAAAAACAAAAAGCTATAGTTAACAACTACTCGATGCGCGTAAGCACGTAAGCGTGGGCTGACCTTGCGAACGGTACTGACGGTGCGACTTCGACTACGTCACCAAGATGGCCGCCAATCGCAATATCAACGCGCGGGGCTAGTAACATACTTTTACGCTTACTCTGCCATGACATGTCAGACCAATCCATTCCCTGGACTAGGCAAGTCAAATATCTGGGCGTCACCCTGGACAGTCGCCTGACCTTCGGTCCGCACATAAAGCATGTTCGCGCGCGCGCAGCTTTTGTGCTAGGACGATTACATAGCTTGCTGCACGCCAAAGCCAAGCTATCCCTCAGTAGTAAAGTTCGATTATACACCGCCTGCATACGCCCTATCATGACGTATGCCAGTGTGGTGTTTACACAAGCGAAACCCTTCAGGTTACACCGTTTACAAGCACTCCAGAATAGGTTCATGCGCCGTGCGACGGGAGCACCGTGGTACATGCGCAATGTGGATCTTCACATAGATCTCGGCCTGCCGACCATCAGGCAGTACATGAAGCAGTGCTCTCGCCGCTACTTCGACTCTGCCGCCACTCACCCTAACCCCATAGTGGTTAGGGCGTCTAGCTATACCCCATCAAAAATATCCGCGATCCGACAACCGCGACTAATCCTCGATGAACCCGATGACGCTATCTCGCTTGCCCAGACGGAGGCATACACAGCCCGCGCGGCCCTGACAAATAAATATCCACGATTCCGTCCCCGCCGTCGGGGTCGGAAATCGTGTCGCGTTCAAATCATAAACGTGGGTGAACCCACTTTGCCAGCGACTTCCCGAGCCGAGGTCCGTACCGCACAGGGGGTGCCCTCGGGATCGGTCGCTTAACTTTAACGGGTTGAGAGCCCTCAGCGCTCACCCACAGTCCGGGTAAAGTTGTCATAGCCATCTGAGGCTAACAACTAAGATACACAAAAAAAAAACTGCCATGACTCACCCCAACCAATTAGTGGTTGAGGCCACAGAATACGTAATAAAATAGAACCATCACTCAATGATGCTATTGGTAGCGACATCTAGTTTTCTGTGACGCAAACTTTCTTTAAATTCATCGTTGAATAATCCGCTTTTCACCATATAAATCATTTTGACTTCACAAACTTTGTAATAGCATCGAGGATAATATTATGGGTTAACCATTTAAGTGTTTAATTTTTAAGGTATTTTGTTAATGTTTTCAATGTGATTGATGCTAAATGCTAACACAAAGTTTAAGCAGACAACTGTAAAAACCATTTAAATGGTGGATAATTTATTTGTAAACTCAGATAAATAAACGTTTTGATAATCACGTATTTAATGTCCATGGCAAATTATTTACAGATAATGATAGTGGTTTTTTTTATATAAGTAGTACTTTTATAAAAAATTAAAGTAATTTGTAAGCAAATTTACCAAAACATTAATTCTATTCGATCATTCATCCTTTATCTGTGTTTACTTCGTAAAATAATCATATTTCCCAATGTTTAAAGATCGGATAAATTATGCTAATATCTAATATGTAATAACATTCTATGAATGTGTCTTCATTCAGAATAAATAGGTATTACCTACCTATCGAACATTGGAACATATGTATAATAATGTGCAGGAAAATAGAAACACCTCACAATAATTTCTGTATGCAGTTTTATTTCCTTACTTTGACTCGCTTTTTACAATATATAAATGAAAGTTTTTGAATTTTATCATTTTCATCAAATTCCGTTCTATTCCCACATAATATTCTATTCGTATCTTTACACCAATTATAGATGAATAAATTTATGGATACATTTTCTAATTTGTCTATTACTTCATTTTTATGTAATGAACATTTTAAAAAATCGTAGTTTATAATTATTGACAGAATAGTTTTTATATAATTACTTAGGTGGGTCTTTTTGCTTTCTTTTTTTAATATCATAATAACCACATCTTGAATATGAGAAAAGCATTTTATCAAAGGCAATGATGGATATGTCAGCAGTCTTTTATTATAACAATATTCTCTTATATTAATTGTGCTTTCTCTATCATTGTTTTCATATAGGCATTCCTTGCATACAACACAATTACTATTAACTTTTAATTTACGCTATACATATCCAGACACATAATCTAAGGAAGCCCTTATTTTAGAATCGACACGTTTTTTATCATATACCTCAAATATATGGTCATAATTAATATCGTAGAAATCTAGTTCTAAAATATTATTTGATACCTTATCTTTTCTAAAGAATATCTTTTTTAAAGATTTAAAAGCACTACATGTATCAATCTCACAATTGGACCCTTTGGAATGTATGCTACTTATATTATTTATAAGCAAGGATACAAAGGCAGCTTCAAAGCCAGCACATGTTGGGGAGACATTTCTATAACCATGACTTCGAAGACAGCCAAAGAAATTTTCCAAAGGGGTCCTGACGGAAGTGCCTCGTCCACAAAAATTTCAAATTATAGTTTGAGTTACATTATCTACAATACACTCTACATTTTCAATAGTTTGTACTAAATTTGTTAGAGAGGGAACAGTACCTGACTTAGAATTATGTTTATTAATAAATTTCATTGATTTTAAAACCTATATTTTGCTTCCTGCCATAGCTGCTTGTGCTTAGATTTTTTTGACACCGCACTAAGTAAACATTTCCCCGGTCTATTTTTTGAATTTTTAAAACTGCCATTTAAGGAATCAAATAATTCATCAAAAAATTGAAGTATTTCTGCAGTCTGTGCACATTCGGCTAGAAGAACTCCTACATCTGAAAATACGTAAATTACATCTATTAGAATATAAATACTTTACATCTGTTGAAATGAATATTTTACCTATGACAGTGCTAGCCAGCAAGTAAATCTAAAAATTCCCAAAGAGGACTTACAGCACAGATGTGACAAATGTATGGGGTATTTTGAGTGACTTTGTAATGAAGATGAAATATGCACTATATATTGATCTAATATTTCGAAAAAACTTCAATAGAACTAAAATATTCTTATGTGAATCTTGTCCATATACCTGTATACCACCAAATCACCATATGGTGATGCAAGTAAGAACTAGTTCACCAGCGCTCTCTTTCAATGTGTGTCATAAAAGACCACTAAAGTATCTGAATGCACAGAACATGAACAGAACACATGTATAATAAATAGCAAATAAAGAATACTTACGGGTTTTATTGCAGTTAGGAACACAACATCTTTTAGCAGACATGATCAAAATCCGATTCGCTAGCAATAATCCAAATCCAAATGAATAGCCAAAGTAGAATATTAAAACGTAGTCGTCGGAATCCCAATATTTACTAGATCAAAGAATAAGTAGAATCGTCAGAATCAAGATTTAAAAGCCGGGTCGTCGTTATTAAAAAAAAATCTCGTTATAGTAGTTGTGAAACAATTTATCACAAAAGAAAATAACAAAAATGTAACTTATTCAAGTAACGGTAAATAGAAAAATAATAATGAAACTTTTTTTAGTTTATTGAATTTTGATGACTAGATAGCAAGACCTTTTAAGCCATATCTTTAATATCAAACGGTACATCTTAACACTTTGTTTTCAATTCCTATATCTTCAAATGTTCAATTTCCTTACGATAACTCAGTAAAATAAATTATTAAATAGAGCAAAACCTCTAACAGAGATAAACACATTAACTTAAAAGCTAAAATCAATCTCTTTTGAAAATCAACTATATCTTATTAATAATAGCTATGTAATAAATAATAGACCTACAATTTTCAAATGTGTAACATATGTTGGACTCTGTTTTAATGTGTTCAGTAGCTAGTAACTAAACTTATGTGTATTTATGATTTTATTTTATCTTCGCCTTATTTATTATTATTGTACCCAAGCTTATTAAATAAAAAAAAGCGTGTAATAAAAATATACTAAAATTATTATACCCTTGCCCCCTAAACGATTCTTGCTCCATAACTTCTACTTCACATAAATTAGATTATGTAATTATAAACTACAGAGATTGTTTTTTTTTTAATTTAATCAAATCATCATATCGGCTTATATACGTCCCTCTATTGGGCTTGAGCCTTAATAATCCATAATGTGAGGTAAATTGCCCAACAATACCACGTTAGTCAGACTTGTTGGTATAGAATTATTTGAAGTTTGCCTTCTCTTGTATAAATGTTATAATTATGCATTTTATGTCCCTTAATCGTCTCTTATGTGATCATGGGTGATCCCATGGGTAAGATAGGGGGTGCTGGATTGTATTCTTACTCTTCCAGCACACGGAAAACATTTTTTTCATTTAAACTCGTGTAATTTCGGTAGCTCCAAATAAACAGTTTCATAATTTCTTGGACGAATATTTTAAATATATTCATTAATAATTATTTATGTGAAATAGCTCTATCTATGAATTTGTTATAAAACTAAATTACTCAACCAAATTAAAGAGGTATAGCAATCGAAGGAAATTGACCTTGTTGTAATACGAATAAAATTAGTTGTGTTATATTTTTCATTTTTGTATGGAGTGAAAATACCGTGGTTGAGGCGGCTAACTACACCCCATCAAAAATATCCGCGATCCGACGTCCTCGACATGCACTGACCGACGCTGACGATGAAATCACAATCGCTCAAGAAAGAGCTAACACGGCCCGCGCGGCCATAACACATAAAATACTCGCGCTTTCGCCTCCGCCGCCGGGGAAGAAAGAAGCGACGCGCAACAATCAATACTTCAAACGTGGGGACGCCCACTTTGTTATCAGCGATACCCCGAGCCGAGGTTCGTTCTCTGCAGGGAGAGCCCTCGGGCGATGTCGCTTAAAACTTATACCGGGTTGACAGCCCTCAGCGCTCACCCATAGTCCGGTTAAGCTGTCAAAGCCCTCTCGACTAACAGCAATCGCAGTGGATACGTTTTAATGGGTAACCTAGCCCTAGGCTAGGAGTCCCACACTTCCCGCTCCGGGGAGTAAGTGCGTAACGCATTTCGAACCACTGCGTTATCAAAAAAAAAAAAGAAAAAAAAATACGCTAACCCAACTGCGATCGTTCCTTAAGCAGCATAAGGGAAATCCCTTTTTTGTAACTACTATCGACATTAAGTCCCGAGAGTGGTTATTATCTAACCATAAGCAGGAGTGGGTAATAGAGTTGGGTTATACTAGGCAAAATCAGACACTAGATATCAAATGGCGATAATGTATGTAGCTGTCGGTGTAGATGAATTACCCACCTCTTGCACTTTACTTTCACAGGGACGATCTGTCATAGAAGAAGGACATGGTGAAGCGTTTGGTTCTTGTGTAGTTAGAAGAGACGGTATGTCAGTGTGGCTGCTATGGTTGGCATCATATGTTATAAGTTGTGAATCAATACCTTGTTCTAAATATGATGGAGTTATTATTTCAACATCCATAGGGCGATCTTCTACAATGGCAGGTTTTAATGGAACTTCACTTACTTGTTTTGTAACTAGTGCAGTAAGCGATTCAGTATCTATATCTCGATGTGTTGAAGTAGATGCTGTTGGATTATTATGTACTTGTCCTGGATGTGAGGAAGCATTTGTTTCAGCATCCAATGGACGATCCGTCATAGTAGACGGCATATAATCCTCATCACCAAATACATGAGGGTTGTATGGCCAAATTCCGGGTATTCCAAAGCCTTGAATGGCATTGTGCACAGAAGCACTCTTTATGTAAGCCCCACTAAAAAGTCATGCAATATCATACTGATGTATAATTCTTCCTGGGTGGCTTTTTTGGAATACATTTAATTCCTGCTCAAAATATTTCTTGAGTGGGCCATAAACGGCGACATCTAGAGGCTGCATACGGTCGGTTGTATGAGGCGCGAATGAAACAAACACGACATTATTTTGTGGCATATTCCAAAGCCGGATAAAATTTATGAGATTTATGGTTATCTAGTAGTAACAATACTTTTTTGTCTTCTCTCGGCCGGGTTTTCTCAACCAAAATTTGAAGCCTGGTCCATTTATCCATCCATTATCACTCACCGTAGCTTGTGAACCAGGTGGAGAACCATCTAATAGTCGTTCCTGCATTCTCTTCTGGGCAAAAATGAAAAATGGTGGAATAAATGTACCAGCTGCATTACAACAGCATATAACTGTTGTTAACTGTCCTCTTTCAGTACTTCCTAAGACTCCAACTTGTCTCTTGCCCTTGATACTTAACACTTTCGGCGGCTTAGAAGTTGTCGTTCTCACACCTGTTTCATCCATATTATAAATAGTCGTCGGATCAAAGTTGTGCTTTGCGACTTGATCCCAATAATTCGCATAAAATAATTCAACTTGGGGTCTATTAAATCCTCTCGTTCTCGCTAAAGAAGTTGGTTCTGGCAATCGTAGCACAATCTCAGGATGCCTTGCTTTAAAGCCAGCAAACCAATCTTCGCCTGCTTTTCCATTTTTGAAGGGATGTCTTATATTATTTTTTTCGGCATAGACATAAACTAAATCTAAAAAGTCGGTGCGAGTCAAACCAAAAAACAAACTGTCCAACTTCTGTAAGTATTCGCATAGGTCTTTTTTTGATCTTCAGTGAATATTGGAGTAAATCTACCTAACTTTTTTTCAAACTGCCAGATTTTAGGTGTCTGAACAAGGTAACATAAGGTATACCATATTTTTTAGCCGTTGAGTTGATAGATTTTTTATCTTCTTTTACTTCATGCATAGCTTTTTGCAGTGAACTTTCTGACCACGACGCTTGATTGGTTTTGCATTTATACTTGAACACCATTCTGAAAAGAAAAAAAAAACATGTAAAGAAAATACTAAGTATAAAGCGGATAACTTATCTTCTTTGCCCTATTCGCTTTGCCCAAAACGCGTTTTTGTAAACAAACCTATTTTTGCTAAGTTTTCAATACCGGGTCAATGTAATATTAATATCATACATAATACTTGAAAACATTGTTAATCTACAAAACTATATTGTTCCTCGGTTAGCTTATTGTAAAAACAAATGAAATGAGTACAAACCTGATCAAAAATCACAATAAAAACACTCAAAACAATTTTTTTTATCACCAAAACAAAATAATGTCGTATTTTGATGTGAATCAACTGTCATGGCGTCGTTAGACGGATGACTCGTTTACGCCGCTGCATCTTGTATCGCCATCTCTTGTAGTTTTTTAGAAATATCGATTATCCGCTTTACCTCAGTTATTCGCTTTGCCCGGGCTTCCCCTATATAAAGATTAATTGTTATTATTAATTTTGCAACAATGTGACAAACATAATATTTTGTCACAGTCGCTGCGTTTTATCAACTACGAGACTGCTGCGTGCGTCATAGTCACAGTTATATTTATAAGATATATCGTCAAATCACAATCACTGCTACTGGTATTTGGTTGTCACTGTTACAAGATGTGATTTTAAATTATCATTGATATTTCACAGTGACGATAAATACGACTCACCACTAGTGGGTAATATCGCTTTTTATGAAACATGTCGGAACTACATATCGGATATCAAAACACTACTTTGTGAATTTGATAGACGCAGCCATGGGTGCATTTAAACTGTCCCTTTGGTCGCTAATTCGGTGGTGCAATGGACTGTAGCTGTAGGTTTTAGTTCCCGCCTTATCGAAGAAATAAAACACTTGATTGAAGTGACATTCACATCGGACGAATATTACACCGTTGCTGCCTAGGCCCCTAAATGTTATAGCTTGAAGTACACTACATCTACATACTTTTCTTGATCTGATTATGAAGTCTTGGCTTCTTAATCCTTTTTATTTTTTTATTTTTCTTGTGCATTATGTAATAATCATGAGCAGCTGCTTTAATTGGATCTGTTGCATCCCAAAAAGTGGTTTTACCTAAAATAACTTGATTTACTTCCTTGCACCAATTATTAAATATTTTTTTTTGTTTTACTGCAACTTCCATTATCTCATTCCTATGTTCAACACAAGTCAAAAAATTTAAATCTACATACATCCATACTATTAACTGGATATACTCGGCAAATCTTTTTATATTACAGGTAGTTTTAAATATTTCTAGTACAACATTTTCAATATTAATAAAATATTTAAAAATATTGCGACTGTTAACAAAGCAAGGATTTTGTTGCATCAAATTCTTTTAAACATATAAATTTATGAAAGTCTTGTATTTGCTCACTTTCTAATTGCTGTCTGCAGGTAATACAATCCTTGTAAATTTTTTTCGTAATAGACTTATTAGCCACCCACTACAATATGCTATTGCTGCGCTTTTTTCATTATTATCTGGGCTCTATAAAAAATATTCTAAATGGATATCTTCTATGCTCGAGTGCTCATTTCTAATTACTAAATCATCATTAGATAATAGTTGCGGGACATCTTTTAATAAAAAATTTAATGATTGTAACTTTCCTGTATTATCATTTTCACAATTTGCCACCACTGAATGGTAAGATGTTAAATTGCCGATTAGCAACGATTTGTATGCATTTATTACCGCGTGAGCACTTGGCATAACTTTCCGTGATCCGTGTGCTCTTAAGGCTCCAAAGATATTTTCTAATGTATCTTGGTTTAGGTATATTGCACGGCAATATCGAATTCAAATCTACAGAATGCAAGTATTTAATGAGCTCAACAAACGCTTCTATACTTTTTACCCAACTCGTTATTGATGGTACACGGTCAATTTTACCACTTTTTTAGATGAATCTCGTCGATTTTAGGACTGGCAAACTGCTGTTCCACAGCTTATGATGAGGTGACTGACGATTGACTGCACTTCTGTAAAGTTTATTATTTTGAGGTTTGTTGTAATTACCATTCACGGAATTTAACAGCCTTTAAAAATATTAATAAATCAGCTGTGTCACGACTTTCTCTTGGTAGCCTACCAATTTCTGAAAAAAGAAAAGGCAAATCTTATTAAATAAGGTTTATCCATGTATGAAACAGTAATGTTTATTAAAAAATACAGCACTCTTCCCAGCAATATTGCGTTTTTGGTCTGTCATCAGAGAATTTTAGAATCCTTGTCGCCCCGAATATATTAGCGGGGCAGGGCCGCACCGTAGCCCACTAGTACAAGCATCGTAGTACGAGCTGAGATAACAATCATCACCACGACCATTAGATGATCATTGACCATCATGATTATATTGATGTAAAAATACTGATAATAGTCATGTTATAGCTCATTTATTTTAAATTGATTACATAATACAAAGTTAGAAAAGTATTGAAATATTACCTGGTATTTGGACTGTTGGAATGGCTAACCAGTCTCATATTGGGAAATGTGTATACTGGTTCAAAGTGTTTCTGACACACTTTCGGTTTCTATAAATAAAATCATCATCTTCACCAACAATCTCATTTTCAATTTTAATCATCCAAGTACGAAATCTCTCAACTTGATCAGGATTATGGGGAACCGATGTAAAAGTACTCCTGAAACAACAGATATAAGCAATGAATTATTTAAATTAATATTTAATTATTTACCTTACTTAATTAAACCATCATGTTGTTTTGTATCCTTTCCGTGGAAGAGCAATAAATTATTTTTCTTTCTTTTTTCTTTTAAATAGCCTGTGCCTGGTACCTAATGGACATATTAATAATATTTTAGGCAAGCAACTTTGTGATTGTACAATACTTTCATTCACTTTCCTCCAACATATTGAGAAGAGTTGTTCGCAATATTCAAACAGTGCCAATATTCTTTTAGTTATTTTTTAAAGCCTGTATATTTTACAATGTACAATGTTAAAATACCAGATGGGTGTCATCCTGCACTATAAAGTGTAATGACTTTGATAAACATTAAAGGTTATGTATTGCTCAGTAGGTACAATATAATCACATTTATCAATGGATAAAATAGTATTGTCTTCTGATGTTCATATGCGAGTATTACACATTTTAATTGATTCTACTTTTACGGATTGTATCACATTTGTATTTGATATTTCATTTCCTATTTTGAACACTTTACACCATTTATGGTCACCAGAGGACTGAAGTGTCTCACATCCAACGTCACATTGTTATTACAGAGATTTATATCTACCCCCTACCAATTAAATTTAATAGTGTTAGGACCACGCTGTTGACAGATACCTGTCTACAGCCGCGGGCCGGTCCATCCGGGGTAGTACCACACTCTCGCAGAAGATCGACGTCTGAGCAATGGCAATGTGCTGTTGCGCTTCGTTCGGTGAGCGAGAGAGCCGGCAGCCCAACTGGGTGAGTTTTGTATATTGGTAGGCAGCGGCCCAGCTATACTTCTGGTATAGCAAAGGTCCATGGGCGGCAGTAACACTTACCATCAGGTGTGCTGCTTGTTCGTTTGCCACCATCGGGCATAAAAAAAATTAAATAATACACACACCCAATACCAATTATCAAATTTGACCCACGTTTTTAATATGAATTCATTGTCAATAGAAATATAAAGCGGTCATTAAACATTTATGATGAATATTATATTGTGGTAATTTACTGTTTAAAGCTGCCTTTTAAAAGTCAATAATTATTTTTTATTTCTACTGAGTTTTCTTCCTAGTTTTATCTCAACGGTGGCCATGTACCGATCCAGATAATATCGATGATATTACACATTTGAAATAAAACTATTTTCACGGATTCTATCGCGTTAGTACATATTTGATTTTTGATTACTCGATGCTGCGAATACTTTACAGCGTTCAAAGTCCTGCGATAATGAACGCTGTTAAGTATGCGAAATGTCGGCAAATTAAAAATCATACAAACGCGATAGAATTGATAAAAATAGTTTTATTTTAAATAAACAAAAAGATATCTCACTCAATTGACAAATAACAATATGCAAAAACAATTCACCATATCAGCGGTCCTTTTTTTCTTCTTTTTTCTCCCCGCAAGGTGGACCATGGATGTGGTCGCGCCCCGACAAATCGGTCCGGGGCGACAGAAGAGCGGGCGCACAACCCCATGGACCCACCCTGCAAACACCTCTCTTCGCCGTGCGAACAGGCTACCGGTACCCGATTATTGTCTTCAGTGGCCCGTTCTGCGGTTTACCCTTGCGGGCTCCTCTCGTGTCCCTCACGCGGTGGCTTTGGCGAATTCAGAGTTTCAATTTCATTTTTTTTGTAGTTGTCAACATGCTCGATAGATGGAGCTGTTTAAATATTAGAATCGCGCTATAGTTTCGTTTAGCAGAGACGCGTATAAACGTAGTAACGTTTTTTTTGGTACCCGTCTGGGCAGCAGAAGGAAACTTATAACATCTTTTTTTGCCACCACCCCCGGCGTAAAGGCTTGCGAGTGGTTATTAATGTTATTGTTGACTTGTTATTCTATAAATAATAGGTATTGAATTGATACTCCCGGTCCAGGCTCGTAATTGTTGAATGAAGTACAGGAGACCTTTACTTAGGCAGCCTAAGTAATGGAGACTTCATAAAGATTATAACAGTCTAAGTTAGGCTATCTAAGTAAACAAGTAAAGAGGCCTGACTTAAATAACATTATAACAGTTATTCACCAGTAGAACGAATGTTGATATTAAAAAGAAAACGATTTTTCATATATTGATATTTTTAACAGACTTAAAAATAAACAGGAGATGCTCAATTCATATATATTTTTTTAATATTTTACGCGAACTTCTTTCTAGGAGAATCGATTTTGATGATTCTTGATTCGACATTATTAAAAAAAATTCAAAAATTATTTACACAATTTGTAATCCATTTTATATATTAAATAAATTATATATGTATAGAAATGTTAAGTTATACATCTTAGTAATTGTTGTATTTTACTGCTAACGAGAGACTAAATAGACAGTGTAACAACCAGTCGCGGGTCCGCTTCTGTCGAATTGCAATACTCTGTGACGATGTTCTTGGTTTCTTGTATTCAGGAAAATACAATTTCGCGAACTGTTCCGTAATGGGATATGACAAAGTTTACCACCTTCAAGTTCTGCTTTGGAAAGGTACTTTGCAATATAGTACGCTATCGCTTCATTCGATCGGCATGGCTGAATCCATGTTAGCTGACCAGAGTATTAAAATCTCTGGTTGGTAATTGTTTACCCAAGCATCTTCCTTTCGTCGCTTAAGTAAACAAATTCTGTCATCATTACGGGGAAAATAATCTGAAGAATATGACACTATTTATGTCTCGTCACATTCTTAGCGTGGATAGTTGAATAGACATCTTACCGAAGTCTTATTTTTGTACAAGTGTATAATCAATGAATTTGATGTTTCTTAACAAGTTCATAAAACTATCGATCTGCTTCTGTAGGCATTTTACAGCAACAGTTACATTCGAGAAGAAGTTTTCTTTCCTCTGTGCCAAACTCGGGCTGATTTTCAATCCAAATCACCATATGAAGGTGTGATCTGACACGATTCTGAAATTCAATATGCCACTAATGGTATGGTAATAATAATAATGAAGTATTTGCCGGCAAAGTGAAAGCACTTTGCCGGCAAATACTTCATTATTATTATTGACAACATTTCATTAGAGCATTTACTCTAACCATGAAATGTCGACTCAAAATTACTGGATACTTTTCGATAAGTTGTTGGGTCTCATAAATGTCTAGCGTACTTGGAGGCCTACCATTAACTATTAACAAGGCCTTTCGTTAGTCTAACCAGTTCAGATCATTTGAACTAAATGTTACGAAGTAGTTTAGAGTTCCTAAACATCTGATTTGTGCTAATAGCTCATTCCAAGCTGATCTTCAATAGGCTGCAGAACCTCTTAAATTTTTCACATAAAGACGGTTTCTTTAATTACTCCTTGATTAACAATTTTCTTGCCCCATACTGAAATAGTGCTTTTAATTCTATAATATTCATAGAACTATAAGGCATAAAAGTGAGTCGTTACGTTGAAATCTTGTATCACTTTCCAAAATTCTGAACTGGAAGTAGTTCAAGTAATTTTTACAGACCTTTAAAACCGTTCTTTACACAGGGTAAACAAAAAGGAACAGAAAAATTCTTCTGCTTTCAGTTTATGACCCACAATTACGATATTGTCTTTCATTTGCGGTTAATTTCATTAAGGTTTCGGGAAACTTGTAATTCATATTTCACATTGGGTTGCATTACGTTAATAGGTGCCATCACTGATGTCTGCAATGGAATAATTAGATGATTTTTTTTTAAATAGTAATTTTTTGTTGCCTGTTGTACATTTACAGATTTTCACGAACTCGTCTAAATTATCGCATTCGATAATGCAAACCGACACAAATAGGAAATTTGTGTCGGTTTGCACTGGATCGCTTTGGACTACAAGAATGAAAGTTACTGAAGTAATATTTGTTATCATGGTGCATCATTCCAAATGATTATCCATCTGTAATTAGTATACCTGAACTATGCTCCACGTACAGATTTTCTATACCTTAATCGTGATGTTTATGGTTGTCGCGGTTGGCATTTGAGTTGGCAAATGAATGAGTAACTGAGCTCGTTGAATTTTTCGTCGTAGCCTCTATAAACCAAGGGTATGGAGCGAATTTAGGCCGCATCCCATGAAATGGGAGCATCACATCGTCGCTTAAATAAAAAGGGGCATTAATACCAAATTTTACAGCACACGTATTTAAAGTTTCACATTATAGAGGCACCCATTCCTGTGCTTTGTACTACTTAGTAGTGACGACACACTGGGGTTGTCTCTGGCATCACATTATAGAGACACCCATTCCTCTGCTTTGTACTATTTAGTAGTGACGACGCACTGGGGTTGTCTCTGGCATCAGATTCTAGACGCACCCATTCCTGTGCTTTGTACTACTTAGTAGTGACGACACACTGGGGTTGTCTCTGGCATCCGATTATAGAGGCACCCATTCCTGTGCTTTGTACTACTTAGTAGTGACGACACACTGGGGTTGTCTCTGGCATCACATTATAGAGGCACCCATTCCTGTGCTTTGTACTACTTAGTAGTGACGACACACCGGGGTTGTCTCTGGCATCACATTATAGAGACACCCATTTCTGTGCTTTGTGCTACTTAGTAGTGACGACACACTGGGGTTGTCTCTGGCATCAATTATAAAGGCACCCATTTCTGTGCTTTGTACTACTTAGTAGTGACGACACTAAGGTGGTTTTGGCACCACATTCTAAAGTACGTTTTTTTATTAGTCATTTATTATTTTTATTTATTTAATTATTATAACTGTTACCTTATTTCATATGTCATACATATCTAGTGACTGGTACCTTAGCTAAGCTGTTGTAGCAACTTGTTTTATAGGTACTAGTTCGTTTTTCTAAATAATGAGAAATTATGTGATAACATTTGATGAAATAAAAAATAAAATAATGAATTGAAAAGTATAAATTAAAAATAATGAATTGAAAAGTTTGTGTGTGAGTATGTTTATGTGGGTGTGTGTATAGTATGTGGGTCTGTGTGTGAGTGTGTGAATGGTGTGTTATAGTGCGACAATCTCGTGCGCGACCGTCCCACGGGGTGACAGACGGTGGCGGGGGCGAGGTAGCGCGTCATTGTAGCACACGGCTACACACGTAGAGAAGTGTGCCAGGATAAATCTTGCGATAAGTTATAATTGTGACGTAATATTAAAGAAAGACGAATAAAATATTTAACTACTTTTATGTTTATAATTTTTTATTATGCTTGAGGACAATTTATGAGAAGAACTAAAATTATGATTGTTTTATTATAAATCGATTTCCATATCACTTTCATGTTCACTGTTTGTTTGATCTTCTTCATAACTTTCGTCGTCATCTTCATCGTCGTTTTCACCCAGTTGAATTATGAATCTAAAAGACAAAAATTTACTATAGAAATAACAAACTACTTCACATACAATGATATGATGCCAAGAATTAGCTTGAGCACTCTGCCCAGTTAAAACAATAATAATCAATTATGATAATAAACAATAACGTACCTGTCCATTTCATCGTCACATACACTATCTGCATTATAATATTCATCCTCGATTTTTATAACGTGATTATCACAATCGCGCCACTGTTCAACCGAATAATTAGAAAAAAGCAATTCTAAATCTTTTAACTTTTTATCTAAGTTCGAATCAAGGGAAGTCCTTGCGAGCTCGCCTTTTACGTACCCCCACACGAGTTCAATTGGATTTAAATCCGGAAGATAAGGGGGTAAGCGAAGCACGAGATGTCCATTTTCCTTTAATATTTCATCAATTTTGTACTGTTTCTCCGTATTTTGCTCATTAATTATTCTCATTAAATCACATTTACGCATAGCGCTATCATACGGAACACTTCGCCGATCTAACCATTGCTGCATTTCGCTTTTCAGGGTACTCATTATAGGTTTTTTATCGATCTGAGTGCTATGGTATGCGGCGTTGTCCATTACAATAACAGAATTCGAAGGAATGTTTGGTAACAGTTTTTCATCAATCCATTTTCGAAAATTTGTGGCATTCATGTCTCCATGATAGTCACCGGTCTTGGAATGCGATTTGAACATCAATAAAGCATTAGGTACAAAGCCATTGCGACTCCCAGCGTGTACAATTACAATACGAGGTCCTTTACCTATGTTTTGCATAGCCCCGCGTTCTGTATTAGACTGCCAGCATTTTTGTGTCACGTGATTTTGATTCACGTAGGTTTCATCTAGAAAAATTATTGATTTACCCTCTCGGCGGTATTTTTTAATGTCTCTGATGTAATGCCATCGCAAGCGCATTATGTCGTGACGTTCAATTAAGAGTTTCCTCTTTGACTGACATGTTAAATATTTGAAACCAAGCCTATGTATTGTCCGTCTCAAGTATTCACGTGAGCAATGAAGTATATTGTCTTCCTTCAATTCTGCATTCAACTTTTTCAACGACGGGATACATTTTTTGACAGTATACCATTGTGTAATTTTTCTTCGTATGATGCCTTCCGTAAAATTGTCGATTTCAATCCTTTTTTTAGGAAAACGGTTTTTCTGTGGTGATTTGAAAGTCGCTGTGCTGCCTTGTGCTTCCATTGTTCTAGCTTCTTTTATAATTTTTTTAACGCTGGTTTGGGACAAACCTGTAGCTTCAGCAACAGTTTTTACTAAATTAATGTCATCTGCGTATTCGGCAGATGTTCGATCATTTTTTCGCCTTTCGAAAAATTGGTACACTTTATGTACAACTTCCTTAACTTGTCTTGAGATAGCCTTACTCATCCTGAGATCTTAATCTCGTGTGCGTCGAACTCAAATTAGTAATGAATGTCAAGCACGTGTTGCCGCTTCGACTGCGCGGCGAAACTGCCGTATTTAACGCGCAGATGCACGCGTTTCCCTTCCCCGCTGCACGACCTCTTACCCGCTTACATCATAAGTACCTCGTCCCCGCCACCATCTGTCGCCCCGCAGGACGGTCGCGCACGAGATTGCCGGACTTTAGTCTTTATATTTTATGGTAACTTATTTCTTAGAGAACGTTAGATTGTGAGCATATTTTCTGTTTTGTCGTAATCCAATTTTAATAGATAATTTGTAATTGTCTTTTTGAAATCGTATTCTTTAAGTGTATATATGTTTAATGTCTTTGATATAATATTGTAAAGTTGTGGCCCCAAGTACCAGACAAACCGTTTACTAAATGACAGGTTGCATTTATGGGGGTGACAGATTGTCTTTACGACGCTTCTCGATGATTTTATATGGGGTGTTATTGTTTGCAATTACTTTAAAAATTTTACTAATTTTGTAATTACTACATAAGTTTCTGTGGAAATATTAATATTTATTAGGGTTTATTACTTAATATAACTGAAACTTAAAACGGTTAAAATATTTATAAACTTTGTTAAATATACTCGCTTTTAAAGAACGAACAATATAAGCGAGAGTATCATTTGACGTTTTAAAGAGAACATTCCATCTCGGCTCATAGATGACCTACTACAAGGCTCGGGCCTCCTTCGCAATAGGATTGAAATTGACCTGCTATACCACGATTTTATTTTGACTTTTCCTTCTTTTGCACATATGTTATATACATATCACTCACACGTAATCTTTTACCACCACACTTACGGCCAAGGTGGCGGTGGGGAATTATTATTGTATGAATTCATTCTCTGTCACTACATTGATAAAAAAATATTAATATGGCAAAAAATATTTTTCGTTATAACTAGTGAACATAATCTTCATAATGATATATTAAACATTAAAATTATCAGTAGGCTAATTTTGATTTGCAATTTCAAATTATGGTAGAAATTTGGCAATTCAAATATATAATTTCCATGGTAATTATCAAAAATCATATGTTATCACCAGAATATAATAGCAATCTCTAACAATATTTGTAAGAGATTTGATCCTGAATATGTTGTGGCGTATAATTAGTAATATAAGTTTTATTTTCTTTTTTTCCCTGTGATTTAGGAGGTAAGACAAATTCTAGTCTATCTAAATGTATAAAGAAATTATAACTGTATGGTTATATGACGACTAATAGGAATTATTTTAAATGTTTTTATTTTGTCATTTTGTTAGAAAGTTCCAATGTAAAACGAATGCCATTCTGAATTCAGTCTATTTCTATATTGTGTAGGACTTTATAGGCAAATGCTATTGTTTAGACTAAACATAAGCTCAGATTTAATATTATATTGGCAGCTAACTTTGATTTAAAAGTAACGGTAACTGCTTAGGGAACGTACCCATATTTACTTGACTCATTTTAGAGTGATCATAAATGTATGCGGCCAAGTCCCAATTATGTTTCAGCGTGGTATTGTTGAAAATACCATTAGCATGTCACGTCATATGGATACGTTCCCTTATTTAATTGTGATACTTTCGTCGCCAAAGATTTTGATACTTGAGTGTGATTTGAATTTATTATGTAACCTCAGGGTAAGGACTTTTAACGACATCGATTTAAACTTGATATGTCATATTTGAAGAATAAAGTGTTAATATAACAAATATCGAGTTTCTTTAATCATATGTACATCCCAAATATTGTTAAGAAATAAGTTCATTTAGCGTTAAGTTCAATTAGTGCAAAGAGAACTGAAGATAACGTCGGCCATTTGATGGAAGACCCGCACACTTCGACGATTGGTGAGAAACTAAATCTATTAAGTGTTTATATTTTTTAATTTTCATGATAATACTCTTTGGTCTTTTCCAGAAAGCCGTGACGGAAACCGACGTGTAAAGGATTGTGGATTTACTGTGTCCGCCATTTTGGAATTTCGTTTATATTTTGTCCGCCATTTTGGAATTTTGTTTATTTCTTTTTTTCATTAAAAGGCGGACACAAATCCGGAGCACGGGTTAAAGTATAATTATGGTTTTTATTGGTGTCTAAAGTTAGCCCCGTATATTTAGATGTGTTTATGGTTAGCTTAAGTTTTTTAACTTTTATAGTATGTTTTTATGATCAAGGACGATATTTGAAGAAAAAATTCTATGTACTCTTATTATTTTCGCGACGTTTGGAATATTTTTTCATTTCATTCCGTGAAGTAAAATTCTAGGTTAGGGATATTTTTAATGTTGTTTTGCGTCTTACTAATTTCGATCCTAGTTTATACGGTTAGTAAAAAAAAAAATATTAAAAGTGAAGTTACTTTGTATTCTCGTTTTTAAAACTTCCTTAAAGAATTGTTAAAACATAATATTTTATTAAATTTTGATGACGCGTTTAAAATCCAACGTTTAAAAATCTCTTTTAGAACGTTTCTACTTTAAGAATATACCGTTTATTCGCCGCAGTTCCTGTTATTATTTAATAACGGGTTGCCTAAAGGAAAACCAAAAAACGTTTCCAAATTTCCGAGTTCAATACAAAGATTTAGCGATCATCAGGCGTAACACTGTGTCACTGAACCAGCGTATCAGTCATTAAGCATTAGCAACAAGTGAAATATACAAAAAAAAAGAACTATTTACCATAAATAACAATTATTCAACTTTGAAACGAAAGTATTTTTTACAGATTTTATCGTGTTTTAATTTATTTATAATAATCTTTATGGATAATCTTGAGTAATTTATATCACATAAACGATTATTAATAATATCCATAATTTTCTTGGAATTTTTCCTAGGTTTTTTTTTAAATATATTTCAAAATAATACCGTTATAGTCATGTCATAATCGTCTTCAATTTTTACTTTTACATTTGCTGCATTCAAAAATTGCTTAAACATAACTTAAGTTCATCAAAACCATCTAAATTTACCGGGCATATTGACCGCTCTCTATAACATATGTTTGTAGTATTGTGTTTCTGTATGCAGGTCTGAAGGACGGTACTGCTATCGGCGGGAATCGGACGGCCTTGTACAGTGGGAATATCCCGCAACCACGCATACCGACATGGATATTAGCACAACGCCACCACACCCCGGTATTGAAGCGAAGGTAATTGTACTTAGTATTCTTTCTTATTGCTTATAGTGTTTGATAAGCACAACTGATGGTAGGTATTAACCATGACCCACAATCAAGAAAGTCGGGCTTATGGCGCTCTCGTTTACCTAACAAATAGAAACAAAACACATTACCACGGTTCAGACGAAAAAGGTTCTCGAGTGGCGATAATAAATTGGACGACGCAGCGTAGGACGACCCCCCACTCGGTAGACTGATGATATTATCAAGGTCGCAGGAACCGTTGGATGCAGGTGGCACAGGACTGTTACAAATGGCATTCTCGTGGGGAGGCCTATGTTCAACAGTGAATGTTTAAGGGCTGATGGATGGAAGGATGGAAACAAGATCTAAATACTAAATCTCACAAATTCACTGTCCTTACAAGATTTTCCGTATTCCGAATTATATTACGTAGCAAAATACCAAATATAACTTTCTTTCATATCACAATTAGAGAGATTTAGAACTTTTTAATGAGGGTAAAGGTTCTACGAAAACATTAATGGTGGTTTCAGGAGGAAGTAGATCCTGTACAGCCGCTGTTGCCGCCGAGCCCGCCGCACATACGTGTGCCTTCACCTCATACACCACCGCCACCCTCGTGGAGCGACCCGCCTCCACCTGGCTGCGACGAGCTACCACTTCTACCGTCCAAAGTGAGTTGTAAATGCTTCTAAATATTACATAGAAACTCACGATATTATGTTGTTAGAAAAATTTTAAGTATGAAAGCTTTAGGGTTAGGGAAGACAAAGAAGAGACTGATGGATTGTGTGAAACATGACCTAGGCAGAAAGGGAGTGAATGCAGATATAACATCTGATAGGATTATGTGGAAGAAAAGAACATATCGCATCGGCCCTAAGTAATAGTGATAAGAGCAGAGCAATGATGATCATGATTTCGTATAAAAATAAGTCTTAGAATGGTAAATTAAAAAACTTCAACGTTCGTGTTATTTAGGCAAGGATTGTTTGTATTTCGGTAGCAATGGCGATGGGGCCACGTACCGCCCTTTTGGTCGCCCCGGATGGAATGGACGGCGTGTGTCTGGACCATAGACTTCTTTTTTACGCGTTGGATTATGGATGTGGTCTCCCCTCGCCAAATCGGTCCGGGGTGACGGCAGAGGCGGTACGTGACCCCCATAGACCCACCATGCAAAACTCCTCTCTTCGCCGTGCGAGTGGGC
Organism: Lymantria monacha; assembly: GCA_905163515.2. Taxonomy (NCBI): domain Eukaryota; kingdom Metazoa; phylum Arthropoda; class Insecta; order Lepidoptera; family Erebidae; genus Lymantria; species Lymantria monacha. Next base: position 32,623,052 of record LR991090.1, on the reverse strand, counting down.
CACCGGTACCCGATCTTTGTCTTCGGTAGCCGTCCGGACCATAGCTTGTCAAAAATATTTTTTGTCTGTTGATTACACATCGACATTTAAAAAGAGACAATCGACTAATTTCGGTTTCGTAGAGCATTGTCCTTGTCGCACAAGTGTGTCGCATCGCATGAAGCAAAGACGCTCCGGTATCTATTTGGAACTGTTAAAACAATTATGAATTTTGGTATTATTATAAATAAAATATACATTTGCACAAGCTTGAGTTTATTTCATCATCAGCATCATCTCAGCCCACACATGTTCCACCGTTGGCTCGGGCTTCCTCCATAATGTGAGGGAAATTGACCTGTATATACCGCACTGGTCAGACTTGCTGGTATGAGGTTTTATTTAGAGTTTTCCTTTTCTTATACATACGCCATGTGCGTATTATATCCCTTAAACGTCTTTTACGATAACCCACGGGTAAGAGATGGGGTGATGAATTGTATTCTTACTCCGTCACCACACGGAAAGTGTTTACTTAACTGTATGTAATTACAAGAGAACGACGATTCTTATTGTTTATGGGTTAAAAATATGATCTTTCACTACCATTTGCATTTATTTGCTTACCCTGGAGTCGTAAAAACGGACTAAGGGTGGGTGTTTCATTCGTGACAATTTTATAATGCCAACTACTGTTGCCAATTATGACATTATCTACCCATGAGACGCCTATATTCATCAGTGTCTTGATGCTGAAGTCAACTACGGACAAGAATTTATTATTTAAACTGATTAACGTGTGCTTTTGGTATTGCTAATAGCAATATTTCAGCGGCATTTACCATAAGGTAGATTGTTAGCTCATTTTTTTTTATTGCTTTTGGTGGCAAATAAGCAAGTAGTATACCTGATGGTAAGTGTTACTGGCGCTCATGGACCTTAAGGAGTTTAGGGCCGCTGCTTACCAATACAATCCCCAAATCCACCCAGTTGGGCTGCCGGCTCTCGCTCACCGTACGAAGCATAATAGCACATTGCCATTCCTCTCATAAGTCGATCTTCTGCTCAGTGTGGTACTACCCCGGACGGACCGGCCCGCGGCTGTAGACAGAGAACTGTCAACAGCGTGGTCCTACCACTATTGTTTGGGATTAATTGAGATTTGTTTTTTTTTTTCAGGAGCATAAACAAGGAATTGGTGACGAGCTCGCTTCCTTCTACAGTGATATTGCTGAATTGGAGAAGACTTCAGCACCACAGACCGCCGCCAACTCACCGGAGCCGGTGGAGTTGAGAGAAAGGCAGAAGGAGAAGGACAAAGAGCGACACAAGGAACGAGACCGAGAGAAGGAGAGGGAACGGGACAGGGAAAAGGATAGAGATGGCAGAGTCAGCAAAAAGAAATCTAAAGTAAGTATAATCAGTTTGCATACTCTCCGGCTCGATTCTGTGTCATTCTTATAACACGACGTCCTACAACTTTGACCATCGTCTGCCTACCTGATGCACGTAACAGTGGCTCGTCTTACACTGCATCCAATACGTGGTCACCACTGGAGATCGGTTTCTTCCTCAGCAGAGGTAATTCCCACTCAGAAGTACATCATGTAACCGTAAAAAATTAGAATTTTGTGTTTTTACAATAGTATATCAAAATATACCATTTCCTTAATTTGTTTGAGAATCTCTAATTAAAAGTCATATTTATATCAAAATAAAAGCTAGAGAAAGAACTTGAAAAAGGGAAAAATAAAACATGGCAATTTTCCAGTTAACGAAAACGCTAATACAAATTAATTTCACTCAAAATTTCTACATAGATATACTAGCTTGGAGTGAGAAATCTCATCATCATCATCATCTCAACTCATATATGTCCCACTGCTAGAATTGGGTACCGTATATTTAGGATTGTGAAGAGTACAAATTCGATGTTTTTCGATTTCATGATCTATGAGTGAGAATTACCCCCCAATTGTCGGTTCGTCGAGCAATGTGGCATGATCATGTTTTATTCTTTATGGTGGCAAATGTGCAAGCAGCAACCTGGTGGTAAGTGCTACTGCTGTCCATGGACCTTTGCAATACCAAGCTAGGCAGCTGCCTACCTATACAAACCTCAAACCCATATAGTTGGGCTTCCGGCTGTCTCGTTCACCGAACGAAGCGCAATAGAACATTGACATTACTCAGACGTCGATCTTCTGCCCAGTGTGATACTACTTCCGACGGACCGGCCCGTGGCTGTAGACAGAGAACTGTCAACAGCATGGTCCTACCACTTATATTCATTGCCACTTCAACATACTCCTATGTCGGTTAATCTTGTTCTTCTACGGATTTCCGTATTACGGATCCCATCACCCTAGTCCTTTCCATGACATGATAAGTGTTTTGAACCTATTTATGAGGTCTTATTTTTAGTAAAAATACAATTCACCAGCTCCTATTTTAGCCATGGGTAATCGTCAGAGACTACTAAGGGATATAAAATGCATATAATATCTATGCAAGAGAAGGAAAACTCGAAACAAAACCCTATAGTAACACGTCTGATCAGCGTGGTATATTAGGTTCATTTCCCTCCCATTATGGAGCCTCGAGCCCACCAGTGCGAAATATATAAGCTGAGATGATGAAGTACCTATTAAATATATATTTATTTGTCTTTTTTCAGGTGAAAATTTCTTCATCGATTGGATTAAAACATAAATCGGTGTCGAGTTTAGTCGCTAAATGGCAACAAGTCGCTGAAGAGATTAGTTCCGATTGATAAAATATACTATTTATAATAAGAATAAATTACATTGAATTTAAACGTTGGCTCTTAAAATATCAGATGCAAATAAAGTATCATCGCATTAGAGATTATTGTAATAACATAAGCTATATGAAAAAGCATATGTGATTAAAATATATATTATCTTTGTTTCACCATTCACCTACTCTTATCCCAATTGCTTGGGATCGATACAATATGTACTCTTCTTTCATAGTACATATTGTAGAAGTTATTGGCAATAGTTTTATGACCGGCCGCCTGCCTGACGTCAACTCTCCTTGGGAATGTAATTGTTGACCAAACGGCATTAGATGGAGTTGACCCAGGTCAATATAAGGCTCTTAGTCGTCTTTTACGACACCCACGAGCAAAGCAAGGGTTGGTAGTATTCGAAGCCGCTACCACACAGTACTATATATTATCTTTGTTTTTTATATGTTATTTTATATATTATCTTTGTTTATTTATTTGAAATAAATAACTTAGTAACAGGTTAAAAATACCAATATTTCATTGTAATAGTTTCAAAAATTGGCTGAAATACCGCCAGTGGAAGGGATCCCAATAGTCTACTGAAAAACTGCTATCGCGAAACCGACTGCTAAGCACATTATTGTTAAATGAACGTAGCTATTCCAATAAATGGATATACGAACGATAAAGTAAATTACTTCTAGACTATAATAACTGTATTTATCATTCAATGGTAGCAAGTTATCGCTTGTCTAATATGCGATCAACTATATAATACTTGTACCGCTGCAACTAATAGTCCAATACCATCACAGCACTACATACATTTTAGGGAGCTCCAAGATGTATTACTAGAAATTGCTACTACCAACACAAGAAAAAAATTAAGATATTTTTTTTCTATAACTTTTGTCCTCTGTAAGTTTTTAACCTATCAAAAAATAGCAAACGTTAGGTTAATCTATACGTTAAAAAAGAAATAAGTGCGTGTACTTATGTACGCGTGTGAGAAGTTATACTTCTTTGACATCATTAGGAAATAGTTTTTAATTACATACAAATAATAGGTTTTATTTCTATTTTGTTGGTAACTTTTTTTCCAAGACTTAATGAGCGGTTTTGCGGCCAACTTCAACCTTTTTTTTCTTACTTTTGTGTTACAGTGATGCGCGCGCATCTCAAAATTTCTATCTCATTTTTTCATAACCCGCCTAGAGAAGTATAACTTCAGGAAGCACAATTATGTTTTATTTTTATTATAGGTCTCAGGAGAGTCTTGGAGTAAACGGCTTTTTAGTAATAAAGTAATACTGTCTTATTTTTTCAAGAAATTATTATTTTTCTTTGTTAACGTGGATTATTTTCTTTGACGGTGATATTTGCTCAACTTTCTTTAATAATGAAATCTCTGATGTTAACTATTTTCACTGATTTTATCGCCCTTGTATTTTATTTACTTACCTCAAGTTTCGAAAAAGTGATTCACTTTCAATAAGTCATCATTATTACAGAGAATTTATTATCTGTCTAAATGAGCATTATCAATCAAATAGAGCCACATTTTTGATATAAATGACAACAACAAAGCAATATTTTTTTGCCAGATACCTATTTCTCATTGTGGTCATTTGCCGATACATAAATAAATTGTTATAATATATTAATTACCATAAATTTAATTTATTATAACTAACACAAAATAGAATTTAAGTGTACCATTGTGTGGTAATAATTTAAAACTGTGATCCACACTTTTTTATGTTTGTCGCGCTTTTATACAATCAGTTTTAAATTCACGCTTGCCCTCAGGCAAGCCTCTTGGAGAAGAGTGAGACCTACACTCTCATAATTTTATGTAAGGGGACATTCATTAATTACGTGAGGCATTTTTGAGGATTTTGACGTGTTTCATTTTGTGAGATTTTTCCAAACTTAAAGTTAAATGAAAGTAAAAAGCCTTTATACCCAATAAAGTTTTTTACTTTATTTTATTTAACTTAACTTTCACGCAGTTTTAGACCGTTTTCTGCTAAAAAATTACCTGATATTTGCCAAGACCCTCTTCTCTTCCCCAAGTGAGATTCGGCTCGACCCCCACGTAATTAATGGACACCCCCTAAATAAATGTATATTAAACATCACCTATTCTTTTAAAAGTGATTGTTGAATAATTGAAATGTTTCCTGTAATACAAATGTTTCGCTTCTATCTATATGTATGTCTTTACGACATACCCAGTTTTGTTTCTTATTAATATAGAATTGTGTTTCTTTATTCTTAGCCATCAAACTGGAAGATTGATGTTTATTTCTGGAAAGATATTCAGAATGAAACTAGAAATATGTTTAAAGATATATTTATATAGATTACAGAGTTGTTATAGCAGGAAGCGAGAAACAACCAACAACATATAGTACAGAGGTTTAAATATATCACTGATGAATATTGGTTAAGTATTATGAGATTCTTTTTCAACCACAAATACTTGATTTGCGTATAACCAAACTGATGGTTTTTCGTATCATGGAATTGAATATTTCATTAGGATTCAGGTCTGTATAAAAAGATTTATATTATTTTTAAATAACTCTTATTCCATAGTTATTTGTATAGTAAATAATAAAAGGTTGTAATTTACTTGTAAATAAAAAAAGTGATAACAATTACATGTTTTATTCATTTCAGAACATGTTTCCTTTTTACCGTAATTGTAACCTAAATCGTTGTTAATAATCCATCACGACACAAATTATCAAATTCGGGCTAGCCGTTTAGGAGGACTTCAATCACATACAAACAGAAATACAGAAGAATTATGTATAAAAGATATTTATATATCCTTTTTTTACAGATTTATTCATAAAATGGATATGATATACGTTCCACTACTAGGCTCAAGCGTCGTCCATAGCCGGAAGGTCATTTACCTAATATAACCACGCTGTTCCGATGGATGGATATTTTTTTTTTCCTCAAGATGGACCATGGATGTGGTCGCGCCCCGACAAAACGTCCGGGGCGACAGAAGAGGCGGCACGCAACCCCATGGGCCGTCCCTGCAAGCTCCTCTCTTCGCCGTGCGAGCGGGCCACCGGTACCCGATCTTTCGACCCCGACTTCGGTGGCCCCGATGGATGGATATAGGATTTTATTTCGAGTTTTCCTCCTTTTGCAATAATTTTATTTTGTTTACATATCCACACTAACCTGTTCAAGAGGGAGGGGTTTATCCAGGAAAAAACTATGCTTGAAAAAAATTGAACCTTTTCTATACTACGAGTGGTCACGTATGGGTTAGCGCGGTGCTGCTAATCAGAGATTAATCTGATTGAAAGTAATCATGATTACATCTAATTTGGATTACATTTAATCAAGATTACTGTGTAATCATTAATCGTGATTAAAGTAATCAAGATTATATGATTATTTGTATTCATGATTTATGTAGTCGCGTGGTGATTAGTTCACCTCTCCAGCGATCCCCGCTGGCACGCATCTATCGGGCGACGCGTGACGCTTGTACAAAATAATAGCCATACTTTTAAAATAGGTAAAAATGTAATAACTTTACAAATAAAATATTCCATCAATCAATTTGACTGCACAGATGGCGTAGTGGTTAAGATAGCGACCTTCCATGCCAGTGCCGTGGGTTCGATTCCCATGCATTACTTTGTGCGATCCAAAAAGTGTTGTTCTGAGTCTGGGTGTAATTTGTCTGCGTTAATTGCATGTTTGTAAAGTCCCCCGCAATACAAGGTTTATTTCCTTAGGATTATTTGCAGGGTCTTTAAAAAAAAAATCTAATACCTTTAGAGTTTGGCAGTCACAAAGATACAGATAACCTAAAATTCGTTTCGCTTCATGTAAAATATATTCGTGTTTTAATACCTACGGGTATGTATTTATTAGTGGCATAAACTACTACTAAAATATTGCAAAAAATGTAATCCAGATTATTAAAGATAAATAGTCATTAATCTCTTGTATGATTACTTTAGTTAATCTCTAATCATGATTGAAGATTACACAATGTAATCATAATCATTACATGTTCTGATTGTAGTTTGCCCAACACTGCATTTACCTAGTAGTCTTACATAGCTACATCCTTTGTCGATGATCGTCTAGGTTCGATGCGCAACGCCACCGAAGACAAAGATCGGGTTCTGGAGGTCCATTCGCACGGCGTGGAGAGGTGGGGTTTGACCAGACCTTAGCACGCCGCAAAAAAAAGGTGTATATATAGGCAAAAATTCTTTATGTAATCAAACAAATAATTAGTCATTCTGTGTAGTTTATGATCATTCATTATATATTTTAAAACCTCATCTAGTGACAGGTTCAGAATAGATTCTCTTTGAAGTCATAATACCGGCTGAGGGATCATCAGAAATTACGGCAGTACTCCTAGGAAGCTTATAACGCTATTATAATCTGCCTTTACTTATTTTTATTATTTGACTGCACAAGTGCACAGATGGCGCAGTGATTAAGATACCTCCCATGCCAGTGCAGTGGCTTCAATTCCTGCATAGGACAATATTTTGTGCGATTCACAGTGTTGTCCTGAGTCTGAGTGTAATATATCTGCGTTAATTATGTTTGTAAAGTCGCACTCAATACAAGGTTTAATTAATTAGTGCAGGGTAGTGTCTTTTTATAAAAAAATCCTTTAAGCTTGGCAATTATGGAATGGTCTTATCGTTTTCATTTTATGGAACAAGATATGGTTGGCCCATACACCGCCCCATCCGTTCGTGGCTATAAAAGGAACGGCGAATTGACGCATTACCTGTATCAAGTACTACCGGTATCGAGTAAAGAGCATACTATCATCGGGTTGAGAGCCCTCAGCGCTAACCATAGCTCACATAGTCCGCCTAACGGCTAACGTTGACGACCTTGCCGCTGTGAGCGGCAGCTAAGCGCGGTCGCGGCGAGCGGTAAGATCAAAAGTATAGAAATATTTGAAGCATGCCCTGAGACGCCGCTCAAAGCGAAATCGCGCGCGGTTTTTTTGGTGGTGAGCGGCAGGAACAAAACTACAAGTGAATGAGTGCGACGTCACGAAACAGAGCGGCGCGGACAGCGGTATAGGAGGTACGTACAGTCAGTCAGCGGTGTAGATATAAACAAAAAAATTTAGACGATTTTGTGGCGGTAATGGATACCGAGGCATTATATACTTATATGTGCTGCAGAATATAATCAAAAGTTTACACACTCATTCTTGTCTACTCATAAAACTTATCTGACATTTTCTGTAATCTTCGTATAGTCACGAAATTCGCAATTTAAATACCGATATTTATTTAGTTCGTGCACTCTTTCTCTCATATTAAGAATATCTTGTTTTAAAATTGTACTGCTTTCTAATCAAAGAAGGGATAATTTTGATAACGCCATGATTTTGAACATGCTTTGACTAAAAAAAAAACTACTTTTACGGATTCTATCGCGTTTGAATTTGATTTTTAATTTCACGACGTTTCGAACACTTTACAGTGATCATGGTCACGGGAGGACTATGTGACCATGATCACTGTAAAGTGTTCGAAGCGTCGGGAAACTAAAAATCAAATACAAACGCGATAGAATCCGTAAAAGTAGTTTTATTTCAAATGTGTAATACTCGCGTAAACATTAGAAGTCATTGCGCTTTGACTAACTAAATAGGTACGTCCACCTAGGCCGCTGTGACTAACCGCTACTGAAGGTACGTGGCGTGCAAAACGCACCGCTTGCCGACGCCGCCCGGCACGCCGCGCCGCGCTTAGCAAAGACCAAAGGTCGTGGACACATGTATACGGTGCGGCGCCGGCTACCGTGTAACGGCACGGCGATGCGATGCACCGCACCGGCACATGACAGTAACCATCGTTTCCAATACTCTTTCTGTCTTAACATGGACCGCGAAAGACGTATTATTCTGCTCCTGTTGCTAATACGACGAATGAAGAAAAAACAGCATCACAAAAAAATATTGGGTGAATCCATACCTTTCTATAATGAACCACGATGGAGGTCATTTTAAGAGGGAATATGAAACGCTGAAAATATGTGGTAATGACAAATTTTACGAACATTTTAGAATGTCTATATCAAATTTTGAAGAACTGCTAACCAAGATAGCACCTCGTATACAAAAGCAATACGTGTTCAGGAAACCTGTTGAGCCTATGGAAATGCTAGGTTTAACTATAAAGTAAGAAATAAAATAATTTTATGTTGTCATTTGATTTTGATTTGATTTGATTAATTCACGAAAAATCATATTCGCATTCCAGAGTATCTGTGTTATTGGATATAATTTCTTCCAAAGACGAGACTGGTGATGTTTGGCGACGATTTACACTTGAACCAAAACTATACGAATTACTATTGCATAGTCGACTTCCCGTACCAGCGACAAAAACCTTTACCAGGGCTTAAAAAATCCGTTCCCTATGTTTTTATCGCGGATGAAGACCTACCGTTGCTTAACAATCTAATACGTCCATACCCAGGCAAGCATCTGAGTGTAGAACAAAGGGTTTTCAACTATCGTTTGAGTCGAGCAAGAAGATATGTCGAGTGTGCTTTTGGTATATTTACAAATAAGAAGCGTGTATTTCATCGGCCTTTAAATGTTCAATATAATTTTGCGACCGACATTATCAAAGCATGCTGTGTTTTACACAACTTTGTTGTAAGTCGAGATGGCTTCAAAAAGTCAGAAGAGTTATATATTGACGACTGACTTTTAAATCTTCCACAAACAACAGATGACGTTTCTTTAACAAATCCAGTCAATATAAGAGACGAATTTTGTAAATATTTTAATAGTGATGTCGGTGCGCTTAGTTGGCAACTAAGCAAAATATAACTAAAGTTCTGTCATAGACTAGATAATCTACTGCCAAAGCATTGGTGACAATTGACATTTCAATCAGAAGATAGAAATACACCTGACTTTTGACGGGAATTTGAAAACGTCATGTGGTGCTCTTGTATTATATTCGATATCTTAGTGTTTTAACGTGTTATATTAGATAATTTTGATGGCATTTTATGTAATGTGATTTGCGGCAATACTGGGATGTAGTGAATATCATATAAAAGTGCTTTACAACGTTTTCGTTTTCCATCAAAATTCCCACAAGATACCATTAACAGTGTGGCCATTGCACTGTTAATAGTGACAATTTGACTTAGACAACGACTGACTTGAAAGACTAAAAACGTGAAAATATTTATAACTTGACACTGGCACCAATAGCTCGTATATGTAGCTGATTGCCAATACATAAGAAGTAGTAGTAGTAGAAATACACCTGCCATGGACTTTTGACGGAAATTTGAAAACGTCATGTGGTGCTCTTGTATTATATTCGATATCTTAGTGTTTTAACGTGTTATATTAGATAATTTTGATGGCATTTTATGTAATGTGATGTACGGAAATACTGGGATGTAGTGAATATCATATAAAAGTGCTTTACAACGTTTTCGTTTTCCATCAAAATTCCCACAAGATACCATTAACAGTGTGGCCATTGCACTGTTAATGGTGACAATTTGACTTAGACAACGACTGACTTGAAGGACTAAAAACGTGAAAATATTTATAACTTGACATTGGCACCAATAGCTCGTATATGTAGCTGATTGCCAATACATAAGAAGAAGAAGAAGAAGTACACCTGCCATTATGACGTCAGGTTGGCGGCTCCCTTTTTTTATTTTCTCTATATTTATTGGTATAGTTAGATATAGTGTGCTTTCCATTTAATACAAAAAGTGACGCAGTGTAACGCAGTGTTCGATAAAGCGCTTTCCATCAACGACACTGTTGAACACAGCCGTACACTGTTCTTTCTCTTCTCTACTTTCATAGAGTACTTTAAATATATAGGTACTACTTTGCTTGAATTAAGTATCATTACTTAACCTCGCAATTTATTTACGGCATATTCTAGTAGTATTATTTGAGATTATTAAATTGAGCTTGTCTCTTAATGCTAATTAAAATTTAATAAAAATGTTCAAATGTAAATATTGCATTATTGAAGTGAGCCCTGATAATGTGGTTATGTTTATAAATTATTGAGCCAAGACTTTGTCAAGGAACTTGCATTTAGGTATACAACGCCCATAATTTTGCGATAGTACGCCATGCTGCAGCCCGGCGCCGCGCCTTTTTCCGGTGGCAGTGCCGTGTCGTTACACGGTAAACGGTGCCGCACCGTAGACATGTGTCCGGTCCCTAACAGCTAAACACAAAAAAAATATGCGTGTGTACAAAGTACACATATCAAAAGTGAAATTTTGGCAAACTATTTTTTAAATCAATTTTACATACATCAACCAATAGCGTGTACTCTCTCTCTCTCTCTCTAGTGGGGGTCAGATAGTGGGGATGCTACGAAGAGTCCCACAAAGAGGAGACCGAGAACGTCTTATGTGTTCTATCTCATTCTCTCGCCGGCTGAATCCTATACATTTATGTGTTTGTGTCTCTATGGACTTATTTTTTCGTTTCATCGAGTTTGAAATCACAACGATTCTAAAGAAGTTTCACTTCAAAAAAGCCAGTTAAGATGTTACATTTGTCATACTCACTGGAAAGTACGAGACGAATACTCGGGCATTCTTAAACTGTCACCATACGAGAATTTGATATGTTTTATTGCTTAAGGTGGCAGCACTTACGGACACTTACTCGGACGATCCCACTCTAGAGACGTTTGTGATGAGCTGTAGATGATTGATTGATGATGATAATAAAGTAGCCTAAAATCATCATCGTTCATCTTTCTCTTAATCTAATTACCTACTTGTGGCCATACCAATATGAATTTTCTTTCATTGTAAATAATACAAATGCTTAGATAATGTTTTTTTGTTCGGATGCGAGACCCGGCCCGTGAATGCCTTTGAATGGATCAGAGATATGCTATACAGTTGTCGACCTTTTATGTATAAGATGGGTAATTAATTTTTTCATGACTCTTCGGGGTTTTTGTTATCTTCATTTGTCGTTGTATTTCTAGCTTAACTCTATTTCTTATTTCTATTAGGCATATTTGTTTTTGTTATATCTTAATTTGATCTATGCATACAGGTTTTCGTTTATATTCTTTGGATTCGCAGGTCGGTCTGTGGTCGGGCATTTTATAAATATCTCTTTTTGCGCCTACTTATTTCTCATGATTGCAAGTTTTGATACATTTTTGCAGTAATCTAACATTTATTTCGCTTGTGCTTGTTTGTCATGATTTTTGCTTTGTTGTTTACGTTAATGAAACGTTAAAGAGAAATGAAAGAAATTGTCAGAAAAAAGAAAGAGCATCAGAAAGACGAGTACGATAGAAGATTATCGCAGGATTACCAATCTAATTTAAAGATTTTCTGGAATTCCATAAGATCAGCTCGAGGTAAAGTTCAAAGTACAGAGCTTGCCTCGATCAGGGATAAGTATGAAAGGATAGTGAATAGAGAAGAATGTGTACTAGAGAGATGGAAGGAGTATTTTGAAAGCTTATTTGAAAGAGAAGAGCCACAAGATCTATCATTTGAGAGTGAAAGAGATCTTGAGGATGGAGAATGTGTTAATATCAGGCACAGACAAAAGAGGCCCAAAAGAAGACGAAGAAGCAAAGGAAGCGACTGAACTGGGGGACAAACAAGGCTTCCTCAATGGAAAGGAAGCGTTTGGCGGAGCGGAAGACGAAGGAGGCCGCTGCCGCCAAACTGGAGGAAGACGGCGGCAGATCCACTGCAGAGCCGTCAACGGATGAGGACGACAGTTCTGTCGCAGAGCCGTCCAGAGATGAGGGCAGTGGATGTCGATGTGATGGACGAGGGCGGTAGTTCCGCAGAGCCGTCCAAGGAGGTCAGCGGGTCGGCTGAGGAAGTCGCCGCCGCTAGGTCTTCACCGCGTCCTGCGGCGGCGGCCCTGACGGTAAGGGCGGAGGCCCTCCCCTCGAAGGTTCGGAAGCGCCCTCTGAACAAGGAGGGCAGCTCAGGCGCCGATTTCGAGGAGAGCATGGTGATCATGCCTCCTCCCAAAGTGCTGGCGTCACGCAGAGGGCGAGGGGCCGCGACGACGGGCAGGACGACCTACTCCCCGGCCGGCGGAGTGCGTGGAGGGGCGAAGGCTAGCAGACGGGCCGAAAACGAGCCGGCCGCCGCGAGGGTGCTGGGGGTGTGGTCCGGCATCCCTCCCACCAAAGTGGCGGCCGCTGCTGCCCGCGCGAGCGGTAACGCCCCAAATATGGAGGCCCTGCAGGCCGAAAACGCCCGCCTTGGTGGCGAGGTGTCAGGCCTGCGGGCCCAGAATCGGTGCCTAGAGGTGGAGCTGGCCACGGTAAGGAGAGCCAACCGGTGCATGTTGGTCGGGCAAACCCCTCTAGGTCCCAGGGGGGTGTCCTGGCCAATAGGCATGCCGCCTCTGTCACACGGGTGCGCCGTACATGGCCATTGAGCGGATCACCCCCGCATACAGCTGTCGGCCCTTAAAACTGGTTCCGCCCACATTCGGCATGAGCCGCGATAGAGCGGACGCCCCGCCGACCAGCCGGGGAGCAATCCTGCGGAAATGCTCCCGGAACCACCAACGCCCGTCGAGCACCAGACCCAAATACTTCATATGCGCCTGGATACTGATGTGGATTGAGTTGACGACTAACGAGGCGCCGATAGGCAGCCTTACGCGAGGTCCATGGAAAAGAAGGGCCTCCGTCTTATTTAGGGCCGCTGGCGGGCGATCGGGCCGCGCCAGGACCTGGAGCGGCCGTGGTCGAAAGGCCGCTCCGCCCCTTTGGGGCCGAAGCCGGAGGTCTGCACGCCCCAGACCCCATGCGGTGTTTGGCAGGCTTATTGCCCGCTGCACACGCGGGGCAGTGGGGCGGGGCGGCGCAAGATGCCGCCATGTGCCCAGTCTGACCGCAGCGGAAGCAGAGTCCGCCGCAGTCAAAGCAATTGGTGCATGTTGGTCGGGTTTGCCCGACCAACTAAGGGGGCGGCGCAGGCGCGAATATCTGCGCCTGATGCCGCCCTAACCGAGGCTTCGGGTGATCGGACCGGGGAATCGTCCGGTCACCCGACGTGAGGCCACCGCGTGAGGGCAACAGACCGAGTGTCGAAGCTGCTCCCGACAGCTGTCACCGTCGGGGCGTCGACACGAGAGGAACCCGTAAGGGTAAACCGCCGGGCGGGCCACCGAAGACAAAGATCAGGTACCGGTGGCCCGCTCGCACGGCGAAGAGAGGTGTTTGCAGGGTGGGTCCACGGGGTTGCGCGCCGCCTCTTTTGTCGCCCTGGATCGATTTGTCGGGGTGCGACCACATCCATGGTCCACCTTTTTTTTTTTTTTTGCGGAATAAAGAAAAAAAACGCCAATGTAAAGTTTATTCACATTTTACAACACCCGCGAGCAATGTAAGGGTTGGTAGTATTCGAAACCTTCAGAAGAAGGGTTGATAGTGTTACCACACAGCAATGGAGTAAGTAGTAGTAGTAAATTTTAAGATATTCTCTAATGTGTAATAATATCTGTGATAAAATCCTACTGCCTACTAATATTATAAATGTGAAAGTTTGTGAAGATGTTTGAACTCTTGTTACTCAATTACGTGTAAACCTTTGAACAGATTTGAATGATAATTGGCATGCAGATGGACCATTTTTTAGATTTAACACAACACAATTTTTATCTTAGTAATATGTTCCCTTAGGATAGTATTTTAACTTAGGACTGATTGATTGAAGGCGACGTGCCACGGGTGGATTACCGGTGTGCGTGCTTACGCCCCTCTGTCGTCCCGGACGGAGTGGTGCGAGGAGTGCGCCGACCCCAAAAAAAAGGATAGTATTTTTTGAAGTGAAAACTTCTTTAGGCGCATCGCACACAAATTTTTTTGTGGGTAGTAAGTTAGGCTGATCCGTCATGCTCTGAGGTGAAACGTTCGATCGGGTAAACTCGAGACCGCCGAGTGTACCCGAGTGAGAAAGATACAGTCAGCTGCTCTTCGCAGTTGTATCGCTGTATTTCGTATGATCAATTCTTACGTCTTAATTGTCTTTATTAAATTAATAGTTATAATTGATACGTAATGATAACTATTATTATTTTAACAAGTATCTGTTTTACATTGTGAGCTTAGTGTGTGTATTTAACGGTTTGGTAATATTGAAAAATAATACATTTTGGCAAAGTAATATATATTGAACAAAAATTATAAACAATAACTGTTACACAAATCATAATTATTGTTATTGATATAGGGATAAATAAAGGGATTCGATCGTTTATATTATATGCGTATATACATGTATGTGTAATATAATTAAAACTAAACCTAACTTTTATTTTCTGTGAACTTTTACTTTGCCATATTTTCTTATTTTAGTTATCACAAACTGATTGTATCATTTGTAGAATACGATAACGAAAATAAATAATTTGATTTATATAGAATTTAATAAATATTTAATTTCTGACTTGTTTCTCATTCAATCTACGAACACGATCCCTAATAATACTACATAATACATAATATTATTTACTATACTACATATATATATATATATATATATATATATATATATATATATATATATATATATATATATATATATATATATATAAAAATTGATTGGGATTGGCCAATGAAGTTTTCACTTCTGCCGTGCGGTCTTAAACGCACAGTCCTTTGTGTTTTTTTAACTTTGCAAGGTTACTTTTTACTTTTTGTAGAAGTTAGTAAAAATGAGTTAAAGAAAAATAATGATTTTTGATATTTACGCGAGTATTACACATTTAAAATAAAACTAGTTTTACGCATTTAAAAATCCAATACAAACGCAATAACAGTTTCAATCAACAGCAAAAATATAACGATGGTTTACTGGTAGATCAGAAAATACGGTGGCTTTATGACTTCAGACGAAAATGGACGCATTCACAGTATCAATTCTCCATAAAGTGCACAATATATAAAATAACAAGCTACCCTTTTAAATAAAATGTGGGTTAACTACCATTTTATAGTTTCGCGTGCATAAAGTATGCATAAACGTGAAATTGATTGTGTACTCTAGTAGTTACCTCGTGATCGGGTGACCCTTTTGGGATCTGGAGGCTTAACTATCAAGAAATGAACTTTAGAATAAAGTAAAGCTACAAGTAAAATGTGCTTTAAACATTCAGATTATATCATTGTAATAAAAAATGTAAATAAAATATTAAATTGTCCATGTGATGATGGAGTAAGAATGCAATTACCATATCTTATTTTGCACATGGGCGTCGTAGAAGATAGCTAAGGAATATTCCATTATTTTATTTAGCATATTATATGATATGCTTACAATATATGTGCAAGAGAAAGAAAATTTCTATTTAAACTCTATACCAACTCTTCTGACTAGCAAGGTACAATAGTAGGCTCGAGCTCTTACCCAAAGTACGTGAACCATTTGTAACCCTCTTGACCGACCCTTCTCCTTTCGGTGACCCAATTTTGTTCCAGCGTATTATTTTTGAAGGCCGTCTCCCCGTCTCATAAACAGTTCACGTTCTATAAGTAAGTTCCCTTACTATCCCATTACCATAAGGGAAATTAATAAATACTTTGATTTGGTTTATACAACATGAGTTAAGAATGGGCTTATGGCTTAGCAAGTCGTAAGATTATCTAATATCAAATCAATACTCATTTCGTATATAATTCAATCTTCTATTTACAGTATTCTTATTGCCGCATCCAATAAAATCCACAATGATCCACATGCTACGTACTAAACACAGAGCAATAAAATGAAGTCGTAACACGTTTTATTATCTGTAGCAGTTATATTTTTGTTTTTTAAACGTCTACCTAAACCTGAAATATCTTGATAGTGTAATGGTTAAGCCGTGCCAAGTAGGTTTGACAGGACTATTGTCCTGTGTGGGAAAATTTATGCTATCTATGATTGTTATTAGTCTGCATGTGATTTTTGTCCAATAATAGCAGGTTCATAAAGTAGCATAAAGTTTATATCCTTAGTGTCTGCTGTTCTTCTTTGAAAGTTAAAAAAAAATCATTGAAAAACAATGTATTTAAAATCGCGTGATCTTTAAGGTCAATTTTTATTCTCATGTAAGCTTCAATACATTCCACTGTAGAAAAGAGGATTCCTTCACATGAGGCAATGTGTATACATTAGGCTAAACTAGGTTGTTGTATGCTTACCTCTTTTATTTCTTAAAAAAAAAACTATAACGATATGATAGAATAAGAATCATCACATCATCACAGTCCATAAACGTCCCACCGTTGGGCTCGGGCCTCTTCCCTAATGGGAGGGAAATTAAACTACTATACCGCGCTGGTCAGACGTGTTGGTATAGGGTTTTGTTTCGAGTTATCCTTCTCTTGCATAGATGTTATATGCGTTTTATATCCGTTAGTCGTCTCGTACGATCACCCACGGGCAAGATTAGTATTCTTACTCCGTCACCACACGGAAATAAGAAATAAGAATATAATTTACTATTCCTTCCTTTCCCGTGGATTTCGGCAAGAATAACATTACTAAGAAAGAAAACTTCATATAAAATCCTATACCAACAGCTGTCCAGCTTCCACAGTTCAACTTTTCTACGATTTTAATGCGATTTTTATGGAAAGAGAAGAAAATGTCATAAAAATACAATGTTAAACCACTTCTTCACACATCCTTTCTTCAAAAACCGGTCGAAAAGAGTAAGGCAAATCTGATCAAGTATTTTTTTAAAGAGTGGATAAAAAGGACGAAATAATACATTATGCTATATTTTCTAGACAATATGGATTAAAAGGGTAATTTCTCTTTCATTATGGAGCTCTTGTAGTGATCCTACTAATCGTCCGTACATATTTTAGTCGCTTGAATTTTGGTAATTATTATATGCGAATTGCAGGATTTTTAATTTCGTAGTTGGTATTTTAATTTTTGCATTTTGTTATTATGAAATTATTTTGTATATAAATTTTATACAAGAAAAATAATTAAAAACAAGCTCGTTGGATTTCTCACTAGATTTTATGTGATATACCTAGTGCTTTAAGAGCAACCTTTCATGCCCGAACTGACCTGCGTAGATACACCATCTAGGCAGGTCAGTTCTTCGTGCGATCCACAAAAAGTGCTCGTGGTCATAAAAGACGACTTAGAACTTTGCATCGACCTATGCCAACTCCTTTTGCCAGCTTTGCATCAACAATTATATTCCAAAAGGTGGACGTGAGGCAGGCGACCGGTGATGAAAATATTGCCAAAACTATAGCAATATGTACGAGGGAAAAATCTAAACATTGCGTTAACTTCAAATTATTGGAATAACAGCAGGGTGACGATGAATAGTGCTGGATTTTTTAAATATAAATCAAATAAAAAGGAAACGAAACTGACGACTTTTTACATAATTTTGTGTATTCTGGAGCATTATAGTGTCCCAAACTATTTTACAGAGTGTATCCACGTATAAATTAACGCAGTGTAAGCAATGCCCCAGACAGTATACAAACACTTTGCATGTTAATGATATAAACATCTAACACTAAATAATTTTTAAGGTACGGTTCGAAAAGTGAACACAGAGACTAACATAGCTGTGGAAATCGACAATCTTCGACAGTGTTCGGCTACTACAGGACTTGTTTTTAACAATTACTTATAAATAAATATGGCGCGTAATGGAAAAATGTAACTTAGAAATAAAGATGGCGCAGACAAATGTAACAGAATAATGTTACAATATAAAATTTCTCCCATACGTCGATAAAAAAGGTTCCCTTCAATAATTGATTTGAGTACTAAACAGCAATAACTGTTTCTTATATCCTTATTATTTTTTCCATCATATTGCAAAACTTTTGTCAAAATTTTAGCAATATGTATGGTGTGATAAGAGATAATTGCTGTGTAGTTGATTTATAAGTAATTGTTAAAAAATATGATAAATTAGCTATGCTGTGTGGTAGCAGCTACGTATACTACCAAGTACCAACCTTTACTTTACTCGTGAAGACACGTGTCGTAGATGAATGTCGTAAAGACAATAATTAACAGCTTTATATCGACCTAGGCCAGTTCCACCTGATGGCGTGTGGTCAACAATTACATTACCAAGAAGGGTTGGCGTTAAGCAGACGGCCGGTCATAAAACTATTGCCAATAAATTTTGCAATAAATATGTTTACATATTGCCCCCAAGCAATTGAGATAAGAATGAATGTTGCAGGAGAACGAATGTTTATGAATAGGTTATTCATTGTTGAGATCAGGCAAACAGCCGGTCCTAAAACTATTGCCAAAAACTATTAACAGTATTTACTGATGGAACAAAAGTACATATCGTCGGGTAAAGTTGTCATAGCCATCTGAGGCTAACAACTAAATGACACAAAAATAAAACGTACATATCGTGTATGACAATAGATATAAGCTTTCTCACAAAGATGGAAAATACTACCTTAATCAACGCGTTTTCATCCGCAACTTTTTATTTCATACGAAGTCAGATTCATTGGATTTAAACTCGGTCTGTAATTTTCAACCAGTAGTCGCTTTTGGAATCATACCTTAATACTTAGAGTCTAGGAGGCATTTTGTTAATATTGTACTAACTACTGCTAGAACTTACTCTATAGGATTTTCTGAATAATAATATTTATTCTGTAGTTATTTTAGCTCGCTTTAGAAGGACTAGTAATTAATTATAATAGATTAAGTTTACTGGTAGTTGGATTCCATGTCTAGTCATCTCGACTCACATGCGTCCCACTGCCCAGCTTAAGCCTCCTCCTTTTATTTCGAGTTCCCCTTTTTTTATATTGATGCTATATATTCATATTACATACTATATCGGCATTTTATGACTCCAACGGGCTAGATAGGGGGCGGTGAAAGGTATTCTTACTTTATCATTATTAGGAAATATAAAATGCGATGAAGTCATCAGATATGTAAGCGGGATCAAAGTTTACGTTGATGTACCAACGTTAAGCTGCACGCCAGGATTGAGCTGGCTTAGTTCACGTAACTGACATTCTTCGCGTAAGATCCAGGAATAGCCCGATTAGGCAAAGTTTTTTTATTGCTTATGGTGACAAACGAACAAGCAGCGCATCTGATGGTAAGTGTTACGGCCGCCTATGGACCTTTTCAACACCAAGGGTAGCCAGTAGCCAAGCCCAACTGGGTGGGTTTGGGGTTTGTATTGGTAGAAGGCGGCCTTGCTATACTCTTGATATTGCAAAGGTCCATGGGTGGCGGTGACACTTACCATCAGGTGTGCTGCTTGCTCGTTTGTCATCATAAGTAATAAAAAAATATAGTAATCTTTCTGCACACTTTACGACAGAATCTCTATAAATAACGTTATTTCACATTTGTAAAACTTTACTAAAAATCAGAAAGCATTAAGAAGCAGTCAGCTTGATCAAATCAGTCATTATTATTTTTATTCCATAAAAAGGTTTGCCACTAAAATATTACCGCAAGCACAGTTGTTCGGTAACTAATAACCTAACTTCTAAGCACTTTAGACTTATATACGGCCGGTAATAACTCGTGAATCAAAGTTAGTTTTTTTACAAAATCTTTTGTTAAGGAACGGCCATAAATCGTCTTGAATGCCGTTATGTCTTGCATTAGAGGTAATTGAGTCTGGAAGTAGTCTAGACAAACAGATGTGAACATTCTAACCACTATTCGTTCTAAGGCATACGAGTGAACTGAGATTGGCGGGATATTGAGCGAAGCGTTTAACAATTTGACAATTTGAACGCATTTTTAGTCGCTGGTCTCTACCATGTCATGATGGAGTTAGAAGACAATTCATCGCCTTCAAACTTAACTGTGGGTGTCGTAAAGGACGACTAAGGATTATGGTATACATATAACACGGATGCAAGAGAAGGAAAACTCATAATAAAATTAATATATCTACTAAACTGCCTGACCAGGAAGAAATCTTAAGTTCTTTTTTGCTAGACTTAAGCCTCTGCTTAAGTGTTATATACAGATACGCAGACATAAAGACGTATCAAACTTATAACACCCTTCTTTTTGCATCGAGAGTTAATAAAATACCACACTGTGCGCTTCATGATTGTAAGCCAACGCGATTCCAAGGTTGATTTATATTATCAGGATAATTCGTGATCAAGCGCCACTTGTGAAATCTGGTCGTAATTTTATACATTGTATTTGAATTATAGATTATATCGGAGTTTGAAGTGCAAACTGGAGCAAATTTTTACTAAACATGTTATTTTATAAATAAGCAGTAAAGAAATAATAATAGACAAAGCCCAACGTTATTTGAGGGTTTGGTTTGTTTGGCATTGGCCTAGCTGTACTATTGCTATTGAAAAATCCATGAATGGCAGTAGCACCTACCATCAGATTAGCTGCTTGCTCGATTGTTATTATAAGCAATAAAAAAGCCCTCTGAGTTTCTTACCGGATCTTTTCAGTAGCGGTTACGTTCCAATTCGACGTTAGTTTATTAGAATAATTTAAAATGTTAAAATTGACAATATGCAGGTACCATCACAGGGGTTTTAGTCCATTGAAATGTTACATTTTTTAGGCCTTACCTTGCGTTTTTTAGAGGACGCAATTTTATTTTTTTGATGTGTAGGGGGGGTCAGTGTAAAGCTAACAACAAGTTTTTGGGGTCGCCACCCTTGTCCCACGGCCGCCATCTTGCAAATAGGGTTTAAAATGGTTTTTACGATATATCTCTTAAACTATTTGTTTGACAAAAAAAATTGTTAACATTTTTTGTTGAAAATTAAATTCTCTACAACTTTGGTCCAGTAACTTTCTGTCGTAGAACTATAAATAAAAAAGTTATAAGTGAAAATGTTCGGAAATTCGAGATAAAAATTATATTTTTCGATATAACTTTATTTTTTATTATTTTACGAAAAAATGATATCAGACCATTTTTGTAGATCGTTTTTTGAGGAACAACTTTTATAAACAACAGTTTTTCATTAAGTCAATAGCTACGGTTTTACAGCGCTCCGAAGTGAGTACTATTTTTCAGTATTCTTAACTATACCTATATTATACGTGTATATTAATAATGTGTCATCAGTTATTGTTTTTTTTTATTTACTTTGTTATTATAATTTTTTTAATTATAAATTCTGCAATATTATTAAAAATTAATTATTTATAAAACCCGATTACGAAGTGAAAAATGATGTCACAAGCGGGATTCGAACCCGCACCTATTGGGATTCCGGCCCAATTGTGCTGCCACTACACCACCGTGACTAATTGTAGGACATGCAAATTCATTTTTCACTTCGTAATCGGGCTTTATAAATAATTAAGCATATTAAATGCTAAATTTCAGTAATTTAAATAACAACTTAATGAAAAAATGTTGTTTATAAAAGTTGTTCCTCAAAAAACGATCTACAAAAATGGTCTGATATCATTTTTTCGTAAAATAATAAAAAACACGTTATATCGAAAAATATAAATTTTCTCGAATTTCTGAACATTTTCACTTATAACTTTTTATTTATAGTTCTACGACAAAAAGTTACTGGATCAAAGTTGTAGAGAATCTAATTTTCAACAAAAAATGCTAACAATTTTTTTTTGTCAAACATATAGTTTAAGAGATATATTGTAAAAACCATTTCAACCCCTATTTTCAAGATGGCGACCGTGGGACAAGGGTGGCGACCCCACAAACTTGTTTTTAGCTTTCACTGACCCCCCCTACACATCAAAAAAATAAAATTGCGTCCTCTAAAAAACGCAACCCCAAATGTAAGTTTTCAATGGACTATTTACGTAATAAATGAATTTGAACTTCTCATTCCTATATTAACGATCGAGACATAACTATAAAATATATAGGTAGTTCTTTCATTCTAAATTTAACGCTAGGAGTAAACACTACATTTGCAATTATTTCTAATATTTACGCGAGTATTACACATTTTAAATAACGGATTCTATCGAGTTTGTATTGGATTAATTGCACGACGTTTAGAATACTTCAGCTATACTACAGCGTCCATGGTCACGGGAGAACTGACGCGATAGAATCCGTAAAGCTAATTTTATTTAATATATTCAAAAAAATATAACACAATATTTTTTTGAATAGTGAAATAAACTCGCTCGCAATCCGTTGTATGTTAGCTACCTTATTCATGAAATATGTCCTCGCGATATCAAGTGATAAATGGCCGCGTTCAGACTGAGAACATTTTGTATGCAAGCGAATACTTTATTGTTCTTTCTTTACAGAACAAATATCAATAATAAAAGACTGACTGACTGCTGATTGATTGACTAATGACGTATTGTACTAGGTTAGTGACCTCTCACGTCTATTAATGTGGGTTCGATTCCCTTTTAGGACAATGCTTTGTGTGATCGACAAATTATTGCTGCGAATCTGAGCATAGTTTATAATCGTTGATTGAATGTGAGTTCAAAAGTTTCTCTTAAATATCTAATACTTCGTGCGAATGTTGTCTATTAAAAAAAGAATGATAAGTATCCTTATACCACAGAAGATGTCCTGATGGTCTGCCTTTATGGTAGAGTGTGGAAGTGGACCGCTCTCGAAAACAAAGACAGGTGACCCTACTGGTCCTACTTGTAATGATAGGCTAGAAAAAAATCGATTCGGATGAAAATATTTTTTTTACAACGAATTTTAGGTTTTTTTGACATTCCATCATATTAGGACAGTGCCATGTAACGATAATTCCATAAAAAATACGTAACTTTACTTAGATGAGAAAAGACGCCATCTATTCAAAACTCACGATCATATGTTCAGGACTAGTAAGGTTATCTGTCTTTGTTTTCAGGAGCGGTCCACTTCCACCCTGTATAATTAGCAGTAAATGATTATTTATTGCATGGATGACGTAGTGGTTAAGATTCCGACTAACCATGCCAGTATCGTGGGCTCAGTTTACACACAGGACAATAATTTGTGTGATTCATAATTTGTTTTTATGAGTCTGGGTGTAATTTGTGTTCTTCAAATTATATATTTGTTAACTTAAATCCGAGTGTCATCATCATCATTATTCTCCTACTCTTATCCCAATTACTTGGGGTCGATACAATATGTACTCGTCTTTCATAGCCCATATTGTAAAAGTTATTGGCAATAGTTTACTGACCGGCCGCCTGCCAGACGTCAACCCTCCTTGTAATGTGATTGTTGACCAAATGGCATCAGATGGAGTTGGCCGAGGTCCTTATAAGCCTCTTAGTCGTCTTTTACAATATCCACAAGCAAAGTAGGTAAGGGTTGGTAGTATTCGTAGCCGCTACCACATATCTGGTTCTTAACACCGAGTGTATTTAAATAAATTCTACAGAAATCAAATCTTAAAATAATTAAAATTGATTTGCTTATTTATAAATGCACCCTTAGCAAACGAAAGAACTGGCGTAGGTACCTTATAGTATTCTATAGTCTTGTCGTAGCGCGTCTATTTTGCTCGCGATTACGGAAGAGCGGAATTTGATCCGATGACTTGTCGTATTACCGGTTATCAGCAATTGAATAGGCTATAGAGACAATTTCCTTAATTACGGTGGACTGCTTAGTGGCTTACTTTTTCGTGAACCATTTTTTGTCTCCTTTAGACAGAAGTGAGCTAATCCCCGATCCGAGCAATAGCTCTACTAGTTAACATAATGATATCTGATGTATGCGCGAGTAGGTATTGCACATTCAAAATAAAAGTATTTTTACAGATTTTATCTATCTATATTTCTATCTGTCTTTTAATTTGACGTTTCGCACAATTTACAGCGTTCGTGGTCACGGGAGGACTAAGGGTGAGGCCAAACGATCGTATTTTTTTGTGTTGTCGCGTAATTTCGATCGCAGAATTTCTATCTTGCAGAAATTCTGTTGAGCTGCCAGACGGACGCATTTTATTCAGTTGCAAATTTTGTGAAGCATATCTCGAAGACACGGAAGATAATGCCAGACAAAGAAGCTGGGTAAATCCACTTAGTAGTGAAAGACTGATGCTTGGACAGTTGCACACCTTATATGAACGTTTGTGTGCAAATCCAGATATATTTCAAATATCATTTGCCACTACATGTTTTTCAAGAATTATTACAACTCTCAAAACCTCTTATAACTAAATCCAATGAGTTGGCACATAACTCATTTCGCGTCGCCGTGTGGCACGAATTGGACTTTTGTATGAAACCGAATGCAACAGAAATTACGCGACTGACAACTCACAAAATTACGCTCGTTTGGCCTCACCCAACGTTTCTCACGTCCAACTTGTCATCGCTATTACATATATTTGTATCTATCTAGTATCTACAACTAGTGTTCAAAACGGCCGGCAATTAAAAATAAAACACGACAGAATCAGTAAAAACAATTTTATTTTAAAAGCTCTACTAGTATTTCCTAAAATAATTGCTTTGACAGTTTAAATTTTAATATACGTTTACTAATGTCGACTGATAATACGCTTGTCTAAACAATGATCAATCAAAGGTTCTAAGCCTACAGACTCGTAAATCTCTCAAATTAATTTTATTTCAATCAAAACTAATTCAAAATGACACGTTGTTAATGAAAAGGAATATTGCGAATTTTGAAATGAGAGTTAAATAAATTGTTGAATGAAAATATTACCTTGAATTTCTCAGTAAGTTTAATATTTTATTAATTTTAAAGTATTATTTTTTATTGTGTGTATTTTATTGTATAAGTGTATTTTATTGGCTGCAAATACTTTAACCTTTACATTGCTCGCGAATGTCGAAAAACACGACGCTCAACGTTTTTCGTGTGGTGACGGAGTATAATAAAATTCACCACCCCATATCTTACCTGTGGGTGATCGTACGAGACAACTAAGGGATATAAAACGCATTAATATCTATGTGAGAGAAGGTAAACTCAAAACAAAACCCTATACCAACACGTCTGACCAGCCTGATGTAGTAGGTTAAATCACCTTCTATTATGGAGGAGGCTCGAGCCCAACAGTGAGAGATATATGAGCTGAGATGATGATGAAAAGCTCAACGTTCACCTGGGCCAACTCCATCTGATGTCGTTTGGTCAACAATTACATTCCCAAGGAGAGTTGACGTCTGGCAGACGCCCGGTCTTAACAACTATTGTCAAAACTTGAAATAATGGATGATGTAATAATAATAAACATTGATTCAACTTCAAGTAATTGTGGTAAAAGCAGGCTGATGATGATGAATTATAGAGATATTTTTGTAATTATAGTAGCAGGCTATGGTCTGGATTCAAGTCTACCATGAAAATCTAGGAATCGGTATCCACGGTCCACCTAATCGCGATGGGGAGGGAACGAGATGTGTTATGGGGCCATATGCTATCCATCCGTAGCTCTGGACTGATCGGGTGAGCTGTGTCCAGAACATAGCCTGCCAAAAAAGGGCTATGGCGTAGATACATCTCGCCGATCTGTGTGGGGCGGCAGAGTGGCGTGTGACTTTATACCCCTTTTTTTTTGCGGTGGACTATGGATGCGTTTCACCACGCCAAATCGATCCGGGGTGACGAAAGAAACGGCGCGTGACCCCATAGACCCACCATGCAAACTCCTCTCTTCGCCGTGCGAGCGGGCCACTGGTACTCGATCTTTGTCTTCGGTGGCCTGATTTTATATCCTACCGTAAGGCGGAGGCCTTATTATTTCATGGGCCCCGCACCAGTCCACCCACCGACGCCTTGATCACCGTCAATTCGGTTCCCATCAGCATCCGGGCCCATATGAGGTACCTGGGCCTGGTGCTCGACGGGCGATGGTGGTTCCGGGAGCATTTCCGTCGGCTTGCTCCACGGCTTGTCGGCGCGGCGTCCGCCCTATCCTGGCTTATGCCGAATGTGGGCGGACCCAGCGGTACGTGCCGACTGCTGTACGCGGGGGTGGTCCGGTCGAGTCAGGGCCATACGCGGGTACCGCACGGTGGCGACGGAGGCAGCATGCCTGTTGGCTGGAACACCCCCGTGGGACTTGGAGGCGGAGATGCTCGCCGGATTACACCGGCGGGTTTCAGTGACGCGGGCAGGGGGCGGCACCGTATCGCTTAGTGAGATGGCCGCCTGGCGGGGCGACGCCCGCCGTGACGTTATTGCCCGATGGGCAATCCGGCTGGAAAGGCCTCGGTTCGGTGTTCGGACCATCGAAGCCTTCCGGCCGGTGCTGATGGAGTGGTTGGGTCGACAGCACGGGGTCCTTTCCTTCCGACTGGTGCAGGTCTTGACGGGGCATGGTTGCTTCGGCAAGTACCTGCACACGGTCGTGAGGAGGGAGAGGACACCGTCCTGCCACCACTGCGATTGCGACGAGGACACGGCGCAGCACACGCTCGAGGTCTGTGTGGCCTGGGCAGAGCAGCGCCGTGAACTCGTCGCGATCATCGGTGCCGACCTGGCGCTGCCGACCATCGCTAAAGCGATACTCGACAGCGTCAGGAACTGGGACGCGGTCGCCGCCTTCTGCGAGACAGTTGTCTCGCAGAAGGAGGCGGCGGGGCGACTCCGAGAGGAAATCCTCTTCGGTGAGACGCTCCGCCGCCGGCGCCTGGGGTGGCGTAGGCGCGAGTATCTGCGCCTAATGCCGCCCTATCCGAGGCCGCGGGTGACTGGACCGGGGAATAGTCCTTCACCCGCAGAGAGGCTGACCGCGTGAGGGCGGCGCTCTGGCAGTTAGCTGGGGCGTCGACGGGGGATGGTACCCGAAAGGGTAACCCGCCGGGCTGGCCACGGAAGGCAAGGAAGCGGTACCAGTGGCCGGCCCAATGGCGATGGGGAGGGAATAAGGTGGGTTATGGGGCCACGCGCTCCCCTTCCGTCGCCCCGGACGGTGCGGGTGCCGGATAGGCAAATTGGGTCTGAAAGTTCCTTTGGAGAAGACGGAGGCCTTCGTATTTCATGACCCAAGTCGAGGTCTTCTCCGAGGAGTGCAGATCAGGGTGTCTAGAGTTGCCGTGCCGGTGCAGACCCGGATGAAGTACCAGAACCTATATATTTTTTCATACATACATATCATCACGCCATATCCCTTGCAGGGTAGGCAGAGAGAACAGAGTGCCAGAGAACTCTATCCTTGCATACTTCACTCGTTTCCTCAACATTCATAATTCTCTACATACACGCTCGCCGGTTTCGGAGACTCTTGACTCCACCTTCCTTCAGTATGTGACCAATCTGGTCTAGGTAGGTGAGACTCGGTCTACCTCGGTACCTACATCCTATATATCTTTAAATGACTCTAATCGGTTATCAGCTGAAATTCAGCGCTATATGACGTGTCGTCTAGCTTATGCTGAGCTACCTTTGCTGAAATTTTTTTATTTATGATATAATTGTGATTTATTTTTGTTCTTTTAATTTCTTTATTTTACTGTGTCTTTTTGCTGGAAGATAATTATTTCTTTCTTTCAATAGGTAGAATTATTGAACATACATAGATAGACCCACATAGTTCTTCAGTCGCGTCGCTATATGCGGCTTGTCAATATAAGACCTGTGTATAGCAGATATGAAAATAAATTATGCGTGCGTACAAAGTACACATATTAGAAGTGAAACTTTGGCAAACTATTTTTTAAATCTCGTTTACATATATCAACAAATAGCGTGTACACTCTCTATTTCTCTCTCTCTCTCTCTCTCCCTCTCCTCAGGCGTGGCGCGTTCCTCGTGTGGGTTTCATCTGTAAAAAATCTACCCTCATGCGCGCAAAAAAGTTTCCCTTCGAAACAAGATGGCGCGTAACGGAAAAATGTGACGGTAAATTTTTTTCCAACGTCGATAAAGAAATTTCAGTTCAAAAAAAGGCACTTTCTGTTCAAACTGCGCAAAATACAACAGTATATATAAAATTTTTACCTTATTGAATAAGTTCAATTAAGTTACATAAAAATATTCATAAGATTTGCATTGAAAATGAATAAAATTAATTCACTTCGTTGAATTTCAGTTGATACGTTAACTTAATGTACTGCAGTTATACCTGTTTTAATGCTCCATAAAATATATCTAATTTATTGTAAAAGCTTTTTTATATTCAATACTGATTGAAGAGTATACGTTTTTGTACATTTGAAATTCAGTATCGTGATTTAAGTATTTAATTTATTTTTGTTACTTTAAATATTGGATATTAAGAAAAAATGTATGCGATTATTATCAGTGATGGATTTAGGTTCGATGGTGCCCTAGATCCAAGTTATTATAACGCCTTTATTAATAATAATACTTTAAAGAAATCTTTTTAGTAAAAATTTGTTAGATATTTCTAAAATTTTGTACTCACATCGTTAACCATTTTAACAAAATAATTTTACCTTTTAAATTTTCAGTGCAGAAGATAGGCTGACTAAAAACTTCGAGGGTAACACCAAACTCTTTTGGAGGGAGGTGAAGAAGTCTCGGTGTTGTTGGTCAGCCTTCAGAATAAATAAAATAAGGTCTAAAGGTGGAGACATTCTTACACAAACACAAGACGTGTTAAGCCGATGGAGTGAATATTTTGGCGATATGTATGCGGATACTCGAGTTGGCGCCGGTATCGCATGTGGTTTAGTAGATCAACATTCGGCACTCTCGGCGTCCTTCGATGGCATCAGTATGGATGAAGTTGAATGGGCGATAAGAAGTTTGAAAAACGGTAAGGCAGCGGGCATTGATATGGTGTCTGCCGAGATGATCAAGCTTGGTGGCTCCTGTGTCTGGGAGGCATTCTTGTTGCTCCTCAATTTATGTTGGAGCTCGGAAAAGGCTCCCAGGGACTGGAATAGCGCAGTCATCGTGCCTTTGTTTAAAAACAAGGGTTCACGTTATGACTGCGCAAATTACAGAGCCATTAGATCAGTTTGGCAGCAAAAGTGTACGGTAAAATTATTGAAAGGAGAATGAGGATGGTGTCCGATGGTTTACTGTGTGAGACACAAGGAGGTTTCAGGAGTGGAAGGGGATGCATGGATTAAGTGTTGTCTCTGCGCAACATTGTGGAGAAGCATCTGGCTCTAGGTCAGAGGGTTTCTGCAGTTTTGTGGATCTGGAGAGAGCATTTGACACGGTTGTACGAAATTAAGTTTGGGACATTTTACCGGAGTATGGCATTAACGGTAAACTGCTACAGGCTGTGCAGTCCAGTTACATGGGCTGTAGAGCCTGTGTGCGGCTGGATGATGGAATGTCGCCTTAGTTTGACGTCAATATCGGCATTAAGCAGGGGTGCGTTCTGTCAGCCAGGCTGTTTATCATATATCTGGATAAATGTCTCCAAAGGTTGAACGATATGAATGTGGGAGTCCAGATGGGCGACTCAGAGGTCACTGCTCTGCTCTAAGCAGATGATGCAGTCCTGCTGGCACAGTCAGCGACTGACCTGCAGACCTTAGTCGACACAATAACAGAAGATTGTAAGAAAACGGGTCTACGCGTGAATGTGAGCAAAACCAAAATAATGGTCTTTGAAATAGATGAAGCCAGAACAGATGTAAGACTAACAATAGGTAATGATGTACTAGAGCAAGTGGATGAATTTGTATATCTTGGATGTGGATTTAGCCGAGATGGAAGGTACACCACTGATAGAGAGCGAAGAGTGAATGCGGGCAATAGAGTGAACGAAGCGTTGGGACAACTTCTCGGTAGCCACCACCTCAGCCAGAAGGCACGTGTAGCAATACATAACGCAGTGCTTGTCCCAATATTACTGTATGGAAACGAGAGTTGGGTATGCAGAAAAGAGTATGAAAGTAAAATTAATGCGGTCGAAATGCGATCTCTACGGCAAATCTGTGGAGTTAGGCTGACCGACCGCATTCGCAACGATGACGTAAGAGGAGTAGGTATGAAAGAGAGTATTGGTGTAAAGATGCGAAAGGGAATGCTCCGATGGTTCGGACATGTGGAAAGAATGCCGAACGAACGTCTGGTTAAGAAGATATACAATGCGAAAGTGGAAGGATGTAGGTACCGGGGGAGACCGAGACTAACCTACCTAGACCAGATCGGTCATGTACTGAAGGAAGGTGGAGTCAAGAGTCTCCGAAACCGGCGAGCGTGTACGAAGAGAATTATGAATGTTGAGGAAGCGAGTGAAGTATGCAAGGATAGAGTTCTCTGGCATTCTGTTCCCCCTGCCTACCCTGCAAAGGACATGGCGTGATGGTATGTATGTATTTAAATTTTGTTATTTTAAGATTGTTACAGGAAAAAAGAATCATAGTAAAATGGTTTTCTGGATCATAAAAAAATCGTTTTCTATTTTCCAACCCTTCCTTTGAATACAGGCCTACTTCATAATTGGGAAGAAATTGAACTAATCAGATCATTTGGTAAAGGATTCTTGAATAAAATAAAATAAATTGGGGTATGGACTAATTTTTTTAAGAAATTTTGTCGCATCGTTACTGAGACCTTTAAGCTTTAAGCCAAGTCTTTATTTATAAATTACTAGCGACCCGTCCTCGCTTCGCTTACGTCAGTTCAGTTGTGTAGTTTACTTTCGCTAAATAAAATTCCTTTCGGAGAAGGATTTTTTTCAAAATCTTACTTCATCTTTACAGGAGAGAAAGAAATGTGGATTTTTTGGTTCAACACCTACGCAATTTCCTTTAGGGGTAGAATTTTTAAAAAGCCGTTCTTAGTTTACCTCTACGTCGTAACATAAATATACCTACCGAAACTAAAGTCTGTAGGAGTTTTATTAAAAAAAATGAGGATTTTTTAAGGTCCCTCCACCTCCGCATTTCCCTTTGGGAACGGAATTTTGTAAAATCTGTAATTGTCTTACCTCTACAGAACAGAAAAAATGTTCATACCAAATTTCAAGTATGCAGGAGCTATATTAAAAAAAAATCGGCCAAGTGCGAGTTGTACTCGCGCACGAAGGGTCCGTAAAACTAAAAAAATATTGATGCAGTAGTTTTTTTTTTATATTAATTCAAGTTTTTTTTGTGCTGTGTGGTAGCGGCTACGAATACTACCAACCCTTACTTTGCTCGTGGATGTCGTAAAAGACGACTAAGAGCTTTTAACGACCTGGGCCAACTCCATCTGATGTCGTTTGGTTAACAATTATATTTCCAAGGAGGGTTGACGTCTGGCAGGTGGCCGGTCATAAAACTATTGCTAATAACTTTTACATTATGTACTATGAAAGAAGAGTGCATATTGTATCGATCCCAAGTAATTGAGATAAGAGTAGGAGAATGATGATGATGAATTCAAGTTTTTTTTTTCTTTGATATTAATTCAAGTTACACCTATTTATTAAAACTACTAATTTTTAAAACATTTAATGTACACGTTTAAACGTTGTTTAAAATTACTAAAAATATTTTTTTTATATGATGTAATCAAAAATTTACAGTTTTCACAATTTTTCCTTAATGTGTGCTATAAGACGTTGCTTCGTTCCAAATTTCAAGATTCTGAGTTCACGGGAAGTACCCTATAGGTTTTGATCCCCTTTTTTTTTTTTTTTTTTTTTTTTTTTTTGGTGGACTATGGATTAGTCTCGCCCCGCCAAATCGGTCCGGGGTGACGGAAAAGGCGGCGCGTGACCCCATAGACCCACCGTACAAACTCCTCTCTCTTCGCCGTGCGAGCGGGTCACCGGGACCCGATTTTTAACTTCGGTGGCCCGCCCGGCGGTTCACCCTCGCGGGTTCCTCTCGTCGACGCCCCAACAGATTTCGCCGTCGGGGCGTCGCCCTCACGCGGTGGCCTCACGTCGGGTGACCGGACAATTCCCCGGTCCGATCACCCGAAGCCTCGGTTAGGGCGGCATCAGGCGCAGGTATTCGCGCCTGCGCCGCCCCGGCCGCTGGCGGCGGCCCGGGGCGCGGGAATCCTCCCTTGCCCGTTCCGCCGCTTCCTTCTGCGAGATGACAGCCTCGCAGAAGGCGGCGACCGCGTCCCAGTTCCTGATGCTGTCGACCATCGCTCTCGCGACGGCCGGCAGCGTCAGGTCGGCACCGATGACAGCGACGAGGTCACGGCGCTGCCGCTCCCATCCCGGACACACCTCCAGCGTGTGTTGCGCCGTGTCCTCGTCACTCCTGCAGTGGTGGCAGGCCGGAGTCCACTCCCTATACACGACCCTGTGCAGGTACAACCCGAAACACCCGTGCCCCGTCAATACCTGCACCAGCCGAAAGGTGAGGACTCCGTGCCGCCGCTCCATCCACTCTATCAATACGGGCCGGAGGGCCTCAACGGTCTCCACACCGTGCCTAGGCCTCTCCAGCCGCGTAGCCCAACGGGCGATGACGTCTCGGCGGGCATCCACGCGCCAGGTGGCTATCTCGCTCAACGATGGGGAGCCACCTTCCTCGCGCGCTGTGATAACCCGCCGGTAGAGGTCGGAGAGCATCTCCGCCTCTAGGTCCCACGGGGGTGTCCCGGCCAACAGGCACGCCGCCTCTGTCGACACCGTGCGGTACCCGCAAATGGCTCTGACCGCCATGGCTCTCTGTGGCCTCCACAGAACCGCCCTGAGCTGGGCGTTCAGAGCCCTCGCCCACACGGGTGCGCCGTACATGGCCATCGAGCGGATGACCCCCGCATACAGCCGTCGGGCCTCAAAACTGGGTCCGCCCACGTTCGGCATGAGTCGAGAAAGGGCGGACGCCGCGCCGACAAGCCGGGGAGCAATCTGTCGGAAATGCTCCCGGAACCACCATCGCCCGTCGAGCACCAGACCCAAGTACCTCATATGGGCCTGGATGCTGATGTGGATGGAGTTTACCACTATCGAGGCGCCGATGGGCAGCCTCACACGGGGCCCATGGAAAAGTAGGGCCTCCGTCTTGTTTAGGGCCACCCTGAGCCCCAGCGCCTCGATCCGCCTGACCATCTCCTCGGTGCCGAGAGTAGCCAGGCTCGCCGCCTCTTCGAGTGTCCTGCCCCGGGCTGTGACGAGCGTGTCGTCAGCATAGCACACCAAGCTCAGCCCGGGGGGGAGACTCCCTCTCAACGCCCAGTCGTACCCGATGTCCCACAGAGTCGGCCCCAGAACCGACCCCTGTGGAACGCCGCACGACATGGGCGTCCGCACAATGTCCCCTGCGGGACCCGCGCAGAGGATACTGCGGCCCTCCAAATAGTCTGCCACCAGCCGCCTGAGGTACAGGGGCACTCCATGGAACCGGAGGTTTTGATCCCCTTGCGAGTGTCGAAAATTTGCAAAAATTTGCGACATAAATAGCTGTATCTTTTGATTGTGTTAGCTTAAAAGTTTGATTTTTTCACAGCTCTAAGGGACAGTAGACCTGAGTATTTGATATAAATTTCAGCTTCATACCTCCACGCGTTCCTGAGAAAAAGAGTTTTGACAGACAGACAGATGGACAGACGGACAGACGGACAGACGGACGGACGGACAACAAAGTGATCCTATAAGGATTCCGTTTTTTCCTTTCGAGGTACGGAACCCTAAAAATGTGATTTTTACACTCCAGCAACTCCACTTGCAGGTGGAATTTCGTAAAATCCGTTTTTAGTTGACTTCTACTCGGCGAAAGTAATATTCCTATCAAATTTAAAGTCTGTAAATCCAATGGTTCCAGAGATATCGTGATGAGTCAATACATAGGTGGAAATCTCTTAGATATATTCTTATATAATATATGGATTACTTTATTTAGTCATTGTAAGTTGTCAAGCCATTGCCATGAATATACTATTAACGGTATCTTCTAGGTATCAC
The DNA here is from genome assembly GCA_905163515.2 of Lymantria monacha. Taxonomy (NCBI): domain Eukaryota; kingdom Metazoa; phylum Arthropoda; class Insecta; order Lepidoptera; family Erebidae; genus Lymantria; species Lymantria monacha. The sequence goes on along the minus strand of LR991090.1, from coordinate 32,588,552 downwards.
CACCACGCTGTTGATAGTCTTCTGTCTACAGCCGCAGGCCGGTCTGCTCGGGGTAGTACCACACTCTCGCAGAAGATCGACGTCTGAGTAACGCCAATGTGCTATTGCGCTTCGTTCGGTGAACGAGAGAGTCGGAAACTCAACTAGGTGGGTTAGGGGATTGTAATGGTAGGCAGCGGCCTAGCTATACCCTTGGTATTGCAAAAGTCCATGGGCAGCAGTGACACTTACCATCAGCTGTATACTTGCTTGCTCGCTAGCTTGTCGCCATAAGCAATAAAAAATAGTGAAATCAAAAACATACGTAAAGTATTGTTTTATGATATTTACTACATCTTAGTACTTCCTCTGCATCTCATAAAATGCCATCAATACTATTTAAAATAACATGTTAGGACGAGCCATGTTATAGTCATACTCCGCTCAATCAGATAGGTATGTTCCCTTTTTTTACGTGTTGTACCCTATTTTCAACTTCGTAACTCTGTTATTTATTAGTTATTTTGCTTTTTCTTTTTTTTTATTGCTTATGGTGGCAAACGAGCTAGCGGCACACCTGATAGTAAGCGTCACTGCCGCCCATGGACCTTTGCTATAACCAAGGCTATAGCTAGGCCGCTGCCTACCATGACAATCCCAAACCCAACTAGTTGGGCTTCCGGCTCTCTCGCTCACCGAAGGAAGTGCAATAGCACATTGCCATTACTCAGACGTCGACCTTCTGCGGTAGTGTGGTACTACCCCGGATGGACCGGCCCGCGGCTGTAGACAGAGAACTATCAACAGCGTGGTCCTACCACTACTAACAATTTAATTATATATTAATTCTACTTCCTATAAATGAGAAACTTTGTGAAGATGTTTGGATGTTTGTAAACTAAATCACGAGCAAACTGTTGCAAAGATTTAAATGCATTTTTTTTTCTTTAAGACTTCTTTTAAGACCCTTTACTAACGAAATGATCGTTGTACTATGGGGGACTTTACTAACATGCAATTAACTCAGACAAATTACATTCAAACTCAGAAAAAAAAATTGTTGATCACACAAAGTATTGTCCTGCGTGGGAATAGAACCTACGACACTGGCACGGAAGGTCGGTATCTTTACCACAACGTCATTTGTACAGTCATCATCATAGACCATTTTCTGGATTAAGATATAGGAACCTTTTTATCACGGTAATGTGTTCTCTTGAGATAATAGTTCAACTTAGAGCACGTTACTATTTACGCGGGCGATGCCGCGGACAGAAGCTGGTTTTAAAGTAATATTTTAATAGTTACAAACAACAGCTACTAACGAATATAATTTATAGAAATATCTACAGCATACATTTTTGGCACATTGCTTGCAATAAACATACATACCATACATACCATCACGCCATGTCCTTTGCAGAGTAGGCAGAGAGAACAGAGTGCCAGAGAACTCTATCCTTGCATACTTCACTCGCTTCCTCAACATTCATAATTCTTTTCATACACGTTCGCCGGTTACGGAGACTCTTGACTCCACCTTCCTTCAGTACATGACCGATCTGGTCTAGGTAGTTAGTAAGTTATAAAATAATAGAAAATCTAAGTAAAGTCAGAAGTATTAAAACAAAATGGCTCTTAGAATATCGAAATAGCATTGGCATTTAATATAACACAAAAAAAAACTATCTTTTATTTTAATTAAACTGAACACGGTTCAATTAACGTTATCCTCAGAACGACGCTTTGGCCGTTTGCTTGTTCGCCTTAATAACACCGCAAAATGGATGGATATTAATCGTTTACGTTTTGATCAAAAAACAATATTTGACTTGTCGATGTTGAAATAATAATAGCTATTAATAATTGGATAACATTCTCTGTAGATAAATAGCCTTCAGACGGGCGAGGAATACGATTCACCAATCACTATCTTGTTCGTGATTGTTGTGAAACACTATTCAAGGACATACACACAGTTGTCTGTCTACAGCCGCAGGCCGGTCCGTCCGGGGTAGTACCACACTCTCGCAGAAGATCGAGTAATGGCAATGTGCTATTGCGCTTCGTTCGGTGAGCGAGAGAGCCGGCAGCTCAACTGGATGGATTTGGGATTTGTATTGGTAGGCCGCGGCCTAGCTATAGCTAGCTATAGCCCTTTTTTTATTTTTTGCGGTGGACTATGGACGTGGTCGCGCCCCGCCAAATCGGTCCGGGGCGATGGAAGAGGCGGCGCGCAACCCCATAGACCCACCCTGCAAACACCTCTCTTCGCCGTGCGCGAGCCACCGGTACCCGATCTTTGTCATCGGTGGCCCGCCCGGCGGTTTACCCTCGCGGGTTCCTCTCGGCCTAGCTATACCCTTGGTATTGCAAGGTCCATGGGCGGCAGTGACACTTACCATCAGGTGTGCTGCTTGCTTGATTGCCACCTAAAGCAATAAAAAAAAACATGTACACAAGAATAAAAAAAATAAAAGCGTGGTATACTAGGTTAATTTCTGTTCTATAGTGGTAAAGACTTGAGCTCAGCATGGGTATTGTGATATAAGCAGAGATGCAGACGGGATAAGAATGTAGTTCTTTACCACTTCCCCTTACTACCTTTTCACAAGCTTCGTGAAAAATGACTAATTTATGTAAGCTTTTTTTTTTTGTGTGTCTTAGTTGTTAGCCTCAGATGGCTATGACATCTTTACCCGGACTGTGGGTGAGCGCCGAGGGCTCTCAACCCTTATTTTTATGTAAGCTGGTTACCTTTAAAATTTATACAAAACCGTCTGACCAGTGTCGTGTGATAATTATTCATCATTCATCATCATTTTCCTACTCTTATCCCAATTACTTGGAGTCGATATAATATGTACTCTTCTTTCATAGTACATATTGTAAAAGTTATTGGCAATAGTTTAATGACCGGCCGCCTGCCAGACGTCAACCCTCCTTGGGAATGTAATTGTTGACCAAACGGCATCAGATGGAGTTTGCCCAGGTCGTTATAAGGCTTTTAGTCGTCTTTTACGACATCCACGAGTAAAGTAAGGGTTGGTAGTATTCGATTGTCGTGTTATAATTATTAATATATAATAATTAATTTCTCCCAGCTGTCTCGTTCACCGAACTAGTCGGTCCATCAATAGCTACGAGCCGAAAGTTATCAATAAGAGGTTACAGTTTTATTTGTATTTTCCTTGTCTTGTATAGATGTTATATGTTTATTATATCTTTTAGGCGTCTTTTACAACATCCACCAGTAAAAAAAGATGTAGTGAATAATATTTTTACGGAAAGGGAATGAAGAAGAGGCAAGGAAAGGAAATCTCGAAATAAAACTATACCTAAATCGTCTGACCAACGTGGTATAAGTCAAGTTCTATCCTATCATGGAGAAGGAGAACTGTGGAAGGTATATGAGTTGAGATGGCAACGATTTTCTCCTTTCATCAGTCGTCATCATCGTTTTGCTTTAATCCTAATTACTTGGGGTCCATGTAATATGTACTCCTCTTTCATAGTCATCATTCATCATCATCATTTCAGGTCATATATGTCCCACTGTTGGGCTCGAGCCTCCTCCATACTAGGAGAGAAATTTACCAACTATACCACGCTGGTCAGACGTGTTGGTATAGAGTTTTGTTTCGAGTTTTCCTTCTCTCGCATAGATGTTATATGCGTTTTATATATCTCAGTAGTCTCTTACGATCATCCACGGGTAAGATAGGGAGTAGTGAATTGTATTCTTACTCCATCACCACAAGATAAATCCATCCTTCCATCGTACATATTACAAAAGATTTTGACAATAATTTTATGACCGTCTGCCAATCCTCCTTGGGAATTTAATTGGTGACCAAACAGTATCAGGTGTAGGTGTAGGTTCAATAGTCTTTTATAACATTCACGAGTGAATCAAGCGTTGGTAGTATTCGTAGCCGCTACCAAACAGCACTTCTGGTATGTGGAGGCAATTCATTATGTGAATATTCAGTATAAGGACAAATTAGTTGTACACGCTACTCATCTCGAAATAAATAAGTCGGTAATTTATGAGGCAACGTATACGCTTCTATAATAAACTAGCGACCCGCCCTTGCTTCGCTTCGGTTACGCCAGTTCAGTTGTTTAGGTTTACTTTCGCGACATAGATTTCCTATTGGAGAAGGAATTTCTCAAAATCCTACTTCATCTGACTTTTACAGGGCAGAAAGAAAGTCCACACTAAATTTCATACCTATAGGGGCAGTATTGGTAAATGTCGATTTTTTTGGTTAACACTTATGTAATCCCCTTTAGGGCTAGATTTTTTAAAAAGCCGTTCTTAGTTTACCTCTGTATCGTAACATAAATATGTCTACCGAAATTCAAGTCTAAGAACTATATTTAAAAAACGTAATTTTTACACCCCAGGAACTCCCCTCGTGGGTGGAATTTCGTAAAATCCGTGCTTAGCTGACCTCTACTCGGCGAAAGGAGTATTCCTACCAAATTTTAAGCCTGTAGGCCTTATGGTTCCAGAGATATCGTGATGAGTCAAGGTGGAAATCTCATATATATATATATATATATATATATATATATATATATATATATATATATATATATATATATATAGAATAGATTACCAAAAGATATCCGAGACATGCCTTTTTTTTTTTTTTTTGCGGTGGGCTATGGACGTCGCACCCCGCCAAATCGGCCCGGGGTGACGGAAGAGGCGGCGCGCAACCCCATTGACCCACCCTGCAAGCAGCACCTCTTCTTCGCCGTGTGAGCGGGCCACCGGTATCCGAGACATGCCTGTGAATAAGTTTAAAAGGGCTGTCAAAAATAGACTTTGTAGAAAATGTTATTATAAAATCTAAACAATAGTACAGACGAGGTAGGAGCAGCTCCTCATTCAACAATTACATTGTCTTTGTAACTAAACTGTTCGTTTTTTTTGTATATTAACTGTACATACTTGTAAAGCGTAGCGTGTTTTACCTAACGAATTTTGACTTTGGTTAGCGTTAGTAGTACATGTTTTGGTCATGCTCACTAAAAAAGTCTACTTGCGGTAGCTGCGTGGAGCGGGTCTCACCCTTCCCTCCAAGGTGGTTGAGGGGAGTGACGGCTGCTCTAGTAGTTAACTCGTGATCGGGTGCCGATTGTGGGTCTAGTCCAACTATAACATTTTACGTTGTATTTGAATTATACATTATATCGGGGTTTGCTTACTTAATTCGCTCGTGGATGTCGTAAAACATGACTAAGAGCCTTATAACGACCTGGCCTAACTCCATCTGATGCCGTTTGGTCAACAATTAGGTACATTACCAAGGAGGGTTGACGTCTGGCAAGCGGCCGGTCATAAAACTATAGCCAATAACTTTTACTATATGTAATCTGAAGGAGGAGTATATATTGTATCGACCCCAAGTAATTGGGATAAGAGTAGGAGAGTGATGAAATGATCTGGGTAACATACTGGAGCTTATTATTACTAAACATGTATTTTTTATAAAAAGGTTAGTACAGAAATAATAATAATAATAATAGACAAAACCGCTGAGTTTCTTGCCGGATCTTCACAGTAGCGGTTACATTCCGATCCTATAATAGTTTACTGGATTAATATAAAATATTAAAAATGACACTCGCAGGTTTTATACACAATAAATGAATTTGAAATAACATCCCAGACTGCATAAAAATTGTAATAAATTCATATGAATGATGCTAAATAATGAATTAGATAATAAGTATTCGATAATACTTATGTATGTCGATGTATGAAGCGGCGTAGCTCTCTGTTACTGGCAGTAGCTCTACGAGCGTCATCGGCTACGGACGTTGGTTACGCGGTCGCACGCGCGAACTCTATACACCCCGAGTTATTCGAGACTATATTTTCTTTAGTGCTATTGTGAATACACAGTTTTAGTTTAGACGCTTCAACTAAATATATAACTAAAATATATTAGTTTCGCTTTTGAGACCTGTGATTTCTAATTCAATAGAACTTCGCTGTTTTTTCCCTCCTATAATTGATGTGCTAACTTTTGCATTGATTGATACAGCCGGTGACATTTGATTGCCACGTAAGTAACTACTTTTTATTTTCTCTTTTGCAGTGGTTTCGAAGTTTTTTCTTTCGTGTCGATTGAATGTATATTTATACTAGCAAATTCCCATACTTTCATTCCACGGGGATAAATTATAGCTTATATTACTCGCTGATAATGTAGCTTTTTATTGGTGAAGAAATTTTTAAAATTGATTTATTGGTTTAGGCGTGAAAGCTTAACAAACCAACAAATTCATATTTGCATTTATTATTTTAGGATTATTCAAATTCTTTTCACCGGGCAAAATATTGTTAGAGTAGTTTTTAGTAGAAAGTTCCCCACATAGATGGCGCAGTGATCGAAGCCAATTCATTCTGGGATACACAAATGATTGTGCCGTGTATGGATTTGTGTCCGTTAATAGACACAGAAATTTATAAAATGAAAGGATATGTGTGGACTAAAAATCTTTGAAAAAACAGGCGATTTTTAATCCGTCAGTATTTTTTTTATTTGTGATACACAGAACTTGATGGTTTTTTTTTTAATTGTCAACTGGTACGTCCCATATGGCTTTTTAGATTTGAACTAAATAAAAAAGTTGTTTTTCATTTCTGATGTCACACATGAAATAAAACTATTTTCACGGATTCTATCGTGCTTGTATTTGAAGTTTAAGTTCCCGACGTTTCGGAAACTTTGCAGCTTTCACAGTCACGAATGAACATCCACTTAAGAGAATTTATTTCAGTAGTTTTTGAGTTACTCTAAATAATGGGTATTTGATTGACTTGGGGGTTTTTAATTTTTTTTTTTTATATAAATAAATATGATAATCAAATAACTTCACAAAGCTCTATATATCAGGCCATTTGGACAAACTGGTACATAAGAATAAATTCCTTTCTTATTGAAAAGGGTCTTTAGCAAATCTTATTTATATATATCTACTTATATCATATCATTATAAAAAAATAGGAAGAGTTTCGCGTATGAATATTAGAAATCATAAACCCATGATATCCAGAGAGCCTACAGAATGTATGTGAAAAATATCTTCCATAGTATCTAAAAAACAAAATGGAGAAAAAATTATGTTCTGTAAAGGTGACTAGAGTATAACAAAGCAAATTAATATCAGTCAAAGGGAAGAGAATTTTGGAACAAAACGGTTTGTAACAGTCTAGCTGGCGAGGTATGCCTCACTCCTAGATAAATAAAGTATTACTTTAAGAAAGAAAAATATCTTCCAGACTAACCTTAATTAAGAAACGGATAAGCTTGGTTATCTGTGTGGTGACGGAGTAATATATACGTACGTAGTGTACAATTCACCATCCCGTATTTTACCCGTGGGTGATCGTAAGAGACAACTAAGGGATATAAAACGCATACATCTATGCAAGAGAAGGACCAACACGTCTGACCAGCGTGGTATAGTAGGTTAATTTCCCTTCCATTATGAAGAAGGCCCGAGCCTAACAGTGGGATGTATATGGGCTGTGATGATGATGATGATGATAAGCTTGGTACATTTGATTTTGTGGACATTCGGTTTTCGAATCAGAAAAAGCGTTATTTTTTTTTTAATGCTTACGGTGGCAAACGAGTAAGCAACGCCCCTGACGATAAGTGATACTGCCGCCTATGGACCTTTGCAATACCAGGAGTATAGCTAGGCTGTTATCTACCAAACAAAATCCACCCAAGATGGGCTTCGGATTTCTCGCTCATCAAACGAAACGTAGCAGCATATTGCCTCTGCTCTGACGTCGATTTTCTGCGAGAATGTGGTATACCCGGACAGACTGACCCGCGGCTGTAGATAGAAAGCTGTCAACGATGTGGCTCTGCCATTAAAAAGCTATTTTCAACTAATTAATTTCACCTATCATAAAACATCTCAGTTTCATTCTTTGTAGTATTAATATATGTATAAGCATAGCAATATTGATTTACAAATGGATTCGATTCTACAACGTATTTCAGTTTCGTTGCGTCCGCGTATCTTATCAACCGAATTATGCATTTAAGCAACTGAATTACGCATTGTAATAATTGTATTGCACATTTCAGCAACAGACTTGTACATTTTAGTAATTGAATAGCGCTTTTTATTAACTGTATTGCAAGTGATAGCAACGAAATTACCTTTTTAACAAGTGAATTGCACATTTTAACAAATGATTGCCGCATCTGACTACTGAATTGATCGCATTAGCATCGAGATGGCCTGTTTTAACAAATGAGTATTTGTTGAATATATAACTTTGTTAAAGCGAACAGCATTTTTGTTTACGCCTTGAGTGAAGCGATCAAGCACTAAACAGTTACAACATCGCCTCTCTTCGATATCTAAAGTGTTATATTTATATTAAGGATCAAATTACTGAGATTTATGAAACTCTATTACACAAAATGATGGATGGGCACAGCCTTTTATATTATTAATTTGGAATTTTAATCATTTTAGGTCGTCTACGATCACTGTTGAACATTATACCCGTGCTTGGTATGCGAGCTGGCAACTGCTATAAGTTTTATAAGTTTCTTAAAAGGTTCTTCTCGTGATCTCTCCAGTTTTTACAACTCTCACAAGAAAGTAATGGATGATAACATTCGGTTTATATATGTTTCTATACTTTCGATACTCATAAAATAATTAAAAATATAGTAATATATATTTTATTCGCTGTGTGGTAGCGGCTACGAATATTACCAATCCTTACTTTGCTTTTTTTTTTTTTGACCGGTGAATTCCCCGGTCCGATCACCCGAAGCCTTGGTTAGGGCGGCATCAGGCGCAGGTATTCACGCCTGCGCCGACCCGGCCGCTGGCGGCTGCCCGGGTCGCGGGAATCCTCCCGGACTCGTTCCGCCGCCTCCTTCTGCGAGATGACAGCCTCGCAGGTGGCGGCGACCGCGTCCCAGTTCCTGACGCTGTCGACCATTGCCCTCGCGATAGCCGGCAGCGTCAGGTCGGCACCGATGATAGCGACGAGGTCGCGGCGCTGCCCGTTCCAGCCCGAACATTCCTCGAGCGTATGTTGCGCCGTGTCCTCGTCACTACCGCAATGGTGGCAGGCCGGAGTTCATTCCCTATACAAGACCGTGTGCAGGTATTTCCCGAAGCAACCGTGCCCCGTCAACACCTGCACCAGTCGGAAAGTGAGGACCCCGTGCCGCCGCTCCATCCATTCCATCAGTACGGGCCGGAGGAACTCAACGGTAACAACAAAGTGTCTAGGCCTCTCCAGCCGCGTAGTCCAACGGGCGATGACTTCTCGGCGGGCGTCCTCGCGCCAGGTGGCTATCTCGTTGAACGATGGGGAGCCACCCTCGTCGCGCATTGTGGTAACCCGCCGGTAGAGGTCGGAGGGCATCTCCGCCTCTAGGTCCCACGGGGGTGTCCCGGCCAACCACTTCATGGAATAGGAGCGCCTCCCTGATGCAGCTGCATGGCAGACTATTGAATGCGTTGGCGATGTCCAACGACACCGCCAACAGCACTCCTTTGCCGGCGACAGTTTCCGCGGCCGTCTGCCCCAGGCGTAGCAGGGCCCCAATAGTCGAACGCCCCCTCCGAAACCCAAATTGAGCGGCTGCCAGATCGGGCCCCACCTCCTCCAGGTGCTGGACGATGCGAGCAGCGAGGACACGCTCCAGCAGCTTACCCACATCGTCAAGGAGCACGATGGGCCTGTAGGCCGACGGCGAATCCGTGGGCCGTCCCGGCTTTGATCCTTACTTTGCTTGTGGATGTCGTAAAAGACGACTAAGAGCCCTACAACGACCTGAGCCGAATATGTGCTATGAAAGCAGAGTAGATATTGTAACGACCCCAAGCAATTGGGATAAGAGTAGAAGAATGATGATGATAGTTATACTTATATACAAATTATTTACATCGCTAACACACTTTTATACTAGTCATGTTTTTATAATTGCCTTAAAATGTGGTGTTGGTAGAATACCAGCGCTATTTTATAAGAATAAAATAAAAAAAATAAAAAAGCTGAGCCAAGAGCCTTTTTTGTTTCTTGTTAATGTTTTTTTATGTCAGAAATTATTTTCGTTATGTTATGTTATTTTTATTAGTTTTTAACGATAACAAAATAAATATTTTCTTTCTGTTTTCTTTCTTTTAACGTTAAATAATGTTTAGTCCCACTGCTCATATATGTGCCACTGTTGGGCTCGAGCCTCTTCCATAAATGGGAGGGAAATTCACCTACTATACCACGTTGGTCAGACGTGTTGGTATAGGGTTTTGTTTCGAGATTTTCTTCTTTTAATAGATGTTATATGCGTTTTATATCCCTTAGTCGTCTCTTACTATCACCCACGGGTAGGATAGGGGGTGGTGAATTGTATTCTTACTCCATCACCACTCGGATAAATGATTAGTAGTTATCACTAATCATTCAGCGAGGTGTCGGTTTATCAAATAGTTAAATATTAACAGGTTTATGATAAATTAGCTGAGTCGAGAAAGTCAACCAAGTCCTTCTAGACTTGGTTTTAACTATAACCAGCGAAACGGGAGCTCTCAAAAGGAATAAATTTTCTCAATTATAAAACAAAACATGTTTCATAGTTTTTCTTAATAAATATTATAAAACTTATAGATACCAAGTTTTGGTTAAGAAAACTTACTTATATCTTAGATATTGTTTAGTGGTAGGACTACGCTGTTGATAGTTTTCTACAACCGCGGGCCGGTCTATCACAAAGTATTGTCCAACGTAGGAATCGAACTCGCGATGCTGTTATGGTAAATACGTATCTTAACCACTACTACATTTATGCAGTGCGAGATTTATTTAAAATTTCTTCGGCAGAATTACTCAAAATTTCTCGTTGTGACAAGATTACTTAAAATTTCTTCGGTAGACCACTCATAGCGTACACTAGTAATGGTAGGACTACGCTGTTGACAGCTTTTTGTCTTCAGCCGCGGGCCAGTCCGTCCGGGGTAGTACCACACTCTCGTAGAAGATCGACGTCTGAGTAATGGCAATGTGCTATTGTGCTTCGTTCGGTGAGCGAGAGAGCCGGAAGCCCAACTGAGTGGGTTTGGGGTTTATATTGGTAGGCAGCGGCCTAACTATATCCTTGGTATTCCAAAGGTCTATGAGCGCCAGTAACACTTATCATCAGGTGTGCTACTTGCTCGTTTGCCATCATATGCAATAGAAAAATAAATTTCAGCAAAAAATTCCAGTTCTAATATCAATCAATATTTTTAACATTGACATAAAACAGTATTGTGTGCATGTATGGAACAAAATATTTTCATATTTGTTTTTACATGGACAATCAATATACCACGACAAAAAATAAATCTTAATGTCACATACAATTTGTATTTAGAAAAATTTACGAATTTTATAGAATATATTTTTAATAATCTACTATTCTTTCGTGTGCTGACGGAGTAATAATACAATTCACCACCCCCTATCTTACCCGTGGGTGATCATAAAAGACGACTAGGGGATATAAAATGCATATAAGATCTATGTAAGACATGGAAAACTCGAAACAAAACCCTATACCAACACGTCTGACCAGCGTGGTATAGGTTAATTTCCCTCCCATTACGGAGGAGACCCGAGCCCAACAGTGGGACATATATGGGCTGTGATGATGATGAAGGGATATAAAACGCATATAACATTTATGCAAGAGCAGGTAAACTCAGTTCTCAATCAACTCAGAGATCAATTAGATCTCCAATACCACACTGATGTGAAATATTAGTATAGGGTTTTATTTCGAGTTTTCCTTCACAGGTATATATGTTATTTGCATCTTCCATCTTTCAGTCGATTTTTACAATCAAGAAACGTGACGATGAATTGTATTCTTATTCATCGCATGAAGAGTAGATAATTAGACACTATCATCATCAATCACCACACGAAGAGTAAATAATTAGACAGTATCGTCATCATTCATCATAATTCGTCTGCTCTTGTGGTACTTGTGGTCGACGCAATAGGTGATCTTACATTGTACATATTGTAAAAGTTATTCGCAAGTTTTATGACCGACTATCTGCCTGACGTCGCCTCCTTGGGAACGTAATTGTGGATCAAACGGCATCAGATGGAATTGGCACCAGTTAATATAAAAGTCTTAGTCGCCTTTTACGAAATCCACGAGCAAAGTAAGGGTTGATAGTATTCATAACCGCTACAATACAGGAAAAACAATTAGAAAGAAAATATATCATAATTTACTGCGTCCTTTTACTTACATTTTGGAGCATCAATAATTTAAGAATAAAATTAAAGAGAGATAACTCTTAGAAGTTAGATACCATTTTGTAGTTCTCAAATTTACCATATTTAACATGTCTCACAACACTCTTTGAAAATATTTAGATATCTAATAAGATTATTGTGCTTCGAAGGTTTCGGTGAACTGGCCATTATTTTACCTGACCTCTCTACGGTCGTGTAGGATTATGACCCAATCTGAATATCAATAACATTACTTTATTAATATATCTCGCTACTAAATTGGATTGGTTTCAAGGCTAACGTTAGTGTTGGTGTAGGTATATATTTCATATCTTATAGTGCATATAAATTGGAAAAAATATTATTGCCGGTGTACCTCAGGGTGACTTGCTATCTCCATTGAATTTTGTAATATATTCAATATAATTATGGATATTTAAAACTATTTCTAATATATGAAATGAAAATATCTTACATACGCTATCTTTACAAATATATACTTAAGTTGGATCTCTAGTAGTTAGGTAACCCATAACAACTTCTGGGGACTTTTACTCTGTTTATTTTTGTACAATCCAATTTTAGATACGAGTATAATATCTGTTTATTATTATAATATCCATATATTTGTTATCTTGTATAAATTCAGAATTAAACATTAAAATCTAATTTAAAAATTATAGACGTGTCATGTAATTACGTCGCGGCTTTTAGTGAAAATCCTTACTAAAATATGAATCCTATTAAATCTGTAACTTTAAATTAGATTTTAATTTACTGTCGCATCAACATCACACATGATAGATATGATATTTAAAATTTGACTGTACGGTAACAAACAATACAATAAAAGCCCTTTGAAATTTGTATGGACAGCCAGAGACTAGGCTCGGCCTAATGCCGCAATTATTATCAAGTTAAAATTAAAACATAATATATAAAAGTAATAATATTGCCTCATGATACTCTCTAAAATCCTAGTGACTACTGAAATTATAAAACTATTTGTACGGATTACCTCTTAAAAGCCTTTTTAAATTCCTCTTAAAATCCTAGAAACTACTGAATATGTAAACAATTTTTACGGAATTCCTCCTAAAATCCTTTCTAAATTCCTTCTAAAATCCTAGTGACTACTAAAGTTATAAATCTGTTTTTACGGAGTTTCCTTCTAAAATCCTTTATAAATTCTTCTTAAAATCCTAGAGACTACTGAATATATAAACTATTTTTACCAATTAACTCTTAAAATCAAAAGATTAGAAAACAAAATCCTAGTGACTATTAAAGTTGAAAAACTACATACATACATACCATCACGCCATGTCCTTTGCAGGGTAGGCAGAGAGAACAGAGTGCCAGAGAACTCTATCCTTGCATACTTCACTCGCTTCCTCAACATTCATAATTCTCTTCATACACGCTCGCCGGTTTCGGAGACTCTTGATTCCACCTTCCTTCAGTACATAACCGATCTGGTCTAGGTAGGTTAGTCTCGGTCTCCCCTGGTACCTACATCCTTCCACTTTCGCATTGTATATCTTCTTTACCAGACGTTCGTTCGGCATTCTTTCCACATGTCCGAACTATCGGAGCATTCCCTTTCGCATCTTTACACCAATACTCTCTTTCATACCTACTCGCTTTCTTACGTCGTCGTTACGAATGCGATCGATAAGCCTAACTCCACAGATTTTCCGAAGAGATCGCATTTCGACCGCATTAATTTTACTTTCATACTCTTTTCTGCATACCCAACTCTCGCTTCCATACAGTAATGTTGAGACAAGCACTGCGTTATGTATTGCTACACGTGCCTTCTGGCTGAGGTGGTGGCTACCGAGAAGTTGTCCCAACGCTCCGTTCACTCTATTTCCCGCATTCACTCTTCGCTCTATATCAGTGGTGTACCTTCCATCTCGGCTAAATCCACATCCAAGATATACAAATTCATCCACTTGCTCTAGTACATCATTACCTATTGTTACTCTTACATCTCTTCTGGCTTCATCTCTTTCAAAAACCATTAAACTATTTTTATGGATTTTGAGTCCTCTCGTGACCATAAAAGTTCAATACAAACGCAATAAAAATTGTAAAATTAGTTTTATTTCAAATGTGTATACTCGCGTAAAAATCAGAAATTATTTATAATGGGATTGAATATTAATTATATATAACGAAGACCTTTAAAAAACACCATGAAAATGACTGCTATAATGTAAATAAAAAAATAAATAAATAGGATTAAGCTTATGATTTAAAATAAACAAGAAATGAGGTGATAAAATTCAAAATGATCTTCGATATTATGGATAAAGTTAAAGGAATCAACCTCAATTCGAATTGAAGACGACATTGAGTCATTGAAAATCCCCTGGAGGACTTTAGTACCATGCTCAAAAATCTCAGCAAGGTTTCTCGAATATCCTTACAGATGAATGTGCATAACAACATTTTAATATCGATTCTATTCATAATATAATTCTCAATTTTTTTTTAAGACACATCATTTTTGTGTTTGGTGGTCGGGGCTGGCTATCGTGTAGTCACCCTCGCCCAATCCGTCCGGAGCGACAGAAAGGACGGTGTGCAACCCCATAACTTGCCATTCCTGTACCTCTCTAAGCCGTGCGATCGGGCTACTGGAACACGGCGTTTGTCATCGGTGGAAAGACTCTTAGTTTTTAAAGTCCCCGCAATACATGATTTTGTCGTCAAGGCAGGGTAAGACCCATCAGGGTCTTTAAAACATATAATTAACGTAGAAAAATTACACCCAGATTCAGAATAAAAGTTTGTGAATCGCACAAAGTATTGTTCCCTGTGGGAATCGAATCCATGACACTGGCACGGCACGTTTGTATCATTCATCATTATCATCTCAGCTCATATATGTCCCACTGTTGGATTTGAGCCTCCTCCTTGATAGGAGGGAAATTGACCAACTATACCACGCTGGTCAGACGTGTTGGTATAGGATTTTGTTTCGAGTTTTCCTTCTCTTGCATAGATGTTATATGCATTTTATATCCCTTAGTCGTCTCGTACGGATCACCCACGGGTAAGATATGGGGTGGTGAATTGTATTCTTACTCCGTCACCACACGGAAAACGTTTGTATCATTACCAATACTCTATCTGTGCACTAAATAAATTTACTTTAAACTAAAATAAGTTTACTTAGGACAAACAGTATAATTAGGTAGATCCAGTTTCGAGAAAGAGCTCAGTTGACAAATTCAACTGTAGTGGGGCTGGGCAGCGTTCGGGAAACTTAGGAATATCGTCTATTCTAATATCAGAAAATCTACGAAAACAGATATCTATGAGTAATGTGAGTTACCAACGATAACTTACGTCATAGAAACGTGCTTCTAAAATTTTTAGTAATGGCAATTTCTAGAAATAACGTTATCCTGCTCCTATCTTAATCATTTGTGGTCGATGTAATATGTACTCGTCTTCCATTGTACATATTTCAAAAGTTATAGTTAAAGAAATATTTTATTGCTTAAGTGTTGCTGTCTGCAATTTATAGGTTATTAGTGAAAATAGGTTTAAGTTGTGCAGTGATATTATCGACAATATTTTTTTTTTCAATTTTCTAAATTGTACCTTATTTTTTTGTCCTTATCTGGCTTCTTTGATATTTCCTATAATTACGTTTACAAAAATCTGCTGTTGAGCTTTAAGTATTTTTAGAACGAATATAATTATTTTCCTGTTTCAAATCTATGTACATTTGATTTACATTTTAGTTACAGGCGTATTTTTAAGACATTTTTGAATACAAATATAATATTAATGCTGCTTATTTATAAATTTTAATTACTCTTATACTTTTTAATATGCTTTTTAATATGCTGAATTCTATCCATCCATCTATTGCCCTGCTCTCATCCCAATTAAGTGGGGTCGACGTAATATGTACTCATACATATTGTATAAGTTATTAGCAATAGTTTTATGACCGACCGCCTGCCTGATGTTAACTCTCCTTGGGAATGTAACTGCTGACCAAACGGCATCAGGTGGTGTTGGCACAGGTCAACATACAGTTCTTAGTCGTCTTTTACGACATACATGAACGAAGTAAAGGTTGGCAGTATTCGTAGCCGCTACCACACATCATGAAATAATTAGTTAATTACCAATTGTTGAGATATTTATTCTTCAAAGTCGTGATGTCATATTTAATATTTTTTTGTTATTGATTATGGTGGCAAACGAGCAAGCAGCGCACCTGATGGTAAGTGTCACTGCCGCCCATGGACCTTTATAATACCAAGGGTATAGCTTCCGGCTCTCTCGCTCACCGAACGAAGCGCAATAGCAAATTGTCATTACTTGGACGCCGATCTTCTGCGAGAGTGTGATACTACCCCGGAAGGACCGGCCCGCGGCTGTAGACAGAAAACTGTCAACAGCGTGGTCCTACCACTATTAAATATAATTTCTTACAATTTTTTATAAACATAAAAGTATAACTGATAGACTAACAGACATATGTCTATACAACTTCATATACTAGGATGCCTAAACTTTGAAATTTTACATTCGGGTATCTTTTATAGTGTCAGTCAATATCAAAGAAGGCTTTTTTTTGAAAATTTTTACTGGTAAAGAAGAAAAGATAGTGAAAAAAGACGAATGAACATTTTTTATTCAATTCGTTAATTTAATAAGAGGAAACGAAAACTGATGTCACAAGCGGGGTTCGAACCCGCACCTATTGGGAATCCGGCCCAACCGTGCTGCCACTTACACCATCGTGAACTATTTTAGGACATGCAAATTTCGATTCATATTATATCTTACGTCTTCAAGGTGACGTATGCCATCTATCGGACAATGTTTACACATTGTATAGACTTAATACTTCAAACTTTACAGTTAGAATTGTATTAAACGATGACACAACCTTGTTATTAAAATTACTGAAATTTTTAGCATTTATTATGCTTAATTATTTATAAATACCCGATTACGAAACGAAAAATGAATTTTCGTTTCGTAATCGGGTATTTATAAATAATTAAGCATAATAAATGCTAAAAATTTCAGTAATTTTAATAAGAGGAGTTAAAAGTTCTGAGAAAAAATTTATGATTTTTTTTTAATTTTTAAATTCAACCGATTCTTGTGTATGTCCTATTCTAGCTTGATCCTATTCCATATTCTTTCCTTTCTTGGGGTATGTGGCATAGTGATTTACCTATTTCTTTATTGCCTATGGTGGCAATAGAGCAAGCAGCACATCTGATGGTAAGTGTTACTGCCGTTCATGGACCTTTGCGATACCAAAGGTACAGGTACAGCTATCAATGAAAACCCTCAAATCCAATCCGAAAGTAGGGCCTCTGTTCTGGTACTTTTCTTGTATAGATGTTATATGCTTGTTATTATCTTCTTAGTCGTCTTTTATGATACTTAAGGGCAAGGAAGAGGGTGGTGATCTGTCTTCTCACACAAAGTATTGTACTGCATAGGTATCGAACTCTTGACATTTGGTAATTTAGTTCCGACCTTAACCAATACGCCATCTGTGTATTAAATAATTTAAACAACTAAAAATATATACGCATTCGGAACGACGACGTAAGAGAGCGAGTAGGTATGAAAGAGAGTATTGGTGTAAAGATGCGAAAGGGAATGCTCCGATGGTTCGGACATGTGGAAAGAATGCCAAACGAACGTCTGGTTAAGAAGAGATACAATGCGAAAGTGGAAGGATGTAGGTACCGGGGAAGACCGAGACGTACCTACCTAGACCAGATTGGTCACGTACTGAAAGAAGGTGGAGTCAAGAGTCTCCGAAACCGGCGAGCGTATATGAAGAGAACTATGAATGTTGAAGAAGCGAGTGAAGTATGCAAGGATAGAATTCTCTGGCACTCTGTTCTCTCTACCTACCCTGCAAGGGATATGTCGTGATGATATGTATGTAAAAATATATGAAACAAAAACAGTCGAAAGAAAGAACAGTCCTCCTGTGACCATGATCACTGTAAAGTGTCCGAAACATCGGAAAATTAAAAATCAAATCTAAACGCGATAAAATCCGTAAAAATAGTTTTATTTGAAATGTGTACATACTCGCGTAAACATTAGAAATTATTATTTTAAAAACAAAAAGCTTCGAACGAAGTATCTGAAGATGTGTGTCGAAAGTTAGGCAGTTTCCGTCTATTATTTCCTTATTTACTTCGTATAAATCTCTTACGTTTGTACATAACAACAAATCTCGTACAATCTCAAACAAATCAAGCTTTAATGTCTACCACTCAGATTGCTGTGTCAAGACGAAAATCTTGAAATTAAGTGGGAGTATTCAGACGTCGAAACAAAAAAGCTTTAGACGAATCGTCGAAGGCTGAGTACCGTGATAAACAAAGCCTTTTATATTATTCATTATCAATAAGACATTTTTTTTAAACAACACCACGGTTTCCACCTTTTTCTTATATAAATTTATCTTGTTGACAAACGAGCAAGCAGCACACCTGATAGCAAGTGTCACTGCCGCCCATATAGACCTTTGCAATACCAGGGTATAGCTAGGCCGCTGACTACTACTAAAAACCCTAATCCCACTCAAAAAGTTGGGCTCTCTCCGGCTCTCTCGCTCACCGAACGAAGCACAGTAGCACATTGCCATTGCTTAGACGTCGATATTCTTAGAAAATCTTATTAAATGACCCTGGATTGCAATTCCTAGACACAAGTCTAAAAATTCCAATTTTAATTTTTGGTGGTGGAGGTTTGTTTATATTATAAGTTTTCCCTATCAACTCTTCGTCATCATTCTTATGGAATTTAGCTGACGTTCGTGTATTTGGTGTCGCTGCTGAACCGAGCTGAAAAAAAGGAAATACTTATTTCCTCCAAAAAAATATAGCTTTTTTGGACTGTGTCGCTATTCTTCCGGACAAGCGACATGTGAACTAATACCTACTAAACGACTCAATTGATTTTGATGATTTTTTTATGGATTTAAGAATCATTTAGATTGAAAGTTCGATTCATCATCATCCTTCCAATTACTTGTGGCAGCCGCAATATGTACTCTTCTCTCATCGTATTTATTGTAAAAGTTCTGGTAACTATTTTATGAACGGTCGTCTGCTTGATTTCAAATCTCTTAGGGATTGTAATTGTTGATCATATAACATCATATGTAGTTGATTCGGGTCGATGTACAGCTCTTAGTCGTCTTTTACGATACTTATGAGCAATATAAGGGGTAATGGTATTCGTAGCCACAAAATAATTAACATTTCAAATCGAGAACTTAAAAAGAAAATGTAATCCGGTCCTCTAATCTATATATGAACCGCAGTATTCGTGAAAGGAAGGCTCTAGATGAGGGCAATTAGCCGGGCATTATACGGACGAGAAGGATTAACATAAGTGTTTGTGTTCCCTTTCTGATAATGATAATAATCGCTTACACTTTTAAATCAATTATACTCACTTAAAAAAGAAACTGTGGTAACCATTGCATCCTATTTCCTCAAATAGGAGGAAGAAAAAGTTTTCTTTTCTACCCCATTTCCATACGTCTCACTGCTCGCAACTTCCTTATTGTATTATTGTAGGGGGAAAGGGTAATGACAGAATAAATATACAATTCTTTGGCCATCCCAAAAGACAACTAAGAGATAATATACAAATAATATATAAAGGAAGAGCAGTAAAACCCCACATAAATACAGGTCAGTTTCCCTTCTAATGTGTAGCAGTTTCTAGCCCAGGAGTTCAATATATATGAGCTGACATTATACCACGCTGATCAGTCAGTTGGTATAGGTTTTTTTATGGAGTTTTCTTTCTCTTACGTCGATGTTTTCTGTATATATCGCCTCTTTGCTTCAATAATGTGATATTTTGAAAAATGCAATTATAGAACAGTGTTTTCAAATTTAAAAAAATAATTGATACATAAATCTATGATTTTAATTATTTCATTATTCTATAACTAAATCATCTAAGATTTAAATCAGATTTACGATAAAAAAATATTCGTTGCGAAACAATTACTTTTATTTAAATTTGAAAAACACTCCTCTAAAATTTCATTTTTCAAGATATCACATTATTGAAGCAAAGATATATATATTTTATTCGTCTACGACAGCCGCGCGCAGCTGAGTAATGATGAATTATTATTTATTAAAACATTTGACTCCATTAATATTAATCTAAAAAAATATATATTTGCTTTGAACAAGGGTCAAACACAAACAGTAATGTTGGTCGTTATCTAGAATACCACGCTAGCTGTAGGTATAACAAAAACATTTTTCATTCAAATAAAGTATATTTAAGTAAAAATCTTACTAAGTAAAGATAAAAATAAAGATTCACAGTTACTTAATTATTATTAATTATAATGAAAAGGCCGATCCAATCCTTGCAAAATATTCCAAGCTTTTGTTTCTTTTTGTAGATTTAAAATTCATTTGATAGCAATGGAATTCATTCAGTCCTTAACGTGAGAATTTTTTTGTGTAGTAATCCGTAGAGTGGTAATCCATTTGATTATTTAGTAAGAATAAAATTAGGAGCCACTTTTTTAAGTTATCTATGGACTAATAACATCCCACCCAATCAGATAATATTACTTAATAACTTCTGGGTGTCGTGGTCTCTAAATGTCGGTGTCATAAAAAGTTTAAAAGTCGCATAGCGTGCTACACAGAGGGCTAAGCTCGGTATTCCTCTACGTGATAAATTTCAGAATTCGGCATTCCGTAGAAGAACAGGTGTAATCGACATAGTGTGAAAAATTAATACTTTGAATTGACAATGGACAGCCAACATTGTTTATCGGACCGATAGCCGTTGGGAAAGATAAGTTCTCGAATGGCGACCAAAGCAGGACAACCCTTCATTAAGTGGAATGACGATATCTCAAAAATCGCAGGGAGGCTTTGGATGCAAGCGGTACAGGATCGTTATAATGTGTGTGTAATATTACTGAAAAAGAAGAATAAATAAATGTCTTTCATACTAACATGTATGGCTAGCGCAAAATAGAAAGGCAATTTACCTTATCGTATATTCAACTCGTGCTATTCTTTTTATATTCTCAGTATCTATAAATTAATACAGTTTATTATTTTAAATTAGCATTTTTATAGTTTCTGCCATATTAATTTCTTGAGTTTTCATTAAATAAATTTTATTTTGTGAAACCCTTATTAAATTAGAATTTTTATTGAAGTGATTGAATATTAAATATCTAAAATTATTATCTTTTAAATTAAATGGTTTTATTGAAAATAATATAGAAATATACATAATATAAAGCATATAGGATGTGAAATTTGTATATAGTATTGTACTAGCCAAGCACAGGATCGCAATTTGTGTCGAAATTTGAGGGAGACGTACGTACATCAGTAATGCAAAAATGTTGAATGATAATTAAAACAATTGTGAGAAAATATGTAATCCGCCATTTTGAAGCAGCGGCCATCTTGGCTTTCTAATGATGTTGAATATAAAAAATTGTGATGTCATTAACACCAAAGCTGTGTACTAAACATCAAACCCATCTGTCCACAAGAAAGGAATAAAATTTCAATTACTAAATTTGACCCAAATAAATAAAATATCGACCAAGTGGGAGTTGTACTCGCGCACGAAGGGTTCCGTACTATTTCCTATATAAATAAACCTTTTTTATTGTATGGGAGCCCCCTTAATTATTTATTTTATTTTAATTAACTATATTTAAAGAGAACATAAAACTAAATATTCTGTGAAAACTATATATTGTGTGTAAAGCGGCTACCTGTTACCTTTATTAGTATCGAGCAAGAAACGGTAAAAAAATCATGTTTGTTGTATGGGAGCCCCCCTTAAATATTTATTTTATTTTATTTTTAGTTTTTACTGTTATAGCGACAATAGAAATACGTCATCTGTGAAAATTTCAACTGTCTAGCTGTCACTGTTCTTGAGATACAGCCTGGTCAGACGGACAGACGGACGGATGGACAACGAAGTCTCAGTAATAGGGCGGGACCCTAACTTTTTACCCTTTGCTTACAGAATCCTAAAAACAGGCGGAACTAAATAAAACCGTTTAAAAATGTTGGATTAAAATTCGATCTTTTTTTAAATCAAATTTTGATAGATTGAATTCGCTAATGAGTTCTTAATTCTATTAGTGTACTGATTTGAATTTATATTCGTTCTGTTTATATGTTTAATACATATAAACAGAACGAATCACACAATACACATCGTATTGACAGGTTGTTGTTGTCCAGGGCTGGAAATAGGAGTCTCTAAAGGAGGAAAATGTTTTAATCGCCACACATTTTAATAAAAAAAAAGACAAAACCCTGCACTAAGAAAACAAATCCTTTAATTGCGGGAATTTAAAAAAAAATATTATAAAACGGATACAAATTACAACCATGCTTAGAAAAAGAATTTGTGGATCGTATAAAATTATTTTTTTTTAAGTGGGAATCTAATGCACAATACTAGCATGGTAGGTCGGTACTTTTATTTTTAGTCGGTACATTACGACATTTGTGCGATCGCATGGCAGACGGGTGGGCAATCGACGTTGATGTTACCTAGTATCCCAGAAAACTCACACCATCGATTTTCATGGTGATCCTCACAACTTCGACGGCCAACTATGGACCGTTGACATATTGTATTCCAAACTTGCCACCATACGAAGATAGTAACTTCATTATATTCAACATAATTAGTGTGTGGTTTTTTGTGAAAGGCTGGGTACCTGTAATATCCTCCGATAGCTCACTGGTCGCAGCAATCCTTAATTTCCTTCGGCTCACTGTTCGTAATGTTCCCACATAAAGTCCATCACTAATTACACTTCACGAACAATATTGATTTGATGAGTTTTAGCGTACGGTGCGGGCGCAATTGCGTTTATTAGTTTTTAGGAGTTCAACTCGACTTTATGAAAGCGTAGCTATTTTGCGAGGCGGCCATTTCTTTACTTCATTTTTACCTAATTTATTTTATTACGAAAGCGGACATGAGAAGGCGTGACAAAGAAATGATGCGTTCGGAAATGTATATAAGGATTGTGTACCTTTTTAATGCGGTAAGTTTGTAGTGTATTTTAATATTTTACCTAAATTATAAAGGGCGCGTACAATTAGTTTTCCAGTCTTTTAACAATTTCCATTGTAATATTATCTTCTTAGTATTAGATCAAGTTTATTTGAAGGTATATTTTTTATATCGAACTATTATAGATGTTTTTCAACATTATTTCTAATTAACTCATGAATAATTGATGAAAATTATTCATAAATAATTAAACCTGACTGCTCAAATGGCAGATACTTATAGTAACTACTAATCTTTAATCTTTCAGTTCTTGTAACGTTCAAGGTATTTATTTAGAATATTTATTTATAAAAGTATATAAATATTCGGTCAACAGCAGTGCAGACTGTGCCCTTGTTATATGAGATGAGGGATGGCGTACTTTTGCATCGGCGTCGTAAAATCCGGCTGAAGAATTATTAGGATCATGGGCTGCAGTATTTACCTTGCCAACTTCTAAGATTTTACGATACATGGGTGGATAGAACGGGAATTAGTCCACCACCTGCAAAGAGACCGACTATGGGAAAGTAAAGATATGGCAACCTTTGTTGCCGGGGTTCAATGGAGATGATACCTGAAAGGCCGGTCACGAATATTCAGGAATCGGTACCAGTGGCGGCGCACGTCGTGCTTCCACTATCAGAGACGAAATGAGAAAGGACTATGCTCACACCATAGCCAGCCAAAAATAGAGCATTTACGATACTTGTAGGAAAATTGAAGGTTATATTTTTAATACTTATGAATAAAATAAAATAAAATTAGGCATTATTCTAAAAACTAACATATGCTTTGTGGAAGCGGCTGCGGATACTACTAACTCATACATTGCTCGTGGATGTCGTAAAAGATTGAAAGTTTAACATAGATCTGAGCCAACACTATCTGATGCCGTTTGGTCTACTATTTTTCTATTCTATTAATATTCCATCCCAAAGAAGAATTGATATCAGATAAGTGGCCATACATCTATTATTGAAATTTTTAAAATATATACGATGGAATAAATAATACAGTGTAGTAGCCGCTGCCAACCCCTTATTTTGCTCGTGAATGTGAATAAAAAAATGTGAAATGATCGACCTGGAACAATGCCTCCTGATGCTGTCTGGTGAAAAATTACATTTACAAAGAAGGTTGACGTCAGTCAGACGGCCGGTCATAAAACTATTGCCAATAACTTGCAATATGTACAATGGAAAATGAGAACTCAAGTAATTAGGGTAAGAGCAGGTGAATGATGATAATATACGATGGAAGATTATCCGTGTGATGACAGAATAAGAATACAATTCACCACCCCCTATTTTATCCGTGGGTGATTATAGGGGACGACTAAGGGATATAAAACGCATATAACATCTATGTAACAGAAGCAAATCGAAAACAAAACCCGATACCAACACGTCTGAGCAGCGTGGTATAGTTGGTCGATTTCCCTCCCATTATGTAAGAGGCTCGAGCCGAACAGTGGGACATATACAGGTTGCCGATTTAATTAGTAGAATCCTTGAAGGGGGTGTATCAGACCACGATACACTATCCAAATCAGTAAAAAATAGTACCTAATTTTTGAATAAATTACCCTACTGATAAGCGGTCAATACACTTGTACTATAAAAGTTCGATGTAGGCATATACTCATGCTTGTGACATTGAACTAGTAGGCAATTAGTCCCGCTCTCGCTGCGCTAACCGCCGCACAGCTGGGTCTAAATGTACATACAGGTCAATGTACGCTGGCAAACCTATTGTTTTGATAGGACACAAATCACTTTATCTCGAGATTGGGCAGAGCTAAGAGTCTGCAACTAACTTTATTGTTTTTTATGACGTCATTCCCACACTAGTTTAAGTTATTCTAGTAATAAAATCGGCACTCTGCATGAGCTGAGGTGACGATGATGATACGATGGAAGAATATTATATATTGAGCCGACTTCAAAACAATGATGATGATTCTAAAAACGCAAAGAAAGTAATACTGTAGGTTTGCTTTTTATTTGTGAAAATGTTAAGCTAAAAAATAATTATGTTAATGCTAATTGTTATTCAAGCCCATTATGTAAGTCACTTCTTAACGTTGATATAAACGTAAGCGGTGCGTTTACATAGATAACGAAGATAATTAAGTACTGACCCGGTTAGAGGACGCGGCCGCGGGTGTGATAAAAAAAATTATTCAGGTGAGGTCAAACGTGTCGCTCGGAAATAATAGGCCTTTAAAGTAAACAGTTTTTGTTTGGAGAGTACATATAGTGACTTAATTCTTAATAATAATATCAAAGGTAAGAGAGAATTAAACGGTTAGGTCTTAATAGTAAAAAAAACCAAGGGCTGTAAGTTTACAAAAAGAGGATAACCAACACTAGTCATAAAGCAGATCAAATGTACTCTCACTCTGTCATTACATGAATTGTAAATATACAGGGTGCCGATTTTATTACTAGAATAACTTAAACTAGGTGTAGGAATAACGTCATATAAAATATTAAAGTTAGCTGCAGACGCTTAGCTCTGCTCAATCCCGAGATAAAGTGATTTGTTTCTTATCAAAACTCTGCCCAATCCCGAGATAAAGTGATTTCTTTCTTATCAAAACAGTAGGTTTGTCAGCGTACATTGACCTGTAGGTACATTTCGACCCAGCTGTGCGGCGGTGAGCGCAGCGAACGCTGGACTATTTGCCTACTAGTTCAATGTCACACGCATGAGTTTATGCCTATATCGAACTTTTATAGTACAAATAGTAGGGCAATTTAATCAAAAGTTGGGTACTGTTTTTTACTGATTTGGGTAGTGTATCATGGCCTGATACACCCCCTTAAAGGATTCTACTAATTAAATCGGCAACCTGTATATACTATAAAGTAAATCAAATAATATAGGTATTATAAGTTAATATTTCGTGTGGTTACGGTCTGAGAATATAATTTGTTTTTTCCTACTAATATGTTATATACATCAATTATAATTATTATCTCAGCAGTTATCATGATAACGGTGTCTGTGAAAAATGTTTGACGATATATTTTGTCTTATATACTAACATTTAAAATCACTATTACTATTTGAAAGACGATCTGTTACGTCAAGATTTTTTCCTGATTCCAATCGGTATTTTCTGATAACATCAGGTTTAAACAGAAGCAAACTCTTTAATTTTATAATAGTGCTATAGATTTATGATCATTGTCGTCTCAGCTCATATACTTCCCACTGCTGGGCTCGAGCTACTTATATGATGAAAGGGAAATTGATCTACCAAGCTGGCCAGACGGGTTGATATAAGATTTCATTTCGAGTTTTTTCTGATGTATAGATATAATATGCATGTCATACCACTTAATCGTCATTTATGACAACCACCGGCAAAAATGGTTGGGTCGGTGGTGTTGTCAGTGTATTATTATTTTTTAGGGTTCCATACCTCGAAAGGAAAAACAGAACCCTTATAGGATCACTCTGTTCTCCGTCCGTCCGTCCGTCTGTCCATCCGCCCGTCCGTCTGTCTGTCTGTCAAGACCATTTTTCTCAGGAACGCGTGGAGATATCAAGCTGAAATTAATGCTAGATGCTGAATATCAAATACTCAGGTCTACTGTCCCTTGGAGCTGTGAAAAAATCTAATTTCTAAGCTAACGCAATCAAAAGATACAGCTGTTTATGTCGCAAATTTTTGAAAATTTTCAACATTCGCAAGGGAATCAAAACCTACAGGGTACTGCCCGTGAACTCGGAATCTTGAAATTTGGTACGAAGCAACGTCTTATAGCACAGATAAAGGAAAAATTGTGATAACCGTAAATTTTTAATTACATCATACATAAAAAATATTTATAATAATTTTAAACTCTTGCCGCCTGAACGTGTAGAGGTATTAAATTGAAATTAATATCAAATACTCAGGTCTATAATAACTTTAAGTTGTAACAAAATCAAACTTCTATGTCAACGCAATCAAAAGAAACAGCAATTTAAGCCGCATGTTTTCAAACTCGTTTTATTTTTACTCCATCACCATATGGAAAAAATAAAAAAGTAGTACAGATTATACAGAAAAAAGTACTTGCTATACTTTAGACAGTTATAAATAAATTATGAATAGAAATGTACAATAACATTGTTATACCAGAAACCAGAGTACAATACCAGGCGGTATGACTATTGGGAAATAAATATGCAAATTCCAGGCATAATAAAATATTAATACGCAATGAATTACATTACAATATCCAAATTCTTGCAAATATTAGATAATGCAAGTCATTATAAAGTCTAAAATAATTACTTAACTAAAATTTTTAAGGGTGAATAGAGGTCTTATCGAGTTAGTAATAGTGGTTCCATTATCGTCTATGATCGAGTCACCTTACTTCGTTAACTAACTCAGCATATTTCAAACCCATTTTTTAAATAGACAACACTGAGAATATAATAATAATAAGAATTACTAACACTAAGAATATAATAATATTCCGTGTGGTGACGGAGTAAGAATACTATTCATTACCCCATATCTTACCCGTGAGTGATCATATGAGACGACTAAGGGATATAAAACGCATAACATCTATGCGAGAGAAGGAAAACTCGAAACAAAACCCCATACCAACACGTCTGACCAGCACGGTATAGTAGGTTAATTTCCCTCCCATTACGGAAGAGGCCCGAGCCCAACAGTGGGGCATTGATGGGCTGTGATGATGATGATGGTGATAAAGAATATAATCCTTGCATTGCGGAGGACTTTACAAACATATAATTAACAGACACAAATTACCTTCAGACTCGGAACGAAATTTGTGGATCGCATAAACTATAGTCCTGTATCGAGATTGAAACTACGGTACTGTATTTGAATAACAGGGTTATGTCATCGTTTAATACAATTGTAACTGCAAAGTTTGAGTATTAAGTCTGTACAATGTGTAAACAATGTCGGGTAGATGGCGCACGTCTCCTTAAAAACGAAAATATAATACGACGCGAGAATTGAATGTCCTACAATAGTAAATGGCAGCACGATTGGAACGGATTTCCAATAGATGTGGGTTCGAATCCCACTTGTGACAGTCATTTTTCGCTCGTAATCGGGTTTTTATAACCATGGTACTTGTTCAGTAGGTCGCTATCTTGACCTTACGTCATCTGTATATTGAAACTAAACACTATGTCGACAGATTCAGTAACAGATTAATCCGATTTGCTCTCACTGCATAAGCTTTGTTTCAATGGCTTGTGAATTCTAAGCTGTAGTCGGTTTAGTATTGCATACTTGAATAGAACTTGCAGTTTGATGCTTTATAAATAAATGGCTAAAGGTCTCAGTAATCTTGACCCATTTCTGATTTTAACATAATTTGAGGTTTAAATACTGGAGATTTAAAAATAAAATGCGTCCCCACTTTTTCTGGTAGTCGTAAGTTTTTATTAATACATACTGCGGTTACCAACCTGCCTGCAAAGTGATTGTGGTATTGATTACTATTGGAAAGGATTACGATGTACTCTGGATGCTGACAGGCTAATGGGTAATGAGACAGTCATCATTCATCATCATTCTCCTACTCTTATCCCAATTACTTGTGGTCGATACAATATGTACTCTTCTTTCATAATACATATTGTAAAAGTTATTGGCAATAGTTTTATGACCGGCCGCCTGCCAGACATCAAACCTCCTTGGGAATATAATTGTTGACCAAACGGCATCAGATGGAGTTGGCCCAGGTCTTAGTTATAAAGCTCTTAGTCATCTTTTACAACATCCACGAGCAAAGTAAGGGTTGGTAGTATTCGTAATGGGTAATGAGACAGTATCAACTAGAAAATAAAAATTCTAAATAATATCTTGATAAATTAAATACTCTTGTCTGATATATAAATATATTATGATAGCTTTCAACAATGCCATTTAAATTTTAGGGCAATACTTTGAACAATTTAAACATTAAAGTAATTTAATGATTTCTGATGTTTACACGAGTATTACACATTTGAAAGTTAAGTTGAAGTGTCGTTTAAAATTTAAGTGTCGTTGCTGAAAACGGGCCATAAAATAAGTAACCAGATGTTATTACTCGAACATATGATGAAGATTTTTCTGGATGACGTGGTAACTGATTCCACCCCATAAAATAGAAGCTTGCTATGCTGTATGGTGTCGGCTACGAATACTATCAACCCTTACATTACTTGTGGGTTACAACACTCAAAGATCACTTAAAATTTTACATCGACCTGAACCAACTCGTTCTGATATAGTCTGGTCAACTATAGTTGTTATTACATTCTTAAATAGGCAGGCCTTCAGACAGGCTAAAGTTAAAAGTGGTAGGATCACGCTGCAGACAGATCTCTGTCTACAGCCGCGGGCCAATTCGTGCGGGGTAGTAAGTACCACACTCTCGCAGAAGATCGACTGAAGAAATGGTGATCATAAAACCATTGCCAAAACTTTTGTAATATGCACGACGGAAGAAGAGTAGATATTGGGTTGTCTACAAGTAATTAGATCAACAGTTAAGATGATGATGATGGCAGAAAAAGACTAAGCAACTATTGCACTATTATACTAGACTAAATTGAACTTACTGGTAAACTGGATTTAACTAGACTAAACTGGATTAAAATGGTCTAAACTAGACCCAACTAGACTTAAGCAGACATAATTGCTATAGAACTACACCTAATAATTACATTTATGAGTTGCAAAGATAAAAAGAATTGATTTGCAATACTTTTTGGGCACAAGAATAACTATTTTTCTAAAGAGTACTTGATCGGATATGGAAATTTATAGCTGCCATATAAATCTCTCCTCTTAATCTACATTGATTTATCTTTATACCGTAAACGTTTCCACTATATTTTTATATTTATAGCCATTGAATTTTTCTAATACAAGATCTTTAATAAAAAATATTACAGATTACTCTTTATAAAGTAATTGTTTAAAAATATTTTTAAATTTATATTAAAACTAGCGATCCGGCTTCGCATTGGTTACTTCAAATACTTTCTTAGCTGACCTCTACTCGGCGAAAGGAATATTCCTACCAAATTTAAAGTTTGTATACCTTATATATATACACATATATATACAGTGTACTATATATAGTGTGTAGTACATATACATACCATATATATACAGTGGACTGAAAAAGGCTGAATGATGATGATAATATTAACTCGGATATATATATATATATATATATATATATATATATATATATATATATATATATATATATATATATAACACCACAAAATAAGGTAGAGTAGAGAGCGTCCTTTACTGCGAGGTTTAGTAACGTGTCTGCCCTTGCGATTATCGGTTTGTCGAGCGATGTGGCCTGCTCACTACAGCGTGTTAATCCTTCGTACTATATCGGCTACACTCTCCTTAAACTGAAAAACTTGTTATATTATTTAGTGTTAATATAGCATTGTATTAGTGAAAGTACTTTTCAAATCAGTCTATAAGTTTTTCAGTTTATATAATAGAGAAAAAAAAGTGTGTGTATCAGCTCCGACGCACGACTGGTTTACTCCTTAAGTACGATTATCAAAACAGGCGCAGAAAAAGCTCATTTGACTAAAAATAATATATATATATTTTTATTTACATTTATTAAAACTGTTCAGTGAAGTATTATCTCACGTCAGAAAGTGAAAGGTGCGCAGAATAGGTAGCGCACCAAAAACGTAACGAGGACATTCGATCACTAGATTTTACTCCTCAAATTTTTCTCATACCGGACGCCTTATATGAAAATCGATTCTTAAGGAGTAAACTCCAAAAAAAGTTTAGTCTTTTTATTATTTTAGATAGGATTATAACTTACCAATGAAAGGATTTCTGATATTTACGCAAATATTACACATTTGAAATACCACTATTGTATATTTTACAGCATTCATACTCACGGCAGACAGTCCGCTGTCTGCTCGTACCCCCATTACCATTTTTTTTTTTTTTTTGGTGGACTATGGATTAGTCTCGCCCCGCCAAATCGGTCCGGGGTGACGGAAAAGGCGGCGCGTGACCCCATAGACCCACCGTAAAAACTCCTCTCTCTTCGCCGTGCGAGCGGGTCACCGGGACCCGATTTTTAACTTCGGTGGCCCGCCCGGCGGTTCACCCTCGCGGGTTCCTCTCGTCGACGCCCCGACAGATTTCGCCGTCGGGGCGTCGCCCTCACGCGGTGGCCTCACGTCGGGTGACCGGACAATTCCCCGGTCCGATCACCCGAAGCCTCGGTTAGGGCGGCATCAGGCGCAGGTATTCGTGCCTGCGCCGCCCCGGCCGCTGGCGGCGGCCCGGGGCGCGGGAATCCTCTCTTGCCCGTTCCGCCGCTTCCTTCTGCGAGATGACAGCCTCGCAGAAGGCGGCGACCGCGTCCCAGTTCCTGATGCTGTCGACCATCGCTCTCGCGACGGCCGGCAGCGTCAGGTCGGCACCGATGACAGCGACGAGGTCACGGCGCTGCCGCTCCCATCCCGGACACACCTCCAGCGTGTGTTGCGCCGTGTCCTCGTCACTCCTGCAGTGGTGGCAGGCCGGAGTCCACTCCCTATACACGACCCTGTGCAGGTACAACCCGAAACACCCGTGCCCCGTCAATACCTGCACCAGCCGAAAGGTGAGGACTCCGTGCCGCCGCTCCATCCACTCTATCAATACGGGTCGGAGGGCCTCAACGGTCTCCACACCGTGCCTAGGCCTCTCCAGCCGCGTAGCCCAACGGGCGATGACGTCTCGGCGGGCATCCACGCGCCAGGTGGCTATCTCGCTCAACGATGGGGAGCCACCTTCCTCGCGCGCTGTGATAACCCGCCGGTAGAGGTCGGAGAGCATCTCCGCCTCTAGGTCCCACGGGGGTGTCCCGGCCAACAGGCACGCCGCCTCTGTCGACACCGTGCGGTACCCGCGAATGGCTCTGACCGCCATGGCTCTCTGTGGCCTCCACAGAACCGCCCTGAGCTGGGCGTTCAGAGCCCTCGCCCACACGGGTGCGCCGTACATGGCCATCGAGCGGATGACCCCCGCATACAGCCGTCGGGCCTCAAAACTGGGTCCGCCCACATTCGGCATGAGACGAGAAAGGGCGGACGCCGCGCCGACAAGCCGGGAAGCAATCTGTCGGAAATGCTCCCGGAACCACCATCGCCCGTCGAGCACCAGACCCAAGTACCTCATATGGGCCTGGATGCTGATGTGGATGGAGTTTACCACTATCGAGGCGCCGATGGGCAGCCTCACACGGGGCCCATGGAAAAGTAGGGCCTCTGTCTTGTTTAGGGCCACCCTGAGCCCCAGCGCCTCGATCCGCCTGACCATCTCCTCGGTGCCGAGAGTGGCCAGGCTCGCCGCCTCTTCGAGTGTCCTGCCCCGGGCTGTGACGAGCGTGTCGTCAGCGTAGCACACCAAGCTCAGCCCGGGGGGGAGACTCCCTCTCAACGCCCAGTCGTACCCGATGTCCCACAGAGTCGGCCCCAGAACCGACCCCTGTGGAACGCCGCACGACATGGGCGTCCGCACAATGTCCCCTGCGGGACCCGCGCAGAGGATACTGCGGCCCTCCAAATAGTCTGCCACCAGCCGCCTGAGGTACAGGGGCACTCCATGGAACCGGAGCGCCTCCCTGATGCAGCCGAATGGCAGACTATTGAATGCGTTGGCGATGTCCAACGACACCGCCAACAGCACTCCCTTCCCGGCGACGGCCTCCGCGGCCGCCTGCCTCAGGCGTAATAGGGCCCCGATGGTCGAACGCCCCCTCCGAAACCCATACTGAGCGTCCGACAGATCGGGCCCCACCTCCTCCAGGTGTCGGACGATGCGGGCAGCGAGCACACGCTCCAGCAGCTTACCCACATCGTCGAGGAGCACGATGGGCCTGTAGGCCGACGGCAAATCCGGGGACCGTCCCGGCTTTGGCAGGAGAACCAACCTCCCTTCCTTCCAGCACTCAGGGAACCGTCCAGACGTCAGACAGGCGTTGAACAGCTGCCTGAGGCGAGGCTCGAAGTGCTCGAGGAGCGACGTCAGCACCCGGACTGGAATTCCGTCCGGGCCGGGGGCCGTGGTGGCGGAACGAATCTTCGCCACGGCCGCCCCCACTTCCGACTCCGTCACGGGCGGAACACTCTCGTCGTCGTCGGCCTCCCGGTCCTGATCTGGCGGAGCCATGACCGGGGGCGTGTGTTCCGACTGCCGTGGAAACAGCTCCTCGACCACCCTACGAAGGAAGTCGGGCTGGAGGGTCTCGGTGAGGGGGGGGGCCCACGCGCGAAGCTTGTTCAGCGCCGCGCGATATGGGCGACCCCAGGGGTCACGGTCGAGACCGTCCAGCATCTCCTGCCAACTCGCGCCCTTGGCGGCACGGATGGCCAGCCGAAAGGCAGTCCGCGCACTGCGGTACGCCTCGTACAGCTGGCCCTCCCGCTCGACGTCGCGGTGACGCCGCCGGCTGCGGGTGTAGGACCTTCGGGCACTGATACACGCCGCACGAAGGTCCGCCAGTCTTGGGGACCACCAGTAGACCCCCTGCCTCGGAGGCAGACGCCGCCGCACTCTGGGCATGGCCGCATCGCAGATCTGCGTTAACGCACTGCGAATGCGGACAGCCTCAGCGTCCACTCCGTCCGCTGGGGGTGGTGAGGACAGCCACGTGTTGACAATGGCCGCCTCCGCCAGTAGATCCCTGTCAAGACGACCCACAGCCCACCGCGGAAACGCGGGAGCTCCGTCCGCCCTGTGACCCCTACCGGGTTCCCGGGGGGAGACCTCCATCCGGATGTACCGGTGGTCCGACAGGGTCTCCGCCTCCTCCAGGACACTCCAGTTCCTCACCCGTGGCGCGACAGCGGGGCTAGCGAACGACAAGTCCACTATCGACCCGCCCTGCCGCCGCACACACGTGTTCACCGAGCCTCTGTTCAGAACACAGAGGCCCAGTGAAGCCGCCCACTCGTTGACCGCCCGCCCGCGGTCGTCCGTCGTAGGGGACCCCCACGCCGTGGATTTGGCGTTAAAGTCCCCCAGAACCAGGACGAGGCCCGGTGCCAGTCGCCGTATCGAGGCCTCCAAGGTGGTGAGTGAGGCCCCGAAATCGTCCATCCTCCTAGTGGGGGAGAGGTATACGCTGTAGAGCGTGACCCCTCCCCACTCCGCCGCGACAAATTCCTCGCCCCTATCCAAAAGGGACAAGGACGGGAAGTGCCGCTGCGTTGAGACGACGATTGCCGCGGTACCGTTTCGACTGACCACCCAATTGGGGCGATCAGGCACGGCGTACGGTTCCGCGACTACGGCTGCACCAATCGACCACTCCGCCATGGATTGCAGGAGGAGATCCTGCGCTCCGGCGGAGTGGTTGGTGTTGGCCTGCAGAAGGAGGTGCATGGCTGGTGTACCCATTATCGGGTTGTGTCCATGACCTCCTCGCCAGCGGGCGATCGGACCGCGCTAGGAGCGGGGGCGGCCGTGGTCGTAGGGCCGCCCCGCGCCTTTGGGGCCGAAGCTGGAGGTTTGCACGCCCCAGAACCCATGCGGTGCTTGGCGGGCTTATTGCCCGCCGCACACGCGGGGCAGTGGGGCGGGGCGGCGCAAGATGCCGCCACGTGCCCGGTCTGACCGCAGCGGAAACACAATCCGCCGCAGTCGAAGCAATTAGTGCACGTCGGTCGAGTGTGTCCGACCGCCATGCACTTGTAGCACCTCGCAGGCCGGTGCTCAAGCACGGTTACCCGCGCCGAGCTCCAGCCCACGAGGAGCCTGCCTGAGCCGGCCAGTTGCCTGACCGACTCCACCGGGCACTGCGCCCAGGCAGCACCTACGCCACCCGGACCGGGACGAATGGCACCGACCCGGACGGTGTCTATGGGACACCCGGTTTTCGAGGCAATAGCCTCCCGGATGTCTTCCACCGTCACTGAATCGTCCAAACCCGAAATGCGCATTTCGGCGCACTTGACGGGCCTGGCGATCTTGATGCCACCCTCCTCGGCGAACAAACCTCTCAGCTTCTCGGCCACGCTGTCGGCCGTCTTGGCGCCCTCGGCCCCTGGGAACTCGAGAATTCGAGCCCCCGTCCGGGCCTTGCGGGTCCTGGCTTCGACGCCTCCAATATCGGAGACGTCTAGCTCCCGCCGGGCCTTCCTCAAGACGGCCTCGTAGCTGAGGCCCTTCTCGGCCGCCTCGGGCAGCACAGTGATCACCACTGCGGCCGTCTTCGGCGACTTGAGCCCCTTGCGCGGTCTCTTCTTCTGTCCGGCTCCTGCCTGAGGAGCGGGGACCTCAGCGGCGCGCTTGGCCTCCGCTCTCCTCCTTTGGCCGCGACTCCTTCTGTCGCGTTCGGCTACCTGCCAACCCTGTTCGGGTACGGCAGTCGTGCCAGACGCGGAAGGCCTCGTCGCGGCCTCGCTGGTCGTCGCCGGCGGTGTTGTTGCGGGCGACTTCAGCGGTCCGGCAGGAGCCGGAGCCGTCTTCCTCCTCAGGGCGGGTCCCTTCGGAGCTGGGCCGGGGCCTTTGGGCTTAGGCCCGGCCGCGGCCGCGGCGTAGCTCCCCACGCGGCCACCCTGACAAGGCAGCGGGGCGGGGGCTGGTGCCACATGCGGCCGCTTGTCCGCGGCGAGAGGTGGTCGGACACGTGGTTCTGGAGGCAACCTCGCCTCCAGAACGGCGAAGCGCGCATCGACGAGCTTGCCCACTGCGCCGATGATTTTGGCAAGGGCCTCGTCCGATATGCCTCCCACCTCAAACGGGGTCGGCTGAGCCTCCTTAGGGGCCCGTTCTACGGCGCCTGGCGGCTTTGGCGCCGCAGAGGCGCTAGCCGGCGGCAAGCGGTCCGCGGGGAGAGGCGTCAACCTCACCACGGGAACAGGGAGTTTCACCGCGGTGACCGCGCCAGCGTCAGCCGGCGGCGCGCGCTTCGCGGCGGCAGGCGTCTTCCTCGCCGCGGGGACGGGTGTGACGCTGACGCCATCACCCAACGTCGTCGGCGCCGCAGCGCGAGGCGGCTTTGGCGCCGCAGCGGCCGCCGAGTATCCGGCCCTGGCCGATAGCGCGGCTGGCGCGGGTGACACGAATAGCGCCACCTGCCCCTTGAGGTCGGCCACGTCTATCAACAGCTGGCGGTTTGCGCGACGCATTTCCGCCAGCATGTCGCCCAGGTTCCGGTTTCGGGTCCGCAGGCCTGACATCTCGCCTCTAAGGCGGACATTTTCGGCCTGCAGATCCGTGGCCTCGCCGGCGCGGACAGCGACCGCCGCCGCCCTTTCCATGACCGAGGTCCCTCGCCCTCTTCGGGAGGCCTGGATCTTGGGTGGAGGCATGTTGGCCACGCTCCCCTCGGTTTCGGCGCTCGAGCTGCCTCCCTTACTCAGGGGGCGCTTTCGCACCTGCGAGGGGAGGGCCTCCTCCTTCTTAGTCGCGGTCGCCGGCGGCGTCTTTGCTGCTAGACGCGCCGACGACCTAGTGGGGCCTTCACCAGCCGACCCACTGTCCTTTTTGGACGGCCCTGCGGGAATATCACCGCCCTCGTCCATTCTGACGGTAGATCCGCCGCCCTCGTCTTCGGACGGCTCTGCGACATCGCTGTCGCCCTCGTCCGTCGACGGCTCTGCTGCGAGTCTACCGTCCTTCTTCTCTTCAGCGGCGGCAGCCTCCCTGCGCGCTCGCCGCTCCTCCAGCCGCCTTTTGTGGCTCAGGCCGTTGCCCCGAGACTTTCGAGGCGACCTCCTCTTCTTCTTCTGGGCCTCCACGGTTTGTGCCGGGCCCTCGGCGGACGCCTCAAGTCCTGAGGACGAGGCGTCGTCTTGGTCAGTTTTGCGTTGGCATGACTGGGCCTTGGGGTGAGAATCGATAGGATTCCCGTCGGTTTTTTCTTTTAAATTTGCAGTATCCATTAGATTCCCACGAGAATGGGAGATACATTTCGTCGACCCGGGCAGAGATCCCTATACCCGGGCAAGCCTACATTTATCAACCAGGGGGTCAGCCGGTGCCCTGGCTGGAGCGTGCTAACGACAGAACAACCCATCTGACATGCATCTTCTCGCCGCACGCCAGAACTTAAGATTCTGGGTGATTTCCGAGTCCGAATGTTACTTCGAACTCTTTATAGAGGTTGTCTTCCTCGCGGTCCGGGCGGTTAAGCCAAGACCCTCGCTCCTGATACTACGCCTCA
The DNA here is from genome assembly GCA_905163515.2 of Lymantria monacha. Lineage (NCBI taxonomy): Eukaryota > Metazoa > Arthropoda > Insecta > Lepidoptera > Erebidae > Lymantria > Lymantria monacha. Next base: position 32,550,965 of record LR991090.1, on the reverse strand, counting down.
AGACAACGTGTCTTGAAGCAAGATATCAGGTTTACGATGTGTGGGCGGTGGCATGTGCCTGCCCAGCCCTCAAATGAATGAGTGACTGAGCCCGTCCCAATATTTCGCGTCCTATAACCTCTACTACGACTGTAGTAGAGTGAGGAGCGAAATCGCGCAGATATTCGCTACGGACGATAGTACAACAGAAGAACTGGGGACCGCCGCCCGCACCCAGGGTACACCGCGTGGAGGTTTCTGGGATAGTACCCCCCCATTACCATGGACGCTGTGTAAAGTGTTCGAAACGTCGGTAAATTAAAAAGCAAATACAAACGCGATAGAATCCATAAATATAGTTTCATTTCAAACTTTTATAATGTATATGCCAGGAGTAACAACATTGAAAATAGTTAATGTATGAATAATTAAAATGTAAATGACTATGTAGATAGTCACAAATATAGATCTGGAATAAATATAGAATTTTTATATGAATATTCTATTTCACTAATAATAGATTGAATAAATAGTGATTTATAACTTCGAACCTAAGAATAACATTCGTCATACTAAGAATATAATTTATTTCAAGATCTTCCTTTCCTTTGGGTGTTTACTAAGAAGAATAACGGTTAATAGATGATATAGGTATATTTCTTTTTTCTCTTATGATGGCAGACGAGCAAGCAGCACAGATGATGGTAAGTGTATTTTTTTTTTTACTGCGTATCCTCTTAACTTAATCGGAGATTTCTCTCTTTTTTTTTCTTTATGTATGCCAATTTAAAAAAAAAATATGTCTCTGTTTGATTTCAAAGTTTGTGTGGCTTTTAGTTTATTTATTTATTCAACCATATTTAATACTTTTTATATTTAGTTCTTTGCAGTTATTAATTATTATAATTTATTATTTTTAAATTTACTTATTAATTTATTCCGTGGTATTCCGTGCCATTTGGTATTACTGGTATGTTGGTTTTTTGTTTGGGCTTCTGATTACGTTACTGTGTGTTCAGGTGTTTGTGTATATAGTGTGTGTGTGTGTGTGTGTGCATGGTTATGAACGGCGAGAGCTATCGCCCTCACGCGGTGGTCTCATGTCGGGTGACCGGACAATTCCCCGGTCCGATCACCCGAAGCCTCGGTTAGGGCGGCATGAGGCGCAGATATTCGCGCCTGCGCCGCCTCGGCCGCTGACGACGGCCCGGGTTACGGGAATCTTCCCGGACTCGTTCCGCCGCCTCCTTCTGCGAAATGTCAGCCTCGCAGAAGGCGGCAACCGCGTCCCAGTTCCTGACGCTGTTATCCATCGCTTTCGCGACAGCCGGCAGCGTCAGGTCGGCTCCGATAACGGCGACGAGGTCACGGCGTTGCCCGTCCCAGCTCGGACATACCTCGAGCGTATGTTGCGCCGTGTCTTCGTCACTACTGCAATGGTGGCAGGACGGAGTCCACTCCCGCCACGCGATCGTGTGCAGGTACAAGCTGAAGCAACCGTGCCCCGACAATACCTGCACCAACCGGAAGGAGAGGACTCCGTGCCACCGCTCCATCCACTCCATCAGTACGGGCCGGAGGGCCTCAACGGTAACAACACCGTGTCTAGGCCTCTCCAGCCGCTTAACCCAACGGGCGATGACGTCTCGGCGGGCATCCTCGCGCCAGGTGGCTATTTCATTTGACGATGGGGAGACACCCTCGTCGCGCACTGAGGTTACCCGCCGGTAGAGGTCGGAGAGCATCTCAACCTCTAGGTTCCAGGGGGTGTCTCGGCCAATAGGCATGCCGCCTCGGTTGACACCGTGCGGTACCCGCGAATGGCTCTGACCGTCATGACCATCTGTGGCCTCCACAGAACAGCCCTCAGCTGGGCGTTCAGAGCCCTCGCCCACGCGTGTAAGATTACCATCAGGCGTGCTTGTCTACAAGAGCAACATAAAAAGCTCAATTTTATACAATCCACAAATGATACATTTTTTTTTTAAAACTACAAAGGAACAAGAAATTCTTTGCATTGCGCGGGAATTTACCTTTAGCCCTTAACCCTTAAAGGGCACAATTTATATCCAGACTCAGAACAACTATATCTGGATCGTTCGCAGTATATTGTTCTGTTTAGTAATGGAACCGATACTGGCATGTTACGTCAGTATCTTAACCACTACACCATCTCATTATCATTCTCCTGCTCTTATCTCAATTAATTGGGGTGGATGCAATATGTACTAGTATACATTCCAAAAGTTATAGGCAATAGTTTTATAACCTGCCTGACGTCAAATCGCCCTGGAAATATAATTAATGACCAAACGTCATCATATGGAGTTAGTCCAGGACGGTACAAAGCTCTTAGTCGTCTTTTACAACATCTACAAGCAAAGTAAGGGTTGGTAGTATTCGTAGCCGCTACCACACAGCACAAACATTACGCCATCTATATAGTTTTAAAACTTTGAATATTTTTTATGTTATTTAATCATCATTTCAGCTCATATATGTACCACTGTTAGGCTCGAGCCTCCTCCATAATGGAAGGAAAATTGATCTAATCAGACCATCCTGATCAGACGTGTTGATACAGGATTTTGTTTCGAGTTTTCTTTCACTTGCATAGATATTATTATTGTTTTATATCCCTTAGTCGTGTCTTACGATTACCCACGGGTACAATAGGGGGTGGTAAATTGTATTCTTAGTCCGCCACCGCACGGAAAACGTTAGCGTTATTTAATTATATGTTTGTAATTACGAGTATCGGACTTCAATGTCTCTAATATTCTAATTTCCCCTCATCACAATGGCTTGACAGCTCTCGCACGACATACAAAGTTACGTATGGTATCAAACATAATTATCCATGACCGGGTCACGACTAATTGTACCGTTTGAAGTGTCGCACCCCCCCACCCCTCCTGATGTAAATATATTGAATTACTCACTGACATATACCGTCAGTCATTAGCGCGACTGTACGAAAATTCATGGAAATATTCTCATGAGTTTAATTTTAATATCGATCTGTTTATTATTATAGCCATGCATTGCGAATAAAGTCTTATGTTATTTAAATGAAAAGCTTTCTTTCTTTCTTTAATAGTGCTATGCCATTTAATAATGCCATGTTCCATTATTGGCCACGAGTTTGTCAATAATAAAAGAGAGAGGCATAGTTTGCTACGCTGATTAGATTGCCTGTTATAGTGGTAGGACCACGCTGTGGATAGTTCTATATCTGCAGCCGCGGGCCGATCCTTCCGGGGTAGCACCACATTCTCGCAGAGGATTGACGTCTGAGTAATGGTAATGTGCTATTGCGCTGCGTTCGATGATCGAAAGATCCGAAAGCCCAACTGGATGGATTAAGGGATCGTAATGGTAGGCAGCCGCCTAGCTATATCGTTGGTATAGCAAAGGTCCAAGCGTAGCAGCGACACATACCATCAGGTGCGCTACTTGTTCGTTTGCCACCATAAGCAATAAAAAAAAGCGGTTCATATGAAGGAACCCAAATAAATAACACCAAACAGAATCGGTGTGTGAAATCGTTTTTACGGTTTATGTTGGTAAACGAGAAGCATCCCTGATGGTAAGTATTATGAACCTTTGCAATATGAAAGATACAGCTAAGCAGCTGTCTACTAACCCAAACTCATCCAGAACGTTTTCCGCCTCTCTCGCTTACCAAACTAAGCGAAACATCACATTACCATTACTCAGACGTCAAAAAGAGTGCAGTTCTATCACTACTGTAAGAACTTTTTTATATTAAGAGTCAGTCTGATCATACTGATGAAAAGATAAAAAGATACGATGAACACATCGTATCTTTTTTTCTTTTAGCTTAGCACCCATTTCATTCTGACCTTTGCATAGCACAAAAAGGTAAATGAAAATCCTTTTGTTCTTGTTAAGTTTTTCTCCTTTTTTTACCTAATTGAATTTGTTGTGGGTTTGAGGACAATTGAGTATGTTTTCCCGTTTTATCGAGCTTCAAGTTTCAATGCCACATTTGCTTGAAGATCAATGCTGCAATTATCAACTAATAATGCTTATAATGATGTAAACATTTTCCGTGTGGTGATGGAGTAGGAATACAATTCACCACCCCGTATCTTACCCGTGGGTGATCGTACGAGACGACGGTATATAAAATGCATATAACATCTATTTGAGAGAAAAACTCGAAACAAAACCCTATACCAACACGTCTGAAGAGCATGTTATAGTAGGTCACTTACCCTTCCATTATGGAGGAGGCCCGAGCCCAACAGTGGGATACATATGAGCTGAGATGATGATGAAAACATACTAGTGATAGTAATATACATATCGTTATTTTTAAGTCATGAATATCCTGCTTATATTCCAATAACTTGTCGACACAATATTTACTCCATTACCATCGTACATGTAGAACCGTTAATTTAATGCCTGGCCGTCTGCCTAACGTCAACCCTCTTTAGGAATGTAATTATTGACCAGACGGTAGTAGATGATATTGGTTCAAATCTATATAAAACTCTTAGTTGTTTTCTTAGTTGGAGTGTTATTCACTGTAAGGGTTGTAGTATTCGTAGCCCCTACTACATAGCAACATAAACTTGATTACGAAATGAAAAATGATGTCACAAGTGGGATTCGAACCCGTGCCTATTGGGATTCCGGCCCAATCGTGCTGCCACTACACCACCGTGACTTATTGTAAAACATGCAAATTTCACTTCGTATCATATTTACGTCTTAAGGTGACGGTATGTTATCTACCCGATAATGTTTACATATTGTTATAGCGTAAATATGATACGAAGTGAAATTTGCATGTCCTATAATAAGTCACGGTGGTGTAGTGGCAGCACGATTGGGCAGGAATCCCAATAGGCGCGGGTTCGAATCCCGCTTGTGACATCATTTTTCACTTCGTAATCGGGTTTTATAAATAATTAATCATATTAAATGCTAAATTTCAGTAATTTAAACATAAACTTGTTTTGTTATATATACCAAAAATATCTTGTATGTGTTTTGCTATTCCTAGTTCCACATACTTTTTAATTTTCATGATTAAGAGAGGACTGAGGTATTATATTACTATTTCTTCAATTAATATTAAAATAAATAACTAAGTTTGTAGTAACCTTACAAAATACCCATTACAAATTAATTAATTTATTTAAAAAAAAAAATTGCAACGTCATCATCTCAGCTCATATATGTCCCACTGTTGGGCTCGAGCCTCCTCCATAATCGGAGGGAAATTGACCTACTACACCACGCTGGTCAAACGTGTTGTTATAGTGTTTCATTTCGAGTTCTCCTTCCCTTACATAAATGTTATATGAATTTTATATCCCTTAGTCATCTCTTACGATCATCCACGGGTAAGATAGAGAGGATGGTGAATTGTATTCTTACTCCGTCACCACACGGATATTGCACACTATTTTATTGTTTTTAGTCACTTATTATTAGAATATAGTGGGTTTAATAGGGAATAAATCGGACATGTGGAAAGAATGCCGAACGAACGTCTGGTTAAGAAGATATACAATGCGAAAGTGGAAGGATGTAGGTACCGAGGGAGACCGAGACTAACCTACCTAGACCAGATTGGTCACGTACTGAAAGAAGGTGGAGTCAAGAGTCTCCGAAACCGGCGAGCGTGTATGAAGAGAATTATGAATGTTGATGAAGCGAGTGAAGTATGCAGAGATAGAGTTCTCTGGCACTCTATTCTCTCTGCCTACCCTGCAAGGGATATGGCGTGATGATATGTATGTATGTATGTAATAGGGAATAATCTTCTGTGCAATATATATATGATTGATTCCAATCTGGTTATAATTTGTGTCCGTCAATTATATATTTGTGAAGTCCACTGCGACGTAATGATATGGTACTTATTATACACGATGACATTTATGTCGTCTTACAAAAGCAGTTCAGTTAACGTATCCAGTATCTACCATTCATTCGTACAATTAAGAGGTTAAAAAAAAATATTTACTGGAATATTTTTTATTAAAAATGATTATAAATAATTACTAATTAAAATAGTAAGAGAACAGCATGTAGCGGGCGGTAGGCTACCTACTCGACATAATCTACGTACTGTGTAGGTACTACCTAGGCGTAGGTACGTTTCGGAATAGCAGTCCACGTGGACTTCGTAGCTGTGATTGGCTAACATAATTACGTTAGCCAATCATTATCATGCTGAATGCCGTATGATTTCTTTTTTTTTAAATGTAAATATTATATCCAGGTTGTTACAAAATATTAACTTTGATTTATTTTATTTTGTTATTTTTTTATTACTACCACTATTGAACAATTAAATATGTTAGATATGTTTCTTTGGTCGGATACTTTTATAGCACTTCTATTGTAAGACGATATAAATATCATGGTACGTAAATGTAATAATCCCCATTTTCATTAACAACTCATACAATTTAAGTAACACTTAAGGCGATATAAATAACAAATAACATTGATAATGCTTAATATTTACGAGAGACATTTAAAATAAAACTATCTTTACGGATTCTATCGCGTTTGTATTTGATTTTAATTTCCAGACATTTCGAACACTACAGCATTCATGGTCACAGGTGAATATAGTCATACAGTCCTCAGAGATGTCCTCACGACAGCCCTCAGATGTAAGCTGTAATTTAAATCCTCCTAGAAGTTACGTAAAATTTCAATTAAATTAAAATAAATATAAATAAAGTTCCGTGTGGTGACAGAGTAAGAATACAATTCACCCTCCCCCCCCCTATCTTACCCGTGGTTGATCGTAAGCGACGACTAAGGGATATAAAACGCATATAACATCTATGCAAGAAAAGGAAAACTCGAAACAAAACCTTATATCAACACGTCTGACCATCGCGGTATAGTAGGTTAACTTCCCTCCCATTACGGAGGAGGCCCGAGCCCAACAGTGGGACATATATGGGCTGTAATGATGATGATGATGAAATATAAAAAAAAATCTTCTTAAATTCTATTGCATGTTAATTAAAATTTAGGAAGCGTTGAGAAAAATGAGTATTAATTTGACATAAATATAATACGCTATCATCAAAGTAGAATGCGCTTATCTTGAGGACGATCCGACAAAAATACTGAATCTCTTTTATATTTACAGCATTGTATTCTTGTCTTCAAATTTAGTTTGAACAATTTCCAAATATTTTTCTAGATCTAAAATATATAAGTTATACGTCTAACAATCTGTGTTCCACTTGACTCCAGTATTCTTTATGCAAACTGTACTTCAACCTCGTTCGTTATCCCTTCGTACTTGTTACAATTTTCTAAATAAATATTCTTTGCACATTCATTTTTTTTATAGTTGTTTTGTCCACTAATGGAAAGCAGAGATGGTAAATTTGGCACGGTGGTCCACTCAAAAGGTATGATATAAGTAATATGGCAGGTAGTGGGGGTACGATGAAAAATTGGTCAGAAGCCGTATACGTAAAAAATATTTTGACAATCCGTTCCAATCGTGCTGCCACTTACACCATCGTGAATCATTGTAAGACATTCAATTCTCGCATCGTATTATATTTTCGTCTTTAAGGAGACGTGTGCCATCTATCCGACATTTTTTACACATTGTACAGGCTTAATAATCAAACTTTGCAATTAGAATTGTTTTAAACGATGACACAACCCTGTTATTTAAATTACTGAAATTTATAATAATGTATAATGTGTAAATAATGTCGGGTAGATGGCACTCGTCTCCTTAAAGACGAAAATATAATACGATGCGAGAATTGAATGTCCTACAATGATCACGATGGTGTAAGTGGCGACACGATTGGAACGGATTTCCAAAAGGCGTGGGTTCGAATCCCGCTTGTGACATCATTTTTCGCTTCGTAATCGGGTTTTTATAAATAATCAAGCATATTAAATGCTAAATTTCAGTAATTTGAATATAATATTTTGACAAGCTCTTAGCTTCAATCAGTTGAAATACTTGTCACCAATAAAAAGCGATACACCAATACTTGTTTTCCTTCAGAGAAAGAGACGAATAAGAGATATAAATACACATATAATATCTATGCAATAGAAGGAAAACTCGAAACAAAACCTTATACCAAAACGCCTGCCCGGCGTGGTGTAGTAGATCAATTTCCCTCTTAATATGGGGGTGGCTTGAGACTAACACTGGAACATATATGAGCTGAGATAATAAATAAATAATAAAGTTAATAACAACTTACCCCTTCTTTTTTTCTTTTCTTTTTTTTTTTTTTTTTGTGGTGGGCCATGGACGTCGCACCCGCCAAATCGGTCCGGGGTGACGGAAGAGGCGGCGCGCAACCTCATTGATCCACCCTGCAAGTACCTCTTCTTCGCCGTGCGAGCGGGCCACCGGTACCCGATCTTTGTCTTCGGTGGCCCGCTCGGCGGTATGCCCTCTCGGGCTTCTCTCCTGTCGACGCCCCGACAGATTTCGCTGTCGAATGACAACTTACCCCTGAGATAATTCTAATAAAAAAATAATCTTCAGAATTTGTTCATAAATATAGAATCACCATCATTCTGCTCTTATCCTAAGGGCTTGGGGTAGATGTAATATATAATTTTCTTCCATCGTATATATCGCAAAAGTTATTGGCAATAGTATTATGACCAGCTAAATGACCGATGTTTCTTCTTGGAAATGTAATTGTAGCAGATGGCATGAGATGGAGTTGGTCAAGGTCGAAGTAGAGCTCTTAGTCGTCTTTTACGACATCCACGAGCAATGTAAGGGTTGGTAGTATTCGTAGCCGCTACAATATAGCACCACAAACACAGTTATGATGAACCAACTATAAAATATGATAACGAACCTATCTCTTTTTTTGAGAACATTAAATTAAAAATGTCGGCCCATTTTCTCCTTACGGGTTTTAAAGCTGATTGCGTAGATATCGTATTGTTAAGATACCTTATCTGCCAGTTATTCGTGTGGTGACGGAGAAGGAATATAATTCACCACCCCCTATCCTACCCGAGAGACGACTAAGAGATATAAAACGCATATAACATCTATGCAAAAGAATAAAAACTCGAAACAAAACTCTATACAAATTCGCCTGACCAGCGTGGTATAGTAGGTTAATTTCCCTCCGATTACGAAGGAGGCCCGTTCCCAACAGTGGGACATATATGGGCAGCGATGATGAGGATGATGACCTGCCAGTGCCGTGGGTTCGATTCCCACGCTGGACAATACTTTGTGCGATCCACAAAGTGTTGTTCTGAGTCTGGGTGTAATTTGTCTGCGTTAATTATATGTTTGTAAAGTCTCCCGTAATACAAGGATTATTTCTTTTGTGCAAGGTGGTGTTTAAATATCTGCGCCTGATGCCGCCCTAACCGAGGCTTCGGGTGATCGGACCGGGGAATTGTCCGGTCACCCGACGCGAGGCCACCGCGTGAGGGCGACGCACCGACGGCGAAAGCTGTCGGGGCGTCGACACGAGAGGACCCCATAAGGGTAAACCGCCGGGCGGGCCATCGAAGACAAAGATCGGGTATCGCTGGCCCGCTCGCACGGCGAAGAGAGGTGCTTGCAGGGTGGGTCCATGGGGTTGCGCGCCGCCTCTTCTTGTCGCCCCGGACCGATTTGTCGGGGCGCGACCACACACATGGTCCACCTTGTACAAAAAAAGAAAAAAAGGTGGTGTTTAAATAAAAAAATTACTTTTTTTACTACTATTTACAAACTCATAACAGTAATCGGGTTTTATAAACTTATAACATTTCTAAGATATACTTGACTTAATCAAAGTCAAATTTTAATAAAATTGCAAATTAAGGTCTTGAAGGTTGGACAAATTACATTAGAATGAGTTAAAAACGTTGACGATGGAGCAGATTAATCATGAATGGTAATTAAAATGGACGGATTTCTTTCTTGTCGTTCGAATACTTCGAGGGTTCTTGACTCAGACTGTAGTATCAATGATCGTGAAATAAAATTAAGGCAAAATTCGTGTACAATTCTATGTAAATATAACTCTATATCTTATTAATTCATCTGTTGACCTATCTAGACTTTCTATGGGTTAATGCTTTGAATCTATATATTTAGGAAGGCGATTTGTTATTATAGAATGCAGTATTATATATTTCCAAGGATGCTGGCGCCAAATATCTTAGTGTTCCTTGGAGAATTCATATACCGTATTCCTAATGTATATTATGAATTTACAAATGGCTTAGTGATCTAAATTGTGATTTCTCATGCCAAGTGTTACGGTTTCAATCCCCAAGCAGAGTAGTTCTTTGCGCGATTTATAAAACGTGTAACTTTTAATACTCACAAGGAGTGAGGAACTGTTGAACTTGGTACCACCGTCACCGTTTTACCAACGTACCCCTCGACACCGTAGCAGAGTCCATCTATTTCACCTGGAAACGATACGGTCCTTGACTGTACGCTTTCAGCGGTCATTTCTCCCACTTGCGTTCATGATTTGGATTAAGCTACCTGCTGTTATGTTTCCCGAGTCCTATGATAGGTCCTTCTTCAAACAAGATTTAGGAAAACCCTTTTTCAAGGTAGGCAACGGCCTGTCTGTGCACCTAGTGTTGCTGTGGTCCATCTGAAACAGTATCACTTAACATTAGGTGTGCTGCTTGCTCGTTTGTCACCGTAGGCAATAAAAAATGATGATTTTAACAAAGGAATCTACTTTTATTCTGTCTATGCTCTACTGTCCTAATTCCTGCCATATTCCCAATTTTTAAAATCGATAAAAAAATAAAATAAAAATAGCCTTTATTCCCTTTGACTTTAATTATACAATTTTTTTATGCAAAGAATGGAAACTAAAACTATTTCTTAACTAAATTTAAGAACCTAAAATGTTTGTTCCATCAGCTATCGGGTCAGGCTGTATTACGACAAACTCCTCCTCAAGTACCCTCCATTTTTTTGCGGTCTAGTACTGTCCTTCTCCAACCCTTAGGCATATCGTCTTCCCACCCTTTTTGCGGTCTTCCTCTCTAACATTAGGTATGCTGCTTGCTCGTTTGCCACCATAGGCAATAAAAAATGACGATTTTAACAAAGGAATCTAATTCTATTCTGCCTATGCTCTACTGTCCTAATTCCCGTCATATTCCCAACTCTTAAAATCGATAAACTGATAAATAAATGGATGAATTTTCCGTTACCGCCAAAATGCAATGATATTAATTTACCAATTTAAAAAAATCCAAGGTGCTTTCACGCACACCTAAGATAAATTATCTTTGTCGGAGTAATAAATATTCTTGAAACTTAATCTAATTCGGAAATGAGTATTTCCCGTTTTCCAATAAGATCGTCAGCCACCATTTTTGCGAATCTCTTGTTTCGCTTTTTCCAGATAACACTGTAACGTAATCATATGTCTCGGCAATTGAGGTCTCTTTGATAAAACAAGCCTATGAAATTGCCTCATAATTTGTTTATAGAAAATGAGGCGTATTTATTTTGTAATGATGTTTTTCTAAGTTACGTTCGCAATTTATTTACGTAGGCGTTTTATATTTACTAGCTGTTGCCCCCCAATCTCGTTCACGAAGAAATCATGAGTGACGTACACGGTGAATATAATTTTTATTATTTATGTTGAAGGGGGAAAAACAGAACAGTATTTTTCCCTATTTTATACCCTCATATATCCTCTGAGGGATTAATTGACAGTATTTTTTATTGCGTTTATACATTACAAAAATAAAACGCAACGGCATTTGCTGGCACAGTCAGCGACTGACCTGCAGACCCTAGTCGACACAATGACAGAAGATTGTAAGAAAAGGGGTCTACGCGTGAATGTGAGCAAAACCAAAATAATGGTCTTTGAAAGAGATAAAACCAGAACAGATGTAAGAGTAACAATAGGTAATGAAGTACTAGAGCAAGTGGATGAATTTGTATATCTTGGATGTGGATTTAGCCGAGATGGAAGGTACACCACTGATATAGAGCGAAGAGTGAATGCGGGAAATAGAGTGAACGGAGCGTTGGGGCAACTTCTCGGCAGCCACCACCTCAGCCAGAAGGCACGTGTAGCAATACATAACGCAGTGCTTGTCCCAACATTACTGTATGGAAGCGAGAGTTGGGTATGCAGAAAAGAGTATGATAGTAAAATTAATGCGGTCGAAATGCGATCTCTGCGGAAAATCTGTGGAGTTAGGCTGACCGACCGCATTCGTAACGACGACGTAAGAGAGCGAGTAGGTATGAAAGAGAGTATTGGTGTAAAGATGCGAAAGGGAATGCTCCGATGGTTCGGACATGTGGAAAGAATGCCGAACGAACGCATGGTTAAGAAGATATACAATGCGAAGGTGGAAGGATGTAGGTACCGAGGGAGACCGAGACTAACCTACCTAGACCAGATCGGCCATGTACTGAAGGAAGGTGGAGTCAAGAGTCTCCGAAACCGGCGAGCGTGTATGAAGAGAACTATGAATGTTGAGGAAGCGAGAGAAGTATGCAGAGATAGAGTTCTCTGGCACTCTGTTCTCTCTGCCTACCCTGCAAGGGATATGGCGTGATGATATGTATGTATGTATAAACGCAATACTAAACGTAGTAATACTACAAGCTTTTCTTATTTTTAATTAAATATGATTCAAGTAAAAGTAGTATAGCAAATTTTTATTCCCTATTTTATACTCTTGTGGGATAAAAATTGACAAATGCTGAGAATGTGTTTATTTAATTTTACTGAAATACATTTGTGACAAAGGCAATAAACATAGTTCTTGGAACTGGCTTTCACCCCTTTTAGGGTTGAATTTCGCGTAATTATTTCTTAGTTAGTCTCTATGTTACAAAAATAAACTCCTGTCAGAATTTTATGTTTCTAGTTTTTGTAGTTTCGTTGCGGTGTTGATAAGTCAGTCAATGAGTTCTTTTGAATGTAGAGGTATATCAAAATAAAATAAATTCTGTTCTATTAATACATCAGCACTCTCCATTCCTACACCTTAGGCCTCCCCCACAAAAAAGAGACTAGTGCGGTAACCGGCACGCTTGGGTGGCGGGTTTGCGATCTTAGTTAGGTATTATTATAGGTTTCTTAGAAGAGGGCTACTCCCACTCAACGAGTGAGATCGTTAGTCGATTTTAAGAATTCTCTCGAGTAAAGAGTAGTGACAAATGTATCCTTATCTCCTCATCAGGGAATATTGGGTTGGAAGTCAGTTAAGAGTCAGGTTAAGGGCTTATTTTTTGAGTCCAAAATATGTTTTAAACAAAATATTTCTTTAACGTATTTTCACGGTATTTCTGTATTTCTATGACTATGAATAAATATTTGGGCGCTACATAGTTAATAAAATCGTAAAATAGTTAAACAAAGCGAAATATTGTGTAATTTTTCAGTATAATTTCGCTTCTAATGAGCGCCCAAGCTTTATTTACAGCCGTACGAATACAGATAGCAATATTTGCGTTTTATATATTGATTGTTCGTGTGGTGACGGAGTAAGAATACAATTCACCGCCCCCCTATCTCAATCATGGGTGATCGTAAGAGACGACTAAGGGATATAAAACGCATATAACATCTATGCGAGAGAAGGAAAACTCGAAACAAAACCCTATACCAACACGTCTGATCAGTGTGGTATAATAGGTCAATTGCGATCCCATTATGGAGGAGGCTCGAGCCCAACAGTGGGACGTGTATGAGCTGAGATGATGATGATATGATTGTTTATCTATATATCATCATCATCTCAGCTCATACACGTCCCACTGTTGGGCTCGAGCCTCCTCCATAATGGGATCGCAATTGACCTATTATACCACACTGATCAGACGTGTTGGTATAGGGTTTTGTTTCGAGTTTTCCTTCTCTCGCATAGATGTTATATGCGTTTTATATCCCTTAGTCGTCTCTTACGATCACCCACGATTGAGATAGGGGGGCGGTGAATTGTATTCTTACTCCGTCACCACACGAACAATCAATATATAAAACGCAAATATTGCTATCTGTATTCGTACGGCTGTAAATAAAGCTTGGGCGCTCATTAGAAGCGAAATTATACTGAAAAATTACACAATATTTCGCTTTGTTTAACTATTTTACAATTTTATTAACTATGTAGCGCCCAAATATTTATTCATAGTCATAGAAATACAGAAATACCGTGAAAATACGTTAAAGAAATATTTTGTTTAAAACATATTTTGGACTCAAAAAATAAGCCCTTAACCTGACTCTTAACTGACTTCTAACCCAATATTCCCTGATGAGGAGATAAGGATACATTTGTCACTACTCTTTACTCGAGAGAATTCTTAAAATCGACTAACGATCTCACTCGGTGAGTGGGAGTAGCCCTCTTCTAAGAAACCTATAATAATACCTAACTAAGATCGCAAACCCGCCACCCAAGCGTGCCGGTTACCGCACTAGTCTCTTTTTTGTGGGGGAGGCCTAAGGTGTAGGAATGGAGAGTGCTGATGTATTAATAGAACAGAATTTATTTTATTTTGATATACCTCTACATTCAAAAGAACTCATTGACTGACTTATCAACACCGCAACGAAACTACAAAAACTAGAAACATAAAATTCTGACAGGAGTTTATTTTTGTAACATAGAGACTAACTAAGAAATAATTACGCGAAATTCAACCCTAAAAGGGGTGAAAGCCAGTTCCAAGAACTATGTTTATTGCCTTTGTCACAAATGTATTTCAGTAAAATTAAATAAACACATTCTCAGCATTTGTCAATTTTTATCCCACAAGAGTATAAAATAGGGAATAAAAATTTGCTATACTACTTTTACTTGAATCATATTTAATTAAAAATAAGAAAAGCTTGTAGTATTACTACGTTTAGTATTGCGTTTATACATACATACATATACATACATACATACATATCATCACGCCATATCCCTTGCAGGGTAGGCAGAGAGAACAGAGTGCCAGAGAACTCTATCTCTGCATACTTCACTCGCTTCCTCAACATTCATAATTCTCTTCATACACGCTCGCCGGTTTCGGAGACTCTTGACTCCACCTTCCTTCAGTACATGACCGATCTGGTCTAGGTAGGTTAGTCTCGGTCTCCCTCGGTACCTACATCCTTCCACTTTCGCATTGTATATCTTCTTAACCAGGCGTTCGTTCGGCATTCTTTCCACATGTCCGAACCATCGGAGCATTCCCTTTCGCATCTTTACACCAATACTCTCATTCATACCTACTCGCTCTCTTACGTCGTCGTTACGAATGCGGTCGGTCAGCCTAACTCCACAGATTTTCCGCAGAGATCGCATTTCGACCGCATTAATTTTACTATCATACTCTTTTCTGCATACCCAACTCTCGCTTCCATACAGTAATGTTGGGACAAGCAGTGCGTTATGTATTGCTACACGTGCCTTCTGGCTGAGGTGGTGGCTGCCGAGAAGTTGCCCCAACGCTCCGTTCACTCTATTTCCCGCATTCACTCTTCGCTCTATATCAGTGGTGTACCTTCCATCTCGGCTAAATCCACATCCAAGATATACAAATTCATCCACTTGCTCTAGTACTTCATTACCTATTGTTACTCTTACATCTGTTCTGGTTTTATCTCTTTCAAAGACCATTATTTTGGTTTTGCTCACATTCACGCGTAGACCCCTTTTCTTACAATCTTCTGTCATTGTGTCGACTAGGGTCTGCAGGTCAGTCGCTGACTGTGCCAGCAAATGCCGTTGCGTTTTATTTTTGTAATGTATAAACGCAATAAAAAATACTGTCAATTAATCCCTCAGAGGATATATGAGGGTATAAAATAGGGAAAAATACTGTTCTGTTTTTTCCCCTTCAACATAAATAATAAAAATTATATTCACCGTGTACGTCACTCATGATTTCTTCGTGAACGAGGTTGGGGGGCAACAGCTAGTAAATATAAAACGCCTACGTAAATAAATTGCGAACGTAACTTAGAAAAACATCATTACAAAATAAATACGCCTCATTTTCTATAAACAAATTATGAGGCAATTTCATAGGCTTGTTTTATCAAAGAGACTTCAATTGCCGAGACATATGATTACGTTACAGTGTTATCTGGAAAAAGCGAAACAAGAGATTCGCAAAAATGGTGGCTGACGATCTTATTGGAAAACGGGAAATACTCATTTCCGAATTTGATTAAGTTTCAAGAATATTTATTACTCCGACAAAGATAATTTATCTTAGGTGTGCGTGAAAGCACCTTGGATTTTTTTAAATTGGTAAATTAATATCATTGCATTTTGGCGGTAACGGAAAATTCATCCATTTATTTATCAGTTTATCGATTTTAAGAGTTGGGAATATGACGGGAATTAGGACAGTAGAGCATAGGCAGAATAGAATTAGATTCCTTTGTTAAAATCGTCATTTTTTATTGCCTATGGTGGCAAACGAGCAAGCAGCATACCTAATGTTAGAGAGGAAGACCGCAAAAAGGGTGGGAAGACGATATGCCTAAGGGTTGGAGAAGGACAGTACTAGACCGCAAAAAAATGGAGGGTACTTGAGGAGGAGTTTGTCGTAAGACAGCCTGACCCGATAGCTGATGAACAAACATTTTAGGTTCTTAAATTTAGTTAAGAAATAGTTTTAGTTTCCAATCTTTGGTGTGAGTGGGACGTGTATGAGCTGAGATGATGATGATATATAGATAAACAATTTTTCGATATTGGCAAGCCTTTTTTTTTTTTTTTTTATTGGTGGGCTATGGGTGCGTCTCGCCCCGCCAAATCGGTCCGGGGTGACGGAGAAGGCGGCGCGTGACCCCATAGACCCACCGTAAAATCCTCTCTCTTCGCCGTGCGAGCGGACCACCGGTACCCGATCTTTGTCTTCGATGGTCCGCTCGGCGGTTTACCCTCGCGGGTTCCTCTCGTCGACGCCCCGACAGATTTCGCCGTCGGGGCGGATATTGGTAAGCCTAGAAAAAGTTGGAATTTTAAAATAATCTTATAGTCATCTTCATTATCTGTTTTTCTGTAGCTACGAACTCAAGCCGACACATTTTAGTAAAAGCCTTCAAAAGGTACCAATGTAATAACCGCAGCAAATCCCAAGCAAAAAATTCCACACATTCTATTTTCATCAGACAAGTGTAAGTGAAAGTAATTTTCTCGTCGAAAACTGCAGGTAATTCACATATTTGAGGTTTTTTCTTAATAGGAAAACGAAATTAAATTCTTTTTGTACAAATAATAAAATTTTTGTGTTCAACAAAATTATTGTTGTGGTTCGTAATTGTATGTTTGTAGTGCTACGCCATATTGAAATTTATTTTCTTGTGCGGGCTTTTATGAATATTAATTTTGCTCGAGATTTATACACCTAATTTTAGAGATATTTGAAGATACCTAAATGGTAGTATAACGAAGTGAGCTATTTCTGTCACTTGGTGAATTGCCGTATTATTTGTAAATTGATATCCCTTTCATAATTACATTTCACGTTGCATGTGGATTGAGAATATTAAGGATAACCTTTTCTGATTTGTGGGTGATCACAAAAGATGACCAAAAGAATAATTCATCATCATCTCAGCTCATATATGTCCCACTGCTGAGCTTGAGCCTCCTCCATTTAGGGAGGGAAATGGACCTACTACACCACGCTGGTAAGACGTGTTAGTATAGGGTTTGTTTCGAGTTTTCCATCTCTTGCAGAGATGTTAAATGCATTTTATATCCCTTAGTCGTCTCTTACGACCACCCTTTTTTTGTTTTTTTTTTTTTTTTTGCGGTGGGTTATGGACGTCGCACCCCGCCAAATCGGTCCGGGGTGACGGAAGAGGCGGCGCACAACCCCATTGACCCACCCTGCAAGCACCTCTTCTTCGCCGTGCGAGCGGGCCACCAGTACCCGATCTTTGTCTTCGGTGGCCCGCTCGGCGGTATGCCCTCTCGGGCTTCTCTCTTGTCGACGCCCCGACAGATTTCGCCGTCGAGGCGTCGTCCTCACGCGGTGGCCTCACGTCGGGTGATCGGACAATTCCCCGGTCCGATCACCCGAAGCCTCGGTTAGGGCGGCATCAGGCGCAGGTACTCGCGCCTGTGCCGCCCCGGCCGCGGGCGGCGGCCCGGGTCACGGGAATCCTCCCGGGCCCGTTCCGCCGCCTCCTTCTGCGAGATGACAGCCTCGCAGAAGGCGGCGACCGCGTCCCAATTCCTGACGCTGTCGACCATTGCTCGCGCAACAGTCGGCAGCGTCAGGTCGGCACCGATGACAGCGACGAGGTCACGGCGCTGCCCGTCCCAGCCCGAACATACCTCGAGCGTATGTTGCGCCGTGTCCTCGTCGCTACTGCAATGGTGGCAGGACGGAGTCCACTCCCTCCGCACGACCGTGTGCAGGTACTTGCCGAAGCAACCATGCCCCGACAAGACCTGCACCAACCGGAAAGAGAGGACTCCGTGCCGCCGCTCCATCCACTCCATCAGTACGGGCCGGAGGGCCTCAACGGTAAAAACACCGTGTCTAGTCCTCTCCAGCCGCGTAGCCCAACGGGCGATGACTTCTCGGCGGGCGTCCTCGCGCCAGGTGGCTATCTCGTTGAACGATGGGGAGCCACCCTCTTCGCGCATTGAGGTAACCCGCCGGTAGAGGTCGGAGAGCATCTCCGCCTCTAAGTCCCACGGGGGTGTCCCGGCCAATAGGCATGCCGCCTCGGTAGACACCGTGCGGTACCCGCGAATGGCTCTGACCGCCATGGCTCGCTGTGGCCTCCACAGCACCGCCCTGAGCTGGGCGTTCAGAGCCCCCGCCCACACGGGTGCGCCGTACATGGCCATTGAGCGGATCACCCCCGCATACAGCCGTCGGCCCTCGAAACTGGGTCCGCCCACGTTCGGCATGAGCCGAGAAAGGGCGGACGCCGCGCCGACCAGCCGGGGAGCAATTTGACGGAAATGCTCCCGGAACCACCATCGCCCGTCGAGCACCAGGCCCAAGTACCTCATATGGGCCTGGATACTGATGTGGATGGAGTTGACGACTAACGAGGCGCCGATGGGCAGCCTCACACGGGGCCCATGGAATAGTAGGGCCTCCGTCTTGTTTAGGGCCACCCTGAGCCCCAGCGCCTCAATTCGCCTGACCATCTCCTCGGTGCTGAGAGTGGCCAGGCTCGCCGCCTCTTCGAGTGTCCTGCCCCGGGCTGTGACGAGCGTGTCGTCAGCATAGCAATTAACGCTCAGCCCGGGGGGGAGACTCCCTCTTAACGCCCAGTCGTAACCGATGTCCCACAGAGTCGGCCCCAGAACTGACCCCTGCGGAACACCGCACGACATGGGCGTCCGCACAATGTCCCCTGCGGGGCTCGCGTAGAGGACACTGCGCCCCTCCAAATAGTCTGCCACCAGCCGCCTGAGGTACAGGGGCACTCCATGGAACCGGAGTGCCTCCCTGATGCAGCTGAATGGCAGACTATTGAAGGCGTTGGCGATGTCGAACGACACCGCCAACAGTACTCCTTTGCCGGCGACAGCCTCCGCGGCCGTCTGCCTCAGGCGTAGCAGGGCCCCGATGGTCGAACGCCCCCTCCGAAACCCAAACTGAGCGTCCGACAGATCGGGCCCCACCTCCTCCAGGTGCTGGACGATGCGGGCAGCGAGGACACGCTCCAGCAGCTTACCCACATCGTCCAGAAGCACAATGGGCCTGTAGGCCGACGGCGAATCCGGGGGCCGTCCCGGCTTTGGCAGGAGAACCAACCTCCCTTCCTTCCAGCACTCAGGGAACCGTCCAGACGTCAGACAGGCGTTGAACAGTCGCCTGAGGCGAGGTTCGAGATGCTCGAGGAGCAATGTCAACACCCGGACTGGGACTCCGTCCGGGCCGGGGTCGTGGTGGCGGAACGAATCTTCGCCACGGCTGACCCCACTTCCGACTCCGTCACGGGCGGAACACTCTCGATGGCCTCCCGGTCGTGATCTGGCGAAGCCATGACCGGGGGCGTGTGCTCCGACTGCTGCGGGAACAGCTCCTCGACCACTCTACGAAGGAGGTCGGGCTGGAGGGTCTCGGTGAGGGGGGGCCCTGCGCGCGAAGCTTATTCAGCGACGCGCGATACGGGCGACCCCAGGGGTCACGGTCGAGACCGTCCAGCATCTCCTGCCAACTCGCGTCCTTGGCGGACCGGATGGCCAGCCGAAAGGCGGTACGCGCACTGCGGTACGCCTCGTACAGCTGGCCCTCCCGCTCAACATCGCGGCGACGCCGCCGACTGCGGGTGTAGGACCTTCGGGCACTAATGCACGCCGCACGAAGGTCCGCCAGTCTTGGGGACCACCAGTAGACCCCCTGCCTCGGAGGTAGACGCCGCACCCTGGGCATGGCCGCATCGCAGACCTGCGTTAACGCACTGCGGATGCGGACAGCCTCGACGTCCACTCCGTCCGCTGGGGGGGGTGAGGACAGCCACGTGTTCATGATGGCCGCCTCCGCCAGTAGGTCCCTATCCAGCCGCCCCACAGCCCACCGCGGAAATGCGGGCGCTCGGTCCGCCCTGTGACCCCTGCTGGGGTCCCGGAGAGGGGAGACCTCCATCCGGATGTAACGGTGATCCGACAGGGTCTCCGCCTCCTCCAGGACACGCCAGTTCCTCACTCGTGGTGCGACAGCGGGGCTAGCGAACGACAAGTCCACTATCGACCCACCCTGCTGTCGCACACACGTGTTCACTGAGCCTCTGTTTAGGACACAGAGGCCCAGTGACGCCGCCCACTCCACGATCGCCCGCCCGCGATCGTCCGTCATCGGGGACCCCCACGCCATGGATTTGGCGTTGAAGTCCCCCAGGACCAGGACGAGGCCTGGTGCCAGTCGCCGTATCGAAGCCTCCAAGGTGGTGAGGGAGGCCCCGAAATCGTCCATTCTCCTGTTAGGGGAGAGGTAAACGCTGTACAGTGTGACCCCTCCCCAATCCGCCGCGACAAATTCCTCGCCCCTATCCAAGAGGGATAAGGACGGGAAGTGCCGCTGCGTGGAGGTGACGATTGCCGCGGTTCCGTTCCGGCTGACCACCCAATTGGGGCGATCAGGCACGACGTACGGTTCCGCGACTACGGCTGCACCGATCGACCACTCCGCCATGGATTGCAGGAGGAGATCTCTTACGACCACCCACAGGAAAGATAGGGATGGTGAAATGTATTCTTACTCCATCACCACGCGGAGAAATATATAATTAATTAAAAATTTATTGTAAAAGAAAAAAGTTTCAAAACAAGTACTTGTAGTTGACACTCTATGTACTCCTCTTCCATCGTATACATTGTAGAGGTTTTTTTTGGGATTAATCCCACCCACCTTTGTAACTCCTGTAAACCTTGAGTCACAATGATCTCCACAAATAGCACCGAGGTTTGAATCTCAGGCAGTTCCGGGAGATGCTTTTAATTATCTTGTAACCAATTCTTGTAACAAATTTAATTAGAAAAGCTTAAAAAGGAGAAATTAGAAAAGATGATTCCACTTTAAAAAATATTAGCAATAGTTTTATGACCGGCTTGACGGCAATCCTCTTTCGAAATATAACTGATTAGATAGAAACAGCTAGAGTTAGCCCAGGTCGATATAAAGCTGTTAGTCGTCTTTCACGATACCCACATAGCACATTTTTAGGGCTCCGTACCTTGAAAGAAAAAAAAGTGAACCCTTATAGGCTCACTTTGTTGTCTGTCCGTCTGTCTGTCTATCCGTCTGCCCATCCGCTTGCCTGTCTGTCAAGACCCTTTTTCTCAGCAACGCATGGAGGTAGCAAGCTGGAATATTTTTATCAAATACTCAGGTCTACTGTTCCTTGGAGTTGTGAAAACATCAAACTTCTAAGCTAACGCAATCAAAGATACTGCTATTTATGTCGCAAATTTCTGCAAATTTTCGACACTCGCAAGGGAATCAAAACCTACAGGGTACTTCCCGTGAATTCTGAATCTTGAAATTTGGTACGAAGCAATATCATATAGCACAGATAAAAGAAAAATTGTGATAACCGTAAATTTTTAATCAGATCATATATATATATATATAAAAAAAAATAAAACTTTACCCCTTTGCTAATGAACGTGTAGAGGTATTAAATTGAAATTCATATCAAATACTCAAGTCAATATAATACCTTTAAGCTGTAACAAAGTCAAACTTCTATGTCAACGCAATCAAAAGAAACAGCAATTTAATATATATTTTCAAATTCGCAACTTCTTGCAAGGGAATCAAAACCTAAAGGGTACTCTTCCAGTCGACCTAGAATCTTGAAATTTAGGATGAAGCAATGTTTTATAGCATATAAAAGAAAAATTCAGAAAACCTTAAATTTTTAGTTACATCTCATATATTTTTTTAAGTTTTACGGAACTCCTCGAGCGCGAGTACAATTCGCACTTTTTTTTTTGCCGATTTTTCTTAATATTATGTATACATCATAAAAAAAAATAAGATTGTGAAAGTTATTACGTTCACCCATAATTCCTTATTCAGCACACCTTGACATGATTTAAAAAAAAAAATCAGTTCATAAAATAGTCATTTTAAAAGAGCGACAGCATGCGAAGTTGTTCGAATTTGAGAGATAGTCTGAAAATAAATACATAAGTATATTAATATTGTGATTCTATTGCATATTTGATTCACATCTCCACGCAACAAATTTTATGCGATATTAATTTCGTTCGAGCCTTTAAATTCATACAAGCGTGTGTAATTCATCTCCTAGGTGACATATTGAATATGGCGAGTGATATACGTTCTGAGGTACACACATAAAATTTATAAAGCTTCAATATTTTTTTTGAAGGAAAACCTGTACACGCCCGTAGTTTGGGCGTGACACTCTAAATCAAGTTACTTATGATAAAGTATATAAACGTTTAAAAACTTTTTTGTGACGAAAAATGATTATCACTCGTGTATTTTAGACTCATATCAACCACCAATGTGTACATATACTGTTTATAATGAAAGTGTAAGAGGAATACACGAAGATAAGTCTCCTGCGAAATTGAGAAGTATGAGAAATATGCTCTTCTATCATAATATTATGTAAATAATTTGAAAAATCCAAAAGTGGACGCCTCATATTATTTATCATTTACTATTAGTCAATGCCATTAATGAAAATTAAAGAAAAAATACTTTTGAAATTTCGTGCCAATCTCGACGTAGTGATAAACATAGCCGTATAGGCTTTATGGGATTTCTTTCCTTTGCCTATCCGAATGAATGAACAAAAAATGTAAACGAACCCAATTTTCATAAGGTGTACATACACTAAAGACTTAGCAGTTTAGTTTTTTATTAATTGCGATTATGACTCTTTAAAAAAAGAAATATTTTGATATATTAATTTTTACGGTCGTGATCCTGCCAGTTCCAATATATTTTATCCGACGTCCTCGAATATTTTTTTTAATCAACTATTATCTTACTTCAAACAAAATAATTGCTTTTTAAAAATACGTTTAAACGAATGTTTTTTCTTGACATATGTAAGATAATATTATTCTATAAGTGCAATGTGAGAAAAATACAATCATTTTTAGGTTTGAAAAGTGCTTACATACATACATATCATCACGCCATATCCCTTGCAGGGTAGGCAGAGAGAACAGAGTGCCAGAGAACTCTATCTCTGCATACTTCCCTCGCTTCCTCAACATTCATAATTCTCTTCATACACGCTCGCCGGTTTCCGAGACTCTTGACTCCACCTTCCTTCAGTACCTGACCGATCTGGTCTAGGTAGGTTGGTCTCGGTCTCCCTCGGTACCTACATCCTTCCACTTTCGCATTGTATATCTTCTTAACCAGACGTTCCTTCGGCATTCTTTCCACATGTCCGAACCATCGGAGCATTCCCTTTCGCATCTTTATACCAATACTCTCTTTCATACCTACTCGCTCTCTTACGTCGTCGTTACGAATGCGGTCGGTCAGCCTAACTCCACAGATTTTCCGAAGAGATCGCATTTCGACCGCATTAATTTTACTTTCATACTCTTTTCGGCATACCCAACTCTCGCTTCCATACAGTAATGTTGGGACAAGCACTGCGTTATGTATTGCTACACGTGCCTTCTGGCTGAGGTGGTGGCTGCCAAGAAGTTGCCCCAACGCTCCGTTCACTCTATTTCCCGCATTCACTCTTCGCTCTATATCAGTGGTGTACCGTCCATCTCGGCTAAATCCACATCCAAGATATACAAATTCATCCACTTGCTCTAGTACATCATTACCTATTGTTACTCTTTCATCTGTTCTGGCTTCACCTCTTTCAAAGACCATTATTTTGGTTTTGCTCACATTCACGCGTAGACCCCTTTTCTTACAATCTTCTGTCATTGTGTCGACTAGGGTCTGCAGGTCAGTCGCTGACTGTGCCAGCAGGACTGCGTTATCTGCATAAAGCAGAGCAGAGACCACTGAGTCACCCATCTGGACTCCCACATTCATATCGTTCAACCTTTGGAGACATTTATCCAGATATATGATAAACAGCCTGGCTGAAAGAACGCACCCCTGCTTAACGCCGATATTGACGTCAAACCAAGGCGACATTCCATCATCCAGCCGCACACAGGCTCTACAGCCCATGTAACTGGACTGCACAGCCTGTAGCAGTTTACCGTTAATACCATATTCCGGTAAAATGTCCCAAAGTTCCTTTCGTACAACCGTGTCAAATGCTCTCTCTAGATCCAAAAAACTGCAGAAAACCCTCTGACCTAGGGCCAGATGCTTCTCCACAATGTTGCGCAGAGAGAACACTTGATCCATGCATCCTCTTCCACTCCGGAAACCTCCTTGTGTCTCACACAGTAAACCATCGGACACCATCCTCATTCTCCTTTCAATAATTTTACCATACACTTTTGCTGCCAAACTGGTCAAGCTTATGGCTCTGTAATTTGCACAGTCATAACCTGAACCCTTGTTTTTAAACAAAGGCACGATGACTGCGCTATTCCAGTCCCCGGGAACCATTCCCGAGCTCCAACATAAATTGAGGAGCAACAGGAACGCCTCCCGGACACAGGAGCCGCCAAGCTTGATCATCTCGGCAGACACCATATCAATGCCCGCTGCCTTACAATTTTTCAAGCTTCTTATCGCCCATTCAACTTCATCCGTACTGATGCCATCGGAGGACGCCGTCGCCGAATGTTGATCTACTAGACCACATGCGACACCGGCGTCAACCGTAGTATCCGCATACATATCGCCAAAATATTCACTCCATCGGCTTAACACGTCTTGTCTTTGTGCAAGAATGTCTCCACCTTTAGACCTTATTTTATTCATTCTGAAGGCTGACCAACCACCCCGAGACTTCTTCACCTCCCTCCAAAAGAGTTTGGTGTTACTCTCGAAGTTTTTAGTCAGCCTATCTTCTGCACTCATACTTGATCTATCACGTTTCTCTTTCACTAAGGCCTTGGTGTCATTCTTAAATTGCCGATATATTTCTTTCTTCTGTTCAGTCATACTGTCATTCAGATTCAAAGAAGAGACATAGTCCAGCCACGCTTTCTTTTTTTGCTCTACGGAAGCTGCCACTTCCGCATCCCACCATGCATCACCATTTGTGTTTCTATGCTTCTTTGAACTTCCACATACTTCTTTCGCTGTGTCTACCATACTCTCTTTCAATACTCTCCAGCATTCTTCAATGTCCGATTGCGGCTGGCTTGCCATCGTCAGCCGTTCTCGGACACCCTCTGCATACTTTTCTCTTACACACTCTTTTTGCAACCTTTCAACCTTTATTCTTTCAAGCCCTCCGAAGTGGACACGCTCTCGCCAGTGCCTCCACTTTCTGAACAGACCACTAAATCTCGCAATAACGAGATAGTGGTCCGTATCGACTGTGGGGCCCCTGTAGGCTCTTGCGTCCAATATTTTGCTTCGGAGGCGACTGTCTACCAAAATTAAATCTATTATACTTTTCTGTTCATTCCTTCTCCATGTATACATATGGATGTCCTTGTGTTGGAAAAATGTGTTTGACACAATAAGGTTTCTATCCATACATACATCCGCTATGAGCCTACCTGCGTCGTTCACTCTCTTATCACCAAATGGACCAAGTAAGTCCTCATAGTCGGGACGCTTGGTCCCCACCCATCCGTTCAAATCTCCGCATACAATCACGCGTTCACTGGTTTCTGCCATATCCAGAACTTCCCTAACATTATCCCAAAACTTCTCTAGGTCTGATGCCACCGAGGATCCTACGGGAGCATATGCTACAACCATGAATACCTTGGTGACACCAAGTTTTATACGGACCCAAAGAAGTCTGGGATCATACATTCCGTAATCCTTCACACCTAAGGCCAAGCGAGAGGACAACAGCACTCCTACCCCCATACTGGCTCGATCGCTCTGTGGTACACCAGACCACAGAGCCATCCCGCCACCAGGAAGATCGCAGGCGTCGCTGCCCCTTCGCTTGGTCTCTGTTACACAGAGCACGTCTAGCTGTTTGACCGCCATGACGGATATCAGCTCGTGCAACTTACCAACACACTTCCTCTTACATTCTTCTTCTTCTTCTTACACAACCTCTTACATTCCACGTGCCCACCCGTCACTCTGCTCTCCTCGACTCGCCTGATTGGGCAAGGCGTGATGGGTGGCGGCCCCCATCGCCGCAACTGCCGAAGTTCGTACCGACGGGGGCGGGTCGGTACGCGTCGCCTCCGGGGGACGCCCTACCCCGCATTGCGGTACGCATTTCGAGCCGGATTAGCAGTCTAATTAGACTGGCAATTGAAAAGTGCTTGATTTTCATATATCGAGAGTAGAGCAAGACCTCAACGCTTTGCTTATGAGACGTGCAATAAATGAATGATTATTACACAAAGTATGATCTTTACAAATGACAGATGAATAAGAAAAAAGACTGTGGATGGCGTAGTAGTTAAGATCTACCGTACCAATGTCGTGTGTTCAATTCATACACAGGCAAATACTTTGTGTGATCCATAAATACGTAGTTTTGAGTCTGGATTTAAGTTGTGTCCATTAAATTATATGTTTATAAATTCCCCCGTAATAATTTTATTTGTAGTAGGACTACGCTGTTGACAGGCTGCTATGTGGTAGTACCACACTTTCACAGAAGATCGACGTCTGAGCAATGGCAATATGCTGTTGCGCTTCGTTCGTTGAGCGAGAGAGCTGGAAGCCCAACTGGGTGGGTTTGGAGTTTGTATTGGTAGGCAGCGGCCTAGCTATACCCCTGGTATTGCAAAGGTCCATGGGTGGCAGTAACACTTACCATCAGGTGTGCTGCTTGGTCGTTTGCCACCAAAATCAATAAAAAAAAATACAAGTATTATTTCCAGAGTGCACACCGTGCATCATGTATTTAAAAGAAACAAAAGTTTCTCTATTATATAAATATTTCATTTCTATCGTGTGCCTTTGTGTCATACTCTATTTAGTTTATATCCCAGGTTAGATTGCTATGTCAATAACAGTAATATTTGTTTAGCACTGTACATGCGAAATGCGATCTCTACGGAAAATCTGTGGAGTTAGGCTGACCGATCGCATTCGTAACGACGACGTAAGAGAGCGAGTAGGTATGAAAGAGAGTATTGGTGTAAAGATGCGAAAGGGAATGCTCCGATGGTTCGGACATGTGGAAAGAATGCCGAACGAACGTCTGGTTAAGAAGATATACAATGCGAAAGTGGAAGGATGTTGGTACCGAGGGAGACCGAGACTAACCTACCTAGACCAGATTGGTCACGTACTGAATGAAGGTAGAGTCAAGAGTCTCCGAAACCGGCGGGCGTGTATGAAGAGAATTATGAATGTTGAGGAAGCGAGTGAAGTATGCAAGGATAGAGTTCTCTGGCACTCTGTTCTCTCTGCCTCCCCTGCAAGGGATATGGCGTGATGATATGTATGTATGTACTGTACATGCGATAGTAGAAATTTTTTTTTAAAGCTAAATAATTATCATCATCATTATACAGCCTTTCAACGTCTAGCTGTCAATGTAGTTATCTCTCATAGAATGTAATATGACGGGAACATTCAATAGAGGGGTTATTTCCATAATCATCACGCTTGTAAAATATAGGAATATACATAATCTAAATTAAAAAAAAAAACGACTTTAACTAGTAACCACTAAATTAAAATGAGACCAAGAAGCATCAGCTATGAAAAAAAATATCATCATCAAAATTGGTTCACCCAATCGAAAGTTCTGAAGTAACAAACATAAAAAAAATACAGTTCTCCTCAAATAACCTTCTCCTTTGTTTGAAGTTGTTTAAAAACTGTACGTTTCCAGGGATTATTTATTTAATTTAAATTATTATTAATTATTATAAATATGTAGATACATGTATTTCTAAAAACCCGATTACGAGCGAAAAATGATTGTCACAAGTGGGATTCGAACCCACACCTATTGGAAATCTGTTCCAATCGTGCTGCCACTTACACCGGTTATAGCCAGCTTAATTTCGGTTAGATGGCACACGTCTCCTTAAAGACGAAAATATAATACGACGCGATAATTGAATGTCAATACAATAGTTTATGGTGATGTAAGTGGCAGCACGGTTGGAACGGATTTCCAATAGGTGTGGGTTCGAATCCCACTTGTGACAATCATTTTTCGCTCTTAATCGGGTTTTTATAAAGAATCAAGCATATTAAATGCTAAATTTTAGTAATTCATATGTTTATCCTGCTCTTGTCCCATACACTTGGGGTCGACGCAATATGTACGAGTATACTACAAAAGTTATTGGCAATAGTTTTATGACCGGCCGCTTGCCTGACGTCAACCCTCCTTGGGAATGTAATTGTTGACCAAACGGCATCAGATGGAGTTGGCCCAGGTCTATAAACAGCTCTTAGTCGTCTTTTACGACATCCACGAGTAAAGTAAGGGTTGGTAGTATTCGAAGCCGCTACCACACAGCAATTTATATGTATTTCTTTTAATTATAACAATGTGCCTTTTTTACCACTGTTGAAATCTTATTAATGGCGTGAAACTAGCGTCTTGTGTGCAACTAATACACAATGTATGTGTTAATTATGTTTCAATGTAGTTCGTATTATCTTTTACTGTTTCTTTATTTTTAGATCTAATTAGATTGAATTTGTATTTTAATTAACCTCTTAAGGGATGATTTATTTTAAAGTATAAAGAACATGAATCTAGTTTATTCTTTACTAGCTTCTGCCTGCGGCTCGCCTGCGAAATGGTGACTTTCCTATAGTTTTTCATCCCCTATTTTTATTTTACCCCTTAAGTGTAATTTTTTTACGAAATTTATTATCATATTTATTTATATCTAATCAATAGCCTAAAAATAAGTTTCAAGCCTCTGGCTTTAAAAATGATGATAATTCCTTACAACTTTTCATCCCCCTTTACAACCCCTTTTCTATTTAAAAAGTAGCCTATGTCCTTTATCAGGCTCTAGACTATCTCTATAAATCTCGACTATCTCTATAAAACTATCTCTATCAAGAGTGTAGTCTAGAATATATAAACAGTCTTAATCGCATAACTACACTTGAACACCAATTACAAGAGGCGAATAATCAAATAAAAGAGTTTGAAAATGCCAAGTATAATATGACAGCCTCACTAAACCAAAGCCTATTTGATGAGCTGATTACCAGTGCTCCAAACTTGGTTTCTCCTGCACCTGAGATTTCCTTCATACCAACTGACACAGTTGAAGATTTTTTACCATCTTGCAATGAGGGGGTATCTGAGTGCGGTAGGAACTATACATTAAAAAAGTTTAGGAAAATTGTCAGAATAAATAAATATATAAGGAAAACACAAAACCTGGTTAAAAAGCACAAGTTTTTCATTAAAAATGTTAAATGGAATAGAGAACGATTACATCTGATTGAGAAACTTGATTTTTATGTAAGTTAGAAAATAAAACTACACAACACAAAAGTGACGTTCATAACTTCCAATTACAAATTAACTGTCTTCAAGAAAAATTGGAAGCTATGACAATTAAATATTCTAGTTCTAAGGGTAAGGAATCAGCCAGTAATGTAAGTAATTGTAAATCTTTAGAACATTCCTCTCATATACATATGTCTGAGCAATTAACTGAGCAAACTATTGTAAGCTCTGATACTTCATCTTTCACTAACGGTTCCCTGTGGACAGCCACTACACACATACCTTTAAATAAATTGCAAAATATAGGTGTTAAAAGCACAACTGTCATGTTTAGTGATGAAATTGGTAAAAATATGGGTGTTCTTTTATCACATAAAGGACATTCAATTGTTAATAACTGTTCGCCGGGGTTGTCTTACCATGATATAATGCAAAAAATATTTAATTATAAGTTTAGTCCTGGTAGTACATTATTAATACTTGTAGGAAATAAAGTAAATGTGAGCAAGAAACAATTATTACAATATAACTGTAAACTTAGTAATTTATTAAATGTAGACAAAATTGTTATGTTCACATTTCCTTACAGGACATGTTTGACACAGATGGAAAATGAATCCATCTATAATTTAAATTTGACATTACATAATAGTAAAACAAAAACAAATTATATTTTAGAAAATAAAATGCATGTTATTGACATTAACAGTTATGTTAATAAGAATTTTTTTATGACAAAAGATAGTTGTTATCTTTCAAAATATTTTAAGAATTTGATAGCTGATTCGCTATCTTATTTTTTTTTTACATCAGCCAAGAATTTGGCTAAAAATGTTGCTTTTATTGAGCAAAATAATATTGACATCACTAATTTAAATTGTAACATTTCCAATTGTGGAAATAATGACATTCATTTAAATTACTCAATAAGACAATAGAGAATTCCTCTTGCTTTAAAAATAGCCTTTTTTTTTTTTTTTTTTTTTTTTGGGGGGGTGGGCTACGGTCGGCGCACTCCTCGCACCACTCCGTCCGGGGTGACAGAGGGGCGTAAGCGCGCACACCCGTAACCCACCCGTGACGTCGCCTTCGTCGTTGGGCCGACCACCGGAGCAGAGTGACTTGACGTCAGTGGTCGGCCCGACGGAATACCCCTGAGGAGTACCCTCTCCTCGACCGACATCCCCCCCTCGGGTAGGATGTCGGTCTTTCCTCACGCGGTCGGCCTCTCGGCGGGTGACGGACTATTTCCCCGATCCAGTCACCCGCGGCCTTGGCTAGGGCGGCATCAGGCGCAGGTAATCGCGCCTGCGCCGCCCCAGTCGCCGGCGGCGGCTCGCGCCGTCGAGGAGATGCTCCTCGCGCACGCGCTCCGCCGCCTCCTTCCGCGAGACTACTGCCTCGCAGAAGGTTGCGACCGCGTCCCAGTTCCTGAAACAATACATATAAGTCAATTAGTCTGGTACATCAAAATATTCAAGGTATGTTAGGTAAAGATTTGGAGATTGAATTATTTTTGAATGGTTGCCATATAGATTTTCTCTGCATTACTGAACACTGGCTTAAAGGCAACCAATTAATGTTCAATTTTCCCAATCACCAGGTTGTTAGCTCGTTCAACAGAACCAATATGATACGAGGTGGCTCTTTAATAATTTTAAATAAATTAATTAAATCTAAGGAAAGAAAAGATATTGTAAGATTGTCTGTTGAACGTGTTATTGAAATTGCTTGTGTTGAGTCTGAGCAGTTCATAGTTGTATGCGTATACAGACCCCCATGCTCCCCATATGATGATTTTGAGAAATTAATGGAAGATATCTTACTCAAAACCTCGGCCTCAAATAAAACAGTTGCTGTTTGCGGGGATTTTAACATTAATTTATTAGACAATAATAATATAACACAAAAATTTAAAAATTTAATTAATTCTTATAACTTATATAATGCTTTCCTGGAACCTACTAGGATAACTGCTGGGAGTGCAACTTGTATAGATAATATTTTTATAAATGCTAAACTGATTAGTAAATCCATTATAAACACATTAGAATCAGATCACTGCGGACAACTTGTTGTACTTCCTAGAACTAATAGGATTCCACGAGAATGCATTACCTTTGTTCCTATTAATGTCAGCCGCTTAGAGCACTTTAGACACAATTTGAGTATGAAAGTACCACTATTGCCTTTTCATGATAACCCCAATGAATTGTATACATCCCTATTTCACATAATTGATGATGAATTTAGTAAAATATTTAAACCTAAAACTGTAACAATTGGAGTACCTGCTGGCTTTAGTGAATGGGCAACTTGTGGTATCTACAAGAGTAGACGAAGGTTATATGATCTTTATGACGAAAAGTCTTATAACCATAGTCCAGTGTTCCTAGAATATGTAAAAAAATATTCTAAAATATTCAAACGTGCCTGTTCCTCTGCTAAAGCAATTTATCTGAGAAATAAAATCAAACGATCTAGTGATGTAATTAAAATGACTTGGAACGTGATTAATAGTGAAACTGGTAGAAATACTGTACGGAAGAAGGACTTCAATTTAATTATTGATGATAAAAATATATGTGCGGACGAAGAAGTGGCAACCGAATTTGAAAAATATTTCAGTAATATTCCTTTACTGACAACTAAATCATTGATGTGTTCTCCTATTTTAGCCGAGTCACTCTTGAAACAGTGTATTGTAAAATGCGACACATCCTTTGAGTTCTCAGATGTCAGTAGGAATGATATCATAAACTCTTTTAAAAATCTTAATGTTAAGAAGACAGCTGATTTATGGGGCTTTTCTGTAAAGACAGTAAATTCTATAATTGATATTATTGCCCCCCATCTGGCATCTGTGTTTAATGGTTGTGTTGCTCGAGGCGTATTTCCTGATCTCATGAAAATTAGTAGAGTGATTCCCTTGTTCAAAGCGGGTAGTATGTCTGATCTTAATAATTTTCGACCAATTTCCATACTACCCACACTTAGTAAAGTTTTTGAAAGACTTATGCTGAGTCAAATGTTACATCATTTTAAGAGACATGATTTATTTCACAAACAGCAATTTGGCTTCACTAAGAATTGCTCTACTACTGATGCGGGTGTAGAATTATTAAAAAATATCTTTACAGCCTGGGAGAAATCGCATGATGCTTTAGGTATATTTTGCGATTTATCCAAGGCGTTTGATTGTGTACACCATGAAATTCTCGTCAAGAAATTATACCACTACGGGATCAGGAATAAGGCTCTCGAACTTTTAACATCATATTTGTACAACAGAATTCAGAGGGTCGATGTTAATGGTGTACGATCATCTGGTTCTGTTATAAAAATGGGCGTTCCACAAGGATCCATTCTGGGGCCATTTCTGTTCCTTGTATATATTAATGACTTACCTTATTATGTAGGGGATAACCAAAACATAGTGTTGTTCGCAGATGATACCTCCTTATTGTTTAAAATTAAAAGACAAATGATTAATTATGACGATGTGAACAACGCTCTGTCAAATGTTGTTCATTGGTTCAGTACAAACAACTTGGTTCTTAATGAAAAGAAAACCAAATGTATTAAATTCACCACACCTAATGTGAGACTAGTGGAAACCAATGTTCAAATGAATGGTGTGGCCCTAGAGCTTGTGGAGTCCACGGCGTTTTTGGGTATTACCATCGATACTAAACTCCATTGGGGTCCTCAGATTGAAAAATTATCAAGTAGGCTAAGCTCAGCGGCTTATGCGGTAAAAAAAATTCGAATGTTAACCGATATTGAAACGGCTAGAATTGTTTATTTCGCCTACTTCCATAGTCTTATGTCTTATGGCATTCTGCTTTGGGGTTGCTCTGCAGATTTGAAAAACATCTTTGTTCTTCAAAAACGGGCTGTCCGCGCGATTTATAATCTAGGGCCAAGAGCTTCACTGAGAGAAAAATTTAGGGAAATAAACATTCTAACCGTTGTATCACAATTCATATTCGAAAACATACTATATGTAAAAAAAAATATTAATGAATTTGATAAATATAGTGATATACACCGTGTGAACACTAGAAATAAGGATAATCTAGTTATCTATCATACTCGCCTACAAAAAATTAGTAGGTCTTTCATGGGGCAATGTATACGCTTTTACAATAAACTGCCTAAAGATATCCGAGATATGCCAATGAATAAGTTCAAAAAGGCTATCAAAAACAGACTGTGCAGAAAAGGATATTACAGCATTTCGGATTATCTAAATGATAATACGGAATGGTTATGAGCAGCTCCTCTCTCAGCAATTGCCCTTTTAATGTTTATCACTTACTCTTGTATTATTTGTATTATCTTAATTGTACAGTGTAGCGTGTTTTACCTAACGAGTTATGTATTTAATTATCCAAGCTATCTGTTTCAAATTTATAGATTATGGTGTGGTCATGCTCACTGAAAAGGTCTCTGCTTGCGGTAGCAACGTGGAGCGGGTCTCTCCCTTCCCTCCAATGTGGTTGAGGGGCGTGATGGCTGCTCTAATAGTTAACTCGTGATCGGGTGCCGCTTGTGGGATCTGGTCCAGCCATTTTTCTTTCTTTTTTGTTTTATAAATATTCTTAGTTTAATTTTGTATTATATACAAAATTTTAAAAATGATTCTTTACTCGAAGGGCATATCACTGGAGCTAACATAAAT
Source organism: Lymantria monacha (assembly GCA_905163515.2). Taxonomy (NCBI): domain Eukaryota; kingdom Metazoa; phylum Arthropoda; class Insecta; order Lepidoptera; family Erebidae; genus Lymantria; species Lymantria monacha. The sequence continues at coordinate 32,516,348 of LR991090.1, read as the reverse complement.
TAAACATGTAACCAAACTCTTTTGTGACAAAATATAATAAAAAAAAATGACGAGCCCACTGAGTTTCTTGCCGGATCTTCTCAGTATGTGGCTGCTTTCCGATCCGGTGGTAGATTAATTAAATTTAATTATAAAAAAACAATGTAAAATTGACAATATGTAAGTGCCCCTATGGGGCTTATGCAAAATAAATGATTTTATTTGATTTGATTTGATCTATAAATTTCATTTAGATCGGTTCAGTAGTTTTGGCTTGAAAGAGCGACAGACAGACAGAGTTACTTTCGCATTTATAATATTAATAAGGATTACGATTTGTTCATTTTATATTGACAATTTAAACAGTTACTAAAATTAACAAAAAAATATAAATTATCATTAAAAAAAATCCTAAATTCTCTTGAAATTATTAAGAAAAAAAGGAAGCCATAACACACACACATACTTATACGTACACTTATGCGCCAATGTCTCTGAAGAGGTTAAATAATTGTAATAAACTACCATTATAACGTGAATATGTTATGAAGTATTTCGTAATTTGTGTATCTTGTCTTGATTTTTTTCATAATATTTATTATCATTGTAAAATTATAACAATTATTGATTATCCAAATATACAAAGTACTTTTTTCCACATGAGTGCAGGCACTGGAATGAATTACCTGCTATACTGCTTCACGAGCGCTACGATATATCCTTGTCTAAACGCGTTTCGAGAAGACCACTTTCTTCACGGTAAGAATCGGCCTTTTTTTTTTTTTTTTTTTTTTTTTGGTGGACTATGGATTAGTCTCGCCCCGCCAAATCGGTCCGGGGTGACGGAAAAAGCGGCGCGTGACCCCATAGACCCACCGTAAAACTCCTCTCTCTTCGCCGTGCGAGCGGGTCACCGGGACCCGATTTTTAACTTCGGTGGCCCGCCCGGCGGTTCACCCTCGCGGGTTCCTCTCGTCGACGCCCCGACAGATTTCGCCGTCGGGGCGTCGCCCTCACGCGGTGGCCTCACGTCGGGTGACCGGACAATTCCCCGGTCCGATCACCCGAAGCCTCGGTTAGGGCGGCATCAGGCGCAGGTATTCGCGCCTGCGCCGCCCCGGCCGCTGGCGGCGGCCCGGGGCGCGGGAATCCTCCCTTGCCCGTTCCGCCGCTTCCTTCTGCGAGATGACAGCCTCGCAGAAGGCGGCGACCGCGTCCCAGTTCCTGATGCTGTCGACCATCGCCCTCGCGACGGCCGGCAGCGTCAGGTCGGCACCGATGACAGCGACGAGGTCACGGCGCTGCCGCTCCCATCCCGGACACACCTCCAGCGTGTGTTGCGCCGTGTCCTCGTCACTCCTGCAGTGGTGGCAGGCCGGAGTCCACTCCCTATACACGACCCTGTGCAGGTACAACCCGAAACACCCGTGCCCCGTCAATACCTGCACCAGCCGAAAGGTGAGGACTCCGTGCCGCCGCTCCATCCACTCTATCAATACGGGCCGGAGGGCCTCAACGGTCTCCACACCGTGCCTAGGCCTCTCCAGCCGCGTAGCCCAACGGGCGATGACGTCTCGGCGGGCATCCACGCGCCAGGTGGCTATCTCGCTCAACGATGGGGAGCCACCTTCTTCGCGCGCTGTGATAACCCGCCGGTAGAGGTCGGAGAGCATCTCCGCCTCTAGGTCCCACGGGGGTGTCCCGGCCAGCAGGCACGCCGCCTCTGTCGACACCGTGCGGTACCCGCGAATGGCTCTGACCGCCATGGCTCTCTGTGGCCTCCACAGAACCGCCCTGAGCTGGGCGTTCAGAGCCCTCGCCCACACGGGTGCGCCGTACATGGCCATCGAACGGATGACCCCCGCATACAGCCGTCGGCCCTCGAAACTGGGTCCGCCCACGTTCGGCATGAGTCGAGAAAGGGCGGACGCCGCGCCGACAAGCCGGGGAGCAATCTGTCGGAAATGCTCCCGGAACCACCATCGCCCGTCGAGCACCAGACCCAAGTACCTCATATGGGCCTGGATGCTGATGTGGATGGAGTTTACCACTATCGAGGCGCCGATGGGTAGCCTCACACGGGGCCCATGGAAAAGTAGGGCCTCCGTCTTGTTTAGGGCCACCCTGAGCCCCAGCGCCTCGATCCGCCTGACCATCTCCTCGGTGCCGAGAGTGGCCAGGCTCGCCGCCTCTTCGAGTGTCCTGCCCCGGGCTGTGACGAGCGTGTCATCAGCGTAGCACACCAAGCTCAGCCCGGGGGGGAGACTCCCTCTCAACGCCCAGTCGTACCCGATGTCCCACAGGGTCGGCCCCAGAACCGACCCCTGTGGAACGCCGCACGACATGGGCGTCCGCACAATGTCCCCTGCGGGACCCGCGCAGAGGATACTGCGGCCCTCCAAATAGTCTGCCACCAGCCGCCTGAGGTACAGGGGCACTCCATGGAACCGGAGCGCCTCCCTGATGCAGCCGAATGGCAGACTATTGAATGCGTTGGCGATGTCCAACGACACCGCCAACAGCACTCCCTTCCCGGCGACGGCCTCCGCGGCCGCCTGCCTCAGGCGTAATAGGGCCCCAATGGTCGAACGCCCCCTCCGAAACCCATACTGAGCGTCCGACAGATCGGGCCCCACCTCCTCCAGGTGTCGGACGATGCGGGCAGCGAGCACACGCTCCAGCAGCTTACCCACATCGTCGAGGAGCACGATGGGCCTGTAGGCCGACGGCAAATCCGGGGACCGTCCCGGCTTTGGCAGGAGAACCAACCTCCCTTCCTTCCAGCACTCAGGGAACCGTCCAGACGTCAGACAGGCGTTGAACAGCTGCCTGAGGCGAGGCTCGAAGTGCTCGAGGAGCGACGTCAGCACCCGGACTGGAATTCCGTCCGGGCCGGGGGCCGTGGTGGCGGAACGAATCTTCGCCACGGCCGCCCCCACTTCCGACTCCGTCACGGGCGGAACACTCTCGTCGTCGTCGGCCTCCCGGTCCTGATCTGGCGGAGCCATGACCGGGGGCGTGTGTTCCGACTGCCGTGGAAACAGCTCCTCGACCACCCTACGAAGGAAGTCGGGCTGGAGGGTCTCGGTGAGGGGGGGGGCCCGCGCGCGAAGCTTGTTCAGCGCCGCGCGATATGGGCGACCCCAGGGGTCACGGTCGAGACCGTCCAGCATCTCCTGCCAACTCGCGCCCTTGGCGGCTCGGATGGCCAGCCGAAAGGCAGTCCGCGCACTGCGGTACGCCTCGTACAGCTGGCCCTCCCGCTCGACGTCACGGTGACGCCGCCGGCTGCGGGTGTAGGACCTTCGGGCACTGATACACGCCGCACGAAGGTCCGCCAGTCTTGGGGACCACCAGTAGACCCCCTGCCTCGGAGGCGGACGCCGCCGCACTCTGGGCATGGCCGCATCGCAGATCTGCGTTAACGCACTGCGAATGCGGACAGCCTCAGCGTCCACTCCGTCCGCTGGGGGTGGTGAGGACAGCCACGTACTGACAATGGCCGCCTCCGCCAGTAGATCCCTGTCAAGACGACCCACAGCCCACCGCGGAAACGCGGGAGCTCCGTCCGCCCTGTGACCCCTACCGGGTTCCCGGGGGGAGACCTCCATCCGGATGTACCGGTGGTCCGACAGGGTCTCCGCCTCCTCCAGGACACTCCAGTTCCTCACCCGTGGCGCGACAGCGGGGCTAGCGAACGACAAGTCCACTATCGACCCGCCCTGCCGCCGCACACACGTGTTCACCGAGCCTCTGTTCAGAACACAGAGGCCCAGTGAAGCCGCCCACTCGTTGACCGCCCGCCCGCGGTCGTCCGTCGTAGGGGACCCCCACGCCGTGGATTTGGCGTTGAAGTCCCCCAGAACCAGGACGAGGCCCGGTGCCAGTCGCCGTATCGAGGCCTCCAAGGTGGTGAGTGAGGCCCCGAAATCGTCCATCCTCCTAGTGGGGGAGAGGTATACGCTGTAGAGCGTGACCCCTCCCCACTCCGCCGCGACAAATTCCTCGCCCCTATCCAAAAGGGACAAGGACGGGAAGTGCCGCTGCGTTGAGACGACGATTGCCGCAGTACCGTTTCGACTGACCACCCAATTGGGGCGATCAGGCACGGCGTACGGTTCCGCGACTACGGCTGCACCAACCGACCACTCCGCCATGGATTGCAGGAGGAGATCCTGCGCTCCGGCAGAGTGGTTGGTGTTGGCCTGCAGGAGGAGGTGCATGGATGGTGTACCCATTATCGGGTTGTGTCCATGACCTCCTCGCCAGCGGGCGATCGGACCGCGCTAGGAGCGGGAGCGGCCGTGGTCGTAGGGCCGCCCCGCGCCTTTGGGGCCGAAGCTGGAGGTTTGCACGCCCCAGAGCCCATGCGGTGCTTGGCAGGCTTATTGCCCGCCGCACACGCGGGGCAGTGGGGCGGGGCGGCGCAAGATGCCGCCACGTGCCCGGTCTGACCGCAGCGGAAACACAATCCGCCGCAGTCGAAGCAATTAGTGCACGTCGGTCGAGTGTGTCCGACCGCCATGCACTTGTAGCACCTCGCGGGCCGGTGCTCAAGCACGGTTACCCGCGCCGAGCTCCAGCCCACGAGGAGCCTGCCTGAGCCGGCCAGTTGCCTGACCGACTCCACCGGGCACTGCGCCCAGGCAGCACCTACGCCACCCGGACCGGGACGAATGGCACCGACCCGGACGGTGTCTATGGGACACCCGGTTTTCGAGGCAATAGCCTCCCGGATGTCTTCCACCGTCACCGAATCGTCCAAACCCGAAATGCGCATTTCGGCGCACTTGACGGGCCTGGCGATCTTGATGCCACCCTCCACGGCGAATAAACCTCGCAGCTTCTCGGCCACGCTGTCGGCCGTCTTGGCGCCCTCGGCCCCTGGGAACTCGAGAATTCGAGCCCCCGTCCGGGCCTTGCGGGTCCTGGCTTCGACGCCTCCAATATCGGAGACGTCTAGCTCCCGCCGGGCCTTCCTCAAGACGGCCTCGTAGCTGAGGCCCTTCTCGGCCGCCTCGGGCAGCACAGTGATCACCACTGCGGCCGTCTTCGGCGACTTGAGCCCCTTGCGCGGTCTCTTCTTCCGTCCGGCTCCTGCCTGTGGAGCGGGGACCTCAGCGGCGCGCTTGGCCTCCGCTCTCCTTCTTTGGCCGCGACTCCTTCTGTCGCGCTCGGCCACCTGCCAACCCTGTTCGGGTACGGCAGTCGTGCCAGACGCGGAAGGTCTCGTCGCAGCCTCGCTGGTCGTCGCCGGCGGTGTTATTGCGGGCGACTTCAGCGGTCCGGCAGGAGCCGGAGCCGTCTTCCTCCTCAGGGCGGGTCCCTTCGGAGCTGGGCCGGGGCCTTTGGGCTTAGGCCCGGCCGCGGCCGCGGCGTAGCTCCCCACGCGGCCACCCTGACAAGGCAGCGGGGCGGGGGCTGGTGCCACATGCGGCCGCTTGTCCGCGGCGAGAGGTGGTCGGACACGTGGTTCTGGAGGCAACCTCGCCTCCAGAACGGCGAAGCGCGCATCGACGAGCTTGCCCACTGCGCCGATGATTTTGGCGAGGGCCTCGTCCGATATGCCTCCCACCTCAAACGGGGTCGGCTGAGCCTCCTCAGGGGCCCGTTTTACGGCGCCTGGCGGCTTTGGCGCCGCAGGGGCGCTAGCCGGCGGCAAGCGGTCCGCGGGGAGAGGCGTCAACCTCACCACCGGGACAGGGAGTCTCACCGCGGCGACTGCGCCAGCGTCAGCCGGCGGCGCGCGCTTCGCGGCGGCAGGCGTCTTCCTCGCCGCGGGGACGGGTGTGACGGTGACGCCATCACCCAACGTCGTCGGCGCCGCAGCGCGAGGCGGCTTTGGCGCCGCAGCGGCCGCTGAGTAGCCGGTCTTGGCTGGTGGCGCGGCTGGCGCAGGCGACACGAACAGCGCCACCTGCGCCTTGAGGTCGGCCACGTCGATCAGCAACTGGCGGTTTGCCCGACGCATCTCCGCCAGCATGTCGCCCAGGTTCCTGTTTCGGGTCCGCAGGCCTGACATCTCGCCTCTAAGGCGGACATTTTCGGCCTGCAGATCCGTGGCGTCACCGGCGCGGACAGCGACCGCCGCCGCCCTTTCTACAGCCGAGGTCCCTCGCCCTCTTCGGGAGGCCATGATCTTAGGTGGAGGCATGTTGGCCACGCTCCCCTCGGTTTCGGCGCTCGAGCTGCCTCCCTTACTCAGGGGGCGCTTTCGCACCTGCGAGGGGAGGGCCTCCTCCTTCTTAGTCGCGGTCGCCGGCGGCGTCTTTGCTGCTAGACGCGCCGACGACCTAGTGGGGCCTTCACCAGCCGACCCGCTGCCCTCTTTGGACGGCCCTGCGGGAATATCACCGCCCTCGTCCATTCTGACGGTAGATCCGCTGCCCTCGTCTTCGGACGGCTCTGCGACATCGCTGTCGCCCTCGTCCGTCGACGGCTCTGCTGCGAGTCTACCGTCCTTCTTCTCTTCAGCGGCGGCAGCCTCCCTGCGCGCTCGCCGCTCCTCCAGCCGCCTTTTGTGGCTCAGGCCGTTGCCCCGGGTCTTTCTGGGCGACCTCCTCTTCTTCTTCTGGGCCTCCACGGTTTGTGCCGGGCCCTCGGCGGACGCCTCAAGTCCTGAGGACGAGGCGTCATTGTCAGTTTTTCTTTGGCTTGACAAGGCCGTGGTGTGAGAATCACAGGGATTCCCGTCGGTAAATGTATTTAATTTTAAGGTATCCATATGATTCCCACGAGTAGGGGAGATACACAACGTCGACCCGGGCAGAGATCCCTTTACCCGGGCAAGCCTACATTTACCAACCAGGGGGTCAGCCGGTACCCTGGCTGGAGCGTGCTAACGACAGAACAACCCATCTGCCATGCATCTTCTCGCCGCACGCCAGAACTTAAGATTCTGGGTGATTTCCGAGTCCGAATGTTACTTCGAACTCTTTATAGAGGTTGTCTTCCTCGCGGTCCGGGCGGTTAAGCCAAGACCCTCGCTCCTGAAACTAAGACAAGCAAAGAATCAGGTTTACGATGTGTGGGCGGTGGCATGTGCCTGCCCAGCCCTCAAATAAATGAGTGACTGAGCCCGTCCCAATATTTCGCGTCCTATACCCTCTACTACGACTGTAGTAGAGTAAGGAGCGAAATCGCGCAGATATTCGCTACGGACGACAGTACAACAGAAGAACTGGGGACCGCCGCCCGCACCCAGGGTACACCGCGTGGAGGTTTCTGGGATAGTACCCCACGGTAAGAATCGGCCTGGGTGTATCCCTAGTATTGCAAAATTCCATGAATGGCAGTAACACTTACCATCACGTGCTGTTTCATGCCATCATAGAGCAATACAAAAATTCCCATAGCGTTGAAATATTAGCTCTGGCAGGAAACTAATAACTTAGAGTGAATAAGTCACTCTTAAGTTAAATTTTTCCATGTCTTTCTTTCCTTTCTGATATTGTAAAGACGAGTAAAGAATATAATATGCATATAACATCTATGCAAGATAAGGAAAACTCAAAATAAAGCCATGTATATATACCAGCGCAGTATTTTTTTTTTTATTGCTCGTGGTGGCAAACGAGAAAGCAGTACACCTGATGGTAAATGTCAATGTCGCCCATGGACCTTTGCAATACCAGAAGTACAGCTGGGCAGCTGTCTACCAATATAAACCCCAAACCCACCCAATTGGGCTTCCTTTCGTATATGTTTATATTTTAAATAAATAAACATACTAGGTCAAATTCATTTTTATTATGTAGGAGGCCCAACCGAGCAGTGGGACGTATATGAGCTGGTATGATAATTTAAACTTTACGTTCAATTCTAGTGCAATATGTTTTAATTTAGAAAGATAAAGTATATATTAAATTAACTTTAAATTAGCAGCAGCTTTTGGCTCTAATACAGTCCAAATATCAAATCTCAGAGTGCACTTTATTTCACTTCAATTGCACTCGCTCGACTCACAAATGGTTCTATATGTGAACTCGTAAAACAGAACTATGTTACTGAAAATAAAAAAGAGGAATATAATAATAATAATAATAATAATAATTGATTTTTATTTCTCACCATAACACTTTACAGTATACAATAACGCTTACTCTAAATTTACAAATATCATTATGGATTGCTGGTGCTTGTGGTAGGTAAAAAGACTACCTGTAATACAAGTCACCAGGAAATCCACGGGGACCATATACAATTGAACTGGGTGTCAATAGGAAAATGTGGAAGCGCTTGTATGGTGAGTATTAGAACCATTTGAGTGTATGCGTGTGTTACATATTATGCGTGTGATACATTATATGCCTGTGAAACATTTGAGTGTATCTGTCTGTGGGTGTGTGTGCATGTGTGTCTGTGCGCGTGTTTATGTGTGTGTGTGTGTGTGTGTGTGCATTGTCTGTGTGTGTGTGTTTGTGTTTGCGTGTGTGTGCATGTGTGTATATGAGTATATCAGTGTTTGGATATGTATACGCATGTACTTATATACTTCATGCATGTGTATTCACGTACAAGTGTATGTGCCTAGGATCATATAATAACCTCAAGAAAGTTTTCAGTATCACCATAAGATTGTTGAAGAAGCCATTCTTGCAAAATTACTTTACATTTGTAAGTGGTTTGAAAATTCAATGATAAAATTTTGTGCAGCTTATTATAGAGATAAGGTCCGAGGAAAACAAAAAACCTGCGGCAAAATGATGTTTTAATTGGAACTGAAGAGACAATAAGATGATTGCGACGAGTTGAATTGCACACAAGAGGCGTTAGAGAGTGCTGCTTTAGGGCCGTGGCTAGAACGAACAATTGCCTAACCGTTAGGAGTTGACAATATTCATAAAGCTTAGCAGTGGGATACAAACGAGGCTTAAAATAGCTAACCTTCAGAACTGCTCTTTGAGCTCTTTCAATTTGTATGAAGTGTGATTTCGCGGCACCACCCCAGGAAGTAATGCAATAGGTTAAAATAGATTGACACAGTGCTTGATAAACCATCTTCATAATATGTACGTCAGCCAAATTACGCAAATCTTTGAATACGTATATAAGTTTGCGAACTTTACCAGATAAATAGTTTATATGCTCTTTAAAATTCAGTCTATTATCAATTAATACCCCGAGATATTTAATAGATTGAATTTTTTCTATACAATAAACGTTAACATTAGAGGCACCTACAGGTTTAGCTATTATTTCAAAGTTATTTTGGAATTCATCTTCAAAATTACGAATAGAAAAACTTACTAATTTAGTTTTGGGTAGATTTAGAGTTAGAACATTGTCATGTAGCCATTTATTAACAGAATCAAATCCTCTTTGGGCAAAAGAGTAGGTCTCAGCCCAAGAGTTTGAAGAAAAGACAAGTGCAGTGTCATCTGCATATGTGAAAATACCTCCATGATCTAAAGAAAGTGTACATAGATCGTTTATATACACCAGGAACAAACTTGGGCCAAGAATGCTTCCCTGAGGCACGCCATACAATATAGGCAATTCAGAGCTAACATGAGAACCAATCTTGACTATTTGTGTTCTATCACTTAAATAACTTTGAAACAAAGACAACTGTGTGCCCCTTATACCGAGAGCCTCAAGCTTAGATAGTAAAATAGGAGTGGAAACGGTATCAAACGCTTTCATGATATCCAAGAAAAGACCAATACATTTTTGTCTTCCATCCAATTTTCTGACTATATGGTCAACCAAATTATGAACAGCGTCTGCAGAGGAGTACTTCTTTCTAAAGCCATATTGATTTGCAGATATTAAAGAGTGTGCTTCCAGATAACCGACAAGTCTAGAGTTCAAGATTTTTTCTAATATCTTTGACAGAGCAGGAAGAACAGAGATAGGACGGTAGTTTCCAACTTGATTACGATCACCGGACTTATAAATAGGATAAAGTATAGCCTTCTTGAAATGGTTAGGAAAGATACCAGTGCTCATACTCAAATTGCAAATATAGGTTAGTGGCGGAATAATTATATCCTTGTGTTCTTTTAAAAACTCAGAGGAAATACCATCCCAACCAGATGAACAGTTATTTTTTAAGGACACAATTAGACCCTCCACCTCCGCTTCATCTGCGTCAAATAAGACGAAGGATGATGAGCTAGAATTTCGATTAGTCATAACTTTCGTATTACTCTCAAGTTTCTTCGCGAGTTTCATTCCGATACTAGCAAAATAGGAATTTATATCGTTGATACCCTGCTGCTTATCCATCATAGCGTATAATAAATCTTCAGAAGAGGATTTTGATTTACTAATATTAGTAACTTTTTGGATAATATTCCATAAGTGCCTTGTGTTTCTACCAGCTTTTTGAAACTCAAGTTTTTCGTAATCCTTTTTTGCTTTGCGTAAAAGATTAGTGCAATAATTTCGGTACCTTTTATATGAAAGTAATAATATATCATTCAAAGGTTCCCTCCTACTCTGTTTATATAGTCTGTCTCTATGGCGCATACACCTTAATAGTCCCATCGTAATCCAAGGCCTGATCGTCCTATGCCTACGTGGTAAACTAATAGTTTTACTATTTACAGAGATAGCATCAAGGATCGGTTGAATGAAGTTATTAGTCGCTAAGTTAGGATCATTGGTGGAGTAAACTAATTTAAAATCAATATCACGCAAATCATTAGCCAGTTTAATTTTGTCAACTTTCACTACGGAGAAGTGGTTACATGCTAAAGACCTTTTTGGCGATAGGAGTGTCATAACTGCATAGTGGTCTGTAATGGTTGACTCAATAACCAATACCTTGGCAGGTAATGAAGTTTTCAAATTCGAGTGATCAAGGCACGTCGAACCGTGCGTCGCAAATGTGTGGCCAATGAATAATCCGTAATGAGCTAGGAGATCCAAGTAGTCAACAGAGTTATTAGTCGAGCCACTGTGTGCAATATCTATGTTTATGTCTCCCACAAGAATTATATTTCTATATGTATTTAGGTTACAGAGAAGCAAATCCAGAGATTGAATAAATCTTGTTGTAACTTTATAAGCATAGGGTCTGTATATGGCGATAATCGCCACATCTGTTCCTACTGTAACCAAAAGGCAACTAGAGTCGCACATATCAGGTTCTGTCACTTTAAGGTTTTCCAATGTTGCCTTAGTATACACTACTACGCCGTCATTTTGATTACAGGTTTTTAACGTTACATGGGAGTTATACCCTGACAGGTTTGGTATACTCGGGTTAACTGAAAGCCAACACTCGGACAACACAATGACATCACATGGGTTCTTAATTCTTTCCAATAAAGTTAAAAGTCCAGAGAAATTCGCTCTCACACTGCGAATATTTTGAGACAACACTGCGATACAGGAACTAGGTATCAACGAGAAACACTCCTCAGGACTACATTTTTTTGCGTCACAAAAAGTAACATTTTCAATATTAGTTAGTAGATCGTTAATTGCAGCGAATTTTAAATTAAAATTAAACAAGAAAATCAAGGATAAGGCACAAAACTACTAAATAAAAACATAACATTTAGACCACAATGACACCAAAGTGAATATTGAATCATTGAATTCAACATTCACCCTAGCAAAGCGGTTACAAATGTATTCCATTCCGTATGAATGAATTAAAGTAAAAGGTAAGTACCTTAAGAATCTGTAGTGATAAATATGATGAGTATATTTATAATTTATTATGTTATTTATTATGTTACGCGAATTAAAACAGTAAATCTGATTATTGTAATAAGTTAGTGTTAGAATTGAAATGTATGTGTAAATTTTGCAGTGATTATAATAGTGTAGGGTGAATTGATATTGATTATAAAACTTTTTATAAAATCTGTGTGGGGGTACATTCATAAAAACATTGAAAACTATAAATAAAAATAGGTATGAGTTACACCGAGTATTTACAAACTTCATGAAGTGTAGTAATAATCCAGTATATGACAATATATTTAGTCATTTGTTTTTTAATGTTGTTATATCAGCTTCATTTTTTATCTCAATTCTATTGTCACCATCTCCTCTCCTAATAAAAATTTTACCTCTTCGAGTCCAGCAATACTTATAGGCCAAGGTTCTAGCGGCGTCACGAGCCATGGCAAACAATCTGCGATCCCTACTAGACAGACTTTCAGCAATATAAACAGGTTTAACAGGTCCTGGTAATCCGATTGTGGAGGTGGATAATTTGTTAGTCGAATTCGCTTTATTAAACACTTTAATACCATCCAATATTTTGTTTTTGGTCAGAACTGACGTGAAGTCCGTTACAATCGTAGAAGCACCAGTATTTGAGGAGATCCTAAATATATCCTTTATATCGGATGGTTCAACATACGTGTTAAAAGATTTACAAGTATTTTGAATTAACTCACATAATCCCAGTTGTGTCTCTTGCCTTATTTGTTGTGGTATATTGCGAAATTCTAAAACTGTGAACTTCGTCCTTTTTTGCAATTCATCCAATCGGCATTCCAAATTGGATATAAGATTAATGTGTTCTTTTCGCTCACGTTCCATATCTTGGAGTTTGTCTTTCATATCCTCGTATTGTAATGACACGAATTTGAGTGATTTTTCAAGCTCGTCACTAATAGACTTTATGCTGGAGTTTTGCTGCTTCAATTCCGCAATATCGGTGCATAGTTTATTAAGGACAAGATCTTGATCTTTTTTCCAGTTAGACAGCATCTGTAATAGCTCTTCCTTAAGGGATGTATCATCAAACGTGACTTCATCATTTTTTCGGGGACGCTTGGATCTTCTGGTCGAACCATGTAAAGGATGATCAGGCTCCAACTTCGAAATATCACCTTCAGATGACACTTGGAGTGCAGTCCCACTTAATCGAGGAGCACTTAGGTTCGGAGGTGTTCTCTGGGTAGACATAATAAGTTTAGTTGGTAGTTTAAGTGGTTAAACTTGCCTTTTGTTCACACAAATAGCAAACCGGTTTGTACTCGCAACGAAGTATTGTAATTTATTATAGAAAAAATCGTGCACACGTCTTATCGGTTACGTGGTCCGCGTGAAAAAAGGAATATAGCACTCACGTTCGTTTCGAGAGCGGGATTTTAATGGCGACTCGGGCAGCCATTTTGTTTTCTACTGTAATATGCAGTTGATAGTACAGATTTCAGACGGAATACTAATCCTAGCAATATTTATTTTATTCCGTTGAAGTGAGAAAAAGTAATACTGAATAGCAATGGTATTTCGAAAACAACGAGTAAGGAATCGCCCGCCAAATCGCAGAAAGATCTAAATGATTCTAGAAGTCCCGTGCGATTATTTCACGTCATTAGTAGTGTTTATTACGTGTAACTGCTGTGTAGTAGCGGCTACGAATACTACCAACCCTTACTTTGCTCGTGAATGTCGTAAAAGACGACTAAGAGCCTTATAACGACCTGGGCTAACTCCATCAGATGCCGTTTGGTCAACAATTACATTCCCAAGGAGGGTTGACGTCTGGCAGGCGGCCGGTCATAAAACTATTACCAATAACTTCTACAATATGTACTATGAAAGAAGAGCACATATTGTATCGACCCCAAGTAATTGGGATAAGAGTAGGATAATGATGATGATGATGATGAACTGTAACTTAGCAAAGATATATTTATGGAGTTTGATATAAATACCTCAGCTTTCATCAAAAAAACGTTAATTTTAAAATATTTATTTGCCGTATTTAGGAGGGATATTGTTTAAATATCGTTACACTTTAATAATTTGTGGCAGTTATTCCATAATGACAAAAAAATTAATGATAATATAATAGTTGAAAACCCATTTTTAAAGGTATTATTACGTAAATAATTGTAACCTAGTAAAGTAATGAAACCGTTTGATGATCACACGTTCTATGCGAGCGATTCAATGTTTTTTGTATGAAAACATTAATTTTAAAATATTTACTTATGTTTCGTCATTAGAGCGTAAAATAATTTACAAAATAGCATATCAAATATTATAATTGGCTCAGTATTGTGAAAGATATTTTGCAATAACAAAATAAATGTTTTTGAGACATATTTTACTCAGTACCGCGTAATTAACAAGCACAAACAAGAGATCCACTACTCAAAATATCAATTTGTAGATCGGAAAAAGAGCGTGACTCTTAGCGCCATCTATGATATGAATCTCTTTTGTATAGGAAGTTTTAGACGACTCTGGTTACTAAACTATGCAAATATTTTTCTCAATATGATAAAAGTTACATTGTCCCGCCCAGAAAATCTCTACCAAATATTTCGTCACACCGATATTATCGAATCAACAGATTTGCCTCAACAACCTTCGTGCTTTTTAAATTTAAACCTTAATGGCTTAGTAACAAAGTTGATTATTCAGATTTTCATTAACGCTCACTTTGGCTCGTATTCACCAAATATTGCGGCGAAAAGTTTTTTAATTAATGATCCTTTGAGCTTATGGCGCTTGGTATATCGGGACTTGGTTACCGCGAATACCAAGTAATTTTATTAACTTTTTTTTTCTGTTCAACTTTTCTGAAGCTTTCTATACGTTCGTGCTTTGCTGTTTCCTAATTGTGGTATAAGTTTTGAACTGGCACAATACTGGGCCATTTTTTTGACAGGCCATCCACACGACTCGAATTTTAAAATCTACGCCTGAATTATCCTTTGTTCTAACACAATAACCTTTTTATACGACATTTACTACAATGTAGCTGCTTTATCCACTGATAAAGCAGCTACATTCTAATAAACGTATAAATACAAAAGCTATTCTTTTATATAATTCGTATTCATTCAAATATATTTAATGCGAGTAAATATGAAAAGACAGGGATTTTTATTTTTAAACGTTTACATATGAATACACTAAGCTTTCATTTTTTTTGCATTCTTTTTTAAGGTATCGTATTCAAAGAATTTTTTTATATGCTGTTGGGTTAAAAATAAAAGCTAAGCACTGTATGGTAGAAGAAGTGAAGAAGTAGGCACTGTAGGCTACGAATACTGTAAAACCATATTTTGATCGTGGATGTCGTAAAAATCGACTAAGAGCTTATTGGCCTTTTTTTTTTTATTGCTGTGGACTATGGACGTGGTCGCGCCCCGCCAAATCGGTCCGGGGCGACGAAAGAGGCGGCGCGCAACCCCATAGGCCCACCCTGCAAACACCTCTCTTCGCCGTACGAGCGGGCCACCGGTACCCGATCTTTGTCATCGGTGGCCCGCCCGGCGGTTTACCCTCGCGGGTTCCTCTCATTTCGACGCCCCGACAGCTTTCTAGTCGCCAGGCTCGCCGCCTCTTCGAGTGTCCTGCCTCGGGCTGTGACGAGCGTGTCATCAGCGTAGCGTATCACGCTCAGCCCTCAACGCCCAGTCGTAACCGAGGTCCCACAGAGTCGGCTCCAACACCAACCCCTGCGGAACACCGCACGACATGGGCATCCGCACAATGTCCCCTGCGGGACTCGCGCAAAGGACACTGCGCCCCTCCAAATAGTCTGCCACCAGCCGCCTCAGGTACAAGAGCACTCCATGGAATCGGAGCGCCTCTCTGAAGCAGCTGAATGGCAGACTATTGAATGCATTGGCGATGTTCAACGACATCGTCAACAGCATTCCTCCGCCGGGGACAGCCTCCGCTGCCGTCTCCCTTAGGCGTAGCAGGGCCCTGATGGTCGAACGCCCTTTTCGAAAGCCGAATTGAGCGTCTGACAGGTCGGGCGCCACCTCTTCCAGGTGCCGGACGATGCGGGCAGCGAGGACACGCTCCAGCAGCTTACCCACATCGTCCAGAAGCACGATGGGCCTGTAGGCCGACGGCGAATCCGGGGGCCATCCCGGCTTTGGCAGGAGAACCAACCTCCCCTCCTTCCGGCACTCAGGGAACTGTTCAGACGCCAAACAGGCGTTGTACAGTCACCTGAGGCGAGGTTCCAGATGCTCGAGGAGCAACGTCAACACCCGGACTGGTATCCCGTCCGGGCCGGGGGCCGTGGTGGCGGAACGAATCCTCGCCACAGCCGCCCCCACTTCTGACTCCGTCACGGGCGGAACATTCTCGTCGGCCTCCCGGTCGTGATCTGGCGAAGCCATGACCAGCGTGTGTTCCGACTGCCGCGTGAACAGCTCCTCGACCACCCTACGAAGGAGGTCGGGCTGGAGGGTCTCTTGTGGCCTGCGCGCGAAGCTTGTTCAGCGAAGCGCGATACGACCGACCCCAGGGGTCACGGTCGAGACTGTCCAGCATCTCCTGCCAACTTGCGTCTTGGCGGATCGGATGGCTAGCCGAAAAGCAGTCCGCGCACTGCGGTACGCCTCATACAGCTGGCCCTCCTGCTCAGCGTCGCGGTGACGCCGCCGTCTGCGGGTATAGGACCTTCAGGCACTAATGCATGTCGCACGAAGTTTCGCCAGGCTTGGGGACCACCAGTAGACCCCCTGCCTCGGAGGTAGGCCCCCACGCGGCCATCCTGACAGGGCAGCGGGGCGGGAGCTGGTACCGCATACGGCCGCTTATCTGCGGTGAGAGGCGGCCGAACCCGTGGTTCTGGAGGCAGCCTTGCCTCCAGAACAGCCAAACGCGCATAGACCAGCTTACCGACCGAGTCGATAATCGCGCGCAAGGTCTCATCATGCACGCCCTCCACCGCGAGCACAGGTCGGCATTTCTGGCCGAGCCTCCACCGGCGCCCTCTCCGCAACACGAGTTGGCTTATTTTTTGCCCTGACGGCTGGGCTGGCGCTGGCCAGCGGCGTAGTCTGCGTGGTTGGCGCAATCAATGCCAATTGGGCCCGCAAGTTCGCCATATCCTTGGCTAACTTACGGTTTTCCCGTTGCACCGCCGCCAGATCCGCCCCCAACCGGCGGTTTTGGTCCCGCAGGCCTGATACCTCGCCACTAAGAAGGGCGTTTTCGGCCTGCAGGGCCTCCATCTGTGCGTCCGGGGTGACACTGCTCGCACAGGCCTCAGCAGCCGCCGTTTCGGTGGGAGGGATGTTGGACAACACCCTCACCATCCTCGCGGCGACCGCTTCATTTTCGGCCCGCCTGCGAGCCTCAACCCCTCCACGCGCATTGCCAATCGGAGACGGAGTCGCCGATCAAGCCGTCACTGCTGCCCCTCGCCCTCTGCGAGAGGTCGCTACCTTGGGAGGAGGCATGATCACAACACTCTCCTTGGAGTCGGCACCTGAGCTGCCTCCATTGCTCAGGGGGCGCTTCCGCACATTCGAGCGGCTTCGAACTTAGGATTCTGGGTAATTTCCGAATTCGAATATCAAATTCTTTATAGAAGTTGTCTTCCTCGCGGTCCGGGCGGTTAAGCCATAACCCTCGCTCCTGAAACTACGCCTCACGACAATATGTCTTGAAGCAAGATATCAGGTTTACGATATGTCGGCGGTGGCATAAGCCTGCCCAGCCCTCAAATTAATGAATGACCGGGCCCATCCGAAATTTCGCATCCTGTACCCTCTACAACTAGAGAGTCAGTGGCGAATTGGGGCTCAACCCATTGCTGGTAAGCCCCCTCGCGCCAGAAATTAGCTGCGAGCGACAATTCAACAGAAGCATCTGGGGGACTGTCGCTCGCACCCAGGGTACACCACCTGGAGGTTTCTGGCATCGTACCCCAAGAGCTTATTGGCCGGGGCCATCTTCGCCTGATGATGTTTAGTAAACGATTACATTCCCAATGGGGATTGACGTTATATCAGCGGCTCGTCATAAAATTATTGCCAATAACTTTTCAACATGTACAATAGAACAGCAGGAAATATTATGTAAAACACATAACTTATGTCTGCACAGATAATTGAGTGGTCGAGTACGGACATTTCCTTCCAAGTATAATGAGTTCGATTCCCACGTAATATATTTATTTTGGTAGTCCACAAACAATTGTACCGAGTCTGGGAGTAATTTGTATTCTTTAAATGTATATTTGTGTGCGAGTGTGTTTTATGTGTGCTAGAAAAGTATTTCTAACTTGCCCGTGGATGTCTGAAAAAGAATAGAGCAGAGACCTAGTGAAGGAAAACTTAATATAAAACTCCATGGCAATCCATCTGAATAGTGTAGTATAGTAAGTTAATATGCTTAGGAGGCAGGCAATTTGTGGGGAGGATTTGAGCCTAGCAGTGGGAGTATATGAGCAGGGATGATAATCAATTGTAGTAGCTTAAGGGTTCATTTATTCGTGCTTATTGCTTAAGACTTTAGTCTTTTCATCATCATCATAATTGTCTCAGCTCATATATGTCCCACTGCTGAGCTTAAGCCTCCCTCCACACTAGGAGGGAAATTGACCTACTACACCAGGCTGGTCAGACGTGTTGATATAAGGTTTTATTTCAAGATTTTCTTCCCTTGCATATATGTTATATGTATATTTTATCCCTGAGTCGTCTTTTATGATCACCCACGGGTAAGATAGGGTGGTGAAATGTATTCGTACTCCGTCACCATACGGAAAGTTTAGTCTTTTAGTTTAATTAAAAAAAATGATACGATTTAACCGAAACCAACTTGAAAATATAAAATATAAATCGAAGATTGATAGTTTTCATAAAATTAATGAAATTCAGTTTAGAGTTTCAACCTCGAAATACTGAGATAAAGCGAATATTTTTAAATGAAAATCCGCTTGTTAGCCGTATTATATGTCAAATAAATTCATAATTGGTTTATCACTTGAGTACTTTTTTGTTTTGTTTACGATCTTTAATAATTATTTATAGTTTTGAAATTAGTGACAGGACCATGCTGTTGAAAGTTCTCTGTTCACACTCTCGTAGAAAATCGACGTCTGAGTAATGGCAATGTGCTATTGCGCTTTGTTCGGTGAGCGAGAGAGCCGAAAGCCTAACTGGGTGGGTTTGGGGTTTGTATTGATGAGCAGTGGTCTAGTTATAACCTTGATATTGCAGGGGTCCACGGGTGGCGGTGATACTTGCCATCAGGTGTGCTGCTTGCTCGTTTGCCACTATAAGTGATAAAAAAAAAAAACAATTTTACGCGATTATTCCTGAAAAGATAAGCAGAGGTCACATAAGTCATCACTTGTAGCATACATTCATTATAAACCTTTATTACCAGATACTTTGGAATATTGAACGAAAAAATACTAGTAAGTTATGATTGTATAGTATAAACAAATACCATAGCCTTACCAGGCCTTCGCTAGAATGGTCTAAGTAGAAAGGTCTTGGTCTAAGTACCTCGTATCCTTATATTAAAGAAGCTGCTAATTATTCTTCCTTGTTGGGATACCAAGTTCATGATTAGCATTATCATTCTTCATCAGGTACGCTTGCTCGTTTGCCACCATAACATATTTTTGTCTTTTTTTTTACGGTGGGCAACGGAAGGAGCGACGCGCGACCCCGTAGACCCGCCCAACAACGTATGTATCGACGCCTTGCAAGTGCGCTACCGGGACCCGGTCTTTATATTCGGTGGCCCACCTGGCGGTTTACTCTTGCGGGTATCCTCTTAAATCGACGCCCCGGCAGCTTTCGCCATCAAAGCGTCGTCCTCACGCGGTGGCCTCAATCCAGGTGACCAGACTATTCCTCGGTCCAGTTACCTGATGTCTCGGCTAGGGCGGTATCCGGCGCAACCACCATAACCTATGAAAGAAAAGACAGATAGCTTCTTATAATCGAGGACCTTGATCAACGAAAAGACACGTATGCTTTAAGGAAAGCAAATGACTAGTACCTAAAAATGTTGCTAGATGGCGTTACAAAAAACGTTACCTACCTTAAAGAAACGCCAAGCAACGCTCATTCCCCAATTTACTTGTTCTATTTAAATAATAAGTAATTCAAAATGGCGGTTTGTTTCGGCATCCACACCGTTGAATAATGTTGAAGTTGAAAATAAGTGGAAATAATTTTTCGTTTCAAACAAATAACGTTTTTCACTTCAATAGGTTTTGTCTTTGTGATCGAATATCGTCATCTCTTTGAACAATGATCGGCAATCTATTTCGGGGTGTAACAACATTTTGTTGGTTAAATTTAATGATCGCTTTCTCATATATATTTATATACATTTTGTACCCTTATTTATACACTTAGTGTGCGTAATATGATGAAATCTGGATAGAGAAATTCGAAGAAGAACAGATGTAATTGACATAGTTCGTAAAATTTGCAATTTGAAGTGACAATATGCAGGCCATATATATTAATATCTACAACATGTAACTATATTTTCATCATAAATCATCTTAGCTCATGTACATCCCGCCGCTGTTGTCGTTTTTTTTTTGAGAAAATACTATTAACGCAGACAAATTACACTCAAACTCAGGGCATCACTTTGTGGTTCGCACAAAATATAGTTTCCTGAGTCGAACCAATGACACTGGCACAGCAGATCGGTATCTTAATCATTACGCCATCTGTGCAGTCAAAAAAAAGTGGAAAATTAGATTACAGATAAGGAAAACTCGAAACAAAACCCTATGCCAACACGTCTAACCAGCGCGGTATAGTAGGTTAATGTCCCACCCATTACGGAGGAGGCACGAGGCCAACAGTGGGGCATTTATGAGCTGTGATGATGATGATATATATATATATACAGAGTGGAGACGTCAATACGACAATAAATGAAAACACCGTCAATACTAGTGTATAGGAGTATTTTGAAACTATTAAAAAAGTCCTCGCATGCATATTTAAAAAACAATTTTTTCAAACAAACTTTTTATCATAAATATTGAAACAAAATAGAACACCGTTTGTAAATATTAGTTTACTAACCTGTGGTCGGCAAGCGGCGAGTGACCTTGTGGTATCATATGTTACAACTTCGAAACGTAGGTAAATACATTGGGCGCTATACTATTCATTCTCACTTGATTATTTTATTAAAATAATCACGATAACTTTAAGGTCGTTAAACTTAAATTTTCGATATGTGCGCCATGGACCCGAACGCACAAATTATATCGTCTTAAAATATTATTTCGAACTCTTGTTAACACGTCGCCATTGACGGCGATGTATTTTAACTTGTCGAAAGATCGTACAATTCCTTTTTTTAAGTTCTCTACATTATCAACCTGTGTCAAATTTGCGAGAAAAATAATTTAAAATTTGTTCATCTAGGGTGACTCTTACACGCGAAGGAGCACTATCCATATGAGGCAGTAAGGATTGATTATCCCGTAACCTCTGGACAGCTTGCACAATAGTCCGGCCATTGGTAGTACAAACACGTGTGTTTCCATATCTCTTTCGGTACGTACGTATGGTTAAAGCTGCATTTCCGTGATATTCTCCATAAATTAAAATCATATCTGTATACCCGAAGCTGTGTAATTATAACGAGGCATTGTAAATGAGAAAGAAATACTATTCTAACACAAAGTAAGCGTCTAATTACGCACATTCACGTCACAGGATCACGATGGCACACTGACCTACAGACCTATTATAATAGTTTTGAACATGAGACCGAGGTCTTCTTTCATTAAGCCGCATTAGGTAGTTTTAAATTTCTCATCTAAGTCTGATGACACGGTTTATATGTATGGATCTTAAGATTTAGGAATAAGGTATAATATGCATTGATTTGTATTACGTTTGGGGAAGACTTGAACTGGTAAACATGGCGATATGTAGGTACTAGTTTCATATTGGTTTATACCGATGCGGCGCGGGAGCTCATTGATAGGCGAATAATTTTAATTTTTATACAGAGTGTGGAAATTGTTAATAATACAAAGTAATGTGCTGCGGCTAAACTATACGAGATATTGTATTCAAAGTTTGTATACAGGCTGGGCAAGTCATCAGATACACTAGATTAAAATTATTGTCGTATGGTCGTCTCCACCTTGTATATACATAAGATCGACGTGCTATTGCGCTTCGTTCGGTGAGCGAGAGAGCGGGAAGCCCAACTGGGGTGGGTTTCTATTGGTAGGCAGTGGCCTAGCTGTACCCTTGGTATTGCAATGGTCCATGGGCGGCGGTGACACTTACCATCAGGTGTGCTATCTGCTCGTTTGCCACCATAAGCAATAAAAACTATATTTATATTATACTACTATTTTATTAAAAATATTCCTAAATTTCAATAATATTAGATATTAAAACTTATGTGTAGCTTAACGTTTATTATATACATAAGTATATGTCATTTAGTAAATTGATTGTAAATATATAATTAGAATTATCCAGAACAGGTTTTGCTAATCTCACGTAAAAATCCTTTTATACTATTCGAACACAATCTGGGTCGTACCTTCCCGATAATAGTTCACGGAACGCTGACGATAGCTACACGCTACCAATCTTTTAACTTAATGTATGCGATGAATTAATCGTATTAAGAAGCCTACTAAATATATCTGTTATTATTATATTACAGTGAGGGATTAAATGCGTAAAGATACGCGGCATGATCTACCTAAAAGGAGTTAATTTTTAATTGAGTTTGGTTGCATATATGCGTAGATTTATGTGTTTTTTTTTCTGTGTGGTGACGGAGTAAGAATACTATTCACCACCCCATATCTTACCCGTGGGTGATCGTACGAGACGACTAAGGAATATAAAATGCATATAACATCTATGCGGGAGAAGGAAAACTCGAAATAAACCCCTATACCCACACGTCTGACCAGCGCGGTATTGTAGGTTAATTTCTCTCCCATTACGGAGGAGGCCCGAGCCCAACAGTGGGACATTTATAGACTGTGATGATGATATATGTGTTTTCAGTGAGGAAATAAGCTCTGTAGAAGCTCAAAACGTCAAAATTATAAATATATGCTATATCATGTACCGTCCAGTTGTGGTCAAATTATATAAAAAAGTAATTTCCTTTCCGTGTGGTAATTAATAATTCGTCAGTCTTTCTCCTGCCGTGGTTATAGGGATATGCCTGTCATAATAAGCCAATAACATCTATGCTACCTCCTGACCAACGTGGTATAGTAGGCCAGTTTTCCATTCATTAGGGAGGAAGCTCGAGCCCAGCAATGGGATTTGTATGGGCCGAGATGATGATGAAAATGATAAAATTTTGATAATGTCCTAAAAACATCGCCTGATATTTAAATATAGATATGCTTACAATTATACTGCAAAGTGATTTCTGGTGTGTACATAAATACATTTGAAATAAAATATATTTTTTTTTATATTTTCCGACAGTTCGAATACTTTATATTGTTCTTGGTCACGGGAGGACTAAGTCGTGTCACGTCTAACAAGTCAATGTTATTACAGAGATCTATATCTACCCACAACAGTATTAGTTATCAAATTGACTTGCACAGATGGCCTAGTGGTTAAGATACCTTCCGTGCTAATGCCTTGGGTTCGATTCCCACGCAGAACAACAATTTGCGCGACCCACAAAGTGTTGTTCTGAGTCCGGCTTTAATTTGTCTAGGTTAATAAAGTAAAAAGTAAAGTTCCGCGCAATGCAAGGATTATTCACTTAGAGCAGGGTGGTGTCTTTAACAAAAAATTGAACCACATTTTACACAAACACAAATTTATTATAAAAATATAATCATTCATAATTCTTCTGCTTTTATCCCAATTACTTGTGAACGACGCAATATAATAGTTGACTAATCGGCATCAGGTGGAGTTGGTCCAGATCAATATAAGAATTGATTCAAATTCATTATAAAGAGAATATGAGTGTAATTAAAAAAAATTGGTCATTTATTATTATTAACCTTTAAATTATATTAAAGACCGTTTGGATCATAAAAAGTTTCTAAATCCCGAATAGTATTTGGCGATTTGGGGCTTTGACTAAGAGAAAAAGTAAATATAAGTATCAGTTGATCCTGTGATGGATCTGTGATGATCCTGGATTTCTCTGTGAGATAGGATCCGTATTACAGAAATCCGCAGAAGAACAGGTATAACCGACATAGTACGAAGTATTTAACCTGCTGAAATGGCTATGAGCAGGCCATATCGCTCGACGAACCCATAACCATTAGGAAAGAAAGGTTCTCGAGTGGTGACTGCGTATCGGACGTCGCACTGTTGGTCGCCGAAATATGAGGGAGGCGTACAGTGGATGGGTGGGTAATTGACTCATTATGATGTTATCTATATATTATATCCTTTAGTCATCTTTTACGACATCCACGGGCAAGATCGAGAGTAAGAATACAATTCACTACATCCTATCATCCTCAAATAAATACCACTCAGGAATATAATATAAAATTTAAGCAAACGAAGAAAAACTCAAAATCAAATCCCATACAAATCGATCTGACCAGCGTAGTATAGTAGTAAAATTGCCTTACTATAGTAGAGTATAAGGTCAAGTCTAACAGTGTCCAGATAATAAAATTTTGTTATAATGAATTATTAATTAAAAAAAAAAACGATTTTCGCCAAAATTACATTAAGTTTGGATATAATTAATCTCTTTCCAACCAGTCACCGCTGGCTTTAAACCGCAAACAACCAATCAAGTGAATTGATTAAAAACCACCCGTCGTCGGCATCACAGCGTGACTCCATTAAACTAGAAATATTTCTGTAAGGAAATTCCCTTTCTTAATGTCCCTATAGACTTATGGACGACAATTGTGTGCCTTTAGGGAAATTAGCTTTTACTTGTAATTTATCAACGACAATTTTCATAAACGAAATGGATAAATTTATTTTGAAATATTACTTAATCTAATAATTGGGATATTGGCTAATTTTTCAAGCCATATGTGTATAAAACAGATATTATGCTGTTTGGTGGCGGCCACGAATACTACCAAACCTTACTTTGTTTGTGAATATCGTAAAAGACGACTAAGAGCCTTATAACGACCTGGGCCAACTCCATCTGATGACGTTTGGTCAACAATTACATTCACAAGGAGGGTTGACGCCGATCATAAAACTATTGCCAGTAACTTTTACAATATGTACTATGAAAGAAGAGTACATATTGTATCGACCCCAAGAAATTGGGATGAGAGTAGAAGAATGATTAATTATATGTGTATAAAATAGACAAAAATTATATCGTTTTGTGAAATAAAAACATTGAATTTAATATTGAGCTAGTTACATGCATTTAAATATTATTAATTAAACAGAGATAGCAATACAAGTAAGGTGACGTCATCATTACAGTCGCCATATTAATCTGCGTCTGCCCTAATCAAACGTTGTTATGCGTGAAAGGGATGGAATATTTTATCACAGAAGACTTGGAATTTTTCAAATAAACTATTAATGCGTATATTTATTTGTGGATAGGGTACTGTTTTGTCTGGAAATTGAACTTATAATATTTCACATAAGAGGTTGCTGTTTGTATTATAATATTGACCGTGGAGTTATTGTTTTTACATCCATCCATCAGGTTATTTAAGTAAATTATTGGATAAGGGAGATAAGACGAAAGAGAATATTGGTGTAAAGATGCGAAAGGGAATGCTCCGATGGTTCGGACATGTGGAAAGAATTCCGAACGAATGTCTGGTTAAGAAGACATACAATGCGAAAGTGAAAGGAGGATTAGATTGATTTAGCCGAGATGGAAGGTACACCACTGATATAGAGCGAAGAGTGAATGCGGGAAATAGAGTGAACGGAGCGTTGGGGCAACTTCTCGGCAGCCACCACCTCAGCCAGAAGGCACGTGTAGCAATACATAACGCAGTGCTTGTCCCAACATTACTGTATGGAAGCGAGAGTTGGGTATGCAGAAAAGAGTATGAAAGTAAAATTAATGCGGTCGAAATGCGATCTCTGCGGAAAATCTGTGGAGTTAGGCTGACCGACCGCATTCGTAACGACGACGTAAGAGAGCGAGTAGGTGTGAAAGAGAGTATTGGTGTAAAGATGCGAAAGGGCATGCTCCGATGGTTCGGACATGTGGAAAGAATGCCGAACGAACGTCTGGTTAAGAAGATATACAATGCGAAAGTGGAAGGATGTAGGTACCGGGGGAGACCGAGACTAACCTACCTAGACTAGATCGGTCATGTACTGAAGGAAAGTGGAGTCAAGAGTCTCCGAAACCGGCGAGCGCGTATGAAGAGAATTATGAATGTTGAGGAAGCGAGTGAAGTATGCAAGGATAGAGTTCTCTGGCACTCTGTTCTCTCTGCCTATCCTGCAAGGGACATGGCGTGATGGTATGTATGTATTAGATATATACCTCCCGTGATAATAGCATAAAACACACGTTTGGTAGACGGGTTGGCGACCACAGTGGATATTATATTTACCTATAACGTCCTTTTTCTGGGATGACCGAGCAGCCGGCGAGCAACCCTATAACCTGCCCCGTACGTACCTGTCTACATCGCCTCTATACCAGCAGTATGCAGTATATTCTTTTGAAGACCACTTAGCAAATGTTTTACGATTGCCACATAAAAATTAAAGGTGCTGACGCTTTCAATTCTAATGGTATCGAATGTTTACGCGAGTATTACACATTTGAAATAAAACTATTTATTTTCACGGTTTCTATCGCGTTTGTATTTGATTTTTAATTGCCCGACGTTTCGAACACTTTACAGTGATCATTATCACGGGAGGACTGCTTTAAAATAAGCTTTGAATCCTTCCTTCGTCAATACATGGTAAATAATTTTTCATCAGCACCCCACTACTGGGTTCGACCATCCTCCACAATAGAAAGGAAATTGATCTATTATACCACTCTGGTCAAATGGATTGATATATTTTTGAATTGACCTTGAGTTGTCATTTACATATTATAATATTCCTTATTCGTCTTTCATGCTACTCACGAGTAAGAAGAAGTTAATGGTGATTTGTGTTTTTGTTAGATACCACAGTTATTTTGGCAACGGCCCGGCTGTGCTCCTGGTGTTAATAAGATCTATCTGCAGCAGTATCCCTTACGGCAGTAATTTTTTTTATTAAAAATGTATGTCAAAATTTTATAGCTGATACTGTAGTGGGTAGATATAAATTTTTGTAATAACGATGACTTATTGGACGTGTGACACCTTAGTCCTCCCATGACTATGATCACTGTAAAGTGTTCAAAACGTCGGGCAATTAAAAATCAAATACAAACGCGATAGAGTCCGTAAAACTAATTTTATTTAATGCAATACTCGTGTAAACAATAGAATTCATTATTTTACATACGAGTATTAAAATTTTAAAAGCTTACAATAGCAAATTTCACAAAAAAAAAACATTCTAAATAGTCATGATATCGACGCATCCACTCATAGCTAAAGGATTATACACTCTATACCCACTCCCTTCACAACACAACAAACCTAACGATATATTATGGTTTGTAAGCTAATTAGTACATAATTGTATTATTGATCCAATTCCTATTAGCTGTAATGCCGGTCGTTTTTGTACATACATACATACATATCATCACGCCATATCCCTTGCAGGGTAGGCAGAGAGAACAGAGTGCCAGAGAACTCTATCTTTGCATACTTCACTCGCTTCCTCAACATTCATAATTCTCTTCATACACGCTCGCCGGTTTCGGAGACTCTTGACTCCACCTTCCTTCAGTACATGACCGATCTGGTCTAGGTAGGTTAGTCTCGGTCTCCCCCGTTACCTACATTCTTCCACTTTCGCATTGTATATCTTCTTAACCACACGTTCGTTCGGCATTCTTTCCACATGTCCGAACCATCGGAGCATTCCCTTTCGCATCTTTACACCAATACTCTCTTTCATACCTACTCGCTCTTGTCGTTTTTGTAAACCTTTATTTAACATACAATATACAGGGTGGAAGTGGACCGCTCCCGAAAACAAAGACAGGTGACCCTACTAGTCCTACTTGTAATGATGGGCTAGAAAAAATTCGATTCGGATGAAAAACATTTTTTTTTTCACAACGAAATTTACGTTTTTTTTTCACACTCCATCGTATTAGGACCATGTAACGCTAATTCCATAAAAAATACGTAACTATAGTCAGATGAGAAAAAACGCAACCTATTCAAAACTCACGATCATATGTTTAAGAGTTCAACGACCTCGCGTGGTGAAAAAAAAAAAATTTTTTTTCATCCGAATCGATTTTTTTTCTAGCCTATCATTACAAGTAGGACTAGTAGGGTTACCTGTCTTTGTTTTCGGGAGCGGTCCCCATCCACCCTGTATATGTTTTAATTGATTGTACTTTTTTTTTATTGCTAATGGTGGCAAACGAGCAAGCAATACCAAGGGCCGTTGCCTACCAATATAAAACCCAAACCCCTCCCAATTAGGCTTCTGGTGCTCTCGCTCACCGAACGAAGCGCAATAGCACATTGCTGTTACTCATATGTCGATCTTCTGCGAGAGTGTGGTACTACCCCGGACGGACCGGCCCGCGGCTGTAGACAGAGAACTGTCAACAGCGTGGTCCTACCACTATTATCCGCGTTATTAGTATATTATCCATGTGGTGACAGAGTAAGAATACAATTCACCACCCCCTATCTTACCCGTGGGTGATCGTATGGGACGACGAAGGGATATAAAACCCATATAAATCTATGCAAGAGAAGGAAAACTCGAAACAAAACCCTATACCAATACGTCCGACGAGCGAGGTATAGTAGGTTAATTTCCCTTTCCACACGGAGGAGGCCTGAGCCCAACAGTGGAACATATATGGGCTGTGATAATAATGAATGAAAGTCTGACCAGCGTGGTATAGTCGGTCAATTTCTCTCCCACTATGAAGGAGTCTCGAGCCCAATAGTGGGACATATATGACCTGAGATGATAATGATGAATTATTTAATCTTCCACAAAATTTAGTTTTTTAGTACAGGTGTTCTCTTCGAAAATAAAATATTAAAAGTATTTGTAATCATGTCAAGAATATAAATTTAAATATTTTGCGAAGATGTTAAAATATATATATATATATATATCTTGATGAATAACGTTGTGAAAATGGTTCGTCTCTCAACGATAAGCGCTTCCAAATTGCTCCAATTCACATTTTTCCAATTCAATTATGTCTGGGTTACTTTCATTCACTCGGGACGTTGCCAGACCCTACTTCTGAGGTCCTGGATTTGATGGATGCGTAGGCTTAAGTAATTAGGGTCTCCTTTTACGTTTTAATTGCACATGTATTTTAATTTCTAACCTTAGGGTCATTTGTTATACATTTGAATGATTATAACATTGTGTAAAAGATTTTTTTTATATATTTTACCTGAGACTTTGTTTGATTGGAAATCATGTCTGGCGACCTCGTTAAATACCATTTTCATTATTTGTGTGTAGTAAATTTATTGGTTGTATTTTTATACCTTATTATTTTTTTTTTTTTTGGTGGACTATGGATGCGTCCCGCCCCGCCAAATCGGTCCGGGGTGACGGAAAGGCGGGTTCCTTTCGTCGACGCCCCGAAGATTGTCGGGGCATCGCCCTCACGCGGTGGCCTCACGTCGGGTGACCGGACAATTCCCCGGTCCGATCACCCGAAGCCTGGGTTAGGGCGGCATCAGGCGCAGGTATTCGCGCCTGCGCCACCCCGGCCGCTGGCGGCGGCCCGGGTCGCGGGAATCCTCCCGGACTCGTTCCGCCGCCTCCTCAGGTGGCGACCGCGTTCCAGTTCCTGACGCTGTCGACCATCGCCCTCGCGACAGCCGGCAGCATCAGGTCGGCACCCATAACAGCGACGAGGTCACGGCGCTGTCCGTCCCAGCTCGGACACACCTCCAGCGTGTGCTGCGCCGTGTCTTCGTCACTGCTGCAATGATGGCAAGCCGGAGTCCATTCTCTATACGCGACCGTGTGCAGGTACAAACCGAAACACCCGTGCCCCGACAATACCTGCACCAGCCGAAAGGAGAGGACTCCGTGCCGCCGCTCCATCCACTCCATCAGTACGGGCCGGAGGGCCTCAACGGTAACGACACCGTGTCTAGGCCTCTCCAGCCTCGTAGCCCAACGGGCGATGACTTCTCGGGCGGGCGTCTTTGCGCCAGGTGGCTATCTCGTTGAACGATGGGGAGCCACCCTCCTTGCGCATTGAGGTAACCCGCCGGTAGAGGTCGGAGAGCATCTCCGCCTCTAGGTCCCACGGGGGTGTCCCGGCCAATAGGCATGCCGCCTCGGTAGACACCGTGCGGTACCCGCGAATGGCTCTGACCGCCATGGCTCGCTGTGGCTTCCACAGCACCGCCCTGAGCTGGGCGTTCAGAGCCCTCGCCCATACGGGTGCGCCATACATGGCGATTGAGCGGATCACCCCCGCATACAGCCGTCGGCCCTCGCAACTGGGTCCGCCCACGTTCGGCATGAGCCGAGAAAGGGCGGACGCCGCGCCGACCAGCCGGGGAGCAATTTGACGAAAATGCTCCCGGAACCACCATCGCCCGTCGAGCACCAGACCTGTTATTTGATATGCTGACGACACGCTCGTCACAGCCCGGGGCAGGACACTCGAAGAGGCGGCGAGCCTGGCTACTCTCGGCACCGAGGAGATGGTCAGGCGAATTGAGGCGCTGGGACTCAGGGTGGCCCTAAACAAGACGGAGGCCCTACTATTCCATGGGCCCCGTGTGAGGCTGCCCATCGGCGCCTCGTTAGTCGTCAACTCCATCCACATCCAGGCCCATATCGATACCTCTGGGCTCAAAGGGCGTATAGCACAAAACAGCTACTGTTCAGGAGAGCCAAAAAACCAAAAAAATAAAACAAAATTAGCTATAACTTTTTTGTCTCAATGATTATATAAAAACAATCTATGAGAAAAATACTTACATTTTCCTATATTTTAAGTAAATATTATTAAATGAAGTCTAAATATAATAGTTTCCAAAATAGTTTTGCTTTACTACCTAAAAAAAACTACAAAATGTCCTTTAAACCCATTTAAAAACAGCTAACGTTATTAACTTAGGCAGTAAATATAACCTAGCGTAAAAATATTGTATAATATTATGTAGTAAATGATAATAGCAATGTTTAATTGTGTTGTAAATCACAAAATATGCATTTAAAATTGTACAACTTTCATAATAAAAAGGGTTAAACGGGGTGGGGGGTATCCCATCCCGTCCTGATGGATTATTCCCATAATCCCCATCCCGATGGACATCATGGGAATAACCAAAAAGTTTTTAAAAATTAAATAATTGAAGAGTTATCGTTAATAGTTTTTATTATAATACGTAATAAAAGGACAATCAAGAAAGTTTTAAGCAACTTTTGGATTATTCATGTTTAGAATTAATTTCTTTTTTAGTATTATTTTCATCTTCTTTATCTTCTTCATCAGTTTCATTTAATGTATCACAAACATAAGAGCTCCATGGAAGCTTCCTATATTCTTCATGAAATCTCTTAGGTATAGTTCCGTTGTCACAGAGACGTGTCAAATCCATGTATTTTTGTTTGTTCATATTTAATTTAGTTGTATATAGTCGCTTAACTTCCTCCGCTTCCTGCTTTTTGTTTTCGCTTGACTTGTCCTTTGCTTTACTTTTTCCTTTGCCTTTTCCTTTTCCTTTCACGGATGGCTTTTCCATTACCGTTATATTTTGAGTTTCAGCTTCCTCTGCCATGGAATATTTGACATTTATTTGGTTTTCGTATTTCTTTTTAAATGTAGCAATTCTAATCTGTTTTAGTTTTATGGTATATTTTTCAATGTGTTTGGTGTGAAAGTATTGGCAGTTAATTGATCAAAATTCAGAAAATCGGTGTAGTCCATAACAATGACTTTGTTTAGCTTAGGTTTTTTTCGAGCGGTCTCAAAGTATGTCCATTGTGACGGACTCTATACAATTAATTTTTGCACTTCTCTTTCAATCGCGGCGTGGACAGAGTCAACGGGCATATATGTATGACCAGTCAAAAGATAATTTATTTGTATTACTTCTATATTAATTGCCGACTTTAGAAAATAGTTAATACTGGACAATATCGTTTTATTTTTATTTTGGCTGCTACAGGAGTCACAGTATAAAATAATGTTTTTTTTTATGCCAATTCTATCTTTCTCTTCTAAGTACTTTAAAAGACAAGAGGCATTTTCATTACTTCCTCGTTTACCGTCGCTCTCTCCCCAGTTATAGCAACACTTCAAAAAAAAAACTTCCTGTGTGCCTGTGCTTTCGTAAAATGTTAAATTATACACCGCATATTTTCTTGAATAGTATAGTAACATACTTTGACCATGCGGCGTGCCTAAAACCTTTTGCAAATCAAAACTACGTGTAATAGTTCCATTATCAAAAGACTTCAAATTTTGATGTTTTTTAAATCTTTTAGAACTTGTTTTTTTTTCTTTCATGTGATAGTCAAATAATTCTTTATCTTTCTCACTCATTGTATCCATATTATGTTCCGCTCTTGTGCATGTTACACATTTGTCTTTTTTGGGAATGTGGAAACTAATATTATATTCATTAAAAATGTTTCTAAACATATTTTCACTAACAGTGTCTTGGTCGCTGTTTATGCTTTTTTTATATATCTGATATAAATTAGACACGTTCTTTAATTCTTGAAGTAGATACACTCTGTTTGTTCTTTGTCTATTGTAATGGGATGGCACTGCAGGTAGCGATTTAATAATATTCTTCACTTTAAGCTTAGCAGCATCAGTATATTTTTGTGGGGCATTAGGTTTGCGCTTATCTATTTGAGCCGTATTCTGATAGCACGTGACATTGTATAAGTCAAGTATTTTTGAGTAATATTTAAGGTATCTAACAAAAACTTTTGACAAACTTTTTGATGATCTTCGCCATTGTTAATGTAATATTCGTAAGATGCATTTCTTCGCAAGGAAGGGCTATCGGTTTTCTTCCTTCTTTTTATTGGAACTGAGTGACAACATCGTACTAACCAATCGCGCCTCCGTTGAGAATCTAAACTCCAGAAGTGCGCAAATAACGACCGACGTCTCTCTTCTGGTATATCATAGCATCCTCTGCTGCATTTGCCCTTTATACATGGATTATGTTTAATTTCTTTTTCGAGTTTCCCACTCCTGTTTTTGTAAGACTTGCCCTCGACCTTTAATTTCTTGATGATCTTACGTTTATTTTCTGGCTTTTCTTTCTTTTTAATTTCTACATGAGAGTTTTTCTTAACTTTCTTAACTTTTCTCTTCCTTATATCCATTTCTTCTTCACTACTACTTTCTGATTCTTTTCTAGACCAATTGTTGGAGCTGAATAATAGAATAATGTGCTTTACACCCTAAACTTCAGGAAATATTTATAATTATTTTGAGGTAGTATAGTACAGGTGCTGTTATGCTGAATGGTTGTAAAGAACAATAATGAGAATTAATGCGTTATACGCCTTAATACCTATAATTGGATTCCTATATAACCTAGGACATTTTTAACTTGCGCAGTAATGTAATATACAGTCCGATTTCCTGTTTCATTTTGGTTTAGCAGCCCAAAAAAGATGGGGCGTAAAGGACATTTTTGTGCGAATTTGGCAACTTCGTATATACCAATCGATACATACATACATACATATCATCACGCCATATCCCTTGCAGGGTGGGCAGAGAGAACAGAGTGACAGAGAACTCTATCTCTACATACTTCACTCGCTTCCTCAACATTCATAATTCTCTTCATACACGCTCGCCGGTTTCGGAGACTTTTGACACCACCTTCCTTCAGTACATGACCGATCTGGTCTAGGTAGGTTAGTCTCGGTCTCCCTCGGTACCTACATCCTTCCACTTTCGCATTGTATATCTTCTTAACCAGACGTTCGTTCGGCATTCTTTCCACATGTCCGAACCATCGGAGCATTCCCTTTCGCATCTTTACACCAATACTCTCTTTCATACCTACTCGCTTTCTTACGTCGTCGTTACGAATGCGGTCGGTCAGCCTAACTCCACAGAGATTTTCCGCAGAGATCGCATTTCGACCGCATTAATTTTACTTTCATACTCTTTTCTGCATACCCAACTCTCGCTTCCATATAGTAATGTTGGAACAAGCACTGCGTTATGTATTGCTACACGTGCCTTCTGGCTGAGGTGGTGGCTGCCGAGAAGTTGCTCCAACGCTCCGTTCACTCTATTTCCCGCATTCACTCTTCGCTCTATATCAGTGGTGTACCTTCCATCTCGGCTAAATCCACATCCAAGATATACAAATTCATCCACTTGCTCTAGTACATCATTACCTATTGTTACTCTTACATCTGTTCTGGTTTCATCTCTTTCAAAGACCATTATTTTGGTTTTGCTCACATTCACGCGTAGACCCCTTTTCTTACAATCTTCTGTCATTGTGTCGACTAGGGTCTGCAGGTCAGTCTCTGACTGTGCCAGCAGGACTGCATCATCTGCATAAAGCAGAGCAGTGACTACTGAGTTGCCCATCTGGACTCCCACATTCAAGGAGCCACCAAGCTTGATCATCTCGGCAGACACCATATCAGTGCCCGCAGCCTTACCATTTTTCAAACTTCTTATCGCCCATTCAACTTCATCCATACTGATGCCATCGGAGGACGCCGTTGTCGAATGTTGATCTACTAAACCACATGCAACACCGGCGCCAACCGTAGCATCCGCATACATATCGCCAAAATATTTACTCCATCGGCTTAACACGTCTTGTGTTTGTGTAAGAATGTCTCCACCTTTAGACCTTATTTTATTCATTCTGAAGGCTGACCAACCACCCCGAGACTTCTTCACCTCCCTCTAAAAGAGTTTGGTGTTACCCTCGAAGTTTTTAGTTAGCCTATCTTCTGCACTCATACTTGCTCTATCACGTTTCTCTTTCACTAAGGCCTTGGTGTCCTTCTTACATTGTCGATATATTTCTTTCTTCTGTTCAGTCATACTGTCATTCAGATTCAAAGAAGAGACATAGTCCAGCCACGCTTTCTTCTTTTGCTCGGCGGAAGCTGCCACTTCCGCATCCCACCATGCATCACCATTTGTTTTTCTATGCTTCTTTGAACTTCCACATACTTCTTTCGCTGTATCTACCATACTCTCTTTCAATACTCTCCAGCATTCCTCAATGTCCGATTGCGGCTGGCTTGCCATCGTCAGCCGTTCTCGGACACCCTCTGCATACTTTTCTCTTACACACTCTTCTTGCAACCTTTCAACCTTTATTCTTTCAAGCCCTTCGAAGTGGACACGCTCTCGCCAGTGCCTCCACTTTCTGAACAGACCACTAAATCTCGCAATAACAAGATAGTGGTCCGTATCGACTGTGGGGCCCCTGTAGGCTCTTGCGTCCAATAATAACCAATCGATAGACAATGAAAAACTGAATACGATGGTATTATTAACTCCATATGCCCCAAAATGTGCTTTACGCCCTTTGAGCCCAGAGGTATCGATATGAGGTATTTTTATACCCTTAGGGAGGAATATCTCTTCCAAGAGGCTAATTTTCAGAATATTCCTTTTGAGTGTATATCTACGTCAGAAAAGTAGGACGCTATCTAGTTCTTATTTGTGCCAATTTGTAATTTAATAAAAAAATAACTAAAACATTATCACCTCTTTTATCCCCTATTTTACACCCTTAAGGATGGAAATTGACAAATGGTGAAACAAGTGTCTATTTATTTTTGATGTAGAGTATTTTTATTTGAAGACTATAGATAAAGTTCACTGCACAGATGGCGTGGTGGTTAAGATGCCGACCTACCGTGCTAGTTCCGTACATTCGATTCCCACGCAGTATAATATTTTGTGCGATCCACAAAGTTTTGTTCTGAATCTGGGTGTAATTTGTCTGCGTTAATTGTATGTTTGTAAAGTCCCCCGAAATACAAGGATTATTTCCTTAGTGTAGGGTGGTGTTTTATTTACGAGTATTTACAAAAAAGTTTCTATTTTCTACCCATACATACTTTACTACCATATTTCACCCCTTTTCGGATCAAATTTTGTAAAATTTTTACTTAGCTAATCTCTAAGTTACAAAATGAAACTACTATCAAGATTTCATGTTTATAGTTTTCTTCTGTTTCCTTTTTTTTCAAGAAAACGTACTTATTTTGAGTGATAGAAAAATAAATTGAAGCATCTCCAGTAATCTAAACAGAGTCGCAGATATAATTGTATTTATTTTTATAAATTATATATTTTGCATTATAATAGACGTACAATACAATCAGTACCCAGGCTCAAATACAGTGACAGATGTTGTAGAAAAGACGCTGGTTATGTAGCCCTGATACCAACCCGCTATTACCTGAATAGTTCATGAGGGGCAAGACTTATTAAAGTTGAAATTGATTGATTTATTTAATAGTATCTTTAAATTACTGAAATTTAGCATTTAATATGCTTAATTATTTTTATAAAACCCGATTACCAAGCAAAAAATGATGTCACAAGAGGGATTCGAACCCGCGCCTATTGGGATTCCGGCCCAATCGTGCTGCCACTACACCACCGTGACTTATTGTAGGACATGCAAATTTCGCTTCGTATCATATTTACGTCTTAAGGTGACGGTATGACATCTACCCGACAATGTTTACACATTGTTATAGTCTTAATACTTCAAACTTTGCAGTTAGAATTGTATTAAACGATGACACAACCTTGTTATTTAAATTACTGAAATTTAGCATTTAATATGCTTAATTATTTTTATAAAACCCTATTAGCATAAAAAACAAAAAATAAAAACCCGATAATAGTATCTTCATGAGACCGTTTTTTTGGCAGGCCATAGTCTTGAATCACTCCACCCATTTCATCCAGGGCGACGTGCAGCTCCATAAGCCACCATGTTCTATTCCCAAAGCCATTGAATCGACTACTGGTGCCAATTCCTTGACATTCGTGACCGGCCCGGCTCTAATAAAATCCTCTAGTTTGTAGGGACCCCTATAGGATAGGCTCGGCTCATCATAGAGAAACTTATGTCTAATACAGAACTTCGATGAGCAGATGGAGGAATGAACTGATTTTATGCCGCAGTGAAGAGTACAGCAATTTAAAATGTAAACGTAAATGAGGAATTCTCAAAATATTTTTTGTTACTCGTAACTTTATTATTATATAGCCTTATAGAATAATAGGCGTGGATTTTGTTAAAAGCTTTTCGGAGAAAATGTTTAGATGATAAAAAATAGAATGCTGTATTTGAATATTCATAACAAGCAGTCTGACCAGCGAGAATGTAGGATGGTTGACAAAATAAATTCTTAACGAAATTCTCCCACTAGCATCAATGTTAACAGAAATAGCTGAGACTTCTTTTATCTAAATTTCGTCAGTGATAAGAATGTTTACCTAAATATCAAAGAATTTTTAATTTTTTTAAGACATTTTTAAGCTATTGCAAGAAGCAAGAAACTCCGTAACGAAAATAAAACCTAAAATTGTATGGTTGAAAAGCAGCAGTTAATTTTGCATTGACTATACGCAAGCAGCGTGACCGAGTGGTCTAAGGTGCTGGCTGGTTTTACGCACCGTAGGCGTGGGTTCGAATCCAAGACTGGCGGACCTTCGCGCGGCGTGTATCAGTGCCCGAAGGTCCTACACCCGCAGCCGGTGGCGTCACCGCGACGCTGAGCGGGAGGGCCAGCTGTACGAGGCGTACCGCAGTGCGCGTACTGCCTTTCGGCTGGCCATCCGAGCCGCCAAGGATGCGAGTTGGCAGGAGATGTTGGACGGTCTTGACCGTGACCCCTGGGGTCCCCCGTATCGCGCGTCGCTGAACAAGCTTCGCGCGCAGGGCCCCCCCCTCACCGAGACCCTCCAGCCCGACTTCCTCTGTAGGGTGATCGAGGAACTATTTCCACGGCAGTCGGGACACACGCCCCCGGTCATGGCTTCGCCAGATCAAGACCGGGAGGCCGACGACGAGAGTATTCCACCTGTGACGGAGTCGGAAGTGGGGGCGGCAGTGGCACGGATTCGCTCCGCCACCACGGCCCCCAGCCCGGACGGAATACCAGTCCGGGTGTTGACGTCGCTCCTCGAGCACTTCGAGCCTCGCCTCAGGCAACTGTTCAACGCCTGTCTGACGTCTGGACGGTTCCCTGAGTGCTGGAAGGAGGGGAGGTTGGTTTTCCTGCCAAAGCCGAGACGGCCCCCGGATTTGCCGTCGGCCTACAGGCCCATCGTGCTTCTCGACGATGTGGGTAAGCTGCTGGAGCGTGTCCTCGCTGCTCGCATCGTCCGACACTTGGAGGAGGTGGGGTCCGATCTGTCGGACGCTCAATATGGGTTTAGGAGGGGGCGTTCGACCATCGGGGCCCTGCTACGCCTGAGGCAGACGGCCGCGGAGGCTGTCGCCGGCAAGGGAGTGCTGTTGGCGGTGTCGCTGGACATCGCCAACGCATTCAATAGTCTGCCATTCAGCTGCATCAGGGAGGCGCTCCTGTTCCATGGAGTGCCCCTGTACCTCAGGCGGCTGGTGGCAGACTATTTGGAGGGGCGTAGTATCCTATGCGCGGGTCCCGCATGGGACATTGTGCGGACGCCCATGTCGTGCGGTGTTCCACAGGGGTCGGTTCTGGGGCCGACTCTGTGGGACATCGGGTACGACTAGGCGTTGAGAGGGAGTCTCCCCCCCGGGCTGAGCTTGGTGTGCTATGCTGACGACACGCTCGTCACAGCCCGGTGCAGGACACTCGAAGAGGCGGTGAGCCTGGCCACTCTCGGCACCGAGGAGATGGTCAGGCGAATCGAGGCTCTGGGGCTCAGGGTGGCCTTAAATAAGACGGAGGCCCTATTATTCCATGGGCCACGCGTAAGGCTGCCAACCGGCGCCTCGTTAGTCGTCAACTCCATCCAGATCAACATCCAGGCCCATATGAAGTACTTGGGTCTGGTGCTCGACGGGCGATGGTGGTTCCGGGAGCATTTCCGACAGATTGCTCCCCGGCTGGTCGGCGCGGCGTCCGCCCTTTCTCGGCTCATGCCGAATGTGGGCGGACCCAGTTTCAAGGGCCGACGGCTATATACGGGGGTCATCCGCTCGATGGCCATGTACAGCGCACCCGTGTGGGCGAGGGCTCTGAACGCCCAGCTCAGGGCGGTTCTGTGGAGGCCACAGAGAGCCATGGCGGTCAGAGCCATTCGCGGGTACCGCACGGTGTCGACAGAGGCGGCGTGCCTATTGGCCGGGACACCCCCGTGGGACCTAGAGACGGAGATGCTCTCCGACCTCTACCGGCGGGTTACCTCAGTGCGCGAGGAGGGTGGCTCCCCATCGCTGAGCGAGATAGCCACCTGGCGCGAGGACGCCCGCCGAGACGTCATCGCCCGTTGGGTTACGCGGCTGGAGAGGCCTAGACACGGTACCGTGACCGTCGAAGCCTTCCGGTCCGTATTGATGAAATGGATGGAGCGGCGGCACGGGGTCCTCACCTTCCGACTGGTGCAGGTGTTGACGGGGCACGGGTGCTTCGGGAAATACCTGCACACGGTCGTGTACAGGGAGTGGACTCCGGGCTGCCATCATTGCAGTAGTGACGAGGACACGGCGCAAAATACGCTCGAGGAATGCTCGGGCTGGGACGGGCAGCGCCGCGACCTCGTCGCTATTATCGGTGCCGACCTGACGCTGCCGGCTGTCGCGAGGGCGATGGTCGACAGCGTCAGGAATTGAGACGCGGTCGCCGCCTTCTGCGAGGCTGTCATCTCGCAGAAGGAGGTGGCGGAACGAGTCAGGGAGGACTCCCGCGACCCGGGCCGCCGCCAGCGGCCGGGGTTGCGCAGGCGCGAATACCTGCGCCTGATGCCGCCCTAACCCAGGCTTCGGGTGATCGGACCGGGGAATTGTCCGGTCACCCGACGCGAGGCCACCGCGTGAGGGCGATGCCCCGACGGCGAAATCTGTCGGGGCGTCGACGAGAGGAACCCGCGAGGGTAAACCGCCGAGCGTACCACCGAAGACAAAGATCGGGTACCGGTGGTCCGCTCGCACGGCGAAGAGAGAGGATTTTACGGTGGGTCTATGGGGTCACGCGCCGCCTTCTCCGTCACCCCGGACCGATTTGGCGTGGCGAGACGCACCCATAGCCCACCAATAAAAAAAAAAACAAAAAGGCGTGGGTTCGAATCTCACCGCCGTCAAACTCTTCTTGCAATTTATTTTTGCAAAATTTATTTATAATAATTTAATAAGATTATAAATAAAATAGTTTGAAACGTTTGTACGTTGTTTGTACTTTAAATGTTTTAATAAATTAGTAGTTTAATAAATAGGTGTAACTTGAATTGATATAAAAAAAAGAAATACTGCATAAATAAAAAATAAATAAATAATTATAATTGCATAAGTTGATAAAAAATGTTATGCAATAGCTTTACCGCGGCAGTCCCCGAGTGACACACGTATTTTTTGTATTGGTAATCAACTTCTAATACAAGCCCATTATTTCCAGTGTCGAGTTTAAATATTCTATTTTTTTTTTAATCTTTATAGTTTCTTTAAACTAGTTATTTTTCAAATCACCTTCACCAGTGCTATGACCGCACTGTTAATGGTATCTTCTGGAAATTTTATTGGAAAATGAAAACGTATGTAAAGTACTTTTAAATGATATTCACCACACGACAGCAGTTCCTCTGCATCACATTAAATAAAATGGCATCAAAATTATTTAACATACATACATACATATCATCACGCCATATCCCTTGCAGGGTAGGCAGAGAGAACAGAGTGCCAGAGAACTGTATCTCTGCATACTTCACTCGCTTCCTCAACATTCATAATTCTCTTCATACACGCTCGCCGGTTTCGGAGACTCTTGACTCCACCTTCCTTCAGTACCTGACCGATCTGGTCTAGGTAGGTTAGTCTCGGTCTCCCCCGGTACCTACATCCTTCCACTTTAGCATTGTATATCTTCTTAACCAGACATTCGTTATTATTATTCTCGTTTATTTCTTCATTTCATATTTGTACATTTTTAAATAGATTAGAGGGGTAAACAAATAAACAAACACGCACACATACATATACAGTAAAAAACAAAACAAAAAATCTACAAACACACAATCTATTTAAAAGAGTAGAAATAGTGTAGCACCGGCAGCGGGTGTAAGGACCAAACTACCGGTGGTTAGGGATCCAGAGAGAGAAACCTCCTCTCAATTCGTGCCGTGTCGAGGAGAACTGCCTTCTGTATCTGACCCTTGACCCAACCG
Source organism: Lymantria monacha (assembly GCA_905163515.2). Taxonomy (NCBI): domain Eukaryota; kingdom Metazoa; phylum Arthropoda; class Insecta; order Lepidoptera; family Erebidae; genus Lymantria; species Lymantria monacha. Next base: position 32,475,287 of record LR991090.1, on the reverse strand, counting down.
CCTAACGCGAGCCTCGAGAGATGTTGGTCGAGGCTCTTAGCCATTAAGCCATTGACCGAAACAACTATCGGTACAATGATCGCCGAGTCCACATCCCACATGTCGACAATCTCGTGAGCCAAGTCCAGATATTTAACTTGTTTATCTTTCTCAGCCTTCACGAGATTCTCGTCATGTGGAACGGTAACGTCGACTATCATTGCACGACGCTCTAGACGATCTATCACCACGATATCAGGCTTGTTGGCTACAACAGTCCTATCAGTGATGATAGATCGATCCCAGTACAATGTGACATGACTATTTTCGAGAACTACTTCTGGTACATACCTATAGTACGGCATTTCTACGTTGACAAGTTTGTACCGCAAAGCAAGTTGCTGATGGATTATCCTGGCTACTTGATTATGTCTGTGCAAGTACTCGCCGTTAGAAAGACTAGAACAGCCGGAAACGATATGCCTGAGGGACTCACCTGGTCGGTGGCATGCACGACAGATGTCGGCCGTGCCATCCCTCAAGATATATTTCCGGTAGTTCTTGGTCATTATAACTTCGTCCGCAATTGCACAGACAAAACCCTCAGTCTCTCCGAAAAGATTGCCGAAACGTAGCCAGGCTACCGAGGCTAAACTGTCTACTTCGGGACCATTTAGGGCCCTGTAGAATCTGCCATGCAGCTCCTTGCTCTGCCATACATCCTTGCGGTCGTTGGTACTTAGTACTATAGGACTGCACCAATTCTCCTTAGCCAACCGCAGCGGGGTGAGTCCACTATCTACTGCGACCACATCACTATGGTATTATTATTATTATTTAACCTAACACGTTAAAACACTAAAATATTAGATATATTACAATACCATGTGGACGCTTTCACGTTCTCGTCAAAAGTCATTAAAATATGTTATTTTGCATCAAGAAATAATTGCTTGCGTCACCGGGGATTTCAGAAACACAAAATTTACGGCCACACCTAGATTTTGAACAACCGTTTGCGAGACACAAATGTAGGGGTTGGACCACGCTGTTGACAGTTTTCTGTATACAGCCGCGGGACGATCCGTCCGAGGTAGTACCACACTCTCGCAGAAGATCGACGTTTGAGCAGTGACAATGTGCTGCTGTGCTTGATTCTGTGAGCGAGAGAGCCGAGAGCCCAAATTTCTGGGTGGATTTGGGGTTTTATTTGGTAGGCAGCGGCCTAGTAATACCTTGGTATGGCAAAGGTACGTGGATGGCAATAACACTTACCATCAGGTGTACTGCTTGCTCGTTTGCCACCAAGAGCAATAAAAAAATGTCTTGAATTGGGATGAAACCCAAGACACTAAAGATCAGTCCTTACCCGTTTCGGTATCTATGCAATCTCAAACCTCTTAAAATGATTCAAGATATTCTAATGAAAATAAAGTCTATAAAATACCTTTCTCAATTATTATAAGTATTCACTTAAGATAATTCGGCACACAACGTGACGAATAAGGAATGAGAACGGGGGTCAGTCACGGTGACCCCGTCTGTGACCCTTCTACATTTAATAACGTCCAGCTAATCCACCAACTGCATATACTAGAGCTATTGCTATTTATTTTTAATATATTGCCGCGGGGTGATGGGGTAATACAAGTCATCAATATCAAACAATCTTGCCCGTGGGTGTAGTAAAATATGACTAAGTTAGATAATGTGCATATAACACCTATGTAAAAGAAGGAATACTCGAAATAAATTTCTATCGCGTTTGTATTTGATTAGTAGTTTCCTGACGTTTCGAGCAATTTACAATGATCATGGTCACGGGAGGACTAAGGTGTCTTACGTCCAATATGTCATCGTTATTACAGAAATTTATATCTACCCGCTACATTATCAGTTATTAAAAGTTTGACCCACATTTTAATACAAATTCAATGCTAGTAGAAAAAGAAAATTATTTTATATGTAAAAAAAAACTATATTGTTTGAAGTGAATTTTTTGTAAAGTGAGAGGAGTAGGAGAATGATGATGATCATATCATCATTCTCCTACTTTTATCTCAATTGCTTGGAGTCGATACAATATGTACTCTTCTTTCGTAGTACATATTGTAAAAGTTATTGGCAATAGTTTTATGAACGACCGCCTTCCAGAAGTTGACCCTCCTTAAGAATGTATTTGTTGATCAAACGGCATCAGATGGAGTTGACCCAGGTTGTTATTAGGCTCTTAGTCGTCTTTTATGACATCCACGAGCAAGGCAGGGATTGGTAGTATTCGTAGCCGGCTACCACAGTTACGACCAATTACATTAAATATTTAATTTATGATATATTGTGGCAATTTATTTGTTTAAAAATCTAACTTAAACTAGTAAGCTACCACCGGATCGGAATGCGGCCACTCTGAGAAAGATCCGGCAAGAAAACTCAGAAGGCATAACACTAATTTTATTATTAATTTTAATAGTCTGCTTACTTTATATTACTAAAATTGATTATTTTATATTTAGCTATTATTGTGGTTCAAATCTATATTTCAAACGTGTAGTACTCGCGTAAACATCAGAAACCATTATAAAACCTTATTATAATTGTGTGGTTTAGATCAATTCCTAAAATAATAGCTAGATCGATTTATCTTCCGCCGGGTCGGCCACAAATGTCAAGGAAGCGGTACCAGTGGCCAGCTCGATGGTGATAGGAAGGGAACACGGTGGGTTATGTGATCGTACGGCATCCATTCAACGCTCCGATTTAATGGACGGGGTATAATCCAGACCATAGCCTACAAAAAATAAGATTGATTTATATCAAATTCTATGGATATTGTTGAAGCCTGTTTAGTTTTTTTTTTTGGGGTGCGTTACGTTCGGCGCACTCCTCGCACCACTCCATCCGGTGCGATAGAGGGGCATAAGCACGCACATCCGTAACCCACCCGTAACGTCGCCTTCATCGTTGGGCCGACCACCGGAGCAGAGTGACTTGACGTCAGTGGTCGGCCCACGGAATACCCCTTAGGAGGATCATCTCCAATACTGTTGAAGTCTGAGATTCTGAATATGTAGAAATATGTTTATCCTTGTGGTGACAGAGTAAGAATACAATTTACCACCCACTATCTTACCCGTAGGTGACCGTAAGAGACAACTAAGGTCTGTAAAAATCGTATAACATCTATCCAAGAGAAGGAAAACTCGAAACAAAATCTTATACCAACACACCTGACCAGCGTGGTATAGTACGTCAATTTTCCCTTTCAGTATGGAGGAGGCTCAAGCTCAACAGTGGGACCTGAGATGATGATGATGATGATGCATTTCTTGAATTACTGATATTTAGCATTTAACATAATTGATTATTTATTAAAACTTGATTACGGGCGAAAAATGATAGTCAAATATGAGATCATGTGTGACAATCATTATTCGTTCGTAATCAGATTTTTATAAATACATTTCTTGTTTAAATATTATAATTGTCATTATTTGTTTTGAAGTATGAAAAATATTAAAGCATTAATTACCCTTATTTTAAAACTTTAGAGAAGAATATAGTCTCTAAGGGGTTGATTAACGGATTTTTTTTTCTGACGAGCCTCTCTATTACAAAAGTAAGACGTTGTCTAGCACAGTGTTTTTCAATCTGTGGGTCGCGACCCCTAAGGGGGTCGCGAAGCCTTCCTCGGGGGGTCGCCGGCTGAAAAAAATAATCGAGGTTCTTACACAACAAAAACACAATTTTAGTGAGAAGGATGTGCTTGTTTATTTTTTAAAAGTTGATCAAATTGTGGTGCTATTTTTGAAACGTTAATAATCAAATCGTTTTCTAATTGCAGTCTATTTTTCTTTTTAGTTTTTATATCTACCATCGAAGAAAATGTCAGTTCACACAAGTATGAAGTGGCAAATGGCACTAATAATTTAAGAGCTTCCCTTGCTAGCTCTGGATATTCGTGTTTTCTTTTTATCCAAAATACGTCGACGCTTTGTGAATAAAATGCCATTTTAGGCATGCCATCGGCGGATAAATCTAGAAGACATTCTTTCATTTTGGTGGTGACATCAGCCAGATCTATTGATTTGTCCAAAAAAGGGTTTAATATCCATCTACTTATTACCTCCTTGAGCACGTCATTTAAATCAGAAGCCTAGACTACCTTAGCAGCTAGAGCCTGTCGATGAAGAAAACAGTGTGTCCAAGACATATTTGGCATTATCGAGTTTAACTTTGCAATAAGTCCGCTCTTTTTGCCAGTCATAGCTTTAGCGCCATCGCAAATAGCGATACATTTATTCCAATCAATATCATAGTTGCAAGTACTTTCTAAAAACATATCGTATAAACACTGGCCAGTAGTGTTTGCAGGAAGTGCTTTGCAAAATAAAATTTCTTCCCTGATACTAGTATCTTCTTCAAAGCGCACAAATACTACAAACTGTGCACAGTCAAAAACATCTGTAGATTCGTCAAACTGCAAAGCAAAATATTCGCTTTTCTTTAATTTTTGAACTACTTGTTCTTGAATGTCTTTGGCCATATCGTTTATTCTGCGTGAAATAGTATTGTCAGAAAGTGGTATGTTTTTTAATTTGTTTGCCTCCTGCTTACCGACCATAATTTCAACCATATCAAGTGCTGCTGGCAAAATAAGATTTTCGGCAATTGTATGTGATTTCCCTGTTTTAGCAACTCGATATGCTACTTTGTAGCTAGCTAATAATGCTGACTCGTTGACACTAGATGCCTGAAAATAAACCAAACAATATAAAAGTGAACAATCATTAAAAATTAAGGCCACGGAACCTTTGCACACCAAAATTACGTATAATCAAGAGTTGTATGCACACAATAAAGAAAAAAGCGGCCAAATCCGAATCGAACTAGTTCATGAAGGGTTCCGTAGTTAATTTTATTTAACGAAGCAGTATTAAATTGTAAACGTACAATATTTAGCATTCACAAATGCATCGAAAAATTAGCTCCGTGCGCACGAGCGTCAACGACGTCTGCCCGTTGCCCTGTTCGGGTAGCGCAGTCGGAAACCTGCACCCCCCCCGCACGCTCCACACCCTCTACCGATTAAGCCACGCCTACGTGAATTATAATTATTATTTACTTAGGGTCCTATTACAAATTTATTATTAGAAATAATGGTTATTATCACAAAATAGCAATAATTAGAATAAACTCGCCTTAAGTGGAGACTAGGAAAACATTATTTTATAACTCACCTGAAATATAGTATTTTGCTGTTGACTAAGAGCTTTCAACTTTCGTTCAAAGAAATCCAACGGCTTATCAGCTTCTTTTTGATGCTTGGTTGTGAGATTTCATATAAGCTTTGACGGCTTCATACTCTCACTTGATAAAACATCGCCGCAAATTACACATTGAAGTTTATTATTTATGACTGTGAACCCGTATTTCAAATAATTGTCATCATAATGTCTATTTTTTTTCGGGTTTGGTTCACCACCACCGCTATTGTCACTCATGCCAGATGTTGAAGGCTGCAATCTTTTGAGAAATTTATCCATTTTACAAACGTGCGGAGTAAGCGAAAAAAAAACAAAAGAATGACGTCCGTACTCCTCGTTGCGCTTAACTGAGTGAGAGATGAGAGTTGAAACAAAATAACATTGCGGGTGGTGCGCCGAGCGCTTACTGTCCCCGCAACGACAATGCCGTGTGGCAACGTCGCCGTCGCAGTTTGGCCCGCGTGAATAAATAAATAAATGTACCAAAATAGGAAAAAATAATTACTTAACGTATGTAGTCATTTCATTAATTTTTTTTGGCTTTCTATGTAACAGGGGGTCGCCAGAATATTTCAACCTGTAAAGGGGTCGCGAGATCAAAAAGATTGAAAAACACTGGTCTAGCAGATATTTATTTGTGCATTTTTTTAATTCAATACAGCTTATTTATATATTTTACATCCTTAGGGAATGTAAATTAACAACTGCAAAACGACTTTATTTATTTTTACTGAACAGTGTTAGCGCTTGATTTGAAGACATTGAAGAAAGATTTTTTTCTTCGCATACGAAATTTGCCAATGCGTTTCATCCCTTTTATGTTTTAGTTTCATAAAATAAAATGTATTGACTAGATTTTTAAATAAAAAATGCGTATACAGAATCCATCCATCCATTAGCCCGTAAACGTCCACTGTTGGACATAGGCCTCCCCACGAGAATGCCATTCAATATGGTCCCGCGCCACCTGCATCCAGCGGTTTCCTGCGACCTTAATAATGTCGTCAGTCCACCTAGTGGGGGGTCGTCCTACGCGGCGCTGTCCAATTCGTGGTCTCCACTCGACAACCTTTCTTCCCCAACGGTTGTCGGTTCGTCGAGCGATGTGGCCTGCCCATTGCCACTTCAACGTGCTAATTCTTCGGGCTATATCAGTTACACCCGTTCTTCTACAGATTTCCGTATTTGGGATTCTATCACGTAGAGAAATACCGAGTATAGCCCTTTCCATAGCACGCTGAGCAACTTTGAGCCTTTTGATTAGGCCAACATTTAGAGACCACGTTTCAGTTCCGTAAGTTATCCCTGGTAACACACACTGGTTATAAACCTTTGTTTTCAGATACTGCGAAATATTAGACGAGAATATCCTCCTAAGTTTCCCGAACGCTGCCCAGCCGAGTTGGGTACGTCGGCTGACCTCTTTTTCGAAATTGGATCTACCTAATTGGACTGTTTGTCCTAGGTAAACAAAGTGATCGACAAACAGAATAAAAGAGAAAAATAAATAAATTATAATCAAAAATGTTCCACTACACTGAATTTATAAAACAAATCTGATCTAATAATTTAAGATCTCCTTAACTTAAATTATCATCTCAAAGTAATAACATTAATATATTCTCCGCATTAATGTAATTTGTAAGCTAATCTTAACAGTACTATAGATACTGCATAGATTAGTATATAAAGATATTTCTAAAAAAACACCGTTTAAAAATAGCATCTTCTATTTTTATTTATTTAGGGAGGCAAAACTTAATGTGAGGGCTGCTTTTTTATAAATATCATGAAAAACAGCTAAATGATAGGGCAAGACTCGGTACCATCGATGACAAAGACAAAATTCTCAAATTCACGAAGCTATCGAAAAGTGTACTATCATTTGTGTATTCAGTGATAAATTTTAATATCTTATAAGAAAATGCATTAATTAGGTTATTGTGGATCTGTTTTGTCAATTGTCTATGCTTTCTCGACAAATACTGTAAGAAGATGTCAAATTATCAAACTTTACTGATTAAAGAAAATATTCGCCCTACAAGATTTTTGCTCGAGTTGAATTCTTAATCATCACGAGTCGTCCTTGTCGATTCAGAAATAGCATCAAAACAGGAAATTGCCTCGAAACCGACTTTCTCCATCAGCTTTTGTAGTTATATTGCTATATAAGATTGATATTGAATAATATATAGCATGATAAGGTTTTATTGCAAAAAAATATGTCATTTGATTTTTTTTATTTTCTATTCTTTAACGACGTACATAAATTATATAAAACAATAGACATAGTCATACCATCAAATAGATCTAGGAGGTTATAACGATGAAATCGATAAAATAATAGTCAATCTAATAGAAACAACTAATGAAGTATATCTAAAAATATAATGCATTAAGGTGACCAATGATCATAATATATGACCTTTAGCTGATGGTTTAATCAATAAATGTCAAGGCATTTGTCAATTTGTATCTAATGATGATGTATTTATATTGCGATAGAATATCTTCAGTCATATTTGTTAATCATCATCATTATTCAGCCGTCTAATGCTAGACACAGGCCTCCATCATAGATTACCGCAAGGCGTAGTCCTGTGTCACCTACAACTAATAGTTTTCAGACAATTGTTTATTTCATTGTCATAAATCTTTACACCTTTTGACGAAGTTCCTTTAAATAAAGATAAAAAAAAAAATCTTGATACAATCCGTGTAGTGACGGAGTAAGAAAAACAATTCACCACCCCCTTTTGGTGATCGTAATAGACGGCTGAGGCATTTAAAAATCTATGCAAGAAAAGAAAAACTCGAAAGAAAATTCTATAACAACATGTCTGACTACCGCGGTATAGTAGGTCAAAATCCCTCTCATTACGGAGGAGGCTCGAGCCCAACAGTGGGACTATGCGCCGAGAAGATGATGACATTTTGACAGATAGAATTATGAAATTTACTAATTTTCATTCTTTTAGCTCAGCTCATGTACATTCTACAACTGGTTTCAAACCTTCTTCATAATAGAAGAGAAATTGACTTACAGCCCTAAGAAATTGACCTACAACTCCTGGCTTGATAGATTGGTATAGGGATTAATTTCAAGTTTGCCTTAGTCATCTTGGACGACACTTACGGCCAAGTAATGGGGTGGTGAATTGTATAATTACTCCGTCACTATACGGAGATGAACTTTATTTAATCGAATTTAATTGTATTAGTGTAAAATATTGTTAAAATTTGGATATAATGTCTACTTGACTCATCAATCATCATTCTCTTACTTTTATCCCAATTACTTGGAATCAACGTAATATATATATGTACTTCTCTTCCAACGTTGATATTTCAAAAGTATTATATATATATATATATATATATATATATATATATATATATATATATATATATAGTATATTGGCAATTGTTTTATAAGCTGCCTAACGTCAACCCTCCTTTGTTGACCAAACGGGATCACCTGGAGTTGGTCCAGGTCGATATAAAGCCCTTAGTCATCTTTTACGACATCCACAAGCAAAGAAAGGGTTGATAGTATACTTAGTCTCTTCCACATAGCATTGTATTATCTACTTGACTATATTTCGACAATAAACTAATTAAAAATTAGGAGTAATTAAATACATATGTATATCATTAAGCTGTATAAAACCGTGTCGAAAACGACAGCAGATTGCTTTTTTTCTTATGTTCTATGGTTTATGAATTACCCGATTTTTATGATTTATTTATTGATTGTAATGTTTTATGTATTACCCAAAATATGCATTTATTATATTCAAATAATCGTGTTATATATTATTGGAAGTTAACATTGCCTTTATAATATTAACAGGCAGATAGATCAAGGAAACGAAATGTCAAAGTTACTAACGAAGTTTTAACTTAAACTGAAACGAGTTCTATTAAGTTAGCCGCACCAATGGTCTGTGAATTATTTAATAACGCCAAAAAAAATTTAATAACATTTAAGTATTCAATCGACAACGAGTGGTAAATAGATACTTAACATTAAGGACATGAATTTAGGAACCCGAATAAATCAGGTTCAATATTCAAAACTCTAGAGAACTAACTTGAGGAACTAAAACTTTGAACAACGAAAGTTTCCGAATAAATTTCTGCTGTTTGGACACTTGTTCTGAAGTATTTTATTCGTAGCAACTCATTTTTTAGGTAAAGCAAGACTATGCATTCTATTTGAATAATGTAAGTACATAAAATATCCATATTTGCATTATTCTTTAAAATGTACCTTAAAAACTGTTTTAAATATAGGAAGTATTTTGATTTTTGTCCTTTATATCTATCTCTCTTGAAGGAATAAAGATTTTAATAAAACAAGACGCTATATTACCATTTTTTCTTTATTGTTTATGGTGGCAAACGAGAGACAGCATACTTGATGGTAAGTGTCACTGCCGCCCATGGACCTTTGCAATACCCAGGTTATGGCTAGGCTGCTGCCTACCAATACAAACCCCAAACCCATCCCAGTTGGGCTTCCGGCTCTCTCGCTCACCAAACGAAGCGCAATAGCACATCGCAATTACTCAGACGTCGATCTTATGCTCAGTGTGGTACCTACTACCCCGGACGGACTGGCCCGCGGCTGTAGACAGAGAACTGTCCACACCATGGTCTTACCACTATTAACTTACCATTACATAGTTCATTGACTATAAGGCTAGTTTGTCATTCCTTTCAGGAACCGCTCACTATTGCATTGGAAGACGTATTCAGACTTTTGACTGGATTGAACTCTGCATTAACATCTACGGTGTCTACAAATCAAATCAAATCATTTATTATGCATAAACCTATAGGGAGCACTTACATATTGTCAATTTTACATTATTTTATTAAAATTAAATTTAATTAATCTACCACCGGATCGGAAAGCAGCCATATATTGAGAAGATCTGGCAAGAAACTCAGTGGGCTCGTCATTTTTTTTTAATTATATATTTTCACGAAAGTGATTGGTTACATGTTTAATTTATGTTAGCTCCAGTGAGATGCCCTTCGAGTAAAGATTCATTTTTAAAATTTTGTATATAAGACAAAATTAAACTAAGAATATTTATAAAACAAAAAAGGAACAAAAATGGCTGGACCAGATCCTACAAGCGGCACCCGATCACGAGTTAACTATTAGAGCAGCCATCACGCCCCTCAACCACATGGGAGGGAAGAGAGAGACCCGCTCCACGCAGCTACCGCAAGCAGAGACCTTTTCAGTGAGTATGACCACACCATAATCTATAAATTTGAAACAGATAGCTTGGATAAATAAATACATAACTCGTTAGGCAAAACACGCTACACAACAAAAACTAGAAAAAAAAATCGCTACATTGTACAATTAAGACAATACAAAAAATAAAAGAGTATCAGACGACAGTGAGGATCAGCGTCAGAACGCTTTAAGAGATAAACATTGAAAAGGCAATTGCTGAGAGTGGAGCTGCTCATAACCATTCCGTATTATCATTTAGATAATCCGAAATGTTGTATGTAGTATCCTTTTCTGCACAGTCTATTTTTGATAGCCGTTTTGAACTTATTTATTGGCATATCTCGGATATCTTTAGGCAGTTTATTGTAAAAGCGTATATACATTGCCCCATGAAAGACCTACTAATTTTTTATAGGCGAGTATGATAGATAACTAGATTATCCTTATTCCTAGTGTTCACACGGTGAATGTCACTATATTTATCAAATTTATCAATATTTTTTTTTACATATAATATATTTTCGAATATGAATTATGATACGGTTAGAATGTTTATTTCCCTAAATTTTTCTCTCAGTGAAGCTCTTGGCCCTAGATTATAAATCACGCGGCCAGCCCGTTTTTGAAGAACAAAGATGTTATTCAAACCTGCAGAGCAACCCGAAAGCAGTATGCCATAAGACATAAATAAGACTATGGAAGTAGGCGAAATAAACAATTATAGCCATTTCAATATCGGTTAACATTCGAATTTTTTTTACTGCATAAGCCGCTGAGCTTAGCCTACTTGATAATTTTTCAATCTGAGGACCCCAATGGAGTTTACTATCGATGGTAATACCCAAAAATGCCGCGGACTCCACAAGCTCTAGGGCCACACCATTGGTTTCCACTAGTCTCACATTAGGTGTGGTAAATTTAATACATTTGGTTTTCTTTTCATTAAGAACCAAGTTGTTTGTACTGAACAACATTTTACAGAGCGTTGTTCACATCGTCATAATTAATCATTTGTCTTTTAATTTTAAATAATAAGAAGGTATCATCTGCGAACAATACTGTTTTGGTTATCCCTTACATAATAAGGTAAGTCATTAATATATACGGGGTCTACGCGTGAATGTGAGCAAAACCAAAATAATGGTCTTTGAAAGAGATAAAACCAGAACAGATGTAAGAGTAACAATAGGTAATGATGTACTAGAGCAAGTGAATGAATTTGTATATCTTGGATGTGGATTTAGCCGAGATGGAAGGTACACCACTGATATAGAGCGAAGAGTGAATGCGGGAAATAGAGTGAACGGGGCGTTGGGGCAACTTCTTGGCAGCCACCACCTCAGCCAGAAGGCACGTGTAGCAATACATAACGCAGTGCTTGTCCCAACATTACTGTATGGAAGCGAGAGTTGGGTATGCAGAAAAGAGTATGATAGTAAAATTAATGCGGTCGAAATGCGATCTCTGCGGAAAATCTGTGGAGTTAGGCTAACCGACCGCATTCGTAACGACGACGTAAGAGAGCGAGTAGGTATGAAAGAGAGTATTGGTGTAAAGATGCGAAAGGGAATGCTCCGATGGTTCGGACATGTGGAAAGAATGCCGAACGCCTGGTTAAGAAGATATACAACGCGAAAGTGGAAGGATGTAGGTACCGAGGGAGACCGAGACTAACCTACCTAGACCAGATCGGTCATGTACTGAAGGAAGGTGGAGTCAAGAGTCTCCGAAATCGGCGAGCGTGTATGAAGAGAATTATGAATGTTGAGGAAGCGAGTGAAGTATGCAGAGATAGAGTTCTCTGGCACTCTGTTCTCTCTGCCTACCCTGCAAGGGATATGGCGTGATGATATGTATGTATGTATTAATATATACAAGGAACAGAAATGGCCCCAGAATGGATCCTTGTGGAACGCCCATATTTATAACAGAACCAGATGATCATACACCATTAATATCGACCCTCTGAATTCTGTTATACATATATGATGTGAAAAATAAAAGATGATGATAAAAGTTCGAGAGCCTTATTCCTGATCCCATAGTGGCATAATTTCTTGACGAGAATTTCGTGGTGTACACAATCAAATGACTTGGATAAATCGCAAAATATACCTAAAGCATCATGCGATTTCTCCCAGGCTGTAAAGATATACTACGTCACTCACCTTCGATTTACACACGATATTGTTGTTGTCGTAGTATTTATGGAGGACCTTGGCACTATGTTCAACGATCTCAGCAGGGTATTTCATCTGCTGGGTCAAGTACAGGTCTATGACCAGGGAGTGTGTTACCAGTGGCCCCTAAGTATAGGTGTCATGACTTAGCTCAAAGTCGCTCGGCATACTATGCAGTGGGATATTCTCAGATTTTGTCTGTGACATAGGATAGAATCCACAATATACAGATTATGTAGAAGAACGGGTGTAACTGACATAGCGTATAGAATTAGCACGCCGAAGTGCTTCATCATCTGAGCTCATATATGTCTCACTATTGGGCTCCTTCATAATGGGAAGGAAATTGACCTACTATATACCACGCTGGTCAGACGTGTTGGTATAAGGATTTTGTTTCGAGTTTTCCTTCTCTTGCATAGATGTTATATGAATTTAGATCCCTTAGTCATCTATTACGATCACCCACTGGTAAGATAGGGCGTGGGGAATTGTATTCTTCTCGCACCTCATATTCAAAATAGATCTAATTTAGAATATACCATACTGGTTATAAGGATTGGAAGGTTTTATTCCGAGTTTTCTCCTCTTGGATAGATGTTATCTGTATATTATATCTTTTAGGTCACAGACAAGAGGGTGTTGGAAATGCCTGTATGAAACTAGATAGCAACATGTCACGCCAAGTGGGATTCGCCCCGCTACTTTATAATGCTATGTCATGCACTTTTTTCTGTAAGATCTTCATTACAATATTAAACTCACTGCATTAGCGTACACCGGCTGTCTTTTCTTTTCTCTCGAATTATTCCCCAACAGAGGATGAAGAATACATTCTTCCTCCGCCGCCACACGTTATAAATATTAGTATTAGCATATTCTCAAAATTTTAACTAAAAAGAAACCGTCTTCAACTATTAACCAGTGGACTAAATTGAAATGGAATTGCCATGGGAAGCACCAGCTTTCAAATAAAATAAAAAAATCATCAAAATCCGTTCACTCAAACGAAAGTTCTGAGGTTCTAAGTTTACCTTTGACCTTTGTTGAAAATTAGTAAGTTAAGTAAAATATATATGTAACTTAAAATAACAAGACGGCAAAATTAAATCACGTTGCTAAGACACAGAACTAACATTAACATCGCCTTGGAGACGTATTATTGTAATATGTTTACGTGTAATATCTCATTTGAAATTTACATGTCTTTAGGTATTCTCAGAATTCTTAATACAGAAGTCAAGATATGTGAAGATTTTCTGCGAAAATTATTGTTTGTTTTCTCATTTAATATATATTTATTTTCTGTTGAGATTGAATCTTCATCATAAATAATAGTGGTAGGTCCACGCTGTTGACAGTTCTCTGTCTACAGCCGCGGGCCGGTCCGTCCGGAGTAGTACCACACTCTCGCAGAAGATCGACGTATGAGTAATAGCAATGTGCTATTGCGCTTCGTTCGGTGAGCGAGAGAGCCGGAAGCCCACTGGGATGGGTTTGGGGTTTGTATTGATAGGCAGCAGCCTAGTTATACTCTTGGTATAGCAAAGGTCCATGAGCAGCAGTGACATTTACCATCAGGTGTGATGCTTGCTCGTTTGCCATTAGCATTAAAAAAAAAGATATTAACATAGTTATGGTATACTATTATGATTTCAAAGTGCTTTATTTTGAGTATGCTGCTAATTACTTGGGGTGGGCACAATATGTACTCCTCCTCTATCGTACGTATCGTGCAAAAGTCTTAGTGCATTGGCAATAGTTTTAGGCAGACAGTATATGTCTGATGTTAATCTTTCTTGAGAATGTAATTGTTGACCAGACGCCATCAGGTAGAGTTACCCTATGTCGATAAAAAGCCGTGTTATTTAATTGTATTCTTACTCCGTCACCATATAAATTACATAATGTTCAATGTAAATTTTGTATATAGTAACATTTTATTATTATTTTTCAGGTACTAATTAATGTGTACTGCATAATAAAATGGTAAGTGGTTTATATATTATCATCCTTAAGACTTTTGCCATCCACTGTTAGTCATAGGTCCATAATAGCACATAATCATTTAAGGGTATACTGCTGTAATCCCACAGCTTTGGTGATGCCCTTTTTTTTTGTTGCGGTGGACTATGGACGTGGTCTCGCCCCACCAAGTCGGTCCGAAGCGACGGAAAAGGCGGCGCGTGACCACATAGACCCACCATGTAATTCTCCTCTCTTTGCCGTGCGAGCGGGCCACCGGTACCCGATCTTTGTCTTCGGTGGCAGCTTTGGTAATGCTCTCAGCTGATTTCTAGGACCCCAACTGATAAGTAACTGGTGGTGATAAATATATAATTATCAGGTCACCATATGGGGAAATTATTATTTAGAAATTAAAATACATATAAATACGGTTTTCCCTTTTTTTGGTATTTCTATAAGATTTCCGACCCACACTATGAAGTAAATATTTGTATTGCTGAAGCAAACATACAATTAAGGTAAGATGTTTTCATATTTATGAAGCGAAAAATAAATTATCACGACCGTTCTATGAGTTTTTGAAATAACAAAGTCAAAAAAATTATCAATCGCGTTTTTTTATATAATTTTGGTTGCAATTTAGCGATAAACAATCTGAATAAAGTATATATACTTCATTTACGTGGCATAATGTCCTTCGCAAGACGAAGAGTGAATAGAAAATGGATTCCTATAGGAATAATGACTTTGCTTAATCACTTGAAGTGGATTTCCAATAGTCATGGGTTCAAATACTACCTACGGTAATCTCTTTCACTTGAAGTATAAGTTTTCTACAATTATTGAACATAAATGGCATCCACACTAAAACAACTATAGGAGACTAGCAACCCGCCCTCGCTTCGCTTCGGTTACGTTAGTTCAATTGTGTAGTTTATTGCCGCTACTTAGAACTCCTTTCGTAGAAGGAATTTCTTAAAATCCTACTTCATCTGACCTTTACAGGGCAGAAAGAAAGTACACACCAAATTCCAAATCTGTAGGGGCAGTATTTGAAAATATGGATTTTTTGAGCATGCATAGCCTTATGCCCTTTAGGTGTGGAATTTTTAAAAAAGCCGTTCTTAGTTTACCTCTGCATCTTAACACAAATATGCCTACCGAAATTCAAGTCTGTAGGAGCTTTATTAAAAAAAAAAATATGTTAACACCTCCGTACTTCCTTTTGGGAACAGAATTATGTAAAATCTGTAATTATCTAACATCTACAGGGCAGAAAAAATGTTCATGCCAAATTTTAAGTCTGTAAGAGGTATATTTAAAAAATATGTTTTTTACACCCTAGCAACCCCCGTTGCGGGTGGAATTTCATAAAATTCGTTCTGAGCTGACCTGTACTCTGTGAAAGTAATATTCCTACCAATATTAAAGTCTGTAGGCCTTATGGTTCCAGAGATATCGTGATGAGTCAATACATGGAAATCTCATATATATGTATATATAGATTACATAAATAATTATCTTGGAATATAGGTGGTACTTAAACCATATAAAACATCTTTAATCATTTTAAAATTGTATAATTCAATCTTAGAGAT
Organism: Lymantria monacha; assembly: GCA_905163515.2. Classification (NCBI taxonomy): domain Eukaryota; kingdom Metazoa; phylum Arthropoda; class Insecta; order Lepidoptera; family Erebidae; genus Lymantria; species Lymantria monacha. The sequence continues at coordinate 32,459,041 of LR991090.1, read as the reverse complement.
ATAATTCAAACTTAGATATATAATTCAGTCTTAGAGATTGAAAATATAATAAGATTCAATTCTTAGTGTAGCAAATTAAGTACCCGTGAATGTCTTTACGAACTAAACACATTTTTTTTAGTTATGACTTTTTTTATAAATGTAGGACAAAATGTATGTGTACCATTTATCTATTCTTTTTCTTTTATAATAGTCTTTATAGATCATCATCATCATCATTTTCCTACTCTTATCCCAATTACTTGGAGTCGATACAATATGTAGTCTTCTTTCATAGTATATATTGTAAAAGTTATTGGCAATAGTTTTATGACCGCCTACATGTTAGACGTCAATCTTTCTTGGGAATCCAATTGTTGATCAAACTGCATCAGATGGATTTGACCCAGGTCGTTATAAGTCTCATGGTCATGTTTTACGACATCCAAGAGCTAAGTTAAGGTTGATAGTATTCGTAGCCACTAACCACACAGTCATAATAAGTCTTTATAGATAAAATATTATAAATACAAATTACACACAGAATCGGAATATTTTTTTATGGCTTTAAGTAATTATTTATCATATAAATCGTACTCTTAAGCCTCAGTAGTTATCCACGTCTTAAATCTAAAAATTAATTACATACATATTTAAGGTATCTCTTATAAATTACTGAAATTTAGCATTTAATATGCTTAATTATTATATATATATTATAATAAATATCTCTTATAATATAAAACATGTTTTATTTTAGCTTTTGTTCCATTGTGTTTTTAATTTTTACGTTAACGATTTTTCAAAAACTGTCATCGTTCATAGTCACGGAAGCGAACGAAACAAAGGCGATAATCTCCAATAGTTCATCATCATCACAGTCCATATATGTCCCACAGTTGGGCTCGGGCCTTCTCCGTAATGTGAGGGAATTTAACCTACTATACCGCGCTGGTCAGACGTGTTGGTATAGGGTTTTGTTTCAAGTTTTCCTTCACTTGCATAGTTATATGCATTGTATATCCCTTATTCTTACTCCGTCACCACACGGAGGAAGAATAGTTCCATGTATAATACTAGAGTAAAGATTAGAAATCTAAATCTTCAAATATAATAAGATAAATTCAATTTTTAAATAAATGTTATGTTTCTATTAATTCTATTTCACTGTCTATTTAATAACATTGTCAGATAAGACGGCGAAGAAGAAGATTCAAGATTAAAAAAAGCGCGTTATATAATACCATTCTCGTTTCCAATCAACTCCGCATAATACACATGTGGAAATATCTCGTACGTTTTAACCGCGAATAAGACAGTATTTGTATCATATGTCCTTGAACCTTCACGGCGAGCTGTTCGGGAAGATTGAACGAAACGAGAATGGAATATATTAACGATGTTAGATTTTGTCTTCAGCTTCACCGAGTAGAAAGTACGAATGACTAAGTTTAAATATTTGTTTTTAGCATTATTAAACTAGTTAAGTTAATTGTGAAATCGTAAGTAACTCCCGTAGGAGTGATGAATTAAAAGTATATTGTGTTATGACTATTTACTTTCAAGGAGTTATAAAAATTACCTAAGGGCTGATTGGAGGGTGGGTAACAGTACTCTCTTGGGAAGCTTATGACATCAAATGCGCTCGGAAACATGCTTGCTTGACGTGATAATAATTTTAGGTGATTATTGCTTATCTAGCGTGATAATTAATAAAAACTTGTTTACGAGCGAAAATCCGTTGAAATCGTCCTACCACTTGGACAAGTGTACTATAGTATGACATTCACATTGAGGCTCGTATTATTTTGTCGTAGTGCGTTGCGGCGTCTGTCATCTACCCGGTAATGTTTACACATTATACAGATTTCAATACTCGAACTTTGCAGTTAGAATTGTATTAAACGATGACACGACCCTTTTATTCAAATTACTAAAATTTTGTATTAAACATGCTAGGTTAATTTTATTAGCGTGATAATTATTGTCTAAATACACAGGTCCACAACCAGTGTATGTTACCAGTGATGACATACGCCATGGAAACGTGGTCTTTAATGTAGGCCTCAAAACCAAGCTTAAAGTCGCTCAGTGTATGAGCGGAGGGAAGCGAGCGAACGCTATGGAGCGTGCTATGCTCGAGATTTCTCTGCGAGATAGAATCCGAAATACGGAAATACGCAGAAGAACAAGCAGTGGACGGAGATAGACTAAAATGATGATGAATGATGATAATTATTGTACGTGATTATTGCTTACCTAGCGTGATATTGATGGCAAAATATCACAATAGAGAAAATACTTGCTAAACTGTTAATATATTTACAATTACATATAAAAGAAATAATCTTAAAGGTGACGAGCTCGCTGAGATTTTTGCCAGATCTTCTAAACTTATAGCCTCGTTCCGATCCGGTGGTAAATTATTAGGTTAATTTTGAACTAAAAAGTGACAATATATAAGTGCATCTATGGGGCTTATGGCATAATAAATGATTTGATGATATTTTTAGATTTTAACCACTAGGTTTAGATATCGACTTACGGTTCTAGTGTCGTGAGTTTGATCCCTCGGAGAGTAATAGTTTGTATAATCCACAAGTTGTTGTTCTGAGTCTGGATGTAATTTGTGTCCGTTAATTATGTATAAAGTCCTTCGCAAAACTTTACTTTTAAGAATAGTACTTAAGGATACCAGTTTTTTTTTATTTCTTATAATTATGACGTTATTATTATTTAGCATATCCGTCTGGTCACGGAGTATGAATGCAATTCAGAATCCCCTCTTTTGCCTGTGGGCGTCTAAGACATTAGAAAGAAGAAGAAGAAAAAGGTGGCTAAGGGATATAATAGACATATAATGTTCATATATACTGTAGTGAGGATATATTTGAAGTGAAAAGAATAAGAGGTTGCGTATAGTTCAATACGAGGCATCTAATAGTATACGCCGCGGAATAGAAGTCCCTATACGAGCATTAACTTGTAGCAAGTAAAAAAAGGTATTTTAATTAGAAAGTAAATTATTTAACTGTAGTTTTGTATTTAGGGACGTCGTAAAGGATGACTAAGAGATATGTTATTCAGACTATATCTATGCCCGATAAGGGAAACACAAGAATACTATACCAATCTATCTAACCAGTGTGCTATATTAGGTTAATTTTTATCCCAGTGCAGAAGAGGCTAGAGCCCTCTAGTGGGATAAACACGAGCTGAAATGATGATTAAATCTATACATATAATAAAAATGTAACGGGTCGTTGCCTGTACATGGAAGATATATGAAAAAAAATATTACTGTGACCTTTATCAACACTAATAGAACACAAAACAATAATTTTTAAAATTTTTGTCTGTTTATCTGTTTGTCTGTGTGTTTGTGCACGCTAATCTCAGAAACGGCTTATCTGATTTAGACGCGGTTTTCACTAATATATTGTGGTAAGCTTCACTTAACATTTAGGCTTTATTTTATGTCAATTGGTTTATAAAAACAAAGTTATGTCAATTTAAAAAATGTTCGGAGAAAAAAATCTTTATCGATTTTTTTCAAATTATGTACAAATTATCTTCAGTAAAAATAAATAAACACATGTTTAAACATTTGTTGATTTTCACCTTCTGGGGGTGTAAATTAGGCCTGCAAAGCGGGTTGGACGACTCATTAAATCATTAGCGCCAAGCCGATATTATTGAAGCTGGCAACTTGAAATGTTGACTGTGGTTTCTTTATATGACGTAGAGATTCACTAAGAAAGGATTTTACGAAATTATACCCCTAAGGGGGTGGAGCAGAGTGGCAAAGTTTGTATGAAGAGACAAAAATCTTTATTGATTCTTTTCAAATTACGAGTCGAATCAAATATTCTAGGGTAATATCCGGCATTTGTCAATTTTCACCATCTGGTTGTGTAAATTAGGCCTGTGAAGCGGGTTGAACGAGTCATGGTAATGAGTCGTTCAAACGTTTGGCGGTAGCCAAGCCGAAACTATTAAAGCTAGAAACATTAAATTTTGAAGAATTCAATATGAAAGGATTTTATGAATTCCGCCCCTAAGGGGGTGTAACAAAGCGGCAAAGTATGTATGGGGAGAAAATTTCATTATCGATTCTTTTCAAATTTCGTACAAATATTCTTCGGTAAAAATAAATAAACACGTGTTTCTCTCTCCCTCTCCATTAACTTCGCACCAGTGTCGTTGTGGCGACCAGTTCCGGCGTGAGAGCTCACACGATACACATAGTAGACGACAATAGGTCTTGCCTAATAGTTTAAGATACAGGTTAAGTTTAGCTTCAAAAATGTTCACTCTATAACTCAAATAATAAATCATATCTAACGAGGTCGCAACTCTGCTGGTGAAACAAAACAGTCAAATAAAGGGTGGCGATAATTATATTTTTATCCCATGGTCATACCGGAAATAGTATATTAATGGCAATATAATTTGTAGAATGAATAGTACTTTGAACCACCTTTTTCTTTAGTGACCGGCTATGGTATATAGACACACGCGCGCCGTACACGTACATCTACGTTGTGCGGGCGGGCCACCGCATCCGGGTATCATCTCGAGTCAAAGCCCTCATGCAGTGAACCTAAATATAGGTACTCACGCTTGCGCCGCCCAAAGCACCGACTGTAGAGCGTGTCAACGTACAGCATTTTCTCTCGGACCCTCCCTATTACCTAATTCCGTTAGACAACTAACTCGCAGAATCAACACCTCAACGCATCCCAGTTTCTGACGCTGTTGATTATTATCCTAGCGATAAACCTTCAACACCTTGCATTGCCTTTTCTATTTATCTCTGTCAGAGATGACTTCTGCGTAGACGAAGTCGCGGGCAAAAGCTAGTAATTATGTAAATCCGTCCCCTATTTTGTAATAGAAAATTGATTATAAATAAATTTGTTTGTACCAATAGAACAAAGTTTTAGATACAAGAAATAAGATTGACTTACGGTGGTGACATTTAGGCAGTTGAAGGTCAACTTGTGTTACGAAATATCACCGTTGTTCACGGCTTGATGAGTATACGGTATTGACTTTTATATAGTTCATAATATTTTGAATGTATTTCTCCCATAAAATCATTTTATAATGTTTTATTAGCTCTATGGGATTGGTAAGGAATGTATTCTTATTTTCATATTAGACAGAATCATCATACGCATGTATGGTTTAGTTTTTACTTGCCCGAAGTTTCGAATACTTTTTAGCGTTCTCTTGTAACTGTCATTCTTTCCTATTTCTCTTAAATTGCAACTTTTTTTGCTACAACATTTCTAGTTGTTTATTTGCCGCGCTTATCACATTTGATTAATTTATATTTAATAAAAAGTGTTTGACATAATTAAAACCTTTTTTAAACGAAAATACGAGGTACCGGTTAAGAGTTGCGGGTGGATTGTCCGCTCGTAACTATGAACGCTGTAATAGAAAATAGATTAAAAAGATAGTATTAGTATTATAAGACGAACTTGTAGCTATTACGATATTAATTATAAAAATATTGACATTTTTAATGAAAATCTTAATACTTTTAGATATCAATTTTACAAATTTGGGACGTAATTTGTACTTTCATGAATGTCTTTTCTATTTTATTTTTTATAAATAACATCGAAAAGGTTGATCTATTAATTAATAATTTCTTATTGTTTATTAGAAACAGTATTTAGAAACAATATTTGGTATTAACGGTAAACTGCTGCAGGCTGTGCAATCCAGTTACATGGGCTGTAGAGCCTGTGTGCGGCTGGATGATGGAATGTCGCCTTGGTTTGACGTCAATATTGGCGTTAAGCAGGGCTGCGTTCTATCAGCCAGGCTGTTTATCATATATCTGGATAAATGTCTCCAAAGGTTGAATGATATGAATGTGGGAGTCCAGATGGGTGACTCAGTGGTCTCTGCTCTGCTTTATGCAGATGATGCAGTCCTGCTGGCACAGTCAGCGACTGACCTGCAGACCCTAGTCGACACAATGACAGAAGATTGTAAGAAAAGGGGTCAACGCGTGAATGTGAGCAAAACCAAAATAATGGTGAAATTACTGAAATTTTTAGCATTTAATATGCTTAATTAAGTATTCGGGTATTTACAAAATAATGGTGTTTGAAAGAGATGAAGCCAGAACAGATGTAAGAGTAACAATAGGTAATGATATACTAGAGCAAGTGGATGAATTTGTATATCTTGGATGTGGATTTAGCCGAGATGGACGGTACACCACTGATATAGAGCGAAGAGTGAATGCGGGAAATAGAGTGAACGGAGCGTTGGGGCAACTTCTCGGCAGCCACCACCTCAGCCAGAAGGCACGTGTAGCAATACATAACGCAGTGCTTGTCCCAACATTACTATATGGAAGCGAGAGTTGGGTATGCAGAAAAGAGTATGAAAGTAAAATTAATGCCGTCGAAATGCGATCTCTTTGGAAAATCTGTGGAGTTAGGCTGACCGACCGCATTCGTAACGACGACATAAGAGAGCGAGTAGGTATAAAAGAGAGTATTGGTGTAAAGATGCGAAAGGGCATGCTCCGATGGTTCGGACATGTGGAAAGAATGCCGAACTAACGTCTGGTTAAGAAGATATACAATGCGAAAGTGGAAGGATGTAGGTACTGAGGGAGACCGAGACTATCCTACCTAGACCAGATCGGTCAGGTACTGAAGGAAGGTGGAGTCAAGAGTCTCCGAAACCGGCGAGCGTGTATGAAGAGAATTATGAATGTTGAGGAAGCGAGTGAAGTATGCAGAGATAGAGTTCTCTGGCACTCTGTTCTCTCTGCCTACCCTGCAAGGGATATGGCGTGATGATATGTATGTATGTGTAGAAACAATATTGATGATAGTTCTATGTTTAGTACTACGTCGAGAATGGCACGAAATTTTTCTTATTTTTTCATTTCTAGCATTGACTAATAGTAAATGAAAAATAAAATGAATAAAATTGTCACGTGTCTGTTAACTTCAGTATCATAAAAATATTGTATTTTGTTTTAGTTTGTCTAACTTTTTGAAGTGAAACTTTTTTATCGACGAATGGGATAAATTTTATATTGTAACGTTTTTCTGTTAGGTGCCATATTTATTTTGAAGTGTAAAGCGCATGAGGGTTATCCGTGTGGTGATGGAGTAAGAACAAAAGAGAAAAAGCGGGAGAGAGAGAGAGAGAGAGAGAGAGAGAGAGAGAGAGAGAGACAGAGCGAGAGAGAGATAGAGAGAGAGAGAGAGAGACTTTTGAAATTTTTTCCAACTTTTTAAGTGTACTGTCTTAAAAACATCAATAAAAACTATAAAAAGCAACAATAATATTTTATTTGCAAATGCCCAAATTAAATAAACAATATTTAGAACAACGCTTAAAATTTCTTTGTGGGGTAGCGGCTACGAATACTACCAACCCTTACTTTGCTCGTAGATGTTGTAAAAGACGACTAAGAGCTTTATAACCACCAGGGCCAACTCCATCTGATGCCGTTTGGTCAACAATTACATTCCCATGGAGGGTTGACGTCTGGCAGGCGGCCGGTCATAAAACCTTTCCGGTCATAAAGCCTTTCAACCATTGCTATATGTAGGAATAGGGGTACATATTGCGTCGACTTCAAGTAATTGGGACAAGAGCAGGAGAATGATGATGAAATGAAAATGAAAAGAAAAATACTTTTCAAATTTCGTGCCATTCTCGACGTAGTTGTAAACATAGCTGTTCATTTACAATGCTTGCAGCATTGTAAACCCATGGCTGTATGGGATTTGTTTCCTTCATTTATGGCTACTAACTATTTCATACCAGGTATATGTGTAATACTCGCGTAAACATCAGAAATCATAATTAATATACAAATTAATCAAAGGTCTTGTAACAATAATGTTATAAAACCCGATTACGAAATGAAAAATGATGTCACAAGCGGGATTCGAACCCGCGCCTATTGGGATTCCGGCCAAATCGTGCTGCTACTACACCACCGTGACTAATTGTAGGACATGCAAATTTCTTCAAAAATTCATTTCGTAATCGGGTTTTATAAATAATTAAGCATATTAAATGCTAAATTTCAGTAATTTAAATAACAAGGTTGTGCCATCGTTTAATACAATTCTAACCGTAAAGTTTTAAGTATTAATAAGCCTATAACAATGTGTAAACATTGTCGGGTAGATAGCATACCGTCACCTTAAGACATAAATATGATACGAAGTGAAATTAGCATGTCCTACAATTAGTCACGGTGGTGTAGTGGCAGCACGATTGGGCCGGAATCTCAATAGGCGCGGGTTCGAATCCCGCTTGTGACATCATTTTTCATTTCGTAATCGGGTTTTATAAATAATTAAGCATATTAAATGCTAAATTTCAGTAATTTAAATAATGTTATAGTTAAATTGTTGCAATTCTATGTAATTTGATTTAACATGTTCATTAATATATTGTTAATGTACACGTTTCTTAAATCTGACATCACTTGTACGTGGATTTGACGTCGTAATTATTTTGTAATTAATGTAGTATGACTAGCTAATCGACCAGACTAATAATACCATTGTTTGTAAAGATTTTAATTCAATATTTCCATCATCATTATCATCATCTTTTCAGCTTACTAATACGTTCCAGCTTCCTCTATTAGGCGAGAAACTGACCTACAATATACACATACATACATATCATCACGCCATATCCCTTGCAGGGTAGGCAGAGAGAACAGAGTGCCAGAGAACTCTATCTCTGCATACTTCACTCGCTTCCTCAACATTCATAATTCTCTTCATACACGCCCGCCGGTTTCGGAGACTCTTGACTCCACCTTCCTTCAGTACATGACTGATCTGGTCTAGGTAGGTTAGTCTCGGTCTCCCTCGGTACCTACATCCTTCCACTTTCGCATTGTATATCTTCTTAACCAGGCGTTCGTTCGGCATTCTTTCCACATGTCCGAACCATCGGAGCATTCCCTTTCGCATCTTTACACCAATACTCTCTTTCATACCTACTCGCTCTCTTACGTCGTCGTTACGAATGCGGTCGGTCAGCCTAACTCCACAGATTTTTCGCAGAGATCGCATTTCGACCGCATTAATTTTACTATCATACTCTTTTCTGCATACCCAACTCTCGCTTCCATACAGTAATGTTGGGACAAGCACTGCGTTATGTATTGCTACACGTGCCTTCTGGCTGAGGTGGTGGCTGCCGAGAAGTTGCCCCAACGCTCCGTTCACTCTATTTCCCGCATTCACTCTTCGCTCTATATCAGTGGTGTACCTTCCATCTCGGCTAAATCCACATCCAAGATATACAAATTCATCCACTTGCTCTAGTACATCATTACCTATTGTTACTCTTACATCTGTTCTGGTTTTATCTCTTTCAAGGACCATTATTTTGGTTTTGCTCACATTCACGCGTAGACCCCTTTTCTTACAATCTTCTGTCATTGTGTCGACTAGGGTCTGCAGGTCAGTCGCTGACTGTGCCAGCAGGACTGCATCATCTGCATAAAGCAGAGCAGTGACCACTGAGTCGCCCATCTGGACTCCCACATTCATATCGTTCAATCTTTGGAGACATTTATCCAGATATATGATAAACAGCCTGGCTGACAGAACGCACCCCTGCTTAACGCCGATATTGACGTCAAACCAAGGCGACATTCCATCATCCAGCCGCACACAGGCTCTACAGCCCATGTAACTGGACTGCACAGCCTGTAGCAGTTTACCGCTAATACCATACTCCGGTAAAATGTCCCAAAGTTCCTTTCGTACAACCGTGTCAAATGCTCTCTCCAGATCCACAAAACTGCAGAAAACCCTCTGACCTAGAGCCAGATGCTTCTCCACAATGTTGCGCAGAGAGAACACTTGATCCATGCATCCCCTTCCACTCCTGAAACCTCCTTGTGTCTCACACAGTAAACCATCGGACACCATCCTCATTCTCCTTTCAATAATCAGACTTTTTTTTTTGCATTAACTTTTTTACTGATTCTATAGCGTTTGTATTTGATTTTTAATTTATTTAAATATGCAAGTAATTTAAATGATATGCAAGTAATAATATGCAAATAATTTTATGCAAATATTTTTAATTTATTTAAGTATGCAAGGATAGGGTTCTCAGGCACTTTGTTTTCTCTGCCTACCCTGCAAGGGATATGGCGTGATGATATGTATGTATGTATTTAATCTTTAATTGGTAAAAAAATATTAGCTATACCGAGGAGCTTCTACTAGGCGGTTTAGTTAATTATCTTTTTATTGTTATTATTTTATACATCGTTATTTGATATGAGTAATAATATCAACTTCAATAACTGTGCATGAGACCTGAACCCAGAAGCACGAAATATATAATATGAGATAATGATAATATATTTATCCGTGTGGTGACGGAGTAAGAATACAATTCACCACCCCGTATTTTACCCGTGGGTGATCGTACGAGACGACTAAGCGATATATAACGCATATAATATCTATGCAAGAGCAGGAAATCTTAAAACAAAACCCTATACCAACACGTCTGACCAGCGCGGTAGGTCAATTTCCCTCCCATTATGGAGGAGGCTCGACCCATAAATTGAGACATATATGAGATGAGATGATGAATGATGATAGTTATAATATTTATAATACACCGATCTTTTTGTTATGATAGCAGTTGTGGTGACCATGGATATTGCATATTTTGCTATAACGCTGTTTGAAGTAAGGACTTCGCATTTATATGATACTTTTATTATGTGGCACTCATAGTTATGCGAATAACTATATGATTTGTTCCTTCACCATTAAAGAAAGCAAGACACATCACCTGTTTCCCAGAGTTTCTTTAAACTTAATTTTTTAAAGGAAATTAAAAATCAAATACAAGCGTAAAAATAATTTTATTTCAAATCATCACACAGACGCTAATACTATACCAAAAATGTTAAATACAATTTTATAAAGAAAGTCATTGAAAAGAAATGAAAAAATGTGTTCGTTGCATTTGTTGTGGGATTTACTCAGTGACAGCCACGATCCGATCCGTTGGTGGATTATTGGATTAATTTAAGACCTTTTTTTTTTTTTTTTTTTTTTGGTGGGTTACGGTCGGCACACTCCTCGCACCACTCCGTCCGGGGTGACAGAGGGGCGTAAGCACGCGCACCCGTAACCCACCCGTGACGTCGCCTTCGTCGTTGGGCCAACCACCGGAGCAGAGTGACTTGACGTCAGTGGTTGGCCCGACGGAATACCCCTGAGGAGTACCCTCTCCTCGACCGACGTCCCCCCCTTTGGGTAGGATGTCGGTCTTTCCTCACGCGGTCGGCCTCTCGGCGGGTGACGGACTAATTCCCCGATTAATTTAAGACCTAGCGCACACATATAACTTTTATCAACTAAACTGTTTAGTCAACAAACATTATTAACTCAATAGTTGCTTCACAAACACATTATAAAGTTTTTTTTTTATTTATTTATTTTAAGCTAGCGTCTGTCTAGTTTTAGTCTGTGGAGATAGGCTGACCGACCGCATTCGTAACGACGACGTAAGAGAGCGAGTAGGTATGAAAGAGAGTATTGGTGTAAATATGCGAAAGGGAATGCTCAGATGGTTCGGACATATAGAAAGAATGCCAAACGAACGTCTGGTTAAGAAGGTATACAATGCGAAACTGGAAGGATGTAGGTACCGGGGGAGATCGAGACTCACCTACCTAGACCAAATTGGTCACGTACTGAAGGAAGGTGGAGTCAAAAGTCTCCGAAACCGGCGAGCATGTATGAAGAGAATTATGAATGTTGAGGAAGCGAGTGAAGTATGCAAGGATACAGTTCTCTGGCACTTTGTTCTCTCTGCCTACCCTGCAAGGGATATGGCGTGATGATATGTATGTATGTGTATTTTAAGCTATGCCACAGACTTTTCGTCCGTGCTCTTTTTATGTTAATTTAATTGTTATGGTGGTTTGTTTACAAAATTATAATAAGAGCGCAATTCATGTGTCATAGATGTTAAGTGACTACATGTCTTTTTGGGTTTTCTTCTTGGCGCTGGTGGTCTCGTTATTAGTGAAACCCTTCTACTTGTAGATGTTGTTGTCCTCTGTGATGTAGTTATGATGATAATGGATAATGTGATTTACACATTATAAAGTTGTATCGATTTAATTTATGATTAAAAACCTCGGACAAAACGTTTTTCTACTGATACGGCATATTCCCATTATCATACTGTAAAGCGAAGAACAAACTGGAATTTTCTAGTCAATTGTCAATATTTATAGTATCTATCCATGTGGTGACGGAGTAAAAATACAATTCACCACCTCCTATATTAACCATGGGTAATCAATCGTAAAAGATGACTGCGGAATAAAATATTCATATAACATCTAGCAAGAGAAGGAAATCTTGAGATGAAACCTTATACCAACACGTATCTATCCGTCGGACCAGCAGCGTGGTGTCATCATCATCATCACAGTCCATATATATCCCACTGTTGGGCTCGGGCCCCCTTCATAATGGGAGGGAAATTGATCTACTATACCACGCTGCTCAAACGTGTTGGTATAGGCTTTTGTTTCGAGTTTTCCATCTCTTGCGTAGTTGTATATGCGTTTTATATCCCTTCGTCGTCTCTTACGTTCACGCACGGGTAAAATAGGGGTGTTGAATTGTATTCTTACTCCGTCACCACACGGATTGGTTATGTATACATATTCTGCAATGTTGGTAGAACATGCAAATCTTAGAATAGGTGACTAAAGTGCAAAATTTTCTCCACATTAAAACATCATCATCATCAACATACTCTTATCCCATTTACTTGGGGTCGACGCAACATGTCATCCTCCTCCATACAGTCCTATCAGACGTCATCTCTGTAGGCACTTCCTGTCTATCCATGTCATGCCTCACGCAGTCCATCCATCTTTTCTTTGGTCTTCCTTTACCCCTAAAGCCTTCAACATTCATATTTAAAAACTTTCCTCACAACATTACTTTCATCTTTTCTCTACATTAAATACACTACGTAAAATGCGATTACAATTATTATTAAAATGCTAAAATATTATATTTTATACAAGACTAACTACATGAAATTTTGCACTTTCCCGCCATAACGTAAATAAAAACGATCATTAATTTATAACGTTATTTACGAGCGCGCTTGTTATTTATGGGTATGTTAAAACCTGAACCCGGAACGTACCCGGCGTCATTTTAGAATGATATATTCAGATACAGTACTATTGCAGAGTTTTTTTTTTGGAAATACTCTTTGGCTATGATTTAAGTATTTTGTTTTTTTTATTAATTTTCCTAAATATTTCTATTTGAGTTCATCATGATAGGGTATCGCTTATATAATCTGTTTCAAGTATAACTTTTATATTTGAATTTTGCACGCCTCATAAGCGAAGCGTTGAGGTCTTGCTCTATTCTCGACATATGAAAATTAAGCACTTTTCAAACATAAAAATGATTGTAATTTTCTCACATTACACTTATTGGATAATACAATATTATAATACATATGTCAACAAAAAACATTCGTTTAAACGTATTTGCTATTTTCAAAAAGCAATTATTTTGTTTAAAGTAAGAAAATAGTTGATTAAAAAAAATATTCGAGGACGTCGGATAAAATATTTTTTGTATCTGGCAGAATCACGACCGTAAAAATGAATTTATCGAAGTTTTTCTTTTATTAAAAGCTTCATAATCGCAACGCGTTGTTTCCTTTCGAAAATGGCATGGTAATTCTTTGTCGTTTAATTGCAATTAATAAAAAACTAAACTGCTTAGTCTTTAGTGTATGTATACTTTATGAAAATTGGTTTCGTTTACATTTTTTTGTTCTGATCATGGACCTGGAAGCTAGCCATAGGAACTCCGTAATTAAACGACGCAACTTTATCGAGTTTAGGCTCGTTTGATTTGTCTTGTCGAGTACTTTGATACTACATGGTAAGTAGGGTCTGACGATCGACCTGGAAGCGGGCCATAGGAACTCCGTAATTAAACGACGCAACTCCATCGAGTTTGGACTTGTTTGATTCGTCTTGACGAGTACTTTGATACTATATGGTAACCAGGGTCTGATGTTGGACCTGGAAGCTGGCCATAGGAAAAAGAAGGTGCTAAAGGTGCTAAATGTTCTAAATCGTACCATCCAAATGTAACACGCATTTATTTATAAAATTGGGACTGTGATAGAAACGGGAAGATTTAATAATAATGGTGTAAAGTTTTAGTGTTAAAAACATATAATTATGTACGATATGGAATTATTTGGTAATAGACGAAGAAGCTTAATTATCGTTACAGGTTACAATGAACTTATAAAGTGTTATATGTCTTATTAGAGTTAATTTATTTTTAACTTTTGACTTTATTTTATTAGCAAATAATAAAAGCTTGTTTTTTAAAAAAGGATTTTTCTTTAATTTTATTTTTATTTCTGGCATTGACTAATAGTAAATGATAAATAATATAAAAATTATGAGGCGTGCACTTTTGGATTTTCCAAATTATTTTATTATAATGTCGTTCAAACGTCTGTGTGATAGTGGCTATGAATACTACCAACCCTTATTTTCCGAGTAGATGTCGAAAGAGATGACTAAGAGCTTTATATAGACCGAGGCCAACTCCATATATGTCGTATGGTTAAACACAGACATTTCCAAGGAGGGTTGCAATTAGGCAGGCAGTTGGTCATAAATCTATTGCCAATAACTTTTACAATATGTACAATGAAATAGGAGTACATATTGCGTCGACCACAAGTACCTAATAGGAGTAAGAGCAAGAGAATGATGATGATGATGATTGTGGTTCGGGTTTAATTGTTAATAAAATGTTTTTAACATTTTTTAAAAGAAAAAGATAGAATACACATACATATATAAATTAGAATTCATAGAGCAGACTCAAAATGCAATTATACCATAAATTTTCTTAAAAAAAAAAGATAGAATACACATACATATATAAATTAGAATTCATAGAGCAGACTCAAAATGCAATTATACCATAAATTTTCTTAAAAATTAAAAGCCTTTTAGAAGATTTTAGTTTTGAATGCGGTTTATATCAACTCGTATTATAATTAATACTGGCAATATAGGTGCAAATAGCCCAGTAAAAATAAAATTTTATAACGTAATAAAACCTCGTATGGCGCCGTGAGGATAGTTCTGTAAATGAAACGCCGTTTTCGTAGTCATTTTGGCCATTTCAGTGGGCTTCGACGAGATAAGATAAGGGTTATGGCTTCTTTTGGAAACCGTTCACATAAATGAGTATATAACGTGTAATAATAAAAGCTGTCATCCGGTTTTTTTAGAGAGTAGTTGCTTTAAATAATGTTTTAGTAATCGTTGCTGTGTGCTAGCGATTACGAATACTACCAGCACTTACTTTACTCGATAAGAGATTAACGTTGATCTCGGCCAACTACATCTGATACAACCTGGCTAAGAATTACTTTCCCAAGGAGGGTTGGCGTCAGGCAGATGTTTATAAAACTAAAGACAAAGATCAAAAAAGGTATGCTGCGGTTTGGGCACGTAGAAAGAAAAGTGAGGAGAGGTTGACGAAGCAAATACATAAAGCAAGCGTGAGTGGGATCAATTTAAGAGGAAGGCCACGTCATCTTCTGGACTAAATTGGAGATATGTTGACGAGATGCGTATAATCGTAGAGGATGCAATGAATACTGTTATGAGTGTATATACACTCATTTGCAAAAAAAACGGGCGGTTTTGATTTTCATTCATATTTAAAAAGATACAATACCAAAAAGGTTTCAATCGTTTGTACACGTTACTGGCCGGTTTTAAAAATGCTGTGGTATTTAAAAAAGTACGTTCTAAATTCAATTTTTCATTTGATGTTCATTTTTACAGAAAACCCCTTTTTATCCTACATTTTTGGCGCGAAGTTCCAGAAGTTAACATCGACTTTCATAACTTTTATTCAATTTTTATCGATTAATTTCATATCCTTGACTGTCAAAGCTTTATTTAATGCTGTTTGGCTGTATCCAAAATGGTAGATAAAGTGGTAAAAGCTACCAAAATTATCGCGCTGCTTGAAGAGGGTTGCAGCCAATGTTTCGTGGCTAGGAGGCTAAATGTTAGTCGCTCGACAGTCCAAAGGACCTGGCAGCGATATCAGGAGACTGGTTCCGTCGAGAGAAGGCCTGGTTCTGGAAGAAAACCATGTACCCAACCACGGGATGATCGTTTTCTTGTGAGTCGCGCATTGAGAAATCGCAAATCTTCGTATGTGGATCTTAAGAACAACCTCCAAGAAGTAAGAAATGTGCATATTAGTCTATGGACGGTCAGGAGGAGGCTTCTCGCTGCCAATATACGCAGTCACCGCCCGGCCCGCGGCCCCAAATTACTCCGTGAGCACAGAGTTCACAGGCTTAGGTTCGCTAGAAATTGTGAATCATGGACTCAAGACGATTGGAATAGGGTTTTGTTCTCTGATGAAGCCAGGATATCTCTGTTCGGTGAAGATCGACGTCGGCGAGTGCTAAGAAGACAAGGAGAACGCTTTGCAGAGGCATGTTTCGAAGAAATCACACCTTATGGTGGGGGCTCTGTTATGTTTTGGGCAGGAATAAATTCAATGGATCGTACAGAGTTAGTCTTCATTGAAAACGGCTCACTGACTGGGCATCGATACATAACGGAAGTTCTAATTTCTCATGCACAACCCGCATTGGCCGCTCTAGGTGAAGACTCGATTTTTATGGACGACAATGCTCGCGCCCACCGATCCCGCGATGTTAATGCGTATGTGCAAGAGGTCGGCATTCGTCGTTTGGATTGGCCAGCTCGAAGTCCCGACCTCAATCCCATAGAGCATGTCTGGGACGTTCTGAAACGGCGTGTGAGATCAGTACACCCGGCTCCGCAGACCATCAGAGAGCTGAAGAATGTGATTACTGCGGAGTGGGAACGTATTCCGCAAGCAAGTATCCGGGATATACTCGCTAGCATGCCCAGACGAATTCAAGCTGTGATTTTAGCTAGAGGGGGTCACACTCGATACTAAACATTTATCTGCTTTTACTTTATTAAAGAAAAACAAACAAAAAAACTTTTTTATTTTTACTTCATGAGCATATGCACTACTAGCGAATATACACTACTAGCGAGGTTTAGCATTATTTCCCATAAATTGTATCTAAATTTTATGAAATACTGATGAAAACGATTATTTTCTTATTAATTTACCAAATTGTGTGGATAAAACTACCTATAATTATCAAACAAAGAAATATTAACATTTGAAATGGTTCATTGCTTAGGTGCCCGTTTTTTTTGCAAATGAGTGTATAATACTAGCGAAAGTAATATATATATATATATATATATATATATATATATATATATATATATATATCTTAATATCTTCTTAATATATATAAATTACGCGTCACGTTGTTTGTCCGCAATGGACTCCTAAAATACTTAACCGATTTTAATCAAATTTACGCAGCATGTGTAGTTTAATCTAACTTAAAAGATAATTGTTATCTCCAAACGCTTCTAACGGATGGCGGTATCTGTTGACTGGATTGAGAAAGTATTTAATAGATGGCGTTATGTTAAACGTACAAACGTTTCATATAAGCTACAATTAGCCTAACCACCACGTGTTACTATATAATTTCAACACTAGTATTATAAAAGATTTCGGTAGATGTCGCTGAATATAATTTAGATAATGGCAAACGAAGTCACGTCTCCTTAACTTTTACAATGTCATTGAAATTACAAATTCTCTGAAGATTTTACGGTAGGAAGGTCTTTGTAATGTACAAAAGATATCAAGTTAATACTGGGTATTGGATTGACAAGGTGTTATTTTTTACGATTTATTAGATTTAAAAGATTAGTATTGATTATTTTCTGTTGATAACTAGGAAGTCAGATTAAGGATTGCAAGAACTGAGATAATAAGTTTGATTTAAAATTAAATATGATGTGTTTTAATTTTATTCATAAACAATAATTAGTTTTTCAAGGAGGTTTTACTGGGAAATCAAATATTTTGAAAAATAGAACCTTATAATATTATGAAATATAGAACCTCCTCCTTTTTGAAGTCGGTTAAAAACGACTGCACAGATGGCGTAGTGGTTAAGATACCGACCTACCGTGCAAGTGTCGTGTGTTCGATTCCTGTGCAGGACAATACTTTGTGCGATCCACAAACTGTTGTTCTGGGTCTGGATATATTTTTCATGAGTTAATTATATGTTTGTAAAGTGGGGCAATACGAGGATTATTCACTTAGTGCAAGGTAGTGTTTTTTTTTTTAAAAAGAGAGAAGACATATCAGTAGTAAAAATGGCGGTAAAAAAACGTATACATAAACTTGCCAAATTAAATTTTGAAGGTTCAATAAATCATAAGTTATCAGGTATCTGTAAATAATTCGATTATGACAATTTAAAGAGTTCGTGTGGTGACAGAGTAAGAATACAATTCACTATCCCCTATCTTACCCATGGATGATCATACGAGGCGACTAAGGGATATAAAACGCATATAACATCTATGCGAGAGAAGGAATACTCGAACCAAAAGCCTATACCAACACGTCTGACCAGCATGGTATAGTAGGTCAATTACCCTTCCATTATGGAGGAGGCCCGAGCTCAACAGTGTCACATATATGGGCTGAGATGATGATGATGAATTTAAAAAGTCAAATTAAACTTTTTTTTAATAGAAACACAAACAGGAAATATTATTTTATAATTACTGAAGAATATATTCTTCTAATAAATAAATTTCAAGATTCTCTATAGACAAGTTCTATAAAACTTGGTACCTATTTAAATCTCAAATCTTTTGTTGCTGAAGTCAAAAACTATATAATAATTATTATAATATTAAACTTGGTTTCCATTTTCACATTCATGTTTTGAAGGGATTATCTAGATGGATATTCTTTACAGGTTTTTTTTTACTCCATAACCTGCTCCACAAGTATCTCTTAAAGCCGTGCGAACGGGCCATCGCCATCCAGTCCTTTTCGTCGGTGGTCCTATTCATTAGTCTTTTTTTTTTGTTTGGGAAGGGAAGGTCCTGTGCGGCCCCATATCCTACCTTGTTCCCTACCTCAGTTATTGGACTGACCATTGGTAGCATTTCCCTGACATCCATGATAGGTCCGGCGGGATCCCCCTTCAGTTATTGTCTCCATCGACGCCCCTGCAACAAGCAACTATGTTGTGTTGCCAGGGCATCGCCCTCACGCGGTCAGCCTCTCTACGAGTGGCGAACTGATCGCCGATTCATCCACCCACGAGCTTGGCTAGAGCGTCGTCAGGCGCAGGTACTCGCGTCTGCGCCACCCGATGTGCCGGTGGCGGAGCGTGTCAGTATGGAGAGCCTCCTCTAGAAGCAGGCGGCGACTGCGTCCCAGTCTCTGACGTTGTCGAGCATCGTCTTAGTGATGCTCGGTTTCACGATTTCACGGTACCTATTACTCTGCCTAGGCCACATAGATATCAATCGTTTGCTGCACTGTGTCTTCTTCGCAATCGCAGTGGTGGCACGACGGTGTACTCTCCCTCCTCGCGACCGTATGTCGACGTCGCGATAATTCTTCGTCAAGATCTCACCAGTCGTAAGGAGAAGACTCGTGCTGCCGACTCAACCATTCCATCAGCACCAATCGGAAGGCCTCCACGATCCGATCACCGAACCGAGGCCTTTCCAACCGGATTGCCTAACGGGCAATGATGTCTCGGCGGACGAATCTTTACAGGCTAACAGTGCACGCCCTTTTATAAAATAAAAATAAATGAATGAAATATAGAATTCTAAATATAAATTAACCCTTAAATGCATATTGTTGCCAAATGGCTACAAACTACTTTTGTTATTTTTATAAAAAAAGTGATAGTTGTGTGTTTCCGAACGCCACTTTATGGTTCAATCAAATATGTAATAAATGTTGAAGTTATTTGACGTTATGATCGATCAGTTGGTCTAAATAGTTAGTTTGAGTGTAATTACCTAAACATTGTCTTTTATTTTTTGATAAATAATCATACAGTATTGATTTGAAAAAAATAATAATAGATTGAAATAAAGGTAAGTTATTGATATTTCATGTTTTTATTGCTCATTTTTTTTATTATGCTTCAATATTTCGATTTATTGTTATGTTGCCAAATGTCTACACTATGTGTTCACCTATATGCTTGTAGTATACAATGCAATTTCTATATCTTTTTTTTGGTTGTGGTTTTCAGCTTTTATTCTCAGTATGACTGGTAGAATGCATGATAAAGATATTGAAAATATACTCTCAGCATTATAAAATGGAGATATATCGGAAGATGACGAAGATATAGGAGACGAAAATGAGTTCGATTTTTTTCCAAACGTGCGGTCTCTTTTGCAAGATTTAGAGGATGAATTTTCTGGCAATGAAGACGGCAATGTAGATCTTCCATTGGCTGCTGAAGAGGAGCATTTATCAAATGAACCCCTGTCAGAGGAACCTACACCAGGAACATCTTCGGGACAACCAGTTACGAGTGTTCTTGGAGTTTCAGCTTGGCGGACACGCAGGAGAGAACTAATTTGGAAAAAGACTAATTTAGCTTGGAATGAAGACCGTATCACATTTTTGGGTAACTCAGAACTTTCCTCCAGCGTATCTGACCTAGAAACTCCATTTCAATTTCTCTCTCTTTTTTTCAATGATGATATTCTTACTAAAGTTGTAGCAGAGACAAATTTATATATAACTCAACAGGGAATCAGTAATTGTCCTCCTGTAAGTTCTACAGAAATTCGCCAATTTATAGGTATAATAACATTTATGTCTGTATATCACTATCCCAATGTGAGATCTTACTGGTCAAAGTATGGCTTCACTCACATCATGGAGACGATGATGTTCGAAACAGGTTCAAAAAAATTCGGTCAGTCATTCATTTCAACGATAATACACAACACAGACCTATTGATCACCCGGAACATGACCGCCTACATAAAATTCGACCGTTGGTAGACCACCTCAATACATGTTTTATGACTATTGCTCCATTTGAGCAAAGACTGTCATTGGATGAACAAATGTGCGCTTCCAAGGTATCTCACTTTATGAAGCAGTACCTACCCAACAAACCGCACAAATGGGGTTTCAAATTATTTGTTATATGTTCTTTATCTGGGTATGCATATAATTTTGAAATTTATACAGGAAAGGAAAAGTTCGACGTTCTCCCTGGTGAGCCAGATTTAGGCGTTGTGGGTAACACAGTAGTAAGAATGTGTCGTGCTTTACCCAGGCGTGTAAATCATATTATTTATTTTGATAATTTTTATACCTCAATTCCTTTGCTACACTATTTAGAGAGTCAAGGTATACATGGCCTGGGTACTATCCAAAGGGCCACCGAAGACAAAGATCGGGTACCGGTGTTCCGCTCGCACGCCGAAGAGAGGTGTTTGCAGGGTGGGTCCATGTGGTTGCGCGCTGCCTCTTCCGTCGCCCCGGGCCGATTTCCCGGGGCGCGACCACATCCATGGTCCCACCTTGCGAAAAAAAAAAAAAAAACAAAGGGTACTATCCAAAGAAATCGGTTGGGTAAAAATTGCAAACTGCCGACACATAAAGATTCGATAGCACGAGGAACGTACGAAGAGCACGTTACTTGTTATGATGGTGTTGATATATCAGTTACTACTTGGAAGGATAATAAACTTGTTACTAACGTAACAAGCCTCTACATATATTGGTGCCGAACCAGCTGAAACGATAAACAGGTATGATAAAAAGCTGAAAAGACGAATTATTATACCCTGTCCAAAAATAGTAAAGGACTATAATGCCCATATGGGGGTTGTCGACCTAATGGACAGTTTCTTGGGAAGACACAGACTTAAAATCAAAAGTAGGAAATGGTACATTCGTCTTTTCTATCACATGATTGATATGGCCATTATAAAGTCATGGGTATTATATAAAAAGGCTAATTATAAAAAAGGAAATAATAAGGTCCTGACCTTAGGTGACTATAGATCTGAGTTAGCAGAGGCTCTTTGTTATTATAAAAAAAACGTTGAAACCAAAAGAGGAAGACCATCTAGCAGTAACGTAGAAATAGAACTAGAAGCAAAGAAACATCGTGGACCTATGAAACCTGTTCCAGTACGTGATGTAAGAACTGATGGTGTCAATCACAATGAGAGAAAATGTGATAAGAAAAATAGATGCAAACTACCTGGATGCAAGGGCTTTTCACGCACGGAATGCACAAAATGTCGGTTGCCCTTTGCCACACCAAAGATCGTAACTGTTTTGCTAGATTCCACTTACAGATAAGTCTTTTTATTATTCAATTTGTTGATTATGTACTTACTACACCTATCTACCACCTACACGCATAATGTCGCCAAATGGCAACATACAAGTTTTCCCAATAAATTTCCGTATTTTCATTACAAGATTTTTTTATTTATTTTTCCCATAATCCATTATCAAATAACCTACCAAATACATTTTTTCCAATAAAAAATAATAAACCATGCATTTAAGGGTTAATATTAAAATGAAAACAAAATTAAATAATATCCCACCATATTATGATATCATCATCATCATTCTCCTACTCTTATCCTAATTACTTGGAGTCGATACAATATGTACTCTTCTTTCATAGTACATATTGTAAAAGTTATTGACAATAGTTTTATGACCGGCCGCCTACCAGACGTCAACCCTCCTTGGGAATGCAATTGTTGACCACACGGCATCAGAAGGAGTTGGCCCAGGTCGCTATAAGGCTCTTAGTCGTTCTTTACGACGTCCACGAGCAAAGTAAGGGCTGGTAGTATTCGTAGCCGCTACCATACAGCTTATGATATCATTACCACAATGTTATATCATGTATTTATAATTCTGCACAAGCCTTAATAATAAACCTTTCCATTTTACACACGGTTCAAGTATTCTCATTGTTTTATATTAGTACCTAAATCAGAATGCACGAATAACTATTGGAATGGTCTACGAGGAGAACCTTTTTATATGAATAATTTTATATTCCGGATATGAGATTTGCTAACACGTCATATTTGATAATGTCCAAATGGATTGTGTTGAAATGGAAGTTCTTGGAAATAGTTTTTTTTCTTTTGCGAAAAAAATGTAATATCATTGTTTGCGATATTATTACTTATAATAATACTTATATTTGTAATATCTAAACATCTCTATTGTTTCTTAATTAAAATTAATCTATATTGGGTTTTATTCGATTATTGCTGTGTGGTAGCAGCTACGAATACTACCAACCGTTACTTTGCTCGTGGATGTCGTAAAAGACGACTAAGAGCTTTTTATAAACCTGGGCCAACTCCACCTGATGCCGTTTGGTTAACAATTACATTCCCAAGGAGGATTGACGTCAGGCGGCCGGTCATAAAACTATTGCCAATAAACTTTTGTAATATATACTCGTACATTACGTCGACCCCAAATAATTGGGACAAGAGCAGGAGAATGATAATTAGGTTTTATTCGAAATTTATATTTTGCTGTGAAGGTTACAAATACTACCCCCTAACTGTAATAAAGCTATTCCAAGAAAATTAATTTTGTAAACAAACCACCATAACAATTAAATTTAACATAAAAATAGCACGGACATAAAGTCTGTGGAATAGCTTAAAATAAATAAAAAGAAAATAAATAAAATACTACCCCCTTTTACATTACTCGTGGATGTCATAATAAATACTTGAAAGCTTAAGTACAATATAGACCTTTATCTTATATCTGGTCTACAGTTACACTCTCAAGGAGTGTCGACGTTATTTAGGCGGCCGCTCACAAAACAATTGTCATTTTTTTTTTGCAAATATGTACGATGACAGAAGAGTAACTATATATTAACATCAGCAAGTAATTGGGATAAAAGCAGATGATAACGAGTAAGTATTATTACTACAATAAGTATCGATTAAAACAAAAATCACTATAAGAACTATAAGAATTTTCACAACTCAAAATAATTAAGCTATGTGGTAAATTTGTTCAATTTCTTTTTTTATATAAGAATGTTCAAGTGGAAGGCATATGTGCTGAAAAGAAGAAAAAAATGGTTCATATCACCAATGGAGCAACAAGGAAGTAAAGAAATAAAATTTTCAGAAAAAAAATACATAAGATACATTTTTTATTTTATACACGTGACAGGAAAAAAAATATCTGCTTTCAGATACTTAAAAATATATAGAAAAATCACCTTTAACCTGTATATAATACAGTTCATTTCGCGGACATCATCTTCATAATGGATCCAGTTACTTAACGTGGACATTTATTTTAGCCCTAATGGCCTCCACTAATGGCAGTATTATATCGATCGTTATTGGTTTAGAAGACGTAGTCTTAGTGGCATCTATCACGCTATGCATACAGGATGAGTTAAAAAAAAATTGTGTTAATTTTATTTTCACATATTTTTTAAAATCATCATCGTTACCATTATCTTATAAAGACCTGGACCAACTCCGTGTGATGCCGTTTGGTCAACAATTACATTCTCAAGGAGGGTTGACGTCTGGCAGGCGGCTGGTCGTAAAACTATTTCGACAAGCGACCCAAGACCGCATTCTGTGGTGCAATATGAGGGAGTCTGCATTCAGTAGTAGACGACAAATCATTGAATAATGATGATGGAATAAAAAACACAATATGACATCTTGCCTTCTACTCTCATTAGTGTTGCAAAAGTCGATTAAGTGAAGCAAGAAAATAAATTCAGTCTAAAATAAATAAAACTTGTAATAAAAACCTAAGCCAATGGATTTCATTAGTGTGTCATAGTAAGCTGAATTCACTTCTATAACGAGGTAAGCATATGATATATATAAGCAAAAAGAAATGAAGTACCTACTATTCTATTAGATTTTCTGTTCTTTTGTGCTTGTCCACAGCACATAACATATAGTAGTGGTAGGACCACGCTGTTGACAGTTCTCAGTCTGCAGCCGCGGGCCGGTCCGTCAGGGTTAGTGTGGTACTAACCCTGACGGACCGGCCCGCGACTCTCGCAGAAAATCGACGTATGAGTAATGGCATTGTGTGATTGCGCTTAGTTCATTGAGCAAGAAAGCCGGAAGTCCAATTAAGGTGGGTTTGGGGTTTATATTGGTAGGCAGCGGCCCAGTTATACCCATAGTATTGCAAAGGTCCATGGGCGTCAGTGACATTTACCATCATGTGTGCTGCTTGCTTATTTGCCACCACTAGCAATAAAAAATCATACAAGGCCTCCAAAGCTCACATTTTTATTTATTAAATATCTTTTCGTATCTCTCTTACTCATTTTTTAGTTTTTATTTTTGAATTGCGTGTAATTTTTATCTTAGCGAAGTTATATACAAAACTAAGCATTAAAAAGTTGATATTGTCTAGAAGTAATAATAAAATAGTTATAAAATTTATTACAGTTTACGCAATTTGTGTAAATATTACGCGTAATATGAATAAAAAAATCAACCTGTATGTTACTGAAGAATTTATGTATAGGCTTTAAATAACTGGGTCAAATCGTGCGGACTTAGTGAAAATTTCACTAGAAGAATTATTCATAGCGAAATTTATTTCACAACAACAATTTATGATATATTGATGGGTTTTTTTAAGACAATTCTTATTTTTTAAACGTGTTAAACCTGTATTCTTTGTACTGCCTAAGATTTTTTGCTAATGCGAGATGTCACAACTCTTATGCAATTAATTAATTGAAATATTGTCAAAGTAATTATTTCACACTCATTTCATGCCGTTATTGCGACATGTTTTTTTTTTATAAGGGGTGATGACTTATTATATTGTATATATAGTCCATAGAATGAATAGTTTATAACTAAAAAAATATATAATAATATAGTGCAAAAATTATTGGCTAGCCGCCTGCCTGACGTCGACCCTCTATGGGAATGTAATTGTTGATCAAATGGTATAAGGTGGTGTTGGCTGAGGTCGATATAAAGCTCTTAGTTGTATTTTATAACATCGACAAGCAAAATAAGAGTTGGTAGTATTCGTAGCCGCTACCATACAGGGAAGCCTATAAAAATATTTCAGTAATCTTAAAGAAATTTTCATATTAAATATTAAAAACTATTGCACTAGTTTTGCCATAATTTTTTTAAGGTCTTAACTATAATTTAGTCACAACCCACCTAGACCGTTATAGAATGGGAAAGAGATACAACAACGAAGCCTATGACAAAGGTCTCTGGTAACATTAGAGGTTTTGCGGTTCAAGTCTAATGAACCTGGAAATACAAAAAAGCCTGTAAGCCTACAATATACTGCGTGTTTTATTGTGTATATCTGGATGATCGAGTCTAGCTCGGCATTTGATTTTGAAAAATTAATCAGTTCGACCAACGTGGTATATTAGATTTATATTTCTTCCATTGTAGAGAGGACGAACTCAGCAGTAGGACGGATCTGTTCTGAAACAACGTTGATAATAAGATAGAATATTGTCAACTTAAAGTTTTATTAAAACAAAAAATAAAACACATAGAATTGACCTACTTAGAATTGTAAATGTATTTAGAAGTGGGTGGGTTTAAACAACGGATGTGACATGTAAGTTGTTAAGTACCGGATCAATACGACGGAATTGGTTGCCGGAAATCGATTTTATGTAAAGACAAGTGCCGGAAAAAGGAAATGAATTGGGGAAGGAAGTTTGTTTTGAGCGAACCATAGATAATAGTATTCAAATGTTGAAATAGTTTCTTTTATGGTTATAGGATGAGAATATAATTGTCGACAGCCTTTATGTTCTCATGATTCTCCTACTCTTATCCCAATTACTTGGGGTCGATACGAAATGTAATCTTCTTTCATAGTATCTACATATTGTAAAATTTATTGGTAATAGTTTTATGACTGGCCCCCTACCAGACGTTAACCCTGCTTGGGAATGTAATTGTTGACCAAACGGCATCATATGGAGTTGGCCCAGGTTGTTATAAGGCTATTAGTCGTCTTTTACGACATCCACAAGCAGAGTAAGAAAGAAGAAAGAAAGAAAGAACAGATCTTCATTTGTTTTTACAAAGGAAAAATAAAATTACTTAATAAAAAAATAACAAATATAAAAAATAAAATTACATTATAAAAATAAAATAAAAAATAACAAATATAAAAGTAAAAATAAAATGGTATTGGGCTCAACTTGTGGCCAGGAACCTAGGTACACCCCAGCCGTTGGTTTCCAGCCCAGGTCAAGATTTAGATTTAGTAAGGGTTGGTAATATTCGTAGCTGCTACCACACAGCTTACCTTACCTTCTCGTTGTAGTTATATAAAATATTTAGGTCTACTTTCCTAGTGACCTCACCACGAAATTAGATTGCAGGGTTCTTCTTTAAAAACAGATAACTCTTCGTTATGAGCGCCATATTCTTGCCAAGCATAGCGATTGCGGCAAATCCCCTCATTGGTAAGCATACTTCGATGTTAAGATCAATGTTAAGGCTCACATATGGGCCCCATAGGCTTTGCCATATCCGTGGTGCTGTACTGCTGCGCTTCACGTATCAGTACATCCTCTTATCTATTGGCCTATTAGCCAATTTTTGCTTCGTTGTTCCCGCTTTGCGTAGGAGAGAAGGGGATTTTTTTTCAACTCCTCCTGTTTTTCTTTTCTAATTAAATTTGTTGCGGGTTCTAAGACAGTTAAAAGCGTTTCCCGTGACTTCCCCGAGGGTCAAACCTCGGTGTCTTATACGAAGACCATTGTCGATCCTGGCTTACAGGAGTTACAGTGGTGGGATTAGTCCCAAAAAAAATCGGGGTGGGTTTTTGTTGTGAGATAGTAGTTTAATTATACTCCTGGTATTGCAAAGATCCAAGAACGGCAGTAACATTTACCATCATCTTTCTTGCTTTCTCGCTTGCTAAGCAATAAAAAAATAATCTGAATTCGAACAAAACCAAGTTTGTCGAATATAAGTGTTGTGTTGTCCTTCGAATAGACGTACTGTATACAATATATGTAGATATAAACAGGTGTTATAGAAACTATCGATTAGTTGCCTAGTTTCTAAGCCTACCGGTGTTCTATTGTCTATTCTGAATCGTTGCCTTATGTAAATTATATATTATTGCTAGTTTTGATCTTCAAGAATAGTATTTGTTACTTAGTATAACTATAATAAAGTTATTATTTGATATTTTAATGATTTCTGATATTTCATCATCATCACAGCCCATATACGTCCCATTGTTGGGCTCGGGCCTCCTCCGTGATGGGAGGGAAATTAACCTACTGTACCACGCTGGTCAGACGTGTTGGTATAGGGCTTTGTTTCGAGTTTTCCTTTTCTCGCATAGATGTTAAATGTGCTTCATATCCCTTAGTCGTCTCTTACGATCACCCACGGGTAAGATAAGGGGTGGTGAATTGTATTCTTACTTCGTCTCCACACGAGATCATTTGATTTCTAATAATTTCATTCTGATGTTTACACGAGAATTACACATTTAAAATAAAATTTTACTAATTATATTGCGTTAATATTTGATTTTTATTTTTTAATTTCCAGATATTTCGAATATTTTAGAGCGTTCATGATCACGGGAGGACTGTCCTCCCGTGATCATGAACGCTGTAAAGTATTTGAAATATCTGGAAATTAAAAATAAAATACAAACGCGATAGATGCCATAAAAATAGTTTTATTTCGAATTTAATATTTTGGTCATTATTTGTGTGATGACTAGCTAAGTATGATATGTATAACTGGTTATTTATGGAATATTTGTATATTCCAAGTACAGTGATTAGTAAAATACAATTATTTCCTATCCTTAATTGGCCGTGGAAGTCGTGAAAATCAATTAAAGGTTCACTGGGAGAGCGGACAGCGGCTCTTCACTGGGAAATATACCAACACATTTGACTAGCGTGGTATATGATACAACTCTTCACTACGATCCCCAAACTGCCTGCCAATCTTCCCAATTATGGCGCTATCCAGTAAAAACTCACGAATTCACTATGACTCTGTTATCCTATGGGCTTATTTGGACGACATAGGGTAGGTGACACCAGGTGGACTGACGACTTGGTGAAAGTTTGCTGGGAATAGTTAGTTGCAAGCGGCACTGGACTGGATTCTGTGGTGAAGTGTATTAAGGCTTATCCGTTTTTCTATTTCTGGTAGACAGGTTAGAAGTATAGTCATACTTCTATATGTATGTATCAATAGGGAAGACAGTTATAAAACAAGAAACGTCCACAATTTTTTTAGGATTTCATATAGACCGTGGACTTACGTGGGGAACGCATATAGAGAAACTCTGTGCAAAGTTGGGAAGTGCATGTTACGCTCTTGCAAGGCTGTCGAGGGTGGTGTCCGCAGATGTGGTCCGCACCTGTTAATTTGCGACTGTACAGTCACGGCTACAGTATGGTGCAGACGTATGGTGGCACGCTGCCGATAGGGAGCGAGTGTTTCGTATGCAGAAGCGAGCCGTGAGGACGATTGCGAAAGTGACACAGGAGACCTCGCTAAAACCCTTATTTTAGGTCACCGCAGATATTCACTTTTCCCTCGATGTTGTGTTGCGATTGTTATGTTCGTTACACAAAATCTTAGGTTATTCAGGACTCGCGGAGATAACTCTAACGGCTACAACACACGCGGTAGTAAGAAACTCGCTAAGATACCTCGCAGACTTGCCAAATCTGATAAATTGACACACGTGATGGGTCCTATCTTATATAATCAACTGCCAGATTATATAACCGACGCACCTAACCTGACGATGTTTAAAAATAAATTAAAATTATGGCTTATTCAAAATGCTTTCTATCGTATTGAAGATTTTATCCCTAAAGTATTATAGCTATTGATAAATTTAACTAAATATTTCTAATTTTAACGATCCTTATCGACTGTGTGTGTGTATGTGTATTTATAAGGATGAATTAATGCTTTATTATATTTTTTTTCCAATTTAATCTATTTTTATACTATTATATTTTATCTATTTTATACTATGACAATCTATTACAAGACAATAAAATAATTTATTGTATGCGTTTGACGATATTTTATGTACATTATTTGACTTGTAAATCCTATATTTACCAATAAATTGATTATTATGATTATTATTCTGTCCAGCAATAGACGACAAAAGGCTAAATATTTACGAAAATATTTATTTTGGAATTCAATATCCACGTGGTGATGGTTCAATAATATAATCTCATCATCTGCTCTTCTTTTAAGTGAGAGTAATAAAAAGTTTTCGTGTGGTGACGGAGTAAGAATAGAATTCACCACTCCTTATCTTACCAGTCGATGATCGTAAGAAACGACTAAGGGATATAAAACGCATATGCAAGAAAAGGAAATTTCGAAACAAAACCCTATACCAACACGTCTGACCAGTGTGGTATAGTAGGTCAATTTCCCACCCATTATGGAGGAGGCTCGAGCTCAACAGTAGGAAATATACGAGCTGAGATGATGATGATGAATAAACATAGCATCATACATATCATCACGCCATATCCCTTGCAGGGTAGGCAGAGAGAACAGAGTGCCAGAGAACTCTATCTCTGCATACTTCACTCGCTTCCTCAACATTCATAATTCTCTTCATACACGCTCGTCGGTTTCGGAGACTCTTGACTCCACCTTCCTTCAGTACCTGACCGATCTGGTCTAGGTAGGTTAGTCTTGGTCTCCTTCGGTACCTACATCCTTCCATTTTCGCATTGTATGTCTTCTTAACCAGACGTTCGTTCGGCATTCTTTCCACATGTCCGAATCATCGGAGCATTCCCTTTCGCATCTTTACACCAATACTCTCTTTCATACCTACTCGCTCTCTTACGTCGTCGTTACGAATGCGGTCGGTCAGCCTAACTCCACAGATTTTCCGATGAATAAAAATCTAGTTAAAGATTCACTAAGAGAATGGTCAATAGCATTCCATTAAAAAAAGTAACACAAATTGTACTCGCTAAGACGGGTGCCATGTATGATAATTCAAATACAAATTCATTTATTATAAACCCCTCAGGGGCACTTATATACTGTTAATTTTAACATTTTATGTTAAATTAATTTTAAACTGTCACTGGAACGCGACCGCTACTGAGAAGATACGACAAAAACTCGGTGGCTATTTTTTCTATTTTTTAGCGAATTCTTTGAATATAAATTATAATATCTAGACGACAGCTTAGCTCGGTATTTTCTTTTTAGTTTATTTTTTTGAAAACGTAATTAGATAATAAAAAATAATTGATAATAAGAATTATTTTTTATTTGACTGCACAGATGGCGTAATGGTTAAGACACAGAACTTCCGTGCCAGCGCTGTGGGTTTGATTCCAACCTAGGACAATATTTTGTGTGACGCACATGGTGTTGTTCTGAGTCTGGGTGTAATTTGTCTGCGTTAATTTTATGCTTCTAAAGTCCCCCGCAATATAAGGATTATTTCCTTAGCACAGAGTGGTGTCTTTAAAAAAAAATATACTGGGTGGAAGTAGACCGCTCCCGAAAACAAACACAGGTGACACTACAAGTGTAACTTGTGATAATAGGCTAGAAAAATTGATTCGGAAGAAATAATATTTTTCCTTACAACGATTTCTCAGTTTTTTTCACAGTCCATCGTATTAGAACAGTGTCATGTAACGGTAATTCCATAAAAACCATGTAACTTTAAAATAAATAAATGAAATAAAAATTCAGAACCATATGTGAGAGAGATGTTTGTAGGTACCTCTCCATGTATGTATATCAATACCGATTAACGTTACAATAATGATTAACGTAATCGGCTCTAATAACAATAGAATTCACGATAACTTCAATATAAAAAAATACCCATCTGTTCAGAACTAATTTATTAAAAAGTACGTCTAAACTAACTATCTACTTACCTAAATCCTCCGCAGCCTTATGAGATGCAGCTGAAATTGTGCCCCATTCATTTCGAGCCAGATTTGGTGCTCGCCATTCCGTCTCCCCATGCAGGCGAGTCATCATTGTGCGGTTTTCGATACAGTCCGCACGTAATTTGTCAAAAAACATCCACTCACTATTAAAACCTTTTCCTTTGACATACGAGTATCCCCATAGAAAGAAGTCCATCGGGGTGAGATCGGGTGAGCGAGGAGGCCAAGCGTGTGGTCCTAGTTTGCCCATCCAGGGATTATCAAAGAGCTCGGTGAGATGCCCACAGACAGATCTCACCATATGTGGAGGTGCACCATCATTTTGGAACCATATGAGGCGATATTCAGCTAACGATAAGTTGTCTAAAATATCCACCAAATGTTAATTAATAAATTAAAGTATCCCTGTCCATCAATTCGTTGTGACAAAAACACGTCTTGTCCTAATATGCGATCCTTAAATATCCCTTTTTTTTCGGTTGGCTACAGTCGGCGCACTTCTCGCACCAACCACACCATCCGGGGCGACAGAGGAACGTAAGCAGGCACACCCGTAACCCACCTGTGACACCTCGCCTTCGTCGTTGGACCGACCACCGGAGCAGCGTGAACTTGACGTCAGTGGCCGGCCCGACGGAATACCCCCTTAGGGTACCCTCTCCTTGTCCGATATCCCACCCCTCGGGGAGGACGTCGGTCTTTCTTCACGCGGTTAGCCTCTCGGCGGGTGACGGACTAATTCGCCGGTTCAGTCACCCGCGGCCTCAGCTAGGGCGGCATCAGGCGCAGGTAATCGCGCCTGCGCCGCCCCAGTCGCCGGCGGCGGCTCGCGTCGCCGAGGAGACGTTCCTCGCGCACGCGCTCCGCTGCCTCCTTCCGCGAGATTACTGCCTGGCAGAAGGTTGCGACCGCGTTCCAGTTCCTGACGCTGTCGAGCATCGCCCTGGCGATGGTCGGCAGCGCCAGGTCGGCACCGATGACTGCGACGAGCTCATGGCGCTGCACTACCCAAGCGGCACAAAGCGTAGTCGAGCGTATGCTGCGCCGTATCCTCGTCGCAATCGCAGTGGTGGCAGGACGGTGTACTCTCCCTCCGGACGACTGTGTGCAGATATTTGGCGAAGCACCCATGTCCCGTCAAAACCTGCACCAGTGGAAAGGAGAGCACCCCGTGCCGCCGTTTTAACCACTGCATCAACACCGGCCTGAAGGCCTCCACGGTCCGCACACCGAACCGAGGCCTCTCCAGCCGGACTGCCCAACGGGCAATGACGTCTCGTCGGGCGTTAACGCGCCAGGCGGTGAGCTCCCTCAGCGAGACCGCACCGCTCTTCGATCGCACCCCCGACACCCACCGATACAGGTCGGCGAGCATCTCCGCCTTCAGGTCCCACGGGGGGCCTTAAATATCCCTGCCCATACGTTAACTGACCATCGGGTTTGATGCTCGGTCACACGAACTGCATGCAGATTCACGTCGGCATAAATGTGTGTATTCCTCCTGTTTTACAGTCCGTTTCTGGTAAATGTCGACTCATCCATCCAGATCACGTGCTCAATGAAACCAGGCACATTTTGTTGTTATTCTAATATCCAGCGGCGAAAAGCTCGCCAGTCGTTGTGATCTCCGACTACTAAAGCTTGTACTTTGTGCAGTATGTATGGGCGTATTCGATTACGCTTTAGTATCATATCTACTGTCCAGTGTAACACACTTGTTCCATCTTGATGTCGTAACAGCTTAGCAATACTTCGTGTGTATAACATTGGATTCTGGCAAACGATATCTAAAATGCGCTCCTCGGACTGAAAACTCGCTGAATTTCCGTCTCCCGACGCTAGTGGGCAATGAGTTGATTTTCCATAATTCTTTGAAATGCTGCCGTTATCAAACGGGAGTCAATTAGATGTCGAGCAGTCGGAAATATCTCTCGGTAAATTTGTAATGCACGCGAGGCGTTCCCGCGTGCTGCTCCAAGACACATTAGCATATTGCCGTATTCACGAGCACTGTAAATGTATGCATTAGGTATTATTATAATAAAATTATTATAATAAAAAGAACAACCTTACTTTTGTCAAAACCGCTAACGGAACATGAGTATGTTTTTGCACCACAGTAATCTTTTTTTTTTTCTTACTATTGCTTACAAGTAGTATCAAGGATTTGTGTCTGGTCCCATAACCTGATGAAGTGCAATTAAGAAAGACGTTTTTAATGAGCGAAATGTATATTTTATTTTAAAATTACACACTAAGAGAAACAAATCAAACTTCTTTTAATTAATTATTAGATGTTCTCAAATATAACGAGAGGGTTTTACTGGATTAGTAATTATGCAATTATGGCATCACCTCACTTCTGGAAGATATTTTATATCCAACAATGGATTTCTAAAGAATGAAAAATTGATATTTTATTATCGTATCTAAACTTGATTTGTTAATACAAATGATTTTGTGTAAGTTGTGTCCAGGCTTGGATGACCTGATGACCTGAGGTCGTGACCTATCGTTATCTACCGGCCTCTACAAGTTTATTTTCATATAAACTTTATCGATTTACGCCACGTATGCCGCGAGAGAGCTTACAAATAGTTATCAATATAATTAAAAAATATCCTTGAATGAGGTCAAAAATATTTCTTATTTAATTTTAAACGCTATTAGCATCATATAATTAAAATTTTATAAAATTTAGTGGTACTCACTAGATTTTAATTTTTTTTCTTAAATAGTCTCATTTTAACATACTTTTAAAAGTCTCTATGAAAATTTTTAAGTTTATCAAATTTAGATGATAATACAATAATTTTGTACCATCGTCGTCATCATCATCATCTCAGCATATATACGTCCCATTATTGGCCTTAGACCTCTAAAATGGGAGGTAAATTAGCACTGCTCAGACGTTGATTCTGCAAGAATGTGGTACTACCCCGGACGGAATGACCCGCTACTGTGACAGTTTATCAACGATGTGGCCCTACCACTATTAAATATTTATATTGTAGTTACTCATGCTCTGTGTCGGGGATGGATCTCCACGTAGGACAAATTTTTTTTTTCAAATTTTTTTTTTCCGGTGGGCTATGGACGTCGCACCCCGCCAAATCGGTCCGGGGCGACGGAAGAGGCGGCGCGCAACCCCATTGACCCACCCTGCAAGCACCTCTTCTTCGCCGTGCGAGCGGGCCACCGGTACCCGATCTTTGTCTTCGGTGGCCCAGAGCCTGGGGTAATTCGTGTCAGTTAATTGTATTGTAAACTCCCCCACAACGAAAGAATTTATTCCTTAGTACCGTGTATTTTTAATAGTAAAGAATAAAACCAAAAGAAAAAAGAAAAAAAAACATAAATTTGCATAACAAATGTTGAACAACAATGTTATAAGCTTATGCCGACGATTTGCCAATAATTTTTCATCTCCATTCTCGAACGGAGTCTTGCCAGAATCAATTTCCGGATGACATCCGCCTCAAGACCTCGACCTTTTAAGATAAGGGTGGCTTTATCTTTATGTATCTATCTTGGAAATGAGTACGCATTAAAATATCTAGTTATTTTAAAAGTCACTCCATTAATTTTGTTATAAAAATTAATCATGTAGTAACTAGGGGTACCTTACTACCCCCGTGTGGCGATGGGATAAGAATACTATTGTCGCCTCTCCTTAATTGCTGGGGGTCGTAAATATCAGCTCGATCTCAACTCATATATGTCTCACTATTAGGCTCGAGCCTCCTTCATAACGGGATGGAAATTAACCTATTATACCACGCTGGTCAGACGTGTTGGTATCGGGTTTAGTTTTCGAGTTTTCTTTCTTGCGTTATATCTAGTCATCTCATACGATCAACCACGGTTAAGATAGGTGGTGAATTGTATTTCTTACTCCGTCACCACACGGAAAACGGTTCTAGGATTATGAAATAACTAATAGTGACTTGAAAATGATTTAAAAATATAGAAAAAACGGTTATCCAAAAAGTTATACAGCAAATTTAAGCAATATATTTTTAATTTACTTGCTCGTAGAGACGGTTAGTAAGGTAATGTTCTTTTTATTGCGTTTCTGTTGAACCATTTGTCTGGCTCGGCTAATAGATTACTTGCAAACCGATATTTATGTGTTGCTACAGTTTCCTCCATATCCGGTTTTACTGTAAACAAATTATTTTGTTTTGTTTGTTTTTGTTGACGTTTGTGATTTTATTTTTTTTTGGTTCAAAAGATTTCTTTAAACAAAATTAGACATTAATATGCATTATATGTATATGTATTTAAATCAAATCGCATCAAGTAGAGTAGGTCCAGGTTGATAATAAGCACTTAGTCGTCTTTTACGACATCCATATGCAAAGTAAGGGTTGGTAGTATTTCTAGCCACTGCCACATAGCAATAAAAATATTTAAAAGTTATATACATTTTGTTTATGTCTTCACGGCGACTATGATGCTTGTGAGATTTAGTTCAGACATAATACTTTTCATTATATTTTGAAAAAGTAATGTAATGTAGGTACTTTAAAAGGCGTTACGTTAGAGCTAATAAGTGTTATGTCTAGCGTGATGCCCTTACTTTTAATAACAGAATATTATTTTTAAGTAAATACTGAATATTTTGTATACAATTTTATTTAAAAAAAATGACCCCTAAGTTTTTCGTACTTCTTAGGTTGCAGCCGAGTGTTGACGCCGTTATATATTATTAGATTAATTTCACACAAAATGTAAAATGGATCATAGTTAGGTGCCCTCCCAGGGCTTTTATATAATTCGAGTAGATGGAGTGAGGATCAGTGCATCAACGCTGTTGCTCGCAGCCGAGGCATCGCCAGCCATAGGTAATCGATTGGCTAATCCGCCACATTAGCCACTGTAGTCAAGGAATCGATACCAGTGATTGCTGCAATGGCGATTAGGGTACAATAAAGTAGGTAATAAAGTCCTTCCGTTACCCAGGATGGATTGAGCAAGGTGTGCACAGATCTTAGTCTGCCTAAAGGTATTTGATTTTATCGCGATACGGTAATAACCATGTGTTATCGGAATGAGAATACCATGGACACCACCTCTTCTTTCATCATCATCATCACCACAGCCCATATATGTCCCTCTGTTGGGCTCGGGCCTCCTCCGTAATGGGAGGGAAATTAACATACTACACCGCGCTGGTCAGACGTGTTGGTATAGGGTTTTGTTTCGAGTTTTCCTTCTCATACATAGTTGTTATATGCGTTTTAAATCCCTTAGTCGTCTCTTACGATCACCCATGGGTAAAATAGGGGGTGGTGAATTGTATTCATACTCCGTCACCACACAGATAACCCTCTTCTTTACACGTAGTTAATCGTGAAATACGACTAACGGATTAAAGAGTAGATAATATTATTGCAAAAGGACAAAAACTCGAAATAAAACCATAGGGTTTTGGGTCATATGGGATAGCCCATCTGACCAGCGTGGTATATTAAGTCCATTTCCCATCCACTATAGAGGAGGCTCGAACTTAGTAGCAGACGTATAATAGCTGAATTGAACCTTAATAACAGTTAAAAAACGTTTCAAAATCATCTGTAACAATGTTATGTTAAAATGGAATGGGAAATGGAAAAGGTCGTTGTTAGTAATACAGTCCAATAATATAACATTCCCCGGCCTCCAATTACAGTTAATTTACCAAACAGTTTAAATTTAATTACAGTTTAATGGCTAAGTTTTACGTATCATTTACAAACCAACGTTTTAAATAAAGACTGCAAAGTGAAAATTTCAACGTTCGTTTTTGTGATGTCCAAATGGCTATATCAATTAGTCGGAGGACCGTATTTTCCAAGCCGTTGAGCCGATTCATTCATGTCAGTTGAAGGATTTAAAATGTGACATAGATTGTCTCTGAACATAACTTTATTTTAATGTTAGTTTCTATTTGTGATTCTGTAGCGTTCTTGTAATTGCCCGTTTTTAATCCCCGACTCGTAAATAGTATATATATATATATATATCAAACATTAACTATTTTTATTTACTTTATTTGGTACAGAGCACAATTTCATAGTGTTCTCGAAAATGGCGGCGTCGTGAGAGAGAGCGAGATAAAACATACATTCTTCCCTTTCACACAACATTCGTTCAACAATACACCTTTCACTCCGTTCCGAAACAATAATCAGTTATTCCTAATTATTAAATTTAAATCCTACATATAATACTATATTATATATATATGGTTTATTTTTGTGACGTTGAGCGGTTGATCTCAAAAGCGGAGAAACATAGTAGCAATATTTACAAAAAAATTATCCATTAATATCAAATCACAAATAATACATACATACATATCATCACGCCATATCCCTTGCAGGGTAGGCAGAGAGAACAGAGTGCCAGAGAACTCTATCTCTGCATACTTCACTCGCTTCCTCAACATTCATAATTCTCTTCATACACGCTCGCCGGTTTCGGAGACTCTTGACTCCACCTTCCTTCAGTACATGACCGATCTGGTCTAGGTAGGTTAGTCTCGGTCTCCCTCGGTACCTACATCCTTCCACTTTCGCATTGTATATCTTCTTAACCAGGCGTTCGTTCGGCATTCTTTCCACATGTCCGAACCATCGGAGCATTCCCTTTCGCATCTTTACACCAATACTCTCTTTCATACCTACTCGCTCTCTTACGTCGTCGTTACGAATGCGGTCGGTCAGCCTAACTCCACAGATTTTGCGCAGAGATCGCATTTCGACCGCATTAATTTAACTATCATACTCTTTTCTGCATACCCAACTCTCGCTTCCATACAGTAATGTTGGGACAAGCACTGCGTTATGTATTGCTACACGTGCCTTCTGGCTGAGGTGGTGGCTACCGAGAAGTTGCCCCAGCGCTCCGTTCACTCTATTTCCCGCATTCACTTTTCGCTCTATATCAGTGGTGTACCTTCCATCTCGGCTAAATCCACATCCAAGATATACAAATTCATCCACTTGCTCTTGCTCTAGTACATCATTACCTATTGTTACTCTTACATCTGTTCTGGCTTTATCTCTTTCCAAGACCATTATTTTGGTTTTGCTCACATTCACGCGTAGACCCCTTTTCTTACAATCTTCTGTCATTGTGTCGACTAGGGTCATCATAAATCACAAATAATCTTTAGTAAAAATTAAATAAACACGTGTTTCAGCATTGGTCAGTGTTAATCCTTTAAGGATGTAAAAAAGGGTAATTAATTTTACTGTAACACTTTTACTTATTTCTTATTGAATTAATTAAATTAACACAAATAAATACTGGACAGCAACATACTTTAGTGATATAGAGGCTTAAAAAGTAATATTCTGTAAATTAGTCCTTCATAAGATATAAAGGTGAGTAAATAGGGAGTGAATTTTGCGTGGATGAAATACAGGGAAAATTTATTGTTAGATATAGATAAATATGTGACTAGACCCTTATCTTATTTATAAAATTACGTTGTCCTACATCAAAATAAATGGATTTAAAGCATCTAATACAATCCTGTTGTCGGCTTCTAGT
This sequence comes from Lymantria monacha, assembly GCA_905163515.2. NCBI lineage: Eukaryota > Metazoa > Arthropoda > Insecta > Lepidoptera > Erebidae > Lymantria > Lymantria monacha. Next base: position 32,419,486 of record LR991090.1, on the reverse strand, counting down.
CGAAATCCATTACATCTATACAGTATAAAATAGCCTCATTTTCTCGTTCCACTCTCTGTTCTTATTTACGCTTAGATTTTCCAAACTACGCAATGAATTTTTTTACAGTTTACACTATATCTATACAGATCATCATCATTCTCCTACTCTTATTCCAATTACTTGAAGTCGATATAATATGTACTCCTATTTCATAGTTCATATTGTAAAAGTTATTGGCAATAGTTTTATGACCGGCCGCCTGCCAGACGTCAACCCTCCTTGGGAATGTAATTGTTGACTAAATGGCATCACGTAGTATTGGCTCAGGTCGAACTAAGGCTCTTAGTCGTCTTTTACAACATCCACGAGCAAAGTAAGGGTTGGTAGTATTCGTAACCGCTACCACACGGCTTTGTGTACAGATATATAATTCGTGGACTACACAGATGGCGTAGCGGTTAAGATACCGATCTATAGTGCCAGTGTCGTGTGTTCGATTCCTACGCGACACAATATTTCGTACGATCTATAAATTGTTGTTCTAAATTTGGATATAATTTGTGCCCGTCAAATTGAATTTTAGTAGAGTTCACCGTAATAAAATTTCATTAGTGCAAGGTGTTGTCATTATTTATAAAAAAAACATGTTAAATTTACAAATACAAAAAAAAAGTTTAATGTTCCATAAAATATAATTTTGAGCATTTTTTTTTTGCTAACGCTGACAAAACTTTAAATGAGAAATTGATATGATGAGCTATTTATATGATGATATAGAGGAAGGTCTAAACCACTAAACCGATTTAAAACTATTGTTCCAATGGAACATAGTACTGGCATAAAAAGTATCCTATGCATTAATCGAGGAAATGTTCTATCTGTGCCAGACTCTCTATTCTTAAATTTCACTTTATATCCACTAAATGGCGCGAATTAGAATTTATATACACTAAATGCCATTGTAATGATAATTGTAAGTCAAAAAAATTCTCAAAATAATATTGTTCACGCATTAAATTTGTACGCAAATTGCCATGAAAGTCATTTACTTTCACATAACTGAAAATAGCTTGCACGATATTCCTAATTCATCACGACCTGTTACACTGACATTTTACCTAAGATAAATTACTATAATAATTTTGGAATAATGTCACAACATCTTGAAAGGGCAGCGAGCAATCCGCTCGGCCTTTCTAGAGCCATAGATAACGTCAAGTATTACATTCTCATAGACTAAATAGATAGCAAAGGGGATAAACTTATACGTTCATTTCCTCTGACATATGATGGACATTTATCTAATTAAACCTTCTTGTAATTGTCATTGTTTTTTTTATTATTTATAGCGGCAAATTAGTATGCAGTACACCTGATTATTAGTATTACTCCTGCTCATAGATGTCTGCAGTACTAGGGGAACAGCTATGCCGCTGCATCCCAACCAAAATCCACACAGGAAGTTGAGTTTCCGGCTCTTTCACTCATCAAACAAAGCACAATTATATTATTTTAGTATTGTCATTATTCAGACATCAATTTTCTGCGAGAGTGTGGTGTTACCTCGGACAGACAGATGATTTTATCATCATCATCATCATCATTTCAGCTCAAATATGTCCCCTTGTTGGGCACGAGCCTCCTCTACAATGAGAGGGAAATTAACCTACTATGGTATAATAGGTTAATTGAGAGAAACGCTGATCAGACGTGTTGGTATAGGGTTTTGTTTCGAGTTTGCCTTCTCTTGCATAGCTTTTATATGCGTTTTATATCCCATAGTCGTCTCTTACGATCACTCACGGGTAAGACAGCAGATGGTGAATTGTATTCTTACTCCGTCACCATACGGATAGTTTAATTTCAGATAATTTGAAATGTATATGGTGAGTTTTTGATGTCCTCATGTTATTTATAAAAAGCGTTTCATCTCATTTGGTTCCTACTGCTGGACATCATATTCGTCCATAATAGGAAGAAAATCTTTTAGACGTCTTTTACTACGCTTAATAGAAAGACATTTTTAATTTACAAGAGTTCTCTGGCACTCTGTTCTGTCTCCCTACCCTGCAAGGGATATAGCTTGATGATATGTATGTATGTATGAATGTATGTTTAATTTACAATCAACCTAATTATTACCTATGTTAGTATTTGAAATAAAACTACTTTTACGGATTCTATCGCGTTTGTATTTGATTTTTAATTTCCCGACGTTTCGAACACTTTACAGTGATCATGGTCACGGGAGGACTGAGGTGTCTTACGTCCAATATGTCATTGTTATTACAGAAATTTATTTATATCTACCCTATAAGATATTAATAAATTTCTGTAATAACAATGACATATTGGACGTAAAACACCTCAGTCCTCCCGTGACCATTATCACTGTAAAGTGTTCGAAACGTCGGGAAATTAAAAATCAAATACAAACGCGATGGAATCCGTAAAAGTAGTTTTATTTTAAATGTGTAATACTCGCGTAAACATTAGAAGTCATTATGTTAGTATGTAATAAAGAATAAAAAAACAACTGAATTAGAGACTGAGCCAGAAGAATAGTTCGAAGTTTTAGCTTATAATAGCAATAGGATGAATAACCGGACGTGATGGCAAATCCAATTAGCATTCGTCGTTCGTAGATCATAATCACAGTACCAAAAGCTGGCAATACTAGAATATCAAATGCTGAAGGATTCCTTCATTACAATACCAAAGGTACAACCAGATATCTGCTTATTGTAAAGACATGCGACCACAAACTCGACCCTTAAGTGTAACATCGTTTCGCTCCTATCTATTACCATTTAATATGTATATAAAATTTTTCGATAAATTAACTATTTGCCACAATAATTTTAACACATTTAAAATGTTTTAAAAACGTCAAGATAGTAAAATATCAAATACGTTTGAACAAATGTTTTTTCTTGACATATGTATGTATGATAATATTATCCTATAAGTCATCAACATCATCACAGCCCATATATGTCCCATTGTTGAGCTCGGGCCTCCTCCATAATGGGAGGGAAATTAACCTACTATACCGCGCTGGTCAGACGTGTTGGTATAGGGTTTTGTTTCGAGTTTGCCTTCTCTTGCATAGATGTTATATGCGTTTTATATCTCTTAGTCGTCTTATACGATCACCCACGGGTAAGTTAGGGGGTGATGAATTGTATGCTTACTCCGTCACCACACGGATAAGTCCTATAAGTGCAGTATGAAAAAATACATTTACTTTTAGTTTTGAAAAATCTTTGATTTTCATATATAAACAGCAGAGCATTACCTCAACGCTTCGTTTATGAGGCGTGCAAATAAAAACAGACGTGATAAAATCAGTTCTATTTGATTATTTAATAAATGACGGTCATCATCTTTTTTCCGCTCTTATCAAAATTACTTGAAGGTGATGCAATATGTACTCCTTCTCCATCGTACACATTGCAAAAAATTTTGGCAGTAGTCTTATCACCGACCGCTTGCCAGACGTCAACCCTCTTTGAGAATGTAATTGTTCACTAAATATCATCTGATGGAGTTGCCCCAGGTCGATATAAAGCTCAGAGTCATTTTTTACGACATCCACGAGCAAAGTAAGGGTTGGTAGAATTCATAGCCACTACCACACAGCTATCGATAAATTACGGTATGAAAATATTACCAATCCTGCCTTCCTGCTATGTAGGAACCAAAATAATGTAAACGATAATATTCTAAAAATAAATAAAGTTAAAATTAACAACCTGACCCTTAAAAAAATGTTCGTACAAAAATTGTGTGGAATTATATATTGAAATTAATAATATGCCAATCAATTAGAATATTCGTATGACGATGTGAAGCGAAAAACATATCTCCATGTCAAACCTGTAGAATGTAACTGACAGGTATCGACTGCACAGCAGGATAAAAATTCTTTTTTCCTACACCGAGCGTAAGTTCTAAAGGAAGTTCACTGATAAAGAATAGAAAAAAAAAATGATATGAAATAAAACTCTTTTAATATTTTTTTTCACGTTTTAATTTGATTTTATTTTGAAGTTTTAAATACTTTTAGGAATTCATGGTATTTGAAGATCTAGTGAATGAGTGAATAGTGAGCGAAATTAGTTTTATACTAGTAACTCGCCATCATTTCTCTTCGGTATTCGGTCACTCTGTATCCGCATTTTAAATCTTTGATAATTTCTAGGATATTATAGAAAATCCCAAACCCACCCGGAGAGTTGAGCTACTGGCTCTCTCGCTCACGGAAAGAAGCACAGCAGCAGCTTAGCGCTCGTAAATCGACGTCTGAGCTACTGTGAGCGTGTAGTGCTACCCCTTTATTCTTTTTTTTCGGTGGGCCACGGAGTAGTCACTCCCCGCCAAATCGGTCCGGGGCAACGGAAAGGGCGGCGCGCAACCTCATAGACCCACACTGCATAGCGCCTGTCTTAGCCGTGCGAGCGGGCCACAGGTACCAGATCTGGCCCGTCCGGCAGTTTACCTTTACGGTGGTACCACCCTGGACGAGCTCACCCGTGGCTGTAAACAGAAAACTGTCAACTTTGTGGCCTACAAAAAATTTCCACGCGTAAAAAAGAATCAGCTTGGTTTTTTTGGGTAAATTTTTAGTATTTATAAAAACCCGATCACTAATAACAAGGTTGTGTCATCGTTTAATACAATTCTAACTGCAAAGTTTGAAGTATTAAGCCTACAATGTGTAAACATTGTCGGGTAGATGGCGCACGTCACCTTAAAGATGTAAATATGATACGAAGCGAGAATTGAACGTCCTACTATACTATACTATAGTTCACGGTGGTGTAGTGGCAGCACGATTGGACTGGACTCGCAATAGGTGTGGGTTCGAATCCCGCTTGTCGTTGTTGTCGCTTCGTAATCGGGTTTTTATAAATAATTAAGCATATTAAATGCTAAAATTCAGTAATTTGAATAATTTGAAATATTTAGTAATTAAAAGCTAAAAATATATTTTTTGTTAGATAATTTTATTATTTATTAATAAAAATAAATATGTAAAATGATTGCCTCGAGCCAAATATCTACCTTCAATAGATATAAAAGCGATGTAATCATTCGTTCACTCGTTCAAGACTGACTGAATGAATAGCTAATGGAGCATAAGGTCAGGTGATTCGGAAAGGTTTTTGGAGTTCCAAATGAAAGCAAAGAGGAAATGAATTTATTTTAAAACTATATGTAACTTTATTTGTATTTTATTTTCGTTTTTAACACGTTCAATGTCAAACCAGCTCTCAGTTACTATAGGAGGGATATATGCCCATTACCACGCGGGTCCCACGGATTGGTGTAGGGTTTTATTTGGAATTTTCCTTCTCTTGAATCTATGTTATATATGTGCGATATAGCACGCCTCAGAAAGGGCTGGTAAATGAATTTAGTGGACTGTATAATACGATTAGGTATGGTGGTAGTTGAACAGTGATAGATCCCGCATCTAGACGAGGAGGTGAATAAATCAACCACTTACCTCCAAGCCTTAATGCGCCAATTCCAAGGGGTCAGCAGATAAGCGTGCAGAATCTATTTTCACGTCACAGCACCTTACACCAAACTGCACGGCAGCGTAGTAGATAAAGTCTTGAGCTAGCTCAGTTCACGGAACTGACAGAGTCTATACGTAGATCGAGGAACGTCCTGATTACGATGTATTCTACACAAGTGTACAGCACGGCTGTTTGTGGCTAACTGGTCGTTGATATTTTCTCAACGGTCAAATAATATTGCTTACCAATGGAGGGTAGGCAGCAAAAATATTCGAGGCAGTGGCTAATGAGATTCAACCATCCTCTATTAACTAAATGGCGGGATCCAACAATATACATCATTTAATTATCTTTTATTATTGTAATCCTTTAGTGCGTGTGCTTATTGGTGAATTTTAGTGTTACTGCGTCATCGCATGGATATCTTTTTCTTTATAGTTCAATTTCTTCCTTTAACATAAAGAAACTTCAAAAGAAAAACAACAAAGAAAATACCAGAAATATTTAAACATTTCTCAAGACACTAATTGGCTCAAATATTTAAGGACAGCTGCTTAGATTAACAGCATTTAATTTGCTTTCTTTCCTCAAATAAAGCTTCAAGTAAAAATTCTTGGATACAACAAAGACAGGATGAGTGTTGGTTTCGCATGATAAAATAAAAACTAAATCTTGGCTACATAATACAATAAGAATACTATTTATATATTATAATAAATTATCCAAAATAACACGATTTTTACGTATTTTTATCGTCTTTGAATTTCATTTTCTTTACTTTGTCGACGTTTCGAATAATGTTTAGCGTTCATTGCCGTGTCCTCATATCTAAGAAATATTACCATTAAAATCGTTTTATTTTATAATTTTTTTTATTTCTTATGGTGACAAACGAGCAAGCATACCTGATGGTAAGTGTTACTGCCGCCCATGGCCCTTTGTTGTACCATTTTTTTTTTTTTTCGTTGCGGTGGGCTATGGACGTCGCACCCCACCAAATCAGTCCGGGGTGACAGAAGAGGCGGCGCGCAACCCCCACTGACCCACCCTGCAAGCACCTCTTCTTCGCCGTGCGAGTGGGCCACCGGTACCCGATCTTTGTCTTCGGTGGCCCGCTCGGCGGTATGCTCTCTCGGGCTCCTCTCCTGTCGACGCCCCGACAGCTTTCGCCGTCGAGGTGTCGTCCTCACGCGGTGGCCTCGCGTCGGGTGACCGGTCAATTCCCCGGTCCGATCACCCGAAGCCTCGGTTAGGGCGGCATCAGGCGCAGGTATTCACGCCTGCGCCGCCCCGGCCGTGGGCGGCGGCCCGGGTCACGGGAATCCTCCCGGGCCCGTGCCGCCGCCTCCTTTGTTGTACCAGGGGTAAAGCTAAACCACTGCGTACTAGCTAAAACCCACCCAGAAATTTAGGTTTCCCGTCTCTCTCTGAACGGCTGAAGCGCAGTAGCAAATTGCTACTGCTCAGATGTCGATTCTCTAGAGAGTGTAGTATTACTTTGGACGGACCGGTCCGCGGCTGTAGAAAGAAAACTGTAAACAATATGGCCCTCCACTACTAAAATTCATACGTGTAATACTCGTGTAAATATTAGAATTATTAGTAATTTAAAAATTAAATATTAGTTACCGCATCATTCAACTTTTTGCCGACCACTGTTGGACGCAGGCCTCCCTTATACAATCATATGAGGTTATAGTGCCGTAAACGTTAAGTTTGGCAGACGGGTTGGCGATCGCAGTGAGGTAGCGACACTATCTGACGTATATAATTCACCCACAAAAAAGAACTTAGAATCACACATAAAACAATCTAAATTGCCAAGGGATAGAATGTATCCTTTAAACAGTCCTCTTCTTGTTTTGGGGAGCCCATGTTATGATCTTTTCATGCCTCAGCCAAACCGCCATGGGCGGAACGGACGCCATGTAAAATCATAACCTGGCGTACATGTATGTATTTCTTTGACGCCATGTCGGAGGCCGGTTTTAAAAGCCCTACAGAAGCTGTTTAATTCTGTCATTCTCGAGGGCGACGTTCCAGAGTCGTGGACCAGGAGCGTGGTGGTGCTATTTTTCAAGAAGGGCGATAAAACGCTCTTAAAGAATTACAGACCCATCTCACTCCTGAGCCATGTGTACAAATTGTTTTCAAGAGTCATTACGAACCGACTCGCGCTCAAGCTAGACGACTTCCAGCCGCCCGAACAAGCCGGTTTCCGAAGAGGTTATAGTACCATAGACCACATCCACACGCTAAGCCAGATCATACTGAAGATCGAGGAGTATAATCGGCCTCTGTGTCTAGCGTTTATGGACTATGAGAAAGCCTTTGATTCTGTCGAAACTTGGGCAGTGCTGCAGTCCCTTCAGAGGTGCCAAATTGACTATCGATATATCGAAGTGCTGAAGTGTTTGTATAAAAACGCTACTATGTCGGACCGCATGCGGGATAAGAGTACGAAACCGATCCAGTTGCAGAAAGGCGTGAGACAGGGAGACGTTATGTCTCCGAAACTGTTCACCACTGCGCTGGAAGATGTCTTCAAGCTCTTAGACTGGACCGGACTCGGCATCAACATCAACGGCGAATACATCACTCACCTTTGATTCGCAGATGATATCGTAGTCATAGCAGAATCCCTGGAGGACCTTGGCACCATGCTCAATGACCTCAGCAAGGCCTCCCAACTCACTAGTAGGTAGCCCTACTGGGCTGCAAATGAACATGGACAAGACGAAAATCATGTCTAAGGCCCATGTCATTTCTGTACAGGTCCTGGTTGGGAATGCGATTCTCGAAGTTGTCGATGACTATGTTTACCTAAGACAAACAGTCCAATTAGGTAGATCCAATTTCGAGAAAGAGGTCAGTTGACGAATCCAACTCGGCTGGGCAGCGTTCGGCAAACTTAGAAGGATCTTCTCGTCTAACATTTCGCAGTGTCTGAAAACAAAGGTTTATAACCAGTATGTGTTACCAGCGATGACCTACGGCAATGAAACGTGGTCCCTAAATGTCGGCCTCATTGAAAAGCTCAAAGTCACTCAGCGTGCTATGGAGAGGGCTATGCTCGGTATTTCTCTACGAGATAAAATTCGGAATACGGAAATCCGTAGAAGAATGGGTGTAACCGACATAGCCCGAAGAATTAGCACGTTAAAGTGACGATAGGCAGGCCACATCGCGCGATGAACCGACAACCGTTGGGGAAGAAAGGTTCTCGAGTGGCGACTACGAATTGGACGACGCAGCGTAGGACGACCCCCCACTCGGTGGACTGATGACATTATCAAGGCCGCAGGAAACCGTTGGATGCTGGTGGCACAGGACCGTTGCAAATGACATTCTCGTTGGGAGGCCTATGTCCAACAGTGGACGTTTACAGGCTGATGGATGGATGTTGGAGGCCTCTCGGACATGGCGTCTAGTATTAAATATCCGACCAGTCCAGTCCAACCAGTATTAAATACTAGTTTTCATAGGATTTAAACAGTCCCCTGGCATAACATGTAAATGAATCTTTCTGTACCTACAGCTAGAACTGGCTATAAAGAAAAATATTAATAAATGTCGTAATAATGAATTTTATGATAAAAACTCTTTCCTCGTTAAACACTTGGATCATTTTTAAACTTATAATAAACTAACTTCTGCCCGCGGCTTCGCCCGCGTAAAAGGTTACTTTCCTCTCCGTGGGACCTGGAGGCGGAAATGCTCGCCGATTTGTATAGGCGGGTGTCGGGGGTGCGAGCGGAGGGCGGTGTGGTTTCATTGAGGGAGCTCACCGCCTGGCGTGTCGACGCCCGCCGAGACGTCATTGCCCGTTGGGCAGTCCGGCTGGAGAGGCCTCGGTTCGGTGTGCGGACTGCGGAGGCCTTCCGGCCGGTGCTGATGCAGTGGTTGGAATGGCGGCACGGGGTGCTCTCCTTCCGACTGGTGCAGGTTTTGACGGGGCATGGATGCTTCGCCAAAGACCTGCACACGGTCGTTAGGAGGGAGAGTACACCGTCCTGCCACCACTGCGACTGCAACGAGGATACGGCGCAGCATACGCTCGAGGCTTGTGCCGCTTGGACAGAGCAGCGCCGTGAACTCGTCGCAATCATCGGTGCTGACCTGACGCTGCCGACCATCGCCAGGGCGATGCTCGACAGCGTCAGGAACTGGGACGCGGTCGCAGCCTTCTGCGAGGCAGTAGTCTCGCAGAAGGAGGCGGCGGAGCGCGTGCGCGAGGAGCGTCTCCTCGACGACGCGAGCCGTCACCGGCGACTGAGGCGGCGTAGGCGCGATTACCTGCGCCTTATGCCGCCCTAGCCGAGGCCGCGGGTGACTGGACCGGGGAATTAGTTCGTCACCCGCCGAGAGGCTGACCGCTAGGAAAAGACCGACGTCCTCCCAAGGGAGGGGATGTCGCTCAAGAAGAGGGTACCGCTTGGGAGGTATTCCGTCGGGCCGGCCACTGACGACAAGTTCACGCTGCTCCGGTGGCCGGTCCAACGACGAAGGCGAGGTTCACGGGTGGGTTATGGATGAGCGTGCTTACGCCCCTCTGTCGCCCCGGACAGAGTGGTGCAAGGAGCACGACGACCGTAGCCCACCCCACAAAAAAAAAGGTTGTTTTCCTAAAGTTTTTCTTCCCCTATTTTTATTGTAAGGGTAATTTTTTTACAAAATGTCATATTTATTTACATCTAATCAATAGCTTAAAAATAAGTTTCAAGTTCTGGCTTTAAAAATTACGATACTTCCTTACAACTTTCCATCCCCCAACTTTCCACACACACACACACACACACACACTGTGGTACACAGTCTAGAACCTGACAAAGGACATAGGCTACTTTCCTAAAAAGTAGCCTATGTCCTTTGTCAGGTTCTAGACTGTGTACCAAATTTCATTTGGATCGGTTCTGTAGTTTTGGCGTGAAAGAGCGACAGACAGAGTTACTTTCGCATTTATAATATTAGTAAGGATTTCTCAACAATATAAATCAAGAAATCCACTTTCTATCTTGATGCGTTTTCAATTTGTAATGAACGCGTATACCATTTAAAGTTTTATTATTTACTGAATAAAGTTTATGTTAAATTGTTTACTTACTTTGCTTGTTCAAGTAAAGGATTACATTTCTTTTGTTATAGATTTTAATTTTGTTCTCGTTGTCTTAAATTTGTTCTTTGTTACAATTTCATTGTTACCATTAAAATCGGTGTTGTTTATTTTAATGAGATATTTTATTGTATTTCTGTGATTTTAAATGAGGTATTGATGAAATATTTTGTAGATTTGTCGTGCTTAAATATTATTAAAAATGAAATGGAGTCTTTTCAAAGTCGTGAGATAATATTTTAGATTTACTGAGTTATTAAAACAAATATCGTTAAACAATACAATGCAGTGCAATACAATATAGTACAATTCAGTACAATACAATTCAATACAATACTATATATTATAATACAATACAATATAGTACGATACGACACTATACGGTACGGTACGGTACAGTACGATACGACACGGTACGGTACAGTATGATAGCTTTTTATTTTCCATCATTTATTTTATTCTTCTTTCTTATTATTCAAAATATTATTTGACGTTATTATAATTAGGCGGTCTTATCGCACACTGCGATTTATACCAACCTTAGAATGGTTTATTTTTAAGCCACGGCATCTGTCCTGGGCGACAGATAAATTGGCGCGTGACCCCATAGACTCACCCCGCAATGTACCTCTCCACGCCGTGCGAGTGGGCCACCGGAAACCGGTCTCTATCTTTGGTGGCCCACTCGGCAAGGGAAGACACATAGACGAAAGTCATACTTCATTACTACAAACAGATTCACAATTCGACTGCATCTTTTCTATGTGTCATCATTCTCTTACTCTTATCCCAATTACTTGGGGTTGATACAATATGTACTCTTCTTTCATAGTACATATTGTAAAGTTATTGGCAATAGTTTTATGACCGGCCGCCTACCAGACGTCAACCCTCCTTGGGAATGTAATTGTTGACCAAATGGCATCAGATGAAGTTGGCCCAGGTCATTATAAGGCTCTTAGTCGTATTTTAAGGCCTCCAGGACCAAAGTAAGCGTTGGTAGTATTCGTAGCCACTACCACACAGCATACTGCATCTTTTATATGGATATTAACTTAGAAGTTTTTTCTAGATAAACCGATTTTTGTTGATCATATTTTGAAAGCTGGTGTTTACCTTATAGTCTCATTTAAATTTAATCACAATCTGACTAGTAGTTTTCGAGTTATCCTCAATCCCACCTCAAGTATATTGATAACTTTCCTATTTCAGTCATTGAAGTTGTAAAATTTTTACTTTTTTAAAGTCGGTTTTTTTTAGAATTTTTCTTACAATTTTAAATAATTCTGTTTTAGCCACGTTGGTAACGGTAATAATATAAAAATACTACTCATGGACTATACAAAAAAAAAGACCGAGAATAGGTTAAATTCAAATTCAAATTCATTTATTATGCATAAACCATGCGAGAGCACTTACATATTGTCATTTTTTACATTTAAATTTAATCTAATAAACCACCTACACTACCTACATAATAATATTTTTTATAAAAAAATAGTACACCATGCTTATTATTTAATTATTAAATAATAAATAACTTGTAATATCAAAGAAATATATTTTTATATTAATTTTATCATTATTAATTTTAGCTCTAAATTTAATATAAAAATATTGGTATCATAAAAAAATCACCAAATCTCATTACACGCAGTCTTAAATATCAATTCTCGATGCCGTCAAAGTTTAACATTCAATAAGTTCTAAGAACTTTACCAACTTTGATCCGCGTACATCTGGTAAAGACTTTATCATAACCTGAACATCAGAAACGACTACGCATTAATTTGTCGGTTTTAATTTAAGAAAATTAATTATTACGCTCACAGAAATTTCTGATCAAACATTAAACGAAGTCTGTTGTTAAAGTTAGCCGAAGTATGACAATATAAACCGAAATACGCTTTGTATATACGAGGATAGAATTATCTTAATACTGTTTTGTATAAATTTTCATATTTTTTAAAGTAATTTTTATTAATTATTTATATTAAAATTATTAATATCTGTGTGGTAGTGGCTACGAATACTACCAACCTTTACTTTACTCGTGGATGTCGTAAAAGACGACTAAGAGCCTTATAACGACCTGGGCCAACTCCATTTGATGCTGTTTGGTCGTCAATTACATTCCCAAGGAGGGTTGACGTCTGGCAAGCGGCCGGTCATAAAACAATTGTCAATAAATTTTACAATATGTACTATGAAAGAAGAGTAATATTGTATCGAACCCAAGTAATTGGGATAAGAGTAGGAAAGATGATGATTTATATTATAATTATTTTTATTATATTTAGTGGTGTCCTACCACGTTGTTGACAGTTTTCTGTTTACAGCCGCTGGCCGGTCCATTCGGGGTAGTACTACACTCTCGCAGAAGATCGACGTCTGAGCAATGGCAATATGCTATTGCGCTTCGTTCAGTGAGCGGGAGAGCTGGAAGCCCAACTGGGTGGGTTTGGAGTTTGTATTGGTAGGCAGCGGCCTAGCTATACCCTTGGTATTGCAAAGGTCCATGGGCGGCAGTGACACTTACCAACAGGTGTGCTGCTTGCTCGTTTGCCACAATCGGCAATAAAAAGAAAAATATTTTGATATTTATTATTACACTCATAGATTTGACTGCATAGATGGCGTCCCCGTAATATAAGAACAATTTTATTTTGTGCCATCTTTTAAAAAAAATATTACTTACTGCCATTTGGGCGGGCAACCACACCGGTACTAAGACCATATATTTAGTGCCCTGTCTAGCGGGTAAGCATTTCGAGTATTGTTTCTTAATAATACGCCGGCACATGGTAAGCCTTTCTAGAAGTGGAGAACTAATACCCACTAGTAATAACGCAGTAAAAACTGCATTAAATTACATACAATAGTTTCTACGTGCGCTGGAGATAACTAGAAGAATCAAGAACAGCAAACTTATGGGAAGCTTAAAGTTAGCATAACAATTAGAACAATATCCTGCTTTTTAACCGACTTCAAAAAAGGAGGAGGTTCTCAATTCGTCTGTATTTTTTTTTTATTTTTGTTACCTCATAACTTTCGACTGGGTGAAGTGATTTTAATTATTCTTTTTTTATTTGAAATCGGTGCCAAGCCCTAACTAAAATTATAAACAGCTTACTTACTGTAATGAAATTCCTACACTAAAGACACCGGCACCGACTTCAAACGTATCAATAGATATCACATACAAATGATAGTATTTTAAGTTATTTTATACTTTTCAGTTTTTGAAGTCGGTTTTTTAAACGTAGTTTTTTTTATGGAATGCCTAAAACAGCGCTGATTGATAAGCTGATTGATAAACTGATTGAAAAGCTGAATTGATGAATTGATGGACACACATAGCTACCTTAGGCTACTATACATGAAAGCTAAATTGATACCATTAACGTTAATAACTTGGTATGTTGGTAGTGAGTGTGATTCACCAAAGAGAGTAATTTAGGATGATGTATTATGAAACATTAAGGTTGCCTTGTGGGCGAACGAGCCTTCGATGTTTATATAAATGAATTGCCTAACTTCATGGATATATATATATTATATGGTAATATTTATATGATGAATGTCTGGATGACTGAACTATGCTCGGTATTTTCTTTTTAGTATGTTTTGAAAAAGCAATTAAACATTAAGTTACTCTTCTAAGAATGGGAAATTGGTAAAAGAGTAATAAGAACAAGCTAAATTAAATATAAAATTAAAATAAAGTACGAGAGCAAAAAAAAAACAGACAGTTGATCGCTCAGTGTTGCCAACGCTAAAAAAAAGTTATATACCCCTCACGCGATTTTGGGACACCGTTTGACCAAAAAAAGAAAAAAAAAATCCCTCAACGCACTTTTGGGACACACGTTTGATCAAATTAAACGCTCTACAATTAGAAATTGTTTTTAGCACTTAATTTCATATTTCCTTATCATATAGCAACAATTTTTTCCGTGTGGTGACGGAGTAAGGATACTATTTACTACCCCATAGCTTACCCATGGGTGATCATACGAGACGACTAAGGGATATAAAACGCATATAACATCTATGTGAGTGAAGGAAAACTCGAAACATAACCCTATACCAACACGTCTGACCAGCGCGGTATAGTAGGTTAATTTCCCTCCCATTACGGAGGAGGTCCGAGCCCAACAGTGGGACATTTATGGCTGTGATGATGATGATGATACCCCTCACGCGATTTTAGGACACCGTTTGACCCAATAAAAAAAAATCTCTACGCGGTTTTGGGACTCACGTTTGACCTAATTAAACGCTCTAAAATTAGCAATTGTTTTTAGCACTTTATTTCATATTTCCTTCTCATATAGCAACAATAACAGTTTACGTAAAACCATAAAATTCACTGAACTTTTTTCAATAAAACAAAGTGCGAGGCACTCGAGAGCACCGTGAAGTCCGACCCGTGAGGGGTTATATAATAAAAATATTTAATAAAATAATGAAAAAAAAAAATAGACAAAAATATAATAAAAAGGTAAGCTAAGGATCCAAACCGTAGCTTTCTCGATTAGACTGCTCGATTTGCCAACTGACCTACTCGACATTAATGACAGCGTCAAAATTTGCCTTCATATTTTAATAGTATTGCAGCCAACGAAAATTATGTTTTTTAGTTGCCTGAAAATATTGACAAAACAATATTTTCTATAAAGAAAACCTTGTTATAGCGATTTATCGCCCCCGGAACCCCCTGCATGCTAAATTTGTATAAGAAGGGAATCATGATATAAGGCTCAAAATACCATTATTATTATAAAGATCTTATATAGAATAACCGGCATATGGTAATAGGCTCAAAGGGAAATACATTACTAATGCTATTATTAATTACATATTTATTATTTATAAAGGTTTTTGTCAAAAGTTCAAAAATATTGATTTAAAATTACAAAATTCTCTAAATTTTCTTATTGGAAAACGGCAAAAATCGACTTCATAAATGGACCGAATGTACCTAATGCATTCTTTTAGTTGTCTAAAATCGTCATCCCAATATTAGCTTTCTAATGAGAACGGTTTGGTGCATATTGGTTGGATGGTTTTAGTCTATAAAGGAAATAATTAGAAACAATTTTTTTTTTATTTAAAATGTATTCATTTTTAATCTATATCTATAAAATAGGATGTTTATGTATATATGACATCGCTAAACTCAGAAACTATTTGATCGATGATTATGAAAATTGGTATGTACACGAATTTTTTCACTGTGAAGGTTTATATGCTATCCCCATTAATGTAACTCGCCACCAGGCGGCGCTGTAATATATCGAATTAAACAAACAAACCAACGAGCTGGGTTTGCTAGTATGACCCTGGAAATATTTGAAACATCTAAACGATAAAAAATATATTTTTAAGTTTGTCTCCTTATATGTTTACCTTACGCGTCTATATATCAACTTCTAGATGTCCATTGTTGGAGAAGGATCTTCCCATGAGAATACCATTCAGGACGATCCTGTGCCATTTAACTTTTACGATTTCATCAATAGATTTATGTGGTGATCGTCCTACGCTCTTTGTTCATGCGTTATATACGTGTAAACAACTAAAACGCTTATATAGTAACAAATCACCGATCTATAAGGCTTTCGCGTTAGAATTGGGGAAACAAAGGGTCTCCAATGTCGAACATAAGTTACAAGTATGTGTAATTACGTAATACCCGCCTAAAGCCCTGCCACATTACATTACAAATTCCACACATTGTATTGTAACATGCCTATCTTTGAGTACTGTAGTGTATGCACATTTAATATAATTCATTAATGCGGGTAGATCGAATAATATGGGTATAAGAGCTCTGTAGAGACTTGTCGCGGAGCATTTGTGCGTTGCGGATCGTTGAGTACGGTTGTGCAATAGTGTGAAACGTGTCTAGAAGTTAAGCGTGTAATTCTAATATTACACGCATACACTACAAATGGCGACGAGGATAAACGTGAGTACACTGTAAAAAATATTAAAATTAAGGAAGGAATAGGTAATGACTGCCTGTCAGTGGTTTACGTATAGCCACGTTTCTAATAGCGTATTAGAAATTGTGGTATTATAATAAAATAAATATTGATTTAAAATTAATGAATGCTTAATTATTTATAAAATCCGATTACGAAAATGAAAAATGATGTCGCAAGCGGGATTCGAACCCGCGCCTATTGGGATTCCGGCCCAATCGTGCTGCCACTACACTACCGCGACTAATTGTAGGACATGCAAATTTCATTTTCGTATTGTATTTACGTCTTAAGGTGACGGTATGCTATCTACCCGACAATGTTTACACATTGTTATAGGCTTAATACTTCAAACTTTACAGTTAGAATTGTATTAAACGATGACACAACCTTGTTATTTAAATTACTGAAATTTAGCATTTAATATGCTTAATTATTTATAAAATCCGATTACGAAAATGAAAAATGATGTCGCAAGCGGGATTCGAACCCGCGCCTATTGGGATTCCGGCCCAATCGTGCTGCCACTACACTACCGCGACTAATTGTAGGACATGCAAATTTCATTTTCGTATTGTATTTACGTCTTAAGGTGACGGTATGCTATCTACCCGACAATGTTTACACATTGTTATAGGCTTAATACTTCAAACTTTACAGTTAGAATTGTATTAAACGATGACACAACCTTGTTATTTAAATTACTGAAATTTAGCATTTAATATGCTTAATTATTTATAAAATCCGATTACGAAAATGAAAAATGATGTCGCAAGCGGGATTCGAACCCGCGCCTATTGGGATTCCGGCCCAATCGTGCTGCCACTACACTACCGCGACTAATTGTAGGACATGCAAATTTCATTTTCGTATTGTATTTACGTCTTAAGGTGACGGTATGCTATCTACCCGACAATGTTTACACATTGTTATAGGCTTAATACTTCAAACTTTACAGTTAGAATTGTATTAAACGATGACACAACCTTGTCTCCCAATCAAAAATCCCAATAGGCGCGGGTTCGAATCCCGCTTGCGACATCATTTTTCATTTTCGTAATCGGATTTTATAAATAATTAAGCATATTAAATGCTAAATTTCAGTAATTTAAATAACAAGGTTGTGTCATCGTTTAATACAATTCTAACTGTAAAGTTTGAAGTATTAAGCCTATAACAATGTGTAAACATTGTCGGGTAGATAGCATACCGTCACCTTAAGACGTAAATACAATACGAAAATGAAATTTGCATGTCCTACAATTAGTCGCGGTAGTGTAGTGGCAGCACGATTGGGCCGGAATCCCAATAGGCGCGGGTTCGAATCCCGCTTGCGACATCATTTTTCATTTTCGTAATCGGATTTTATAAATAATTAAGCATATTAAATGCTAAATTTCAGTAATTTAAATTAATGAATGCTCATTATACAATGAATTATAAATAGCTTTTGACACGAGATGATACGTAAACAATTGTTTCTGACAAGCAAATTCTTACTACTATCCTTTCTTACTAAGGGCCATGCTTTGTATCAAAAATAAGGTCATGTAAAACTATGGTTGTTTAACTACCCATAAGAAAATAAAAAAATACCAACGTAATATGTTGTCGTTGTATACAGTATTACATTATATGTATACAACTATTACAGTTGGCATTTTGAGCACCTAAATTTTAAAATTTTATTTTAATGCCATATTTATTATTCTATTAATTAACGCGTCTTTAGATAATGACAGTTAAATTATTATTGAATTATTATTCAATTTTGTCTAGACGCGAATACAATTCTATTCGCATGTTAGCTCAATTTAAGTGAATCAAAATAGCTTTACTTAAAACTAAAAAAAAAACTATCGCATGTGTAAAAAAAAAAAAAAGGCCACGCATATCAATCAATAACCTTAAGGGACTGTAATATATATTATACAAGTCCACGCCATAAGCGCTTTTAAATTATAAGAGCGACGAATTATAATAAGTCACGCAAAGTCAATTAAGTGACAATTTTAAGGACTATATACGTTTAACATAATTACCAAATTATATTAGGTCTACCCCATAAATATTTGCTTACCGAAATGTAACACGGTCAAATTTCAATAAAAGCCACGTAGATCAATTGACTATATTAAGAACTATGCTCGCACATTAACTTTTATAATTCATTAAATAAGACGTTTATCTAACATAAACACAAAATTATAATTAAGTCCACGCAATGAGTACTTATAAACATATAAATATAATGCAATTGTAAGACCATTGTTGGTTTCGTTCTTTGACAATAGTCACGTCAAAACCGGAAAATAAAGTCAATATATTTAAATCCGGTATTATAAAAATATAATATAGCTATGCAGTTAATATACTTATTGATTTTAAGTTAAAAAGCCACGCAATAATAAGAGTATGTATTTGACTCACGCATTATAAACATATAATATGGCTATGCATTTAAAATAATATTATTGATTTTAAGTAAAAAGCCACGCAAAAATAAGAGTCTATATATTTGACTCGCGCATTAAACATATAATATGGCTATGCAGTTAAAGTAATATTATTGATTTTAAGTAAAAAGCCACGCAAGAATAAGAGTCTATATATTTGACTCGCGCATTATAAACATGTAATATGGCTATGCATTTAAAATAATATTATTGATTTTAAGTAAAAAGCCACGCAAGAATAAGAGTCTATATATTTGACTCACTCATTATAAACATATAATATGGCTATGCATTTAAAATAATATTATTGATTTTAAGTAAAAAGCCACGCAAGAATAAGAGTCTATCTATTTGACTCGCGCATTAAACATATAATATGGCTATGCAGTTAAAATAATATTATTGATTTTAAGTAAAAAGCCACGCAAGAATAAGAGTCTATCTATTTGACTCGCGCATTAAACATATAATATGGCTATGCAGTTAAAATAATATTATTGATTTCAAGTAAAAGCCACGCAAGAATAAGAGTCTATATATTCGACTTACGCATTATAAAAATATAATATGGCTTTGCAGCTAAAATACTGTTGTTGATATTCGGTAAGTCATTCAAAAATATGAGACAATATATTTGACTCGTTCATTTTATAAAAGTATTATTAATTTTCAGTAAAAACTATGTCAAATTACCAAAATATAAAATTAGGGCTATGCTGTTGTAATACGGTTACTTATTTTCAGTAAAAGCCACGCAAACAAGTCAATATATTTGATTTTAGTATCATTCATATTTACCAACTAATAGCCAGGAATAAAATATCGAAATATGATGTAAAAACGTTTACTGGCAGATGCGAGTGTGGAATTTAGAGCAGTTAAATCAATATTTGAATTTATTAAACAGAATAAAATAAATTACACATGAAACTCGCATGCGCACAAATACCTAAATAATATGTAGTCTCTGTATGTTAAACTAAGAACAACAGTTATAATTTTATTAATTAAAGTTTTTTAAAATAACAATAATAAGTATTGAAATGAATAAATACAAATAATCCGTTGGAATTCAGTTTCTGTTGTGCTGGTCGGCCAAAATGCCATAAAGAAAAAACGATTTAGGTGGTAATTAATTGCACATATTTCCGTAGCTAAAGCCAAGATATGAGTACGGACTCCTAAAACAGTGGTTTTATACTGTGGTCGATCGACAATGACGCGCACGTGTTTACAGTGGTAGACAGGTTGTCGTTGGATATGAACATTATTTTACATGGAAAAATAAATATATATATATTTTTAAATTTCTGGCATAAAGTATCATTAAACTGTACAATTTTTATACCTACGTCTTGATTGTTTAAAGTTCAAATAAGCTTAAAATCGGGTTGTAGGTTAATACGTTGCTTTTCTTATTGCTATGCTGTTATCAATAAGAAAATTGATTGAGAAATTAATAAATAACTATGATTTGAATATAAATGTATTCGATAAAAAAAGCCGTTATGTGACATAGAGATTTAACAAAATAATAACTCTATTATTTTTGACAAAAATTAAGGTTGATGTTGAAAGTTGACGGGCAGTTTGGCTCGCCAAATATTACTTGGATGACCATTTGTATAACACTAATAAAAGCAAAATTAAAACCAAGACAAACGAGTAGTTCGATAATAATCGAAACCATACATATAAAATTTCATTAAGTGACTCTATGAATACTAGAACGTTACTTACAAAACTATCAATTTAGTTGTTTATGGATAGTCCCAAATATAAATTTACTTAAAACTGTAAGGGTTGAGCCAGTTATATTCATGGCAACAAACTGAACTACACCAAAAAAAAAATATAGCAGATTGTTGACCATGTCAACAGTGTGATTCGTTCACACTACGGACAGTGTATTGTTTCAATAAATTGCTGACTATATATTGTTGCAGTATGTTGAGGCCAATATATCGGCATGGTGGTTGAAAGAATTAGACTTAAATGATGAAGCTGTAATTTGTATGAAATTTAGCTACCATATTTTGTGTATAGCAGTAAACGGAGGAAGAGCCTAATAATTCTTTGAAAGAATGTAGAATAGAAAAAGAAACCTGAAAAAAGAATGTTTAAATAATAATTTCTAATTCCTTGCATTAATAGGCGAGGGCAATTCTATTTTTTAGTTTTCCTGATAAGTGCAAATTCGGGGTCATTGGTATGCAGATGCTGCAGTCTTCGGTTGGTGAGACTTCATAATATTGTTTCACGTTTTCACAACTTTGTGAACTATGTTCAATTGGCCAGAGGTGTGGAGCATGATGTATTATGCACATTGTGTATACATATTTACTGAAATTTCCCTATTTTATTATTGATCATATCTAGTCGTATATAAAGTTGTCTTTGCACAACAGTTGACTGGTGCTATGGTTCGGCACACGTTCTGCCCTCGCGTTATACTTCATCACGTGAGAGTCCCAGGTTATAAAGTACATCATTCCATAATAAGGCGAATGGAGGAGGAGTACAACGCGCTAAAAGTACACCTCTAACCTAGAAATTAAAGAAACTGAATCCACGGTGTCATTACAAAGCCTAGCGATTTGAAGCTTTCCTTAAAAACGATTGTGATGTGTGTGGTTACAATATATGCGTAGATGACGTTTTAGATGAGTCGGTGATCTGTAAGTCTTCTGTTAAATCAAAAAGATAATTGAGACTACAAATTATAAGACCATCTAGATACTGCAGAGCAGCGTTAGATTCTAGATTTAATCTACTTTTGCATCTAATTATAAGACCGAACAGATTTCACAGCGCTGGTGTACAGTCTAGAAGGTCCTGGATTCGATACCTGCGAGTGGTCTTCCAGAAACAATCTATTTGATTCTTAATTTGAGGTTTTGTATTATTTAATGTATTCAAATGTGGTATGTATCTCTCACACAAACTTCTTTAAGAGTAAACTAAAGGGAGAGGGCTATGTCATAAAATAGAGGATAGTGAACCAGAGGATAGTGAACCATCGTACGTCTTTAGAGTATTTAGTTTCATGATGTGGTAATTCTCTCTAAAGAGCTGTATCTGTCAATCTAGTAATCGTAGTAAACTAGTCTAGTAATCGTAGTACAGATATTGCAACCATCAGAGAAGATTGATCAAGTTCTTTCTTAGCAAATTTAATTCTAAATAGAATATTCATTTAAATTTAAAATCAAATAGTAAATGTAGATTTTAAACAAAAGTAATATTGGAAAAAGTATAATGTATTTAAATGGGATGTCTGCTTCCTTACACGGTAATTAATAACTTCGACTAACATAACAAAAACAAATTAAAACAAGGGGGAGATGTAGTGTATGCACATTTAATATAATTCATTAATGCGGGTAGATCGAATAATATGGGTATAAGAGCTCTGTAGAGACTTGTCGCGGAGCATTTGTGCGTTGCGGATCGTTGAGTACGGTTGTGCAATAGTGTGAAACGTGTCTAGAAGTTAAGCGTGTAATTCTAATATTACACGCATACACTACAAGTACAATTAAAATTATATATTGTAGATTTTTGGTAGCTAAACGCTTTTGTTAACAATAATGTTCACTAACACGGCGTCAATTTATTCCCATCGTAATTTACTAGAACTGATGAATGATCCATTTTGTTTCTATTATCCTGACGTATCGATTACATTTCAACGGTCATGGAAAGACAGGCATAAAAATCTGTAAAAATTTATAAATACCCGATACGAAACGAAAAATGATGTCACAAGCGGGGTGACATCATTTTTCGTTTCGTATCGGGTATTTATAAATAATTAAGCATATTAAATGCTAAAAATTTCAGTAATCTGTAAAAATTGTTTATTTTAATTGCATAATACTCATATAAACATCAGAGATTATTAGTTTACAGTAATTACGGTTTTTCAGTGTGGTGACAGAGTAAGAATACAATTTACAACCCCTATCTCACCCGTGGGGGATCGTAAAAGACGACTAGGGGATATAAAACGCATATAACATCTCTGCAAGAGAAGAAAAAATCGAAACAAAACCCTATACCAACACGTCTGACCAGCGTGGTATAGTAGGTCAATTTCCCTCCCATTATGGAGGAGTCTCGAGCCCAACAGTGGGATATATATGAGCTGAAGTAATGATGAATTACGGTTATCGTATTTAGATTATTTCTTAGTAACGACACATAAAAGTGTTCAAATATGATGCTACAAATGTTTATTTCTAATTAATAATTATATACCCAACTAAATAACGAGTACATATTCATTATTATTGTTATAAATTAAAATTAAACCTTAAAGCAAATGACAAACACGTGTAACATTTAATGTTGATCAGTCAATGACTCGCGTTATCATTTTAATGGAATACGATGATAAATAATTCATTAATGTTGATTAATGGTTTGATTTAATGTTTAGATTTTTGACCGTTATCGGGCAATTCCTTAATTTATTGGTAATGTTTTTAATAGTGGTCCTACCACATTGTTGACGGTTTTCTGTCCCGCACACCATACTCTCGCAAAAAATCAACGCTTAAGCAGTGGCAGTATGTTGTTATGCTTCGTTCCCCCAACTTTCTGGATGGGTTTTGGATTTTTATTAGTAGACAGCGGCCTAACTGTAACCATCAGGTGTGCTATTTGCCCCGCTCGCAGGGCGAAGAGAGGAGTTTGCATGGTGGGTCTATGGGGTCACACGCCGCCTCCTCCGTCACCCTGGATCGATTTGGCAGGGCGAGACGCATCCATAGTCCACCGCAAAAAAAAGGTGTGCTACTTGCTCTTTTGACACCAAGAGCAAAAAAAAATAGTAATAAAAAATAAGTTATGGAGATAATTGGCAGCGGCTACGAATATTACCAATTCTTACTTCGATTGTAGCTGTCGTAAAATTCACTTTTCGTTATTTCATTAGAATGAAATAGACAAAATAAACCATTGTACATTTTGCATTTCAGCTAGTACCTACTTACAACTTATGTTTTTATTTTTGTTGATTTTACATATATGAAGCACTTCTTGAACAAATTGAAATATATATAGTTGTCATAGTAGCTTTAATAATAAACTAGCTACAGCGAACTTTCAATAGATTTGTTTTTAAATTTTTTCTCTACGTTCAACTATATTTCGTTTGAAATAAACCTATTCTTACGAATTTTATTGCGTTTTTGTTTGATTTTGATTGCCCGATGCAATACATTTTCAGCGTTCATGGAAACGTGAGGACTATCATGATGACTTCTAATGTTTGAGCGAGTATTACACATTTGAAATGAAGCTACTTTTACGGATACTATCGCGGGGGACTGACCTCCCGTGACCATGATCACTGTAAAGTGTTCGAAACGTCGGCAAATTAAAAATCAAATACAAACGCGATAGAATCCGTAAAAGTAGTTTTATTTCAAACGTGAGGACTATGTTTTTCGTTTTCACTATTTTTCAAAACAAAATTAATTTTAATTATGATAGATTTAATATTAATTATATTTCTACTAAAATGTTAAATACCGATATCTCTTTTGTTCGAATTCTGCTTTATAATTACAGATAGTAATTACAAAATGTATAAATACGAACAAAGAAACGCCTTTAAAACCAATATGTAATTAAAATTAATGGTTTGTACATTAATGATCGTAGAATAATTATAGAACAAGAATTTGATATTCTAGTGATAATAATGGGTAGACTACCCCTTTGGGTGATAACGAGCTAAGAATACTACAACTACTTTTCCGTGGAAGTGTGAAAGTAGTAGTGGCAGGACAACGGTGTTGACACTTTTGTCTATAGCCACCGGTCGTTTCCTTCGTAAGTACCACTGTTGTAGAAAATCGACGTCTGAATAGTTACAATATGTATATCTGATATTATTCATATATCGAAACAATGAAACTGTCTGTATTGTATTGTGTGTTTGGAATAATAGCTTTTATATCGATTGTGGGCTGACAATATGGTCCATATTTATTTTAAGTGAATTTAATTACTGATATTTAATTTTTTAACGCTGTCTAATACCGAGTTGCTATTTTTTTCCCACCATACTTTTTATTTTGCAGCGGGCTATGGTTTGGTCACCCCGCTGTTTTTTGCTCCGAGCTGTGATCTGGTCACACCCCGCTAAATCCGTCCGGGGTGACAGAAGAAGCAGCCCAACACCCTAGACCCGCCCCGCAATGCACCTCTCTTCGCCGAGTTAGCGGGCCACCGGAACTCAGTCTTTGTCTTCGGTGGCCCGCCCGACCGCTATACTTTACCTTTTAAAATCTTGCCTGTGATAAAGATTGTATCGATTCAAAAATATGTTCTATAAAGCTGTGTAACGTAAGCTTTAAATCTCAATATATAAATCCAGTTTGCAATTTAAACAAAGCTAATTATACAAATTTGGCTTTGAAATTGTTTAATTGGCTTATTCATAATACGATGTTCGAACATAGATTATATAATTGACTAACTTACTTACCTATATATAGTTACTAATTGTTGATTTAAATTATTTACGGAGTTTTAGCGGGAAAGGAGAAGTGTCGTGTGGTGCTCTTGTATTATATTCAATATCTTAGTATTTTAACTGTGTGGTAGCGGCTACGAATACTACCAACCCTTACTTTGCTCGTGGATGTCGTAAAAGACAACTAAGAGCCTTAAAACGACTTGGGTCAACTCCATCTGATGCCGTTTGGTCAACAATTACATTCCCAAGGAGGGTTGACGTCTGGCAGGCGGCCGGTCATAAAACTATTGCCAATCACTTTTACAATATGTACCATGAAAGAAGAGTACATATTGTATCGACCCCAAGTAATTGGGATAAGAGTAGGAGAATTTATTTATTTATTTATTTATTTGGACAACCAAGAATTGCTACAACTACATATATAAACTTAATAAACATTTATAAAATCCGATTACGAAATGAAAAATGACGTCGCAAGCGGGATTCGAAATTTGCATGTCCTACAATTAGTCGCGGTGGTGTAGTGGCAGCACGATTGGGCCGGAATCCCAATAGGCGCGGGTTCGAATCCCGCTTGCGACATCATTTTTCATTTCGTAATCGGATTTTATAAATAATTAAGCATATTAAATGCTAAATTTCAGTAATTTAAATAACAAGGTTGTGTCATCGTTTAATACAATTCTAACTGTAAAGTTTGAAGTATTAAGCCTATAACAATGTGTAAACATTGTCGGGTAGATAGCATACCGTCACCTTAAGACGTAAATACAATACGAAATGAAATTTGCATGTCCTACAATTAGTCGCGGTGGTGTAGTGGCAGCACGATTGGGCCGGAATCCCAATAGGCGCGGGTTCGAATCCCGCTTGCGACATCATTTTTCATTTCGTAATCGGATTTTATAAATAATTAAGCATATTAAATGCTAAATTTCAGTAATTTAAATTAATAAACATTGTTATGAAAAATAAAAAAGATTAGTTGCTCAATTTTTAAAGGTGCCACATCATGCACAATAAAAAGGTAGGTACATTATTTCAATACTTATAGGCAATTAAAATAAAATTAAAATTTAATTGTAAAGGAAAAATTAAATTAAAGTGGAAATATGGGGAGAAAAGAAATAGCTAAATTAAAAAATAATTAATACGTATTTTTTTAAATGAAGATCAGTCGTACATACACACACACACATAATAATTACATAATACATACATTACACACATCTACATCCTAATGCGCATAACAAACAATTGATATTTGTATCTATAGATTCAAATTACTTCCAGTACAGCTTTCGTAACAATCTCAGTACTGTAATTTTAAATTTGGGTAACTTATCTGCAAATATATCCACATTTTGGTTTATAGTATTATATTGCTTACATAATCTAGAAATAGTAGAAAATTGTTTTAAATTAGTTTTTGCTCGGGGTTGTTGTAATAAAGTGGGTTTAATAACTCGCCTAGGTGTACATCTAGGAATACGCAAGTAAAAGCATTCTAATAGAGCAGGACAGTCGTACTGATTTCTTAATACTTTATAGAGAAAGGACATGTCAAGCAATTGCCTCCGAACTAATAAACTGTCCATTTTAAAGTATTTTAGTTTCGCCTCATATGAAGGAAGTTGTTTATGTACCCTACAAGAAAAAGATAAATGTCTCAAAAAGCGTTTCTGAATACGTTCAATTCTTAACTGGTGCACACTATAATTAGGTGACCAAACTACACTGCAATACTCAACAATACTTCGAACGTAAACGTGTCACGTTGTTTGTCCGCGATGGATTTCACAGCGCTGGTGTACAGTCTAGAAGGTCCTGGATTCGATACCTGCGAGTGGTCTTCCAGAAACAATCTATTTGATTCTTAATTTGAGGTTTTGTATTATTTAATGTATTCAAATGTGGTATGTATCTCTCACACAAACTTCTTTAAGAGTAAACTAAAGGGAGAGGGCTATGTCATAAAATAGAGGATAGTGAACCAGAGGATAGTGAACCATCGTACGTCTTTAGAGTATTTAGTTTCATGATGTGGTAATTCTCTCTAAAGAGCTGTATCTGTCAATCTAGTAATCGTAGTAAACTAGTCTAGTAATCGTAGTACAGATATTGCAACCATCAGAGAAGATTGATCAAGTTCTTTCTTAGCAAATTTAATTCTAAATAGAATATTCATTTAAATTTAAAATCAAATAGTAAATGTAGATTTTAAACAAAAGTAATATTGGAAAAAGTATAATGTATTTAAATGGGATGTCTGCTTCCTTACACGGTAATTA
The DNA here is from genome assembly GCA_905163515.2 of Lymantria monacha. Taxonomy (NCBI): domain Eukaryota; kingdom Metazoa; phylum Arthropoda; class Insecta; order Lepidoptera; family Erebidae; genus Lymantria; species Lymantria monacha. The sequence goes on along the minus strand of LR991090.1, from coordinate 32,391,633 downwards.
ATAACTTCGACTAACATAACAAAAACAAATTAAAACAAGGGGGAGATGTAGTGTATGCACATTTAATATAATTCATTAATGCGGGTAGATCGAATAATATGGGTATAAGAGCTCTGTAGAGACTTGTCGCGGAGCATTTGTGCGTTGCGGATCGTTGAGTACGGTTGTGCAATAGTGTGAAACGTGTCTAGAAGTTAAGCGTGTAATTCTAATATTACACGCATACACTACAAGTACAATTAAAATTATATATTGTAGATTTTTGGTAGCTAAACGCTTTTGTTAACAATAATGTTCACTAACACGGCGTCAATTTATTCCCATCGTAATTTACTAGAACTGATGAATGATCCATTTTGTTTCTATTATCCTGACGTATCGATTACATTTCAACGGTCATGGAAAGACAGGCATAAAAATCTGTAAAAATTTATAAATACCCGATACGAAACGAAAAATGATGTCACAAGCGGGGTGACATCATTTTTCGTTTCGTATCGGGTATTTATAAATAATTAAGCATATTAAATGCTAAAAATTTCAGTAATCTGTAAAAATTGTTTATTTTAATTGCATAATACTCATATAAACATCAGAGATTATTAGTTTACAGTAATTACGGTTTTTCAGTGTGGTGACAGAGTAAGAATACAATTTACAACCCCTATCTCACCCGTGGGGGATCGTAAAAGACGACTAGGGGATATAAAACGCATATAACATCTCTGCAAGAGAAGAAAAAATCGAAACAAAACCCTATACCAACACGTCTGACCAGCGTGGTATAGTAGGTCAATTTCCCTCCCATTATGGAGGAGTCTCGAGCCCAACAGTGGGATATATATGAGCTGAAGTAATGATGAATTACGGTTATCGTATTTAGATTATTTCTTAGTAACGACACATAAAAGTGTTCAAATATGATGCTACAAATGTTTATTTCTAATTAATAATTATATACCCAACTAAATAATGAGTACATAGTCATCATTATTGTTATAAATTAAAATTAAACCTTAAAGCAAATGACAAACACGTGTAACATTTAATGTTGATCAGTCAATGACTCGCGTTATCATTTTAATGGAATACGATGATAAATAATTCATTAATGTTGATTAATGGTTTGATTTAATGTTTAGATTTTTGACCGTTATCGGGCAATTCCTTAATTTATTGGTAATGTTTTTAATAGTGGTCCTACCACATTGTTGACGGTTTTCTGCCCCGCACACCATACTCTCGCAAAAAATCAACGCTTAAGCAGTGGCAGTATGTTGTTATGCTTCGTTCCCCCAACTTTCTGGATGGGTTTTGGATTTTTATTAGTAGACAGCGGCCTAACTGTAACCATCAGGTGTGCTATTTGCCCCGCTCGCAGGGCGAAGAGAGGAGTTTGCATGGTGGGTCTATGGGGTCACACGCCGCCTCCTCCGTCACCCTGGATCGATTTGGCAGGGCGAGACGCATCCATAGTCCACCGCAAAAAAAAGGTGTGCTACTTGCTCTTTTGACACCAAGAGCAAAAAAAAATAGTAATAAAAAATAAGTTATGGAGATAATTGGCAGCGGCTACGAATATTACCAATTCTTACTTCGATTGTAGCTGTCGTAAAATTCACTTTTCGTTATTTCATTAGAATGAAATAGACAAAATAAACCTTTGTACATTTTGCATTTCAGCTAGTACCTACTTACAACTTATGTTTTTATTTTTGTTGATTTTACATATATGAAGCACTTCTTGAACAAATTGAAATATATATAGTTACAGTAGTCACAGTAGCTTTAATAATAAACTAGCTACAGCGAACTTTCAATAGATTTGTTTTTAAATTTTTTCTCTACCCTCAACTATATTTCGTTTGAAATAAACCTATTCTTATGAATTTTATTGCGTTTTTGTTTGATTTTGATTGCCCGATGCAATACATTTTCAGCGTTCATGGAAACGTGAGGACTATCATGATGACTTCTAATGTTTACGCGAGTATTACACATTTGAAATAAAACTACTTTTACGGATACTATCGCGGAGGACTGACCTCCCGTGACCATGATCACTGTAAAGTGTTCGAAACGTCGGAAAATTAAAAATCAAATACAAACGCGATAGAATCCGTAAAAGTAGTTTTATTTCAAACGTGAGGACTATGTTTTTCGTTTTCACTATTTTTCAAATCAAAATTAATTTTAATTATGATAGATTTAATATTAATTATATTTCTACTAAAATGTTAAATACCGATATCTCTTTTGTTCGAATTCTGCTTTATAATTACAGATAGTAATTACAAAATGTATAAATACGAACAAAGAAACGCCTTTAAAACCAATATGTAATTAAAATTAATGGTTTGTACATTAATGATCGTAGAATAATTATAGAACAAGAATTTGATATTCTAGTGATAATAATGGGTAGACTACCCCTTTGGGAGATAACGAGCTAAGAATACTACAACTACTTTTCCGTGGAAGTGTGAAAGTAGTAGTGGCAGGACAATGGTGTTGACACTTTTGTCTATAGCCACCGGTCGATGCCTTCGTAAGTACCACTGTTGTAGAAAATCGACGTCTGAATAGTTACAATATGTATATCTGATATTATTCATATATCGAAACAATGAAACTGTCTGTATTGTATTGTGTGTTTGGAATAATAGCTTTTATATCGATTGTGGGCTGACAATATGGTCCATATATATTTTAAGTGAATTTAATTACTGATATTTAATTTTTTAACGCTGTCTAATACCGAGTTGCTATTTTTCTCCCACCATACTTTTTATTTTGCAGCGGGCTATGGTTTGGTCACCCCGCTGTTTTTTGCTCCGGGCTGTGATCTGGTCACACCCCGCTAAATCCGTCCGGGGTGACAGAAGAAGCAGCCCAACACCCTAGACCCGCCCCGCAATGCACCTCTCTTCGCCGAGTTAGCGGGCCATCGGAACTCAGTCTTTGTCTTCGGTGGCCCGCCCGACCGCTATACTTTACCTTTTAAAATCTTGCCTGTGATAAAGAATGTATCTATTCAAAAATATGTTCTATAAAGCTGTGTAACGTAAGCTTTAAATCTCAATATATAAATCCAGTTTGCAATTTAAACAAAGCTAATTATACAAATTTGGCTTTGAAATTGTTTAATTGGCTTATTCATAATACGATGTTCGAACATAGATTATATAATTGACTAACTTACTTACCTATATATAGTTACTAATTGTTGATTTAAATTATTTACGGAGTTTTAGCGGGAAAGGAGAAGTGTCGTGTGGTGCTCTTGTATTATATTCAATATCTTAGTATTTTAACTGTGTGGTAGCGGCTACGAATACTACCAACCCTTACTTTGCTCGTGGATGTCGTAAAAGACAACTAAGAGCCTTAAAACGACTTGGGTCAACTCCATCTGATGCCGTTTGGTCAACAATTACATTCCCAAGGAGGGTTGACGTCTGGCAGGCGGCCGGTCATAAAACTATTGCCAATCACTTTTACAATATGTACCATGAAAGAAGAGTACATATTGTATCGACCCCAAGTAATTGGGATAAGAGTAGGAGAATGATGATGATGAATGATGATTAAGGAATTTTGATGGCATTTTATGTAATTTGATGCGTAGAAAGTACTGAGGTGTGGTGAATATGATATAACAGTGCCATACATACGTTTACATTTGCCACAAAATTTGCCAAAAGATACCTTTAACAGTGTGGCCATGACACTGTTGAAGGCGACGATTTGACTTACTGACAGACGATTACTTTAAATTAAGTTATTTTGTAGTAGATTTGGCTTAAAGGTTTTAGTAACCAAGCTATAAACTCCAACAAAATAAAAATAAATAAATAAATTATTTACATAGATTCGTATTTCATATGTTCGTTAATTCTGACCGTTTAGTTGATTATCAATATGATTATAATTGATTTTTGGAGTTAGGCTGATAGATCGCATTCGTAACGACGACGTAAGAGAGCGAGTAGGTATGAAAGAGAGTATTGTAAAGATACGAAAGGGAATGCTCCGATGGTTTGGACATGTGGAAAGAATGCCGAAAGAACGTCTGGTTAAAAAGATATACAATGTGAAAGTGGAAGGATGTAGATACCGGAGGAGACCGAGACTAACCTACCTAGACCAGATTGGTCATGTACTGAAGGAAGGTGGAGTAAAGAGTCTCCGAAACCGGCGAGCGTGTATGAAGAGAATTAATTATGAATGTTGAGGAAGCGAGTGAAGTATGCAAGGATAGAGTTCTTTGACACTCTGTTCTCTCTGCCTACCCTGCAAAGGACATGGGGTGATGGTATGTATGTAGTTGATTATCTTAATCTTAATATATATAAATTACGTGTCACGTTGTTTGTCCGCGATGGACTTCTAAAGTACTTAACCGATTTTAATCAAATTTGAACAGCATGGGTAGTTTGATCCAATTTAAAAGATAGGATAGCTTTCATCTCAATTTACAGTCGCAATATTATTTTATTGCGTATTATTTGTCTATTATTTGACAGTAACAATTATTTGTTATCTCCAAACGGTTCTAACAGATGGCGGTATCTGTTGACTGGATTGAGTAAGTATTTAACAGATGGCGCTATATTAAACGTATAAACGTTTCATATAAGCTACAATTTATTAGCACAACCACCATGTGTTACTGAGGCTACCTCAGCCACAACAACGCGTGGCCGAGTCTGCTATACAGGGTGTCCCAAAATTCAACGATAAGCCGGCACCAGCAGGTGGACCTACATATGACTACTCGAGAACAAAAAAGAAAAAAATTCTACCTTGATTTTTTTTTTCATTACGACAAAAAAAACCGATTTCTTTAAAAATCGTCATCTTTTATTATATTATTAAGTGCCATTGCTACAATTTTACAAGTAATTCTGTGATTTTTTTGTATTGGCAAGGTAAGTAGCACTACTATCGATCACAACCATTAAAAATTCCAAAATATCTATAGTTTTTACACAAAAATCAACCAAAACTATGTTTTTTTCATAAATTATGTAAGATTTTGACTTTCAGCTCACTTTCACTCATCACAGTGAAAAAAAAAAGTATGGACACTACTGTGGCAAATAGTATTAAAAATTGGCGCAACTAACTACAATTCTAAAATGGTATAACATTCTAGGCAAACTAGCCACAAAAATATACTTAGGTGTACTATTTCAAAATAATAACCATATTTCGAAAATTGTTAGTGTTGATAGTAATCACTTCTACTATGTAGCCAAAATGTTTTTGTTGCAAGTTCTCAGAATTTGAATGAGACATGTGCGTAGTCCATAAGATAACATAAGTTAGACAGAGATAGAGAGATTATACGTTAGAGGGAGATAGATAGATGCTAATTGTTTAGTAACATTAATGCAGGTAGAGAAGTAATTAATGTCCTCAGCAGCACAGCAAGTCAGTACGCTCTACTTCTTTGTTTACTGCACACCGTTCTGTTTTAATTAAAGTGGCTCTGGTACTAACGACTTTGGATTGAATTAAGTGACCTGGAAATTGACCTGACTTGGCATTATTTTAGACTGTGATTTTGTGTTTTTTTAAAGAAGTTTTGCCTTATTTTCAAGTGTTTAGCATTCATTATGCCGCTACCATATACAGCGTTAGAATACGCTAATATGCACCTAATTTATGGAGAATGCCGATGCAATGCCAACGCTGCTAGCAGATTATATCGAGCAAGGTACCCCTACTCTTCAAAGGTATCCGGATTATCGCGTATTTATTAACGTGCATCAAGCATTTTCGGAGGGTCGTATACCATCTGACAGGAGAAACGCTGGAAGACCTAGATCGGAACACGATGAAGAAGTTCTCAATGAAATAGAAAGCGATACAACTACCTCTGTACGTGCCATACAAGCAGCAACGGGAATTCCAAAAGGTACTGCACATAGAATTTTAAAACGTCACCAGCTTCATCCATATCATTACAGGCGCGTGCAGGCGTTATTACCGCGGGACTATCCACTGCGGGTCGCATTTTGCCGTGTAATGCTGCAAAAACACAGGGAAGATCCCCAATTCTTAGACAAAGTTTTATGGTCGGATGAAACAACCTGCAAGAAAGATGGCTATTTAAATCTTCACAATCTTCATAGCTGGAACAATGAAAATCCGCACCTGGTGAGAGAAGACAAATCCCAATATCAATTTAAGGTTAACCTATGGACGGGCATAATAAATGGAAAAGTGATAGGGCCCTTTGAGTTACAAGGAAACATAGATGGCAATAGCTATTTGAACTTCTTACAAAATGAGTTACCAGGATTATTAGAAGACGTGCCCTTAAGTGATTTGCAAAACATGTGGTTTCAAAACGATGGTTGCCCAGCTCACTATGCCCGCCCTGTGCGAGAGTACTTAGACCAAGAGTATCCAGGGCGTTGGATCGGGCGACTTGGTCCTATCTTATGGCCACCCCGTTCACCCGATCTAAATCCCCTGGACTTTTTCTATTGGGGTTGTCTAAAGGACAGAGTCTACTCAAAACCCATTGCAACCTTGGACGAGCTTCGCCAAAAAATAATTCAGGCTGTGGACACATGACATGTGTCACATGAACAGAATCAGATATGCAAGAAAAATAAAACGTTCATTTTTAAGGCGATGTCGTGCCTGCATTACTGCCAATGGCAAACAATTCGAACATTTATTGTAATTTTAATAATATAGTAAATTCTAATCTCTCTATATCTATCTCTGTCTAACTTATGTTATCTTATGGACTACGCACATGTCTCATTCAAATTCTGAGAACTTGCAACAAAAACATTTTGGTTACATAGTAGAAGTGATTACTATCAACACTAACAATTTTCGAAATATGGTTATTATTTTGAAATAGTACACCTAAGTATATTTTTGTGGCTAGTTTGCCTAGAATGTTATACCATTTTAGAATTGTAGTTAGTTGCGCCAATTTTTAATACTATTTGCCACAGTAGTGTCCATACTTTTTTTTTTCACTGTGATGAGTGAAAGTGAGCTGAAAGTCAAAATCTTACATAATTTATGAAAAAAACATAGTTTTGGTTGATTTTTGTGTAAAAACTATAGATATTCTGGAATTTTTAATGGTTGTGATCGATAGTAGTGCTACTTACCTTGCCAATACAAAAAAATCACAGAATTACTTGTAAAATTGTAGCAATGGCACTTAATAATATAATAAAAGATGACGATTTTTAAAGAAATCGGTTTTTTTGTCGTAATGAAAAAAAAAACCAAGGTAGAATTTTTTTCTTTTTTGTTCTCGAGTAGTCATATGTAGGTCCACCTGCTGGTGCCGGCTTATCGTTGAATTTTGGGACACCCTGTATATGAAATAATTATATTTTTACGGATTTATATTTGAAATATGCAAAACAGATATTTTTACGGTTTTCAACGCGGTTTTTACGCATTTTTTTACGATTTAATTAGATTTTTTTTTAAATCGTGATTTTTTATTGAAACGTAAAATTCTTTACTCACGCTGTGCAATTTATATTGTGAATATTTAGTGAATGTCTTGTCAAGATTTATAAATAATAAATGATAGTGACACCCCACCCCAGCAACAAATAACTGTGTTACTGTGTGAGTCACCCTCGTACGGTCAGCTCTACCGGTAGCGAACTAATCCGGGATCTATTGCCCATCTTTTACCTAAAAGCACAACTCACCGTCACCACACATAAAATGGGTGGACTACCGACGACAAAGGCCTACTCGTACGGCGTGGAGAGATAGATTACGGGGCGGTCACGCGCCGCTTCATCTGTCGCCCCGGATAGATTTAGTGTGGTATGACCCAGACCATAACCCGTCGCAAAAAAAAAGATGTAAAATGAGTTTAGGAATTAAATAAAATGCTGAAAACAAGGAAACTTTGCCACCGTATCGATCCATGTACCTAGTTCCTATATCCGTGGAAAACAGAATAAACAAATAGAGTGAGTTGTCGGCAAACATGCGACGGAAAGCAAATATACTTTTAATCAAACAGTATACATACATGTCGCTTATGACCTTATGGCATAAATAATATTGTATATACAATGATGTGTTATTTTATCGTTATGTTAAGTAAATAATGTGATTTCATTCTAATAGTAAATGGTGATGAGGGTTTACTTATAGCGGCCATGTTTGACCTTGTACAACGTAAAAAAAAAGATAAGAAAAAATTGAAGGAAGGTGGAGTCAAGAGTCTCCGAAACCGGCGAGCCTGTATGAAGGGAATTATGAATGTTGAGGAAGCGAGTGAAGTATGCAAGGATAGAGTTCTCTGGCACTCTGTTCTCTCTGCCTACCCTGCAAGGGATATGTGTGAATGTAAGAAAAAATATTCTTTCTTTTCTTTCTTTCTTTGAGGTAATAAAAAGGACATAGAATACTTATTATTAAAAAAATATACAAAGTGTAACTTTATTGTATGTAGTAATTTTTAAGTACTGAATCACATTGATTCAGCTCTATTGGAATGGATGATCTTTTTATTTCAGGGCTTTAACGCGAACGAAGCCGCGAGTAAAAGCTAGTTAATATTATAAATGTGAAAGTTTGTGAAGATGTTAATTACTCCATTATGCTTAAACTATTGAACAGATTTCGATTAAAATTAGCACATAGATAGATAAACATAGGATACCTTTTATCCCAGTATTATCTTCCCTTGGGATAATATTTCAATGGTTAGGAATCCTCGTTTTTTAGCAGTCTATGGTTTGAACACAGCCCGCCCGTTCTGTTCGGACAGAAGGGCGTCGTGCTGTATGCCCCATAATTCACTATATGCCTTTTATGTCGCCATTGAACCACCTACTGATCCCGATTTTAATTGCAAATATTTTTTTTATAGTCATATTAAATAGACAGTTAATAGATTGAGAATGATAGAGCTATTGCTCAATTATATTAATTGAAAAATAAAACACCTTTGTTCAAAATAATTAACAATTAAAAGTGAAATTGTGGAAAGCATATTATATATATATTTTTTAATGACTTGTGGTGGCAAACAAGCAAGCAACACACCTGATGGTAAGTGTCACTCCCGCCCATGGACTTTTGCAATACTAAGGGTATAACTAAGCCACTGCCTACTAATATAAACCCCAAACCCACCCAGTTGGGCTTCCGGCTCCCTCGCTCACCGAACGAAGCGCAATAGAACATTGCCATTACTCAGACGTCGATCTTCTGCTCAGTGTGATAATACCCCGAACGGACCGGCCTGCGGCTGCAGACAGAGAACTGTCAACAGCGTGGTCTTACCACTATTCATGAAAAAACGTATTTAAAATGATATCTATTCTTTCAAAAATACTCTGACTGAGAAGGCAGGTCAGGCAGTATTTTAACTATAAGTATTACCATATTAGCGAAGGCAATTGACATCTGAGTATTAGTAATTTGATAATACGCTTCGTTCAAGAGAAAATACTTGAAATATAACTCTAGGTCAATATTTTTGAGCAAAGTGGTACGCCAATTTCCTTAAATAAAGCAGGCTCAGCAGTAGGACATAAGCTGAGATTGAATGTGCCTCGTTAGATAAGCGAGAGAGCCAGTGGTAAAAATTCCCTCTTACTACTTCCATATCGTCCTGTCATTGTCCATGACAGTATCAGAGTATGATGTCTATCCCCATACATACATATTATCTGGATAATATAGTAGTAATTTATTGTAAATTGTTTTTTTTTTTTAATATATTTAGATATTAAAATATTATGATATTCTTCCGTGTGGTGACGGAGTAAGAATACTATTCACCACCTCATATCTTACCCGTGGGTGATCGTACGAGACGACTAAGGGATATAAAACGCATATAACATCTATGCGGGAGAAGGAAAACACGAAACAAAACCCTATACCAACACGTTTGACCAGCGCGGTATAGTAGGTTAATTTCCCTCCCATTACGGAGGAGGTCCGAGACCAACAGTGGGACGTTTATGGATTGTGATGATGATGATGATATTACAAAAGTATTTGTTGAATAATTAAAAAAAAAAACAAAATAAAAAAGGGAATAATTATAAAAAAGGAAACCAAGGATCAAATCGTAGTTGTCTGAATTAAGAGGCTGCCCGATTCCCCGAGTTATTTTTGTTCTTGATGACAATGGCTAAATATATATTCGTATTCTAATTATATTTTTACATTCGGAAATCGTTAGTCGAGCTAATATTCTGAATATATAGAAATTTATGTATACGGTAATACACAAAAATTTCTCGTTTAAATGTTTTACGTTGGTTATGTTGTATGTTGGTTGTATATTGTATTCCTAACCGACCATACGGAGATTTAATCTCATCTCGAGATTATTGTTGCTAAATGGATACAGTTTTTAACACCTATCGTACTATTAAAATTTTGCGAGGAAACCTTTAAATATTGATAAAATCTTGAGAAAATCCTACAAAAAAAGTTGCAACTAACAACGTTTTCGTGCACCCCAGGTTTTAAAACTAAATCACTATGATGGTTGTAGCATATTCCGGTACTGAGCTATCAAAAAAAAAACTTCAATTTTTATTTTAACAAGTAGAAGTTGAATGATTTATTATTATAGGTACAACAAGGAAAAAATTGTATGGAAATATTTTTTTTATTCCCAGAATTATGGAGGAAAAAAGAACTCAAAAATGTAATTGAAAAGATCAAACAAAGTTGACTTTTCGTGATAATGCTTTGTATTTTTTATAACTTTTTGTCTTTTACTATAAATTGGGTTAAATTTGGATACCTTTCCTTTACTCAATATAATTAAGAAGAACATTATTTTAATTTAATTTTTCTTGTCTATGTTAACTGTAAGTAGAGGTAAAAGATACATAACCAATTATTTGATATACTTTCTGTAAAATAACTTTTTAGATTAAATATAATTGCATTATTGCTAACAGCTATTTAACTTCAAAATAAAGAACGCTAATCTGTATTCTTCTATATCTTCTATACATATAATATTTTACCTATAAAAATAATATAATAATTATTTGCATATAATAATTCCATCCATCCATTAGCCCGTAAACGTCCACTGTTGGACATAGGCCTCCCCACGAGAATGCCATTTGTAACGGTCCTGTGCCACCTGCATCTAACGGTTTCCTGCGACCTTGATGAGGTCATCAGTCCACCGAGTTGGGTCGTCCTACGCTGCGTCAATCAAAATATAATAATTAACTTACAATAAATACATATAACAATACAGTAGAATTCATATGCTCGTATTTTTAATATATTATTCTGGGAGAGGTGGTCCTATCACAATAAACCATTCATCTCATAGGCGCTCTGCTACCTCTTTTGCGCATCATCTACTTGCTCTTATTCCAATTTATTTGGGGTCGACGCAATGTTTTCTCTTTCCATACAACCCTATCAGACGTCATCTCTGTGGTCATTAATTGTCTATCCATGTCATGTTTCACGCAGTCCATCCATCATTTCTTCGATCTTCCCTTACCCCTAAAGCCTTCAACATATTAAAAATTTCATTTTCATATTTAAAATTTTCCTCACATCATTACTTTCATCCCGTCTCATCAAATGTCCATACCAAGTCAGCCACTCCGTAACTTTTCCGTCACTGGCGCAACTTTCAAACTCTTGCTCTTATATGTTCATTCCTTATCTTATCTATTCTCGTCACGCCGTACATCCATCTCAACATTTGCATCTCCGATACATGCAGTCGTCTCTCATCCGTCCATTTTGTCGCCTAACGTGCTCTACCTATACCTCTTTTGCGTATATCTCTCCCACTAAAACTAAGGTCAGCTATAGAGTTGACCTTAGTTTTGTCAAGATAGCGAGAGATTTGTCATCCAAACTGTCGCATTGTATTGCTCAGTATTTATCTACATCAGCTGGTAGGAGACGGCGCCATAATTTTTCTTCAGCCAAATTTGGATGATAAGATTTACTAATGTCATCATGGCGCATTCTGCTCTTTGTTGCACAACTCGATTCTACCAATCCGCTAATAAGATCCAGTGGAGGACACATCTGCATACCTCAAGTTCTTGTGGTGTTCGTTGCTCGCCGTGTTACAACGTCTTCGTTGTCTTTTCGCGTTAACGGTAAAACGATGAGACAGAATTGAAGTATCCCCTGATAACCTTGACGTCTATAGTCGCTCAGTTTCCTGGTTGTTTTTAAGTCGGATTATTGACTTAATAGTGGCATCTATAAAAGCTGTAAAATAATTGATTGAATTAGGCGATACATGGCGGAAATCCATTATTATTATAAAATGGAGGAGAGGAAGGAAAACCCACCACTTTCCCACGGTTAATCAATATACCGTACACCTCAAAAAAGGAAGGAATACGGGATGGGATCAAGGTGGAATAGGATATAAGGAAATCTTACTCCTGTGATGAGCACCGCCTCCAGAACTTCTACTTGCAATTTTCCGCAGAACTTCGAATAAAGATTCGACACGTGTTTCGCCTCTAAACGAGGCATCCTCAGGACGGTTCGGCTTCAAATGCAAAAATATCGGCATTTGAAGCCGAACCGTCCTGAGGATGCCTCGTTTAGAGGCGAAACACGTGTCGAATCTTTATTCGAAGTTCTGCGGAAAATTGCAAGTAGAAGTTCTGGAGGCGGTGCTCATCACAGGAGTAAGATTTCCTTATATCCTATTCCACCTTGATCCCATCCCGTATTCCTTCCTTTTTGAGGTGTACGGTATATTGATTAACCGTGGGAAAGTGGTGGGTTTTCCTTCCTCTCCTCCATTTTATAATAAGCTGTAAAATGACATCGTGATAGACCCACATACGTTAACTTCTTTTTTGTAAGGACCACTGATATCCTTACTTCTTCAAGCACATGATCGCTCATCGTGAGAACCAGCATATGGCTTATACGTCGTCATTGGATTTGCCAATAAAAATTGAGTAAACCTGATAGATTTTGTGCCATCTATTAGGTTCACGAAATTCATCCTAAATTAAACAAATATTGAAAAAGTACAAAATCAAATAAGGGTTGTAACGCAAATCCCTACTTAATACTTTCGAGGATAAATTTGTGAAATAAATAATAAAAATAAATAGATATTATATTGTTATTACATTTAAATATTTTAATTAAATTATTTGGATTTGGTTTAAAGCTTAATAAAATGCCTCGTCTCGAATGAACAATGGAATTCCCTGGACAAATGCTAAAACAAAGCACTTACGGGCGAAATTCAATTTAGACCGAAATTATAACTTTTTAAAACACAGTAATTCCTTATTTTAATACGAAAATATTACATTTAAATTTCTACTTTAACTGTTAAGTAATAAAACATAAAATGTATTATCACTGGTTACCCATTGTGATCACACCATTTCGATATTAAATTTGTCAAATCGCTCTCTAGAAACTAATTAAATTAAGTACTTCGGTGCTTCGTATCATCCGAGAGAATTGTTATAAAATATTACGATTGTGTAATTGTGGAATTGAAATAAACCGGCTAAAAATCATTTTAACACAGAAATGTTCATGTCAAAACTTGGTAATGTCTTATTTTTGGGATTAAGAGATGAGAATTATTAATTTGTCGTATATTTTTAATTCATCGCGTAATGATAAGATAAAATATAGTTACGTTCACCCTTTTCTTGCCTGTGGAAGTCTTAAAAGTCGGTTAAGGAATTATGGGCTGCTGTACTTTCTTGGGAAACGTATTAAGTATACTACAATCGTTAATCCAATTGCTAATAGTGGTGATGATGGTAATAACCCATCCAATTAATGACCGTGTCCTGTGGCTTTATGATGCAGTCCTACTTATAATAAAGGACGACCAAAGGTTGAACAACATATTAATTGTTCATATGGTATTCTTGCCCATGGAAGTATTAAAAATCAAATATCTAGAAGAATGTACAGCAGCATTATCTTAAGAAGCTTTTCTGTCAAGAGTGCGTCATCACCCCCTTTCTTACCCGTGGGTAAACATGTAGAATGGCCAAAGAACGCAAAAAGATAACATCACTGTTAGCGAAATAAAACTGAAATTGAAATCCTTACATGAATCTGTCAGACCAAAGCTGTATAGTAGGTCAATTTTCCTCCTACAGCGGAGGAGACTCGAGTCCAGTAGTGGATCTTTCATGAGCTAGTATGATAATGATATGAGCTGTTAAGATGTGAAAATACCATCCAGACAGAAATCAGAAAAAGCCAGCTGAGACTTCATCAAGAGAATACAATAACAATAATTGCCTGGGAAACTTTTATCATTTTTCGGGGACTTTCAACTCCCATACCAGAGATGGTGATTTACCTTTACTCTCATCCATAGTCTATTCTTTGGAGGCCTGTATCCAATTTGACGTCGAGAAACTGATAAATGGTTGATGAAGAAATTACATTGAGACTTTAATTCACAATAAAAATAACGGGTTCATGAAACGGCAAACGACTTTAACCTTTCGACCTGAGCAGAAGTCTCAGCATACAAATCACCTTTTTATTTAAGACTATCATCACGGTCATAGAGTAACTTATTTTGGTCCATTTGATCTTGTAATGGCCTCTGTCTGAGTACTGAGAATCCTTTTAATGGGTACTTAACTTGTAAGACGAGGGAACAGTTCTACGCTACGGTGAATAAAGATTTGTATGAACATAAAATAAATTAAACAACTAGAAGACCAATATGACCGCTTCGCATCCTTGTAAAATGTGTTTTCTTCTTTAACTGGTAACTAATTGCTCACTTTGTAATCATTGTCAAAAAGGGAGCAAAGAAAAATGCTAATAATGTAATATAATAATGCTATACTACGTATTAAGCTATTGCATAGCTTTTATCGCGGGCTTTAAGCGAGGCGACCGAATTAAGAAATTCTGTAACGAAAATAAAACCTAAGATTGTATGGTTGAAAAGCAGCAGTTAATTTTGCACTCACTATACGTGACCGAGTGGTCTAAGGCGCTGGTTTTAGGCACCGTAGGCGTAGGTTTGAATCTCACCGCCGTCAGACTCTTTGCAATTTATTTTTGCAAAATTTATTTATGATAATTTAATAATATTATAAATAAAACAGTTTGAAGCGTATACTTTAAATGTTTTAATAAATTAGTAGTGTAATAAATAACTTGAAATAATATCAAAGGTAAAAAAAAAACTTGTATTGATGTAAAAAAAATCCTGCATAAATAAAAAATAAATAAATAATTATAATTGCATAAGTTGATAATAAATGTTATGGAATAGCTTTACCGCGGCAGTCCCCGAGTGACACATTTAGTTTTTTTTTTGTGGAAATAATAACGTTTTATTTTGTGGCGGCTACGAATACTACCAACACTTGCATAGCTCGTAGGTGTCATAAAAGATATATAATTAAATCTTTAAATCAACCTGAGCTATCTCTATCTGATGCCGTCTGGTCAACAATTATATTCCCAATGTGTTGAAAATGTGTATATATTACTTCGATCCTAACTAATTGGGATAACATGGATAGAAATTGGGTGAACATGGAATTGATATCTGATGGGATTAAGTGGAACAACAGGACATACTAAAACTTACATTACAATGGATAATAATTTGTAAACTAACTTTTATCGGTAATATTAAGTGTGAAATAATATGTAGAAAAATAAATATCGCCATCTGTTGGCAAATCCTAATGAACTTTATGAATATCACAAGATTATGTGGGAAAGGAATTGTGTCGACCATGTAATTAAGATAAGAACAAAATAATAGGAATGACGAAGCATGTGTCAATTATTTATGAGGATAGTTATTTTGTGGGCCACCTTAAGTGGGAATAGTGCTATCGTCACCACGTATGGTAGTTGGTTTAGTAATTACATCTTTTACTGTAAGTTTCTTATTAGAGTACTGATGGCTATTCTTCTGGCCATCAGTTTTTTTTTTATTGCTTTTGGTGGCAAACGAGCAAGCAGTACACCTGATGGTAAGTGTTACTGCCGGTCTTGGACCTTTAGGGCACTGCTTACCAATACAAACCCCACCTAGTTGAGCTGCCGGCTCTCTCGCTCATCAAACAAAGTGCAATATCACATTGCCATTACTCAGGCGTCGATCTTCTGCGAGAGTGTGGTACTACCGCGGACGGACCGGCCCGCGATTGTAGACAGAGAGCTGTCAACAGCGTGGTACCACTATTATATGATTTATGATTTTTACGTATTATTTGTAAAATCCGATTACGAAATGAAAAATGATGTCGCAAGCGGGATTCGAACCCGCGCCTATTGGGATTCCGGCCCAATCGTGCTGCCACTACACCACCGCGACTAATTGTAGGACATGCAAATTTCACTTCGTATCATATTTACGTCTTAAGGTGACGGTATGCTATCTACCCGACAATGTTTACACATTGTTATAGGCTTAATACTTCAAACTTTAGAGTTAGAATTGTATTAAACGATGACACAACCTTGTTATTTAAATTACTGAAATTTAGCATTTAATATGCTTAATTATTTATAAAATCCGATTACGAAATGAAAAATGATGTCGCAAGCGGGATTCGAACCCGCGCCTATTGGGATGCCGGCCCAATCGTGCTGCCACTACACCACCGCGACTAATTGTAGGACATGCAAATTTCATTTCGTATTGTATTTACGTCTTAAGATGACGGTATGCTATCTACCCGACAATGTTTACACATTGTTATAGGCTTAATACTTCAAACTTTAGAGTTAGAATTGTATTAAACGATGACACAACCTTGTTATTTAAATTACTGAAATTTAGCATTTAATATGCTTAATTATTTATAAAATCCGATTACGAAATGAAAAATGATGTCGCAAGCGGGATTCGAACCCGCGCCTATTGGGATGCCGGCCCAATCGTGCTGCCACTACACCACCGCGACTAATTGTAGGACATGCAAATTTCATTTCGTATTGTATTTACGTCTTAAGGTGACGGTATGCTATCTACCCTACAATGTTTACACATTGTTATAGGCTTAATACTTCAAACTTTAGAGTTAGAATTGTATTAAACGATGACACAACCTTGTTATTTAAATTACTGAAATTTAGCATTTAATATGCTTAATTATTTATAAAATCCGATTACGAAATGAAAAATGATGTCGCAAGCGGGATTCGAACCCGCGCCTATTGGGATGCCGGCCCAATCGTGCTGCCACTACACCACCGCGACTAATTGTAGGACATCAAATTTCACTTCGTATCATATTTAAGTCTTAAGGTGACGGTATACTATCTACTCGACAATGTTTACACATTGTTATAGGCTTAATACTTCAAACTTTAGAGTTAGAATTGTATTAAACGATGACACAACCTTGTTATTTAAATTACTGAAATTTAGCATTTAATATGCTTAATTATTTATAAAATCCGATTACGAAATGAAAAATGATGTCGCAAGCGGGATTCGAACCCGCGCCTATTGGGATGCCGGCCCAATCGTGCTGCCACTACACCACCGCGACTAATTGTAGGACATCAAATTTCACTTCGTATCATATTTAAGTCTTAAGGTGACGGTATACTATCTACTCGACAATGTTTACACATTGTTATAGGCTTAATACTTCAAACTTTAGAGTTAGAATTGTATTAAACGATGACACAACCTTGTTATTTAAATTACTGAAATTTAGCATTTAATATGCTTAATTATTTATAAAATCCGATTACGAAATGAAAAATGATGTCGCAAGCGGGATTCGAACCCGCGCCTATTGGGATGCCGGCCCAATCGTGCTGCCACTACACCACCGCGACTAATTGTAGGACATGCAAATTTCATTTCGTATTGTATTTACGTCTTAAGGTGACGGTATGCTATCTACCCGACAATGTTTACACATTGTTATTTTTACGTATTAGATGATTTTTACGCTTGTTTTCTCTTTTTTTAATACAACATAAATATTGTGGGAGACTTTATAAACATATAATTAAGGGAGAAAATTATACTAAGATTCAAACCAGCAATTAAGGGATCGCATAAAGTAATGTGAGGAATCAAACTTACGGCGCTAATACGTTATGTCGTTATATTAATAATTACGCCTATCAAATTGAATTCATTGCATTCTTAACCATACTTTTCAAAGTTTTCGATACATAGTCATAGTCACTCGGAACAGCTGTGTGGTAGCGACTACGAATACTACCAACCCTTATTTTGCTCGTAAATGTCGTAAAAGACGGCTAAGAGCCTTATAACTACCTGGGCCGACTCCATCTGATGCTGTTTGATCAACAATTACATTCCCAAGGAGGGTTGACGTCTGGCAGGCGGCCGGTCATAAAACTATTGCCAATAATTTTTACAATATGTACTATGAAACAAGAGTACATAATGTATCAACCCCAAGTAATTGAGATAAGATTATGAGAATGATAGTACTCGGAAAAAAAAAATATCAGTATAATCTTTGTATTATTTTAATCTTTCACGACTAATTGTGGTAGAACCACGCTGTTGACAGTTTTTTGTCTACAGCCACGGGCCGGTCCGTCTGAGGTAGTACCATACTGAGCAGAAGATCGACGTCTAAATAATGGCAGTGTGCTATTGCGCTTCGTTCGGTGAGCAAGACAGCCGGCAGCCCAACTGGGAGGGTTTAGGGATTATAATGGTAGCCAGCGGCCTAGCTATACCCTTGGTGTAGCAAAGGTCCATGGGTAGCAGTGACACTTACCATCAGGTGCGCTGTTTGCTCGTTTGCCACCATATGCAATAAAAAAGAAACTTACGCCTACTATAGTATAATAAGAAAATAAAGAAAGGAACTAATCCTTGTATTGAAGGGTTTTTTTTTTTTTTTTTTTTAAATAAGCGGTTAAGAAAAATTATACACACACATCAGAACAATAATTCCAGAACCATTCTTGCGTAGGAATCAAACCGGGGTCACTTGGCATGATAAGTCGGTGATTTAACTACTACTCTACTTGTGTAGTCAATACTATACCGGGTGTAACAAAAAAATGGAACAGCTCGTCAGACGGATGGTAAGTAATGATGGTAAGAACCCATAACAAAAATTTTAAGGGAAATGTCAAGGCGTCATTGACTCATCAGCTGTCTGTAAAGGCGACGTTTGTGATATTGTAGCAAACGTAATCATTGATTTATTTAGGTTCTAATAAATATTTAAGAAAGTATGAGTATGTAGCAGATTATTTATCATTTACTTGGTACATTTCATTCAGTTTCAAAGAAAAAGCGATGACAAATTTTAAAACTTTAAATGCTTCTAATTTAAATTACTGAAATTTAGCATTTAATATGCTTAATTATTTATAAAAACCCGATTACGAAGCGAAAAATGATGTCACAAGCGGGATTCGAACCCGCGCCTATTGGGATTCCGGCCCAATCGTGGTGCCACTACACCACCGTGAACTATTGTAGGACATGCAAATCTCGCTTCGTATCATATTTTACGTCTTTAAGGAGACGTATGCCATCTACCCGACAATGTTTATGCTTCTAATTTATTACCGAATCGATATTTTCCATTCAAATTCTTGTTATGTGTTCCTACCATCATTACCTACCAACCTTCTGATCAGTTGCTCCATTCTCTGTTACACCCGGTATATAAAACTATAATCTAAATTAATGGTAGTTCTTAACAACGTTAAAATACATTACAACCATTAGTCACGCTGTGGTTCTCGTTAATTTGAACGCGAAGGACGAATATATGTAACGAATATACCTTTAACAATACAATAAGATAAAGGTACAGCCAAGATTAAGGGCTCACCGCTAGACAGAACATATGTTTAGTAATATGAACTTAATAACAATGAATTTACGTGTATATAGAGATCAGACTTCTATATACGTATATTAATATTTAGTTTTTTTTTTGTCATAAAATAGTTTGTACAATATTTCATCAAGATTAATATTTGCCGCTGTCTATTATTATTAATTCAGCTTGTTTGTCTTTGAAAAACATATATAAAAATACTAGAAGACTTTTGCGAATCATCATCACCATCACAGCCCATATATGTCCCACTGTTGGGCTCACACCTCCTTCGTATTGGGAGGGAAATTGAACTACTATACCGAGCTGACGTGTTGGTATATCGTTTTGTTTCGAGTTTTCCTTCTTTTGCATAGATGTTATATGCGTTTTTTTTTCACTTAGTCGTCCCGTACGATCACCCACGGGTAAGATAGGGGGTGGTGAATTGTATTCTTACTCCGTTACCACACGGATAGAACTTTTGCGAATAATTTTCAGTATTAGCATAAGTTTTATTACGTCAATAACTGTAACTATGTGAGAGAACGATAGTAACAATAAATAATTAATGATATTGTATGCAAGGGAAGGAAAATTCCAAATCAAAACCCTGTACCAATCCCTCTGTCCAGTGTGGTATAGCCGGGCAAATTCTCTCCTACTGTGGAGCTGGTGGCTTGAGCTCAGCAGTTTGACGTATATGATCTTTTTTTCTTTCTTTTTTCCCGCAAGGTGGACCATGGATGTGGTCGCGCTCCGACTAATCGGTCCGGGGCGACAGAAGAGGCGGCGCGCAACCCCATGGACTCACCCTGCAAACACCTCTCTTCGCCGTGCGAACGGGCCACCGGTACCCGATCTTTGTCTTCGGTGGCCCGCCCGGCAGTGACGTATATGATCTAAGACAATGATAGCTGTGTGGTAGCGGCTACGAATACTACCAACTCTTACTTTGCTCGTGGATGTTGTAAAAGACGACTAAGAGCCTTATAACGACCTGGGCCAACTCCATCTGATGCCGTTTGGTCAACAATTATATTCCCAAGGAGGGTTGACGTCTGGCAGGCGGCCGGTCATAAAACTATTGCCAATAACTTTTACAATATGTACTATGAAAAAAGAGTATAATATATTGTATCGACCCCTAGTTATTAGGCTAAGAGTAGGAGAATGATGATGATCTGAAACGATGATGATGAAAATATGTTGTAAAATTTTAAATAACTCCCTTAGCTATATAACGACTGTTTAAGAATACAATGTACCACCATTCCTTACTTTCAAGTGCGATTCTAAAAAAAAAAACAGCTGAGAGGTCACCAGAAGAGAGGGCAAAAGGAGCTCTCTTGGGACCTTATAACCCCAATTCAATTGCAAACTGATATAATAAATAAAGCAATAATATCATTATTTTTCCTTAGAGAAGCTTATGTAGATTGCCGAAGCGATAAAAAGGATACGGTATGAGAGGTTATGGCAGCCATTCTTCTTCCACTCCAGACGGTAACTGTCTCCCACAAAAAAGGCCTACGTTCAACTATAGAGGTTAAAACAATGATGATGATATACGGATAAAGAAATGCCATCAAACCGAGTAAAGTATAACAATACATAAACGAAATTGTACGTTTATCAAAATGTCTGACCTATAAAATTGGACTATACAGTAGCCTAAAAGTCCATTAAAAGCGCTCTCCAATCAACTAAAACAGATATTTATTTAAGCAATTGGAATGAAACAGTTTCCGTCTCTCTATTTTTTAAATTAAAGCATAATAAAGGTTGGAAGACAAAAAGAGCAAATTGTTAAAGGTGATGGCTTAGAATAGCTTAGCTTGTAGCGGGGCGATATACTTCGACTGCTCAGATGGCGCAGTGGTTAAGATACCAAACTATTGCATCAACCTATTCCTAAGCCAGATAATACTTATGCGAACCACAAATTAATGTTCTGAGTTTGGATGGATGGAGATTGATGAAAGATGAGTTTGCAAACTTTCATCATTATCATCTTCATCATTTCAGTTCATATATGTCCCCCGTAATGGGAGGGAAATTAAGCTACTATATCACGCTGGTCAAACGTGTTGATATAGGGTTTTGTTTCAACTTTTCTTTCTCTTGAATAGATATTATATGCGTTTTATATTCCTTAGTCTTCTCTTACGATCATCCAAGGTTAAGATGAATGGGGATGCTGAATTGCATTCTTACTTCATAACCACACAGATTAATTATAAAGTTTTCAACAATAAGATAAAGATTTCATTAGAGCAGGATTAAAAAAAAGGCAATAAAAACTTAAATAACTAATTTGTTCGTCCATATCGTATATATTCAATGAATTTTGGGTACAAAATTCACAAAATCAAATCTTAAAATCATTTATTATGTAAGTTTATATATTGTTAATTTTCAAATTATACCTTAATTTATGTACAATAAATCACCACCAAATCAGCACGCCACCGCCACTAAAAGACTCAGTAAGAAACAACTGAGTTACCTAAAAAAATAAAAAACTAGCAAACCCTTGTTTTTTATTTCTTTTCACTACGTTATTGAATATTAGCTCAAATGTGATGCCCTTCACATAACGATACACGTACAATAGAATTTTTAAACGTAATGCGAAAGATTATGGGTAGACCAGATCCCACAAGTGGCCATCACTCTTGACTGTTTTCGAGGAAAGGAGGAGACCCGCTCCACGTAGTTGCTGCGAGCAAACCTATTAGTGAGTCTCCTCACGGAGTATGATAACATAAACGTGGAGGATTGGCAATCCTAATTAGTGTTCCAAATTATTTAGGAGTATTACGTTCCATTTTCTTAATAATTTCTTAGTCTATAAAGAATGTCATAGAATCATCAAATATTCTGTAGGAACAGTTTCTATCATCAGTTTTGCCACCAGTCAGGGCTAGGCGGGCGAGCACCGAAGACGGGTACCATACCCGTGCTTCACCCAAAAGGCGATAGAGGGATACGGAATAAGCAGGCTATTAGATTGCAGACGACCTATTTTACCGCCACAAACTATTTGGATGGAGTCAGACAGGACCCATAGGCTATCCCTAAAGAAAACTTGCTTCGATCAGTTGATGATAGATACAAAATTAAAAACGTCAGTGTGAAGAAATACTTGATATATATTCCGCCAATCTAAGCCCACGGTCTAATAAATCCAGGTAAAAGCATCCGAATGTGATCAATATTTTAGGAACCCATGTTTCAATCTATTGAATTGGTCGGTAAATTCTCAACCATTTCAGTGTTCAGCTTTATCCAGTTTGCAATTTTGTATCATGAAATATCAGTTTATGTTTTTTTGATGTCTACGAAAATGGATATTAATCTAACAGACCACTGTTGGATGTAGAAGAAGCGCAGAGAAGATAATGCCACAATCGCCAATCGCAGGCTGAATAGCTCTCGCAATTGGTGTTACAATCTTTTCAGAAGAGTGCTATATATTCTCCTGGTGCTTTTACTAACATGAAATTTGGTTTAACATAATAGTATAAATTAAAGTATTATGACCTTTTTAAGCAAAGGAAGGTCTCCATTGAAAACAATTTGTACTTAAGCTGGCCGATTGGAACTGAGAACCATGACAGTCAGGGTCATATGTGGATACTGCACGCTGGTGACTAAGATAGTGTGCGTGATGATCGGAACTTTCCGTGAGATTTGGAGGTGAAGGTGCTCGTTAAACTCAATCAGAGGGTTTCGCCGATGCGAGCTAGGTGCAACAAAATCAGTTTTAGTTCTGTATTCGGACCATCAATCTTATTCTACCACTATTTTGCCTGCAGTGAGAACACGGTGCAGTAATAGTAAACGGTTTTCGTAGCCTGAGCAGAACAGACTAATGCCACCCCAGCCGAGGCTTCGGTTGGCTGTTTTTTTGGAATTATATATAAAGATTAGGCTATTACCACATTACTGGAAGTAGAAATTTATCCCTTGCCTTCGCTGTTAAGTGTCACTTTGAAAAAATATAGCTTATTTTTGTGTTCAATAAAATTCATATTTAAATGCATACTTACATATGCACTTTCCAAAATTGGTATTTAGTATTTAATTCTGTTTTTTTTTTGTAGGTGGGCTATGTTTGGCGCACTCCTTGCACTACTCCGTCCGTGGCGAAAGAGGGGCGTAAGCGCGCTCACCCATAACCCACCCGTGAACCTCGCCTTCATCGTTGGACCGGCCACCGGAGCAGCATGAACTTGTCATCAGTGGTCGGCGCGACGGAATACCCCCTAAGGGGTACCTTGAACGACGTTCCCCCCTCGGGGAGGACGTCGGTATTTTCCTCGCGGTCAGCCTCTCAGTGGGTGACGGACTAATTTCCCGGTTCAATCACCCGCGGCCTCGGCTAGGGTGGCATCAGGCGCTGGTAATCGCGCCTACGCCACCCTTGTCGCTGGTGGCGGCTCGCGTCGTCGAGGAGACGCTCCTCGCGCACGCGCTCCGCCGCCTTCTGCCGTGAGACTACTGCTTTGCAGAAGGTTGCGACCACGTCCCGGTTCCTGACGCTGTCGAGCATCGCCCTGGCGATGGTCGGCAGCGTCAGGTCGACACTGATGATTGCGATGAGTTCACGGCGCTGCTCTGCCCAGGCGGCAGAAGCCTCGAGCGTTTGCTGCGCCGTATCCTCGTCGCAATCGCAGTGGTGGCAGGACGATCTACTCTCCCTCCTGACGACCGTGTGCAGGTATTTGGGGAAGCATCTATGCCCCGTCAAAACCTGCACCAGTCGGAACGAGAGCACTCCGTGCCACCGTTCCGACCACTGCACCAGCACCAGCCGGAATTCTCTAGCCGGACTGCCCACGGGCAATGACGTCACGGCGGGCGTCGACGCGCCAGGCGGTGAGGTCCCTCGGTGAGACCACACCGTCCTCCGCTCGCACCCCCGACATCCGCCGATACAAATCAGCGAGCATCCAGATCCCACGGGGGAATCCCGGCCAACAGGCACGCTGCTTCCGTCGCCACCGTGCCGTACCCGCGTAATTTAATTCTGATGTTTTCGAAAATACTACATATACAAAATAAAACTGCTGTTACGGTTATAATCGATTTTTATTTGATATATGATAATGAATGATGGAATAATCTTGCTCTGTGGTTGTAGCTACGAATACTACCAACCCTTA